>OW679200.1:138042315-138434093 GCA_940337035.1 Agriotes lineatus
AAAATCTTTTGCCGGGCAAATTCTCAAGTCCTTTGAAGAGCAATAATTTCACCTGGAGACGTTGTAGGGTCCCGATGTAAGTCAAACTTTTGCTTAATGTGGTGGTGATCCTAATCAAACCGCCCTTTATCTCTTGTGTGGCTTAAGATCTGGCGATAAGGCTCCTGACTAGCTGTCTGTGTTGGTTTGTGGGTTAAGGCGACGGCATTACAGGCATCTACTCGGAGTGGGCGACAGTGGTGCCGTTTTAAGGGGTTAAATTGAGCGGTGTTAAGGTATGATTTTCGCATCGATAAAATTTACTCGATAGATAGGAGGTTCTGGATGTCTGGGAGAGGTAATTCTCGCCACCGATAAGATCGATTCGACGAAAGAGAAGAGTCAGTTTTTAGGAAGGATTTTCTTTCCTCAGGTAGCTTTTCTCTTACCTTTAGGTCAGCTTTCTATATTTTAACTTTCAAAAATTGATCGCTATAAAAGTGTACTTGAGGCCCGTCTCTAGCTACAGTGAAGACGTCGTGTATTCTTTATTAATGAGATGTCCAAATTTGAGCGCCAAGAAGTTTAATCTTAAGCACACTGATATAGGTAAAGAATACGTATAAACTTCACTATATATTCTGCACAATACAATCCTTGAACCTCCAAAGTTTAAATGAAAGAAGCAATACTTTAACAAGATTTATTAACAATAATCGTTTTGGTCAACAGTCTATTCTATTTGTATTAATAGGGACAACTATTTATCTAAGCAATAGAATCGCACGGGGTATCCCACTTAAACGTACTTCAATATTACTAATAGGTTATAAACTGTTCTTAATTTTGGGTATATGCGAAATTTCATAAGATTATCTTTACTTTACTTATCTGGTAAGTTGTTACACTTCTGGCATTGACGACCAGCCCCTGAGGAGCTCAAACAACTTGCAACCTCCGCGCCAAAAGTCGATACGGTCTGTCAGTCTGACAGCCACAAAACGCCAGTTGTCATTTGACTGCAAGCAATCACAATATCTCCGTAAACAACTTCTTAAGAAAAGATTTCCAAACAACTGCATTTCTTTCGCCTAATACTTGTTGCTATAATATCGAATTACGAAATAAAATCAGGTAGACGCAAAAACAACTATACATACCCTGTACTTCACGTGCAACAAACTATGCAACGCTTTCCGTGGTTCAATATGACCTGGATCTCCGCCCGTCGGAAAGTGATACTCGCTCTCAAAATCTTTCTCAAGCACACTTGGCCAGTATCCACATACTATCACCGAAGCACGAGAAATTATGAGATTACCACATTTTGACCGCGAAAATCTTTTGCACAGTTAAATTATGTCACCAGTTTTTGATAACAAAATCTGTTATTATTTTTCTACCCTCTTTTCTTTTTCAAAAACCCTTGCAACTCGGATATTAATTTTCGTAGGCTTTGGCTGCGTTTTTCCGACTTGATCGTTTATTCACGACTATATATAACTTAATCTATTAACATTAGTAGAATGGGCTTTTAGCACGTAACGAACGCTTGTTGGTTTGGATGTCAGTTCTGGTGGCATCTCGCTTCAGCGAAGTTCGGCAATCCAACTGTCACAGTACCTGAAATCTGTTGCAAGTTGGTGCTGTCGGTTTGAAGATACTGTATTTTGTTATAGTAAATTTAAAATTTCTTTATCTGGGATTGTGCAGAAACATTGGCTAAAGGAGATTCTTACAATTTAGGATTATATTACTATGAACTAAGACCCCCAACTTGCTTTACTTTAAAAGAAAAATGATTGAAACGGTTGCTCCTAAATTCACGTATTGAATAATAATAGTGCTGCCTGTGCCCGATCTTAGGCCTATTAAAAATACCAATATTTTAATGCAAAATTGAACGAGTTTGGTGCCCTTATCTTATTTTAATTATATGCAACAATATTCGGCTGCTCCGATGAACATAAAGCTCTGTCTCATAGGTTGGTCGCTAAAATCAGAAATACTGAGTAGTGCAAGCTAATTTTTAGTAGCTCCAATTCAACTGGGATTGTTTTACTTGTGAACGCATCAAAATTAAATCTGCAGTAGCTAACCTCAAAAATTTACATGAACACAAAGCAGTGCGCCATCGTACAAATCAAAATAATTTGATTTAAATCAGTACCAAAATTTGCAAAATACCACAGGTACGCAATATTTAATCTCGCATAGCAACAGTACTAACGGCTTTTGTTCTATCACGATGTAGAAGTGACGCCAACTATCATTGGTTTTACATCCGGACAAAGGTGAAAAATGCTGCGTCATAATGCATTTTTGAGAGACGGTACCTAAATTTCTGGATCCTGAAATGCACTGGACAATCGTGAACTGAGACAATGCGTAGCAGAAACTCCAATCTTGCAGACCGCAGCAATATAAAAAGTCTCCTGGACGATCGAATTTGCGCAAATACCTGGTTTTGCAGAAGCCTCCGATGCTGCTCGCACCTCTTCGGACACGCTAACTTGTTTTCTAGCTACAAAAGGCTTGCTGACCCGGATCTCCGCCTGAAGTTCTGCGTTGAGGACCCCTATAGGCGTTGAAGACACCAAACTTGGCTCCAACTAACTCCTGCAGGCTGTATCGACTCCCAAACGTATCCTTTACTTGGGTCGTCACTTGCCTGGTTTTTGTTGAAGACGAATATTCACCAAATACAGCACTTTAAGACTGGCAAACTGGTTTTAATTGTGCCCAACACTTTGGTGTGTAAATAAAACCAACACTTGTACTAAAATGGATGTGTTTTATTAACAAAATCAAACTTTTAATGGGAGCTGATGTAAAGCAATGTTAACAGCTTGGGCAATTTCAAAGCTCTCTTCTGTGGTTGTTAAACAAAAGAAAATCTCGTATCTTAGCAACATATCACCATAATTGTTTAAAGGAAATGAGGTTTGATACATAAAATAAATTACAAAATAAGGTTGTGATAACATTTTTAATGCTGCAAACGTGGAAACATGCGAAGCTACTGGCTTAGAACTATACATAAAAAAGACCAAAGTTTTAGTAGTCAGCAAACAGCAGAACATCAGAGCTGATATCAAAGTCAAAGGCATGAGCTTGGAACAAGTGCACCAATTTAGATATTTAGGCAGTATTCTAACAGAAAACGCAGACAGCCACACAGAAGTGAGATCAAGGATAGAACAAGCACGGGCAGCTTTCAGAAAAATGAGCAACGTCTTAAGCAGCAGAGATCTGAAATTACCCCTACGCATTCGACTGTTGAGATGCTACGTATTTTCCATACTGCTATACGGAGTGGAAGCTTGGACCATCACCAGAAACGAAGAGAAACGTCTTGAAGCCTTCGAAATGTGGGCCTCAGGAGAGTGCTAAGAGTCACATGGGCTGAAAGAATCACCAATGCAGCAATATTACAGCGCTTAAATAAGACCACTGAGATCCGCTCCACTATAAAAAGGAGGAAATTTGAGTACTTTGGTCATGTGATGAGGGGAAAAAGGTACCGGCTTCTACAAAACATCATTCAGGGCAAAATACACGGCAGCCGGGGACCAGGCCGGAGAAAACGTCGTGGCTGAAAAATCTACGCGACTGGTACAAAATTAACCCATGCACACTTTTTCGAGTTGCCGTCGATAAAGTACGCTTGGCTTTGTTGGTAACCAACGTTCTGGAAGGACATGGTACATAAGAAGAAGAAACGTTGATGCTACAATCGTCAGATACAATCTAACTGCATTCGCACTTCCACAATCTCGTCAAATCTGAGCTCAAGAACGTAACCCTTTTGAACTAGCTTTTCATGTTACCTCTGCCTCAAATTGTAAAACTCAGCTGCACCTATCAGTATATTTATCTCAAAGTCAGCTAAGCTCGCACCAATTAAAATAGTTAATTCTGCCTCGGTTTGATTTTTAATGCATTCTAGTTCAATTGGCTAGCAGAATTGTTGAGAGAACAAAATCATTGCAATATGTTGATTAACTTCCGGTGACCATTTTTAGTCCCATGTCAAAATTCCCGCATTTCTGCCGGCAGGCAAATCCGCCCTCTTCCATCTTCAAGCCTATCCTATCGTGGGCTACTTCGATCTCCAGGGCTGGAGAAAGCCCTTCCATCGTACCTCGTTGCTTAATGTTGTAGAATCGCTTGCCTTTATGTTGGTATTGTTCACCTTGCATGGTGTTATAGTTGCCACTTTTTTGGATAGCTTCTACGGAGCTTCTATTTCTCTCACATCTCTGCCTTCCCTTTCTATAGCTAGTGCTTACGTGCCTATATTATTAGAAGTAATATCTGATAATAATCTGATATTATTTTTATATGTGTATGTTATCTGAGTGTTTTCCTCGGTTTTGTCCCGAGAGGGCAGTAAATATTGCTAACATGCAGGTTGAATTGTGATCAGTTTGTAACTCGTGATGTCACCGTTAGGACAATTTTTCCTGATAGTAATGAAATTGGGTAGTAACCATCCCCAGCTGCTGTCTTATATGTGTTCAATATAACCTTAATGTGTTTCTGGTGTGCGACTTTAGTTTGTGCAACCCTATTTCGAACCCATTTATACGCCGACGCTGTTTCTTACTAGGTTAGAAGCTGTCCTTCATCTGGCGAGGATTTATAGTCCAGTATCACCCAGAAAATTAGTATTACATACTTTGGCCTGTAGAATAGGCCCGCGCTTCTGTCCCACTGTAGCTAGTTGCGTGCACTTTTGGATTGATTACTTGTCCTGAATGGTTTTTATTGTGTGACGATATTGTTTAAAGTCTCATAAAATGCCATTCAAGAATCTTATTAGTTTTTTGTACGGTTAATGCATTGTGTATTTTTTCTAACAATTCGATATGTCCGCAGTAATCCACAAATATACTAAAACTGCATCAATAGGGAACTTTCACGCTCAAATGCAACTACAAGCATGTAAAACCTATTGTCGTTCGTCCAAGTGCGTTGTAAGGTTTATTTTTCACTGTCCAGTCGCATCCTTCTAGCCGAGCTACTTATGCCGAAAATCAAGGAAAGCCTATAAATATAATAAATGAGGCGACATAAATTTCTCTGCGTGTATGCGTTATCGAACCTGTGAAAGTAAACGAGGCTTTTAAAGGAAAATAAATTTCAAGTCATCCTTTATGCAGCTTTTAAATTATGTATATGTTCGCCAATAAGTAGATTAAATATTTAAAATGCCTCCTCGGGGATACTCCTTCGGCGAAGCCGCAACAAATTCGGCCCGGAAAAAATTCCGTTGTTGCCGCACGCTCCCGGAATGCTTTCGATAAAGTCATCGGTTGTTTTGCTAAAATTTATATCGGCGGGAGGCAGAGGTCTGAACGCGGCTCTACATCATAACCATTATTATCAAGTCAATATGCTGATATGGTCGAATACCGCCGCTACTTCCTCGAGCTATCGTTCAGAAGTATCTTGAGTGATATTGTTCTATGTCGGAGCCGGCGACGTTCGCATGCGTTGGCGGCGCATAAGCGCTAATGGAAGCGCTCGAATTATGCGGCGAGTCGCGAGCGCCGAATTGCCCCCCGGCGGGCGCCGCGGGATAATGTCGAAAATAATAAGAGCAAAAGTGGCTTTATTGCACCACTCACAATTCCCAATAACTTGTGTGGAGTTAAGTTGAAAATATCAGGTACGGATAAGCCAGTGCATCATAGTAAATTATCAGATTTTTTACATAATCTTCAATAGATCCTGGTAGACGTAATACACGTAACATAACTAATAATTTTACTATAATTATGAAATTTCAAAGTTGATGTAGCGTGACCAACTAATAGATGCAATTAAGCAATCTAACGCCGTGTCACATCGCAAGCAAATAAAGCATTTCTGCATAAGGGAGTATGTTAAAATTATATATCAAAAGTGAGCTGCTACCGATTTGGTTTACCACCGACATGGATTACCGCCGAGGTGGATTTACATCTGACCGGAATTAATACCGATTTGGTCTACTGCCGTCTTTAAAGATTTTATTAAAATGTGTGGAATGCCAGCGACTTAGATTCCAACCCATGGGGATTTACATCCAACTGGAACTACTACCGAAAGACACTACCACCATCCGATTATAATCGCCGGTTTACCACCGAGTGGAAACATCTCCAACTGCCTTATAGGACAGCTGCTGCAACACACATTACATGAAGAACTATTTTTTTCTGAAATTAATAGTTTGGCAGCAAATGATGTTGCTCACCTTTGCAAGGATAATTTATGTAATTGTCTGTGTTTAGTGTAAGGCGTATTTTGGCCAGATGACCCTGCCCTGTGACGCGGAAAGAATTGATAACGCGATATTAATTAGCAAATGCAACTAACGCCTACCGCTTAGGTAAGTTGTTATATTGCAATGCAAGCGGTTTGACAGTTTTCTGTTTAAGGGCTTTTCCAAATTATAAATATATACAATAAAAGCGCGCCCTCCCTCTTCAAAAACGTTTTAGTTGCGAATCGCAAATGCTACAGGCAACCAAAAATAATAAGAACGAAACGGCTTTATTGCAGAACTCGCAACTCGCGCCAGCCCGTGCAGGAATCGGTGGAGTCAATTCCACCCTTCGGTTTAGTTTTAGCTGCGTCTGTATCACCGGCGAACACGAAACAAGCAGATGTGGAGACTTACGCCGCCAAATCCAGGCAGATAAAAAACTTTCCCAGATCCTGCCTTAAAACTTAGTAATCAATTGTGCTCTCTTCGACAAAGAAATCTTTATCTGGCGGTTCTTGCAGCTCAAAAACGCCACTACACTTATCAATGCTGACGCCTAATCAATTCTCGCCACTATTTCAGCTCCTTTCTTTAATTAATCGCCGGCATTTGTTTTTCGCTTTCTTTGATGCAGTTTAAATGTCCCTCTAATTAGAAGCTCTTTATTGTAGTTAATTTTACTTTAGGGTTTGCAGTTTCTTTATTATGCTTAAGCGGCTTCATCAATTAACAAATAGGGAAAACAGTGTTTCGACCATAGCTAGTCTGTTATTTCAACGCAAATTCACTCTACATATCGATTTCAGCGCTTGTAGATGTTCTTAAACAGTATTTTTAAAGAGATAAATCAATAGACGATGTCTCGCATATGCTTATGGTTCAGGGGTTACATTCGAATATTGACCTTCTAGCAATAAAATCTCTGTGTTTTTTAATATATTTTTTATATTTCATTATTTATACGTACTACATTTTACTAACAGTTGGCAAATGAGAATCCAGAAGATGTCTACGCCAAAATTGTGTTTATATTGCTATAGTTGTGCTCTTTGTTTATTTTATTTAATTAATTAATTGTTGATTAGAGCCACCATGCAAAATTTTGTTTGAGCTATAAAAATTTTAGGAAGATTAAAAGTGAGTTGTATTTACTTGACTTGTCAAAATAAATGGTTATATGCCCTTTATCATATTCTATTTATCTGCAAATATTGATAAATAAACGCTAGCTAATTCGTAAAGCAATCACTCCTCTCAGTTGGGTTCCTGGTTGAATGTGTAATTTGTCAAATTATTTGAATACAGATCTGTTTTCCGTCTTAGTTCTAAGGCGCATAAGCAAATATTCGAAATTAGGTCAAATGCTACACCAAAATGGATCCCGCTGGCAAGTTAGCGGTCAGTGACTTAAAAACAAAGTGAAATTTATCAAAGTTTCTACCGGTAATTATTTGAATACGAGTGTTTTGGCGGAATTAATTCTCATTTGTTTTTCCAGCACTTGATTGTCGAACCCGTCAAACTTCGCCTAACCTCACATTATGGACTCGGCCCATATTGCGAGCTGCACTTGCTTTAGCGCCACGGAAAATGACTTGGATTGTCTTAAGTATTGACTCTTCTTACATACACATAAGTTTCACGGGCTTAACGTAGCTAGTTTTAGCCAAGAACGGTACCTGTTCTCTACCGATCTTAAATCGGGAACTTGTAGGAGACGATGATGCAATTCTTGGGCTGCTATAGAGCTGATCCTGATGAAACTCCTGGGACACGTTCTTACAAGGCTGCTCTTTGACCTGGTATTTTCCCCTCTGGGCTGTGTTGACTCGCTTGGCTTCACTCAGAGATCAGAACTTGGGCTGCATCGGCTGCTAGGTTATCGTAACGCGGCTTCGAAGAACTTTTTATTTTTTGTGGCGAAAATCTCTGCAAATACTACCACACCACCTTGGACATGCACTCAGTAAAACTGTATACTTATGTTGATAACTGTTTATTTATTATGTGAAAAATTCGTTTAAAGTGGAGCACATGTCATAAACGTGTCATAAACAATTGCAAGTGGAATATTAATAAAAAACGGATATTGACCAATTTCAAATTGATTACTTTTAACACTAAATTTGCTTACAACTAAAACTATTTACAAAATTTTTATCTTTAATGTAATTGTTTACATTATAACTAATTAACCGTGTCTCGGCGCCACTGCACGTTTTTTATTAATTGCTTATAATGGTTCACACGCGTCACTGCACTGATTATTTAAGTTAGAGTACTTCCTGCACCAAGGCTTCCTTCGAATTCACCTGTCTACTTTTACACGCGATTTTTGGCCCATCTGTTGTCTGCCTTTCTTCGATTTTTACCCTGTCTTGCTGATTCTTATAATTTCCGTTATATGCCTTAATGCCTGCCTTCTTAGCTGTTAGTTGCAACGTTCATTGGTTTGTCTAGCTTCTTATACCTTTCTTTTAAAACCCTGACAAAATTTCACTGTCTAACTTTACTTGAATTCTACGCTTCATTTCGTTGCCTTTGCAATTCTTTTTGTAATTAATAATCCCTTTTAGTTCGGCTATTACCTTTGCACAAACCCCTTATTTTAAATTGATCTTACAGTCAACTTAGATCCCTGTGAGAATTGAGTTTTGCTTATTGCGTTCTTTATTTAATTATTCTGCTATTACTGGCATCTCTTTCCAAATGCATTCATCCTGTTAAATTCAAGTTTTAGCCTTGCAGTTATATAAAATACCTCACCCTCTTTAGTGAAATGTCCATTAATTTGGCAATGCTATCAGAGTTGAGTTGTAGGGCCTAAGACCATTGCAATATATCTCCTCTTATCATGCAGTAGAGGAATTGTAAACCTTGTATAAATTGGATTATTTTTCACAGACATAGAAAGTAAACTAGGCTTGGTGCGGTGGTTCGTATGGCATTAAAGGTCGGGTTAATTCTCCTCACTCTGATGGGTTATTTTCAAATCTATGTCTGACTTACCCATCAAATCTCAACCTTCAGCTTCTCATTGGTCGAACTGTGGCGACTTTCGCGGTCCCATTTATGCCTCTTTTCTGTTGCCAGATAGCTCAATAGCTTTGTTTACCTCAGTTTGTAGGTACGGAAAGCCCTTTTTCATATTAATAAAAAATCAATATCCCATACTAAACTGTAAATGTTAAAGATTTAAAAACGTAACAAAATAAAAATTCAACTTGCTTACACGGAAATGAATAATAGATACATATTCTATGAATTAGTAATACTAACTAGCACTATAATTAACTAACAATGCAGAACACTTTTTTATTACGCCTTTATGTCGGCAGTCTACTACTTAGTTTTGTTGAACAAGCACACAGAATTATAGAAAATACCGCACACACGCTCTTCACAAGGACCCGCATGGCTCCGAGCTCCAATAGTTGCTCGCCAATAACAGAACCCGTAATAAATCACCCATGTTAAGTTGCGATCGTTGAATTCCACTGGTGCCTAAACTTGAATCTATACCTCGCAGTTATTTGGCTTTTACCATTACGTCACTTGAGGGTACAGATGATTTCTTTTTCGGTTTTCTGAATAGTTGAATCGCCAAGGATTTCAAAAGTTCCTGTGAGGTTAACAACCCACTATTACAATACTTTTTTGTTCTAGGACTTACTCAGAAAAATGTAGATGCACGCACTCACAACCTACTCTGGGTCACACTCTGAAAGCTAATTCACCTGGCGTAAGGTTGTGCCTACGATAGTTCGAAGCACAATTACTCTCTGCTGACTTCTCATTATCTTTCGCGTTTCTTTACTCCTCCTTGAGTTACCAGTGGCGTCCTCTTCATTTTTCCACACTTTTCTAAATATAATTATATGGAATATACTAAAAAACAATAATGAACATATGCAGACGAGTAAGATCAAGTTCCTGATACATGTACTACGAAGGTTTTGTAAATGGCCGAAATGCAATCTTTAAATACTTGTGAAATATGCAAGCTTACGCTGGGATTTGTTTCTCAATCTCATGTAAGTTTTTTATTCAGTTTTATCGTTTCCCACAAGAAGAATACCATTCCTTTCATAGTTGAGAAGCTGTTCAGGTAAATATTATGTGCTTTTAATTTTTCTTATCATAACTTTACCTTTTCACAGATACTATCAAAACGAGGAATGCGTATCGAGGTAATACACAAAATATAAGCTGAAAACAACCGGAAATAGACACAGAAAAAATGTGAATAGCTCTTAGATAAATGATAAGTACAAGAGCCCCGAAACCGCAATGGTAGAAAAAGTAGAGATTATTCCTGAAATCTGACAAAGCTTGACTTCGATTAATCTCCAGAAAATGAGACTGTAGAAATATCACTGTTTCTTCCTAGGGTAGTCACCCGGCTAGTAACAAGTTAGATTTAGATTATCCAGTGAGAAGGCAAGTTTCTGGATATGTTATAGCATTACAGATTACTTCCAAGTTATACATGTCTCCTATTTACAACAGTTTGACGGCCCGAACCGTCTTGCAGTTCCCAACTTTCACACTTTTCGATCGTAACATGTGTCTTCTTTAAGGGTTTGTCTCCATCGCTTAATTAATTCCAGGCCTTCAGCTAGGAACAAGTCGTCCCCTCTTTCTGTCAAAGCTTTGGTAAACAAACAGAGTTTTATCTCACATCTTTGGTATGTATCGTTAGTATTAGTTCCATTCTTATACCTAATTTCTGCAGGAGTGACCAAAGACGGTATATGGGAACACTATCATATGTCTTTTCTACGTCGATAAAGGCAACGTGGGTCAAATTGATTGTAATTCCTGCTCGAAATCCCAACAATTGGGACTATTCATCTGGCTCTTTGTCAACCTCTATTGGGGTTTTCAAAAATTTTGGCATAAAGTGTGCCCAGGGTAGTTATTACTGATATTTCTTAATAATTACCCCGGTCATCCTTAGCTTCATTCTTATATGTACATATATTGGCGAAATATCTGAAGTTGTCTAGTGTTTTATTGAGATTTAGCAATTTAGATATCTTTCAGAGAGTTCATAACAATCAGCTCTTCAAACCCATATATTATGTGTTCAGGAGATTATTGTTGTTTTAACGTGTTTACAATTTCTTTACTTTCTTTCTGTTAACCCTAATCTGATCTTCCACTTTTCTGTTCCAGTTGAATCTTCTCTATATCCTTTAATTATGTTCTATCTTTTTGAAACGCGGTATTAAAGTTCTGCTTCCCTCGTTAATGTATTTGCTTTTGTTGATTTTGTTGCCGCAAGTTTTTATAACTATAATGAATATTTAAACAACATTGACTATTTTTCCTTGTCAATTTCAACATTTAAAAGTATCTGTAGAGCTAAAATCTCTGCTAGATTGTAGTTTCCTTCCTTAAAGTGCCGAGAGTCTCGCTGTACTCATTTTTAATTTTTCATTTTTAATTTTAGTGTTTATTTTCTATTAATTTTGTATATTACGCAGAAGGGGTCGAGAGGTTGATTGCATTATATTTTTGGAAGTTTCGTCTTTAGAATTAAAAGTTACAAGTGCAGTCAATTTTTCGGCAACATGCAGATGTACATGCTCATTCTAAATGTATTTTCTTTTGGCCAATCAGTAATTGGACTTTGTCTGTTGATTGGCCACGACTTTGTTAAATAAAT
Source organism: Agriotes lineatus (assembly GCA_940337035.1). Lineage (NCBI taxonomy): Eukaryota > Metazoa > Arthropoda > Insecta > Coleoptera > Elateridae > Agriotes > Agriotes lineatus. Next base: position 138,054,222 of record OW679200.1, read on the forward strand.
AAATAAACATGCTTCCGTACTCTTGATTCCCCCTAACTATCAGTCAGTACACTGGCATCTCCTTTACCATGTCAACCTTCTTTAGTTCATCGTTTTCCTTATCTTGTAGTAATCTTAAGCGTGATATTTTTTCTTTTTATGCTCTCCCTGTCTTAACACTAAGGTTTATCTCTTTATTTCCCTTTAATAGCTTAGTCGGCTGGTTTCTGTATTCGTAGTCATATCGGTTTCTCTTTCAATTCGACTTTTCATATTCTATACCCTTTAGGCAGTATCTTACCACCTTATTGTCAAATTGTGTATCCAGCTACATTGAAAAATGCAGGGAATATGCAATTCCTGTAAGCCTACCCTTTGTAGATCACGAGAAGGGTTTTGGGCAAGTCGTGACGTGACGCAAAATATTCCACTAATATCACACGAAAATTGGTAAATATGTGGCTACAAAGCTGGTAAAGATCTGACAGAACATTCAGAACATTACGTTAGCAACAAATTATGTATTCAAAACATTAAGCAGAAAAGAAAGATTTCGCACTAGAATTTTTAAAATGACCAGTGTCATGAGGATGTCATGGGAGTTCCGTTCCAACAGTGATATCTGCTTTCGGCGGCTTACTTGCATTTTTGGGCGTATGCTTTCCTGCAAAGTGTGGTGCAACGAATGCAGCGCACATGTGGAGGAGAAATATTGCTGCAGATGCGGGGCGTGTATTATTTTACGGGGCTCTTGAGTTAGCTACGACAGCACACTTGAAGGGCTCAAACGTATTGACGTGAAGGCCCTCGGCAGCATTCGAGCTGCCAAGGGCCCGCTGATTCAAAATCTTTGTGCCTGAATCCCGAATTCAGTGTAGCGATGTGTGTTTTAGTTCTTTTTAGTTAGTTGCTCGAGACATATTGAGGAGACACTATTTGCGTTTGTAAGGCCGAGTGATCTTGTTCTTCATGTAGGGGTGGTAACCTTATTAAGTTGTTAAGCAGGGTTGTGGTTGTAAGCCCTCTTGTTGAAATCTGCCGTTCTTTAAAGCTTTGTGCGCATTAGAAGTTGAAGGCTCAGTCGAACTCAGTTGCAAGGAAACAGTGGCCAAGTCGTTGTCGTAGTTCCTACCTCCCTCATTTCTCATTTTTGAGGATTTGATATTCACAGCCCGTTTTGGGAATTACCCCATTTGTTGTGAAAGCGAATTGTAGAAGTATCATCGTTACACCATCTTAACCAGCTCCCGACTTGACCAGCAGGTCAGCCGACAGAAGTTATTTTCATGTAGAACAGACCGACGGTGCACCCATAAGCCAGCCATTCTAATTAAGGTATTGTGATATAGTTAGCTATTTGTGATGCCACAGTGTACGGTGTTGACGCCAACTAAGCAACCAGTGGCGCTTTCCGAAGGAACATTTTATAATTACGCTGCTTGTTCAACTTTTAGTCTTGTTCAAGTAACTCACGTTTAAATGTTTGGGAGTCGTTCATTCTTATCTTCTAGCAGCGTTCTGAACCTCTACCCCATATTCGATAGGTATAGGAAAAACCTTTTTCTTACTGTTCAGTTTGTGTTTATTATATGTGTATCCTTATGTTAATATTCAATGTTATTAGATTTACTTGACCTTTGCTTTTCTTTTATGGCGTTTGCATGCGACATCCCATTGTGTGTTTTGTGTTTAATTTGTGTAAGGAGTACTAGCGGCCTACAAAGAATTAATTACAAAGTAGGTTTGTGGACTTCCAAGGAGCAGCTTTCAAATATTTTTACAAGTCTGTGGCGTCTCCCCTTGCTTTTTTCAACAATTAGTAACTAATTTAACAGAATATCGCCTTAATTCACGCTTTACCGAAACGAACCCTCCCTCTCGGCGAGTGGCTGGAAAACTTCGAGTGACAGGACTGTTATAGCGTACTTAGGGTAAATTTTGCTTGTGTATCGTCAATTTGCCTTTTTGGATGTGCTGATTAAAGCAGACGATTCGTGTGACCTGATTTCAGTGTCGTAAATGCCGATTTAGCTTGTAACACATGGAACGGGTGCCGGAGTTTTCTCTGACGATCTGAACCTCCGCCAAAGCATACCACTAGGCAAAATGGCCACTGTCTTCCAAGCGGAAGTAATTGGAATAATGCATGGTGCAAAAGCAATTCTTGAAAGGAAAATCGAGAATCAATGTATTGGTATCTTCAGTGACAGTAGAGCCGCTTTACTAGCCCTGGGCAGTTGCAAAATTACCTCAGGTGTGGTACTGCAGTGCCGTGAAGCTCTCGAGGATATCTCAAAAAATAATGTCGTTTCCCTTGTATGGGTGAAAGGACATGACGGTAACTACGGCAATGAGGAGGCTGATGAGACTGCGAGACTGGCTTCCGGGCAACCTCTCTGGGGGCCAGAACCCGTAATCCCTATATCCCTGACAATATTAAGCTCTATGCTATATCAAGAAACCTTAAACAGCTTCATACGAAGATGTGTTAACATGCAAAGCTGCCGGCAAGCAAGAGCTGCTATTACAGCGCCCTCGCCAAAGACAGCCAAATATTGCCTGCAACTGTCCCGAAGAAACCTTCGATTAGTCGTGGGTATCCTATCTGGACACTGCACTCTAAACAAACATATGCACAGGATGGGACTAGTGGACAGCCCAAACTGTCGCGGATGCAACGAGGATGACGAGACAGCAGAACACGTTCTGTGCCACTGTCCAGCTCTCGCAAGAGTCAGAGGATCCATGTTGGGGGACTTCTGGCCCGATATGGTCAGAATTAGCAACACTCCAGTTGCGGTTGTCCTTAAGTACATTCAAAGGATTGGATGGCTTGAGTGATACCCAACTTGGAGAGCTGCTGGGAGGTAGCACAATGAGCCCACTTAATCAGGGCCGGATTTAAGATGTGGGTGGCCCGGGGCCCATTTTGGTGGGAGGCCCATTGTTTCAAGGTGTTGCAATATCTAATGCAAAAACACGAAATAAAACGAACACAAGTTTATTTACAAAATTTATGTACGCAGAGAAATTCAGTTCAAATTATTGAATATTTACTTCCCTCGTCTGAAAGAGATTTTTTCAGATCTTCACGTTTCAAGGTCCCTAGATGACGAAAAAGAGGTTTTTTCAATTCCGTCAGTCTGTCTGTCTATCTGTCCGTCTGTCTATCTGTCCGTCTGTCTGTCTGTCTGTCTGTCTGTTGGCAGTATAGCTCAAAAACTATTTGTCAGAGGAAGACGATATTTTGCATACATATTATACAGGGTGTTATGGAAATGAGTGCAAATATTTTAACACGTAATAGAACACGCCAAACTGAACAACTTCTCTATTTATAATTTTTTCGAGAACGTCCTCAAAACTGAGTTAAAATTCAAAACAATTTTACTCTAAAAATGCATACCCGCCTATGGAATAATATTTTAATTTAATGGCAGAGGACACAAAAAACATTTCTTTAATATGCAAACCAACAAAAACTGCATAGGTACTGATAAAACCTTTAGTTCACATCTGGTCACTAACGTACTTTATCAATAATTGAGGTAGGTAAGTTAGTGACCGCATGTTTTTTGTGCGTTTTAATATACTTGTGTCGTTCACCTTTACCTTAGATTTGCTTACCAAGCGGCTCGTCAAATTTAGGGGAGATAAATGATTGAAAAAATATGCGATTAAATGAAAAACGATAGATAGAAAAGTTGTTCATTTTGGTGAGCTCTATCACTGGTTAAAATATTTGCACTCATTTCCATAACACCTTGTATATCTACGTCGCATGGAACCGGTATAATTTCATACAAATATATACAGGGTGAGCACCTTAACAAAATAAAATTTTGTTTATTTTTGTGTTGATTTTGAAATAAAAGGAAGTAATAACTTTCACATAGGTCAGGCTTTACATTTGCCGAAAATAAGATACAACCGATAGAGGATAATGTCACAAAATAGGTCCCGGGTGGTGTAGCTTGAACAAGCGTCGACGTTCGATCAGCAGAGTTAAGCAACGCTCTCTCTGGTCAGAACTTGGATGGGAGTTCGACGGCTGCTTCTCCCGGTACCTCGTGATACGGCTGTCATGGAAATAGTTGGTCCCGGATGTCATAATAACATCATGACAGTCGTTAGTGGGGTTGGAAGTCCCCATAAATGCACAGTGACGCCTATAATTGGCCTAACGGCTGTTGGCTGAGTGCGAAATAAATAAATAAATAAAAAGAGTAAAAAAACACTTCAAAAATAACAGCGTTTTCTTTAAGAGCAGAGCGCGCTGGACTCATTTGAAAGCTGCTTGGTAGCGTAGATGGCTTTATCAATGCAGATAGGGTCTCTATGTTGGGGTGCTCTGCAGATGCGGCGGGTTCAAACCCGAGCGGATAATTTTTTTTATTTCAAAATGTATTTAATTTATTAGAAACGTGAAGATATTTTTACTCCTAACTTAATTTGATTTTTAAAATTTATTAATGTCACAATGGCTACGAGGGAAGTTTTGCGTAAAATCTTTTAGAGATTTTTTCAATTAAAAGTATAGCATAACATAACACAAATAACACATAAATATATTACTAATCAGCGAATGAATAATGTTATTACCATTAAGGCATTTTCCTTGATTTTCGTGCTGCAAAATCGCTGATGATGTCACTAAAGTCCAATTCACGCAGTATATCTGACTTTTAATATAATACAATTTGTGTTTTTCAAGTAAAAACGTACTAAACATTTAATTGTGAATAATTACAACTGGTATAAATTAATAAATTATCAACCATTGTAAGTAAATTTAATGTGCATTACTATGTTGTTGAAAGAACGCACCAGTTCACCAGTACAATAACTTTTTATGATTTTCAATAATTTTAACTAATTTAAAATATAAAGCTTGACTATTACATTTCATATCAAGCTAGAGAAGTAAGACAGAATGTATGGAAATTTTTGTTAAAGGTTCCCTATCATTAGAAGCAATTCACAGCAAAGAGACATGTATTTTTCCTGTTTTGTGATATTTGCCCCTGTATTGGTGGGAGGCCCACTCTTGGTGGGTGGCCCAGGGCCCGGGCCCCTTGGGCCCCCCTCTTAATCCGGGCCTGCACTTAATGCGGCCTAAGTGCATGTGAGGTAACTCACCCTCCATTTTTTAATCCAGAATCCAGCTTGTAACAAACTATCACCTCCCCCGTTTTAATATAATATGTATCGGATGCATTTTTGTAATGTAATAGAAAATAAATTAATTCGCTAAATAGGCACTTTGTAATTTTCGAGAATAAGTGCAGCACAATTTGTAGATTCGGCTTTGTCGAAAATTTATGATATTAGTTATAAACGACTTTTTGATGTAGAATATGCTATATTTTTCGAATATGCAATTAGTGCTCACGAAAATGTTTAGTTAAAATACATATCATAAAAACATCCCTCACCCTTATGAATCTTACATTAATTTTATTCCAACACCAAAACATTGAGGGTAAAAAGTTACGTAAGTTCCTCAACTTTCATTAAATTTGCTCTGTTGTAGTAGTGCTTAATTACGAGTAAATAAAAACAACTGTTTTGCTATTAAAATGTTTCAGAAACTTCGTCGAAATAAAATTTAAGTGTTTTATCTAGCAAATTGTAAGAGGGTGGGGGTATCTTGGAATTCGTGAAAGCGAAGCTCGAATTAACGAAGATCTTCCACACCTTATTGTATGACAAGGACAAAATAGTGTAATAATACTTCTAATCTATGATAACCAGCTCAGTACATATTGATTGTTATTTAATGTGAATTAACGAAATAATTGTGTTGGTTGCCCCGGAGTTAGTATCAATCAATTAATTGTTTTCCCCAAAAAGAAGAAGAAACGCTTTTACTTCCCAAATTGAAAAAAAACCATTCTGCAGGTAAATAAAGGTCAGAATTGGTGGATAATTTCAGAGAGTGTAGTCTTCGTGATGCACGGGAAAGACGTCCAACGATCAGTGTTCATTCGGGAGTGCTTCTTGAGAACGGGTGCATCGCCAGAGTTCACCTGCCGACCGCTTCTGGAGACCCATGTGAACGGACAGAAAACCTACAGAAAGGTGGTAAACCTTGTCGGAAAAGCAATGCAAATTAGTATTCATAGAAAGCTAAGCAAATCATTTAGCTGTGAATTATTGCTAAAATACAATGAAGTATTTTTGCTAAAGTGAGGTTTAAAAAAATGCATCTAATTTAGAATAGATAAAGTGGAGATCTGTATTATAGAAGTGCTATATTTAAAAGTAAAATTTGGATATGAGATTAAAGAATGATAATTTATGCATGACTCTACCTGATATAAGAGTCAATTGTATCTATACCATTTCAACTTCAAATTGGGACTAATCAATTTCAAAATGGGAATAAGCAATTTCAAAATGAAATAAACAATTTTAATTTGAGAATAAACAACTTCAAATTAGGACTAATCAACTTCAAATTGAGAAAAGCTTTTTGTAGTAGTCTTTGGAAAAGGACAATTACATGGTTTTGACAGGACGGAACTAATTATTGTTAGTTGTTGCTGGTATTCCGTCCTGTCACAACCATGTAATTGTCATTTTCCAAAGACTACCGTTAACAAAAAGCTTTTCTCAATTTGAAATTGATTAGTCCCAATTTGAAGTTGTTTATTCTCAAATTGAAACTGTTTATTTTATTTTGAAATTGTTTATTCCCATTTTGAAATTGATTAGTCCCAATTTGAAGTTGAAAAGGTATAGAACAAGTTAAGTTGAATAATTTACGGGCACAAAAAGGAGTTATCATTATAAAAGGAACTTGGCAACAGCATGGGGCTAATTATTATTGTAAAAGCTGAAATGTTTAGGAAAAGATTATCTGAAATATGGCGTGTCTTGATATTATTGGCCTAATCTGGAAAGCTTTTCTTTAAAGCAGCAACTTACTAAATCGCCAAGTCAATTTCGGAATAAAAAATCGGTATATTATTCACTGATGCAACAGAGTTTGAATACATTAAGAACGAAACTGGGACAACTGCAGTCCATTCGTTTGATTCATGGCGGGAGCCACGACAGACGAGTCGGCGATTCAGCAAGCAGCTATGCGGCCGCAGCAAGAACAAAGGACTGCAATAGTTCTCACACCAAATGGAAACCCAAATCCGCCAATATACGGATATTCAATTTCATACGCAGTGCAATTTAATTACTAATGTTATGCGAATGTCCAGATTGAATTCTCCTCCGCTTATTAATTATCAAATTTAATCAACCGAGTTAAACGCTGATTGAATTATCCGTACCTGCCATAAAGATTAAGGGAATTGATAATATACAAATATTTTGCCATTGTGTTCTTAAATAAAAATATGAGCATTCCCGTATTTCATGTTATAAAAGTTCATGAAAAATGTTTTGGTGTTTGTGAGAGTTTTGTGCGCAAAACTGTATTTGATCAAACTCATGTGCGTCAATAGTTTACATTCTGAATCTAGTCCATAGGTATACGCTCAAACCAAACAATTCTAAATTTTGTAAAATATCAAACACACGTGGGCTGTTGTCCTCCACTAATGCTGATTTTCAAAGTTGCTTTAAACTTTTTGTCTCTCTTCCTTGTAGTTGGTTTGAAAAGAATTTTAAGAATATTTTCAGTTTTTGAAAACAAGTAGGCCTTGGCAGGGAAGCGAAAGCTATTTTATTTTCAGGTAAACTACCTTTTTTTTGTTTATGATACGGCAAAATTTTATTAAGAAAAGTTGTTCATAATGATAAATTATGGCCCTATACAAAATTTTAGAAAGATCTGTCGAATTAGAAAAAACATTTTTTACATAATTGTATTTTATTTTCAGGTAAACTACCCTTTTTGTTCATGATACGGCAAAATTGTATTAAGAAAAGTTGGTCAGAATAAGAAATTATGACCCTATACAAAATTTTGGAGAGATCTGTCTACTTAGATTAAACCGTCATTTTTAATAAATGGAATTTGTTTAATCTAAAAAATAACGGTTTAATCTAAGTCGACAGATCTTTCTGAAATTATGTACAGGACTATAATTTCTTATTCGGGACAGCTTTTCTCAATAAAATTTTGCCGTATCATGAACAAAAAGGGTAGTTTATCTGAAAATAAGATACAATTATCTAAAAAATAACGGTTTTTTGTAAGTCGACAGATCTTTCTGAAATTTTGTATATAGCCATAATTTATCATTCTAAACCACTTTTCTTAATAAAATTTTGCCGTATCATAGACAAAAATGGTAGTTTACCTCAAAATAAAATAGTTTTCGCTTCCCTGTTAAGGCCTACTTATTTTTCAAAACCTTAAAATATTCTTAAAATTCTTTTCAAACCAAGCAGGACCGAATCCCGGAATCTTAAAATAAAATTCAAAATTTTTTATACCATCTCACCTCTTGTAACATCACTCCTGGGACACACTGTATAGGGGAAGGTCGCCTATGATGGCACCTTTTTTCAACACCTAATATCTTTTTTGGTTCAAAGGTTTGAACCCATTCAATCATGTCAAAATATTCGTTACCGCTTAAATATTAATTATAAAACTTAAAGAAATATATAAAAATTATTTTCTTGATAAAAAATACGAAAGAAAAAATCGCCAAGTATGCCATCATAGGCAACGCAGTAAAATGCAAAAATCTGAAGGACTCATGCACGTAAAAGGAAAATTATTATTATTACAGTTTCCACATTTTTATTATTAAAAAATAAAAGCATATAAAACTGCATAAAAAAATTAAAATAATATCTTATATTCTAAGGAATATGTTAAAAACTTTTAAAAAAGTTAATAAAAACATTATCACGAAGGTTAAACTTGTTAAACTGTTTTCGAAGGAATTCCTTCTTTATTTTGAGACATATCTAAAAAAATCGTAAAGAAAAGTAGACATTGTGCCGTTAGGAATATGACTCCTATGATGGCATACCCATAGAAAACCACAAGGTATGCCATCATAGAAAGATGTCACACTTCTGGTAAATAAATTATAAAAAATTAAAGCCACAACTTAGATTCAAAATAATCACAGCAAAATAACGTCTATATCCCATAGTTATCGGAAAAAATCTTGCATTCTAATTTAATGAACCTAACATAATAAATGTTTGATTTAAAAGTTGAATAATATTACTTCGGCACTTACTCAATTCTGTCTTATTAAATAACTTCACATAAAAACATCCGGCACTGCTGAAATTCGACCCACAACTGTCGTGCGCTCGCATAACTCCGGGGGTTGGCGCGAAAACCGATTTATTCCGAAAATACCTGAGGTATGTCATCATGGGAAGTACGCCATCAAGAGCGACCTTCCTTTATATCAAATGTGTTTTTAAACTAAAACATTATTTGTACAATTTATGGACATAATACAAGAAATTGATTTCTCCGGTCTCGTGGACAGGTAACCAGTCCGGCAGCGATGTTGAGAGAGACGATTGGTAGCGTCTGAAACTAGTTTATCGATCGGCCCCCAATCGGAGCCGCGTAGCGGCGTAGGCTGGAACTGGAATATTGATCTGTAACATCACGATTAATGTATAAATCCAATTTATGACCAGTTTGGTGTTTAAATGCTGATTTTTTAGTACAACCCCCAGGGGGAACTTAAGCCCGTTAAGCGGGTACATGTTAATGACTCAGTTTGTATGCGACTTGTGGGAGACCCGTCTGACTGGTGAATCCGCCAACGACAGCGTTCAAGCAAGTCCTTTCTTGGTTTGGGTGGCGTGTCGTATTCTGATTTGGTTTTATCAGTAGCAGCGTTACAGGGGGAAACAAATACTGGAGTCAGGTTACCTTCCGAATGACGGCCACATGGACAAAAGTGTGCACCTAGCTGACACCGAATGCCGTGTGAACAGGGTATACAGGGAGGGAGCTCATGACAGATGATGGTCTAGCGAGCTCGGGGTTGGAGAACCACAAGGTAGGATTGTATTCCCAGGCGAAGCTTAAAAAATAAGTAAAGTCGAAGTAACTGCGAAAATGGAGGCTTTGGGTGCTTTACTGTGAGTGGCAGGTGCTGGGCAACTTAACCGGCTCTCGAGGCTTTCGGGTCTGGATGCCGAGATCAAGTCAACTCGGAGGCTCGAACGGTGGCTGTCTCAGAGCGTCAACTCGCTCTGCAGGTGGGCTGGAGGCATCAAGCCCCCTGGTTGGGATGCTGGGCTAAAGTTCTGTCTTCTTTGCGCAACCGCTTGTATTTATACTCCTTGTTATATTCTAGACTGACTAGGAGAGCATTGTACTATGATAAGGGCACGGGCCTACATGCGCTATTAGGATAGTTGTATTCAAATTTCTCCGTGTCATCGTAAGTCAAGGCCGAATACGGGCAGAATCGAGCGTTTTACCTTCCTTGGAATTTCATCATTGATGCTAGGCTCAGGAAAGGGGCCAACTGTAACGGAAGATTAGCTGCGTGCAATTTCATTCCTGTTAGCTTTTGTGCATTTTCTTTTTCCTTCAATTGTATTTATTGCTGTAATTCGTTTGCTTCTCGTTAACGCATTTATTAACTATTGCATATCTCGCTTCTTCACTAGCTCTAAGCTACCCCTCTCCAACTTTGAAGATGTTTTTTTGATAACTAAAATTTTCATTTTAGCAGCTGTACCTAAGAATGACAGTTGTCTTTTTTTGTTGAACGCTGGAGAGCCTCCCCTATTATTTATTATGATTTTCTCTTGCGCTAATCATTCAGCTAGACCCCATTTGTTCTCACTGGAACGACATTCTCGGAAATTGATATTAAAATCGCCAGTTATTATTATTTTCTTGATTCGTACATTTACCTCTGTTTGAAATTAAAACTTGTAAGTGGTTTTTAAGGTTTTATAAAATGGCGAGTGGTGAGAATCAATAACTCGAGACATTTAACTATTTATTTCGGCCACATATTCGCCTATCTATCACAGGACACGTTTTACACGGAAAGCTAACGGCTTGAGGTAACGGTTTTTGACAGTCCTAGAGTGCAACAACAATCCTGAACATTTGTTCGTAGAAGCTTAACTGAATTTTGATGCCATGATGGAAGAAAATTGCTCACATACGATGATTGAACAATGTATGGTATGAGTTTCGTGCAACTCTCTGCGTTTTAAAATAGGTAGAGGTCTGCTAAGAGGTTGTTTTACTCACGAAAGTGTAGTTTTTCCGCTGTAGCTTTTGTTGGATTACCGTTATAACTGGAATAATTGTTGAGCAATCCAACATCTGGGGTCATTCGGACTGTTCGGACTGTCGTCTAAAGTGGTATAGAGCAGTTATGGTCGAACGGGCCTCTTATATAGGACATTCATTTGAGCTGACCTATATGCTGAAGTAGTGCTGTTATTTGTGTAATTCTATTTAATCATAGTACTATCGCTATATCTGGCGTTGAAAGTTCAGTTCAGCTATCGTGACGTGGAAACTAGCGCACTCCATTTCTTCTAATTATATAAATGCAGATTTTGTATTTGCATAAATTTGGGCTAGATTGTTTTTACTCGTATAAATCGAGGCTTCGCCTTTTAAGTTTTAGTTGTTTAATCAAGCTCTTTAATCTATTTAATAATTTTATTGCAAGGAGGGGATGTTATGGTAAAAACTAGTTTATATTATTTTAAAGCTAGCTCATGTTTGAGTTGAATTAAGTCACTGATTGGCTAACGTAATTCTTACACTAATAACTATACAGTTTTGAACGTGATAATTTCTTACTTGGTTGCTAACTCACTGTTAATATAATTTGTAATAAATATAAGGAAGTTAATCACATGCAGGCGCCCGGATGAAATAAGCCCATTGTATTTAAACTTCTAACTCCTAGAGAAATTTCAATCATACGATGTCAGTAAAACTTTGAACAACTCTAAGTAAATTGCAATACTACATTTACGTTCCGAATCCCTCAGCAGTAATTACTCCTCGATATAACATAAGAAGCCGCCCATTAAAATTGATAACCGCAATAAGTTACATATGTATATGGACATTTACTAATTAACTATGGTTCTGTGGTTCTGTGATATTTACATGTTGTTGTTAGTTACAAGTCGTTATACACTTAAATCGTTAGGGTTGCATACTACATCTGTTATTACCCAAATTCTATTAACTGTTTTTATATGAAAATCCTTACTTTTAGGGTTTCATTTAATTTTTGCTTTCGTGCAAGTCCCTTTGAGGTTGTCGTCTCAAGAATCCAAGGCTAAAATGCCAGATAAAACCACTTGGCGCCCCTTTGTTGTATTTCGTCACCTATTAAATTAAGGCAGACCCTACCCATTCTCCCGAGCTAGTCGATGGCATGTTTTCCGTGTGAGATCTGTTAAATGTCTCGTAACAAACTATATGTTACTACTTCTACTGTCCCAGTCCACATAAATCTTACATCATTCCCTCACCGTTGATTTACTAACATCTTGTTAGCGATTGCAATGACGACATCCAGCTGTTATCCATGAACAAATTGTCTTTTTAGTGTTATGTTCGGGACATTAGCTAATATTACTTCAAAGTTATTGAGATTCACAGTAGCTTTACAGTACCATGTGCCATCCTTTTGCTGTTTCTATTTGTTTTCATAAATCTAATCAATGTATCTACCAGTTAAACGTCTATTCTTGATCCTGATTTCCTTATTAATCAACTAAAGGTGAAGTATGCGATGGCATCAGCTTTGTGTTCGTTTACATTGCATGAATAACCATACGTTATATTCGTGCACTCTTTGACTGTATGTCCCACTTGGCAGCACTTTAGACATTGCCCTTTTACGGTGGTCATTTCTTTATAGTATCGTGTGCAATGGTAATATTTTTGACACTTGTAGCATTTGATCGGGCTGATCAGGTCTTGAATTCTATTGTGTGGTGTATTTTTCGGCTGGTTGGTTGGTCGACATTTTAATCACCCCAGCCTCTTATGTTTCTTTCTTCAATACTCCCAATAGAGGTTCCTCTATTTGCGTTTGTTGTAACATCGCCAATATCTCTAATAAAGGTAGTCTATATTTTCTGTGCTAGATTCACATCGATATCTTTCACTACTTCAGTAATTACTCGTGTAGGAGCTTTTTCTTTTTCGTTTCTCATTTTTATTTTTACATTGACATCCTTGTCTTTCGTATTGTTGGAATTTTTATAAAACAATTTTGTATGTCCACGTTTTCCATCATATTTTTTATAATTTATATGATAAATTTTTCGATCTATTGTTTTTATTGCAATGGTTTCTAACCTTGGTGCTCTTTTTTTCTTTCTCCGTATAGTGCAGCCTTCATCCTGTACATCTTCTTCTTTTAGGTCCGTTTCTTTCATTTCTATTTTCTCCTCTTTCTTTTTGATCTGCTGTACATGATAACTTGTACCTCCTTATTTAGGTCAATAGCTTCTAGTATTTTGCGTATTTTGTCGTTTCTGTGTATCAAGTATGATATTCTTGTTCTGCACGTCCACAACTCCCTACGACTATTATAACCAAGGCATTGTTTTTAGAACCCCCCTGGTCACCAGTTTAACGTGCTGCCACGTTTGTGTGATATAGGGGTTGGTTTGAACTCTTAGATCACTATTTGCAAGTAGGGGATTGTAACTCATCTGCTGTCCACTATTAGTAATCGTAGGGGTTGTACTGTTGAGATTATGGTTAAATAAAACACCCACAAACGAATAAATAAACTTATATTAAAAGAACTTAAAAATTCGGATCAAGTACAAATGAGTTTTACTCTATATGATGAATGGTTAATTAACTGTAGCTTCGTAAAAAGGATCGATCAAAATTATGCGTAATTTTTATGACATAAATTTACTTTGGAGGGGAAGAATAAACATAGCAGCCCTGCTTTTAGTTGGTTAATAAATTACCGAATTTATTTCTGACCTTTACTCCGGCGCCGTTCTTGGTGTATGTGGTGATTGAATTTTACTTGACTCGGTAGGCCCGAATGTATTATGGATTTCGAAAAGTGTTAGGATGTTACTTGAATGCACCTGGCTTCATTGGTATTCCTCTACTTTTGAGTGACTTGGCACAACACTAGCTCACATACATTTTAAATAGAACTTTCAATTTTAACTTATGTTATTTCGAGCGGCACGCGACGTCGCGCCGGTATTACGAATTTTTAGCGCCGAAGCGCCTTAAGCGCTAACTCAATATTATCTCTCGGAATCCGGGGAAGACTGACTCCTTCCTTGCCGCGGCCCATCGATGTAGCTTTTTCCAGCCCCCTAGTATCGAGCCGCCGCCGAGTCGTAGTTTATCGTTTTGCGAAATTGCATTTTTGATGTGTCTAGAAGAAAGCTCACATCACATAAATTGCAAGCTTGCTGTCGCAGTCAAATTCTTGAAATCTTTGTACTTGTACTTTAAGATCGAGTTTCTTTTGACTTCCCGGATGCAATTCAATATTCACGATTGCCACAATGTCGTGCGTTTGTAATAATGTCAATTATGCATGTTGGCGTCTAGCTTATTCTTTATTTCCCAACAACTTAGATAATTTAAAATCTATATTATAAACGCAATTTATTGCGGTTTGTTACACTATACATCTTCTTAGTCTATAAATATTTCTGTGCTCTTCCGTATCAATTCTACGACTATTTTTTATTCCAATTTTGTTAGCGCTCAGTAATTTATTTCTTATTATTTCTTAAATCTGTGGCTGACTTGCTTCATTTTCACATTTGTCTGTTTCTCATAATTTTCTGTGGGTAGCTCTTCTACGTTAGCTACTTTTACTATTGATATTACTTTTCCACCTTGCATTTGATATAATATTCTTCCGGCCATTTCGATGATATTACTTCACTTAGCAGGTTAATATAAATTATTTTTAACCAGTTATGTGACCTTTTCTTCAATATTTTTGTCTTTTATTTTTCTGGTATATTACTGAGTGTCCTTTCTTTCTATTTCTTTTTCTACAGTTTATATTTATGGTTCCTTCGTGCTCTTTTCTTCCATTTTTATTTATGCGAATATTTGGGTATTATCTGAGTTAATATGGTCCACTTGTAGAGTTATTAATCTACTAGTTGCTTTTTTAATGCTCTTCTACGTATTTTAGTTTTCGCTGACGAGTGTTTTTATTCTTCACTTATTTTCCTGCTCCTGTGTGGTGGCTAACCATTTTAGTACCGTTGTTCTTTCTGCTTGACAACTCTTCGACCTCTTCAGTCCACCATGAGCCACTGTTCTGATTAGCATTAACATTTATACAGGAATTGAGTCGAATCTTCATTTAGATTATATTTCGGGAAGTATTCGAACAGGCTCTTTGTATTGTCTCTGGACGACTAGGATGTTGAATGGGTAAATAGATTTTGGATTTGAAAAGGTAGTGGGTTGAGCCACCTTCTAAACCTCGAGAAGGTACACGTACCTGTTTTGTATGCTAATAAATTCTTTGCCCATAAATCACATAGTCGTATACCGTGTTTTGCGACCAGGTGTATTTATATCACTTCACTGCATGTATTTTTCTTTTTTTCTCGAAAAGCTATTTGTTTCTTTATTAGTTAGAGAATTTGGAAAAATAGTAACAAACTCATTTTTGATATGGTTAAATGCCATTTTTAATGGAAAAAGGTTGTTGTAAATCTACAACGGCTATTATAAAGCACGTTAGTAAATCTTAGCTTATTTTTGGACATTCAATTTTTCGTAACAATTCTTTTTTTAGAGTAACGAAACCCCTTACCCATTTTTTACAAACCGTTTGTGTATATGTTTTATAGTTCTAATACTGTATTCGTTTTTTTGCCCTAGTTAGGCCAATGACCAAATTCATTCAATCAAACTTGTTTTACTCGAGGGTTATGAGCCTTCCCCTTATTTATTTTTGTTTTTAATGTAGTCTACCACGCTTTATACTTGAGCGACTGTGTCCCACTTGAAACGGAATGCTGTTAGAAGTTTTCTAATGGATATATTTACTCATACTTTTATGTTTCTGTCTATATGTCTGCGTTGAATATGGTTAAATCTCTGAAATGGCAAAAATCTAAAATACCCTTTTTCCTAAGTTGCATAGTTTTTGTACAGACCCACTATACTATCAAGGTGATCTACGTCACCCATATGACGTTATGTTTGTGTAGTATATATGGACAATCTATTTCTACTATTTTTGACTTGAATAAACTGCCAACATTTTATACAACGTCAGAAATACTGCACATCACAAAGAACTTTCATCCCCATTTGTGGAGTACCGATCGTTGGAAGACCATGTACTAAAGGAATGTTGCTAAACTTTTTATATAATCCATCAAAGGGGGGCCCAATAATCCCATTATTATTGCATCATTATTGTTTAGATGCATAAACTGACGAATCGTTTCGTCTCTGTTAGCAGTCATTGTGACCATGTTTAGTAACTGAACCAAAGATATGTCTATAGTGATATCGATATAGTGCTTAATTTGTTAAGCACTGGCACTTAGTGGTTTGTTAACATCTGTTTGATTTGGGTAATAATTAGTTTCATTTAGTATTCGATTCAAAATTTCATTTGTAATGAAATAGTTGAAAAACTCTTATGCACCATCTAGTTCCCAAATATTATTTGGTAACAAGGAATCTCCTCAAAACTTCTATGGTTGCTCACTGAGATGTACTTTGTTTTCTTAATACAATGTGGCATAAACATATACATTTCAAACGATAACAATAAACAATAATGACCTTTAGTTTTTGTCATATGTCCTTTTTTATGTTCTTTAGTACAATTCCTTTGTTTGGCTGTTTATTGTCATAGATGGCTCAATGTTTCTTGCTGTCGATAAACTATTGTTCTCACCATCAATAGTTTCAATTTCGTGATCGGCAGCTACATTCTCGTCAGCAGTATCCGAATGCAAATCTTGTAAACAGTTTGAGTTGCACTGTCATAGTAATTGAAATTGTAGCCATTACATACAGCGCTGCTACTTCTTTTACCAATTCTTATGATGTTGAACACCGTTCTGATACTTATCTTTTCAATCATTCCTGACGCATAAAATTCAGCCTCGGTATTTCAATTTCAGATGGTGCATGGTCTCAAATTCTTGTTATATCCTATTCATTCGTGTCCACTGGCAGTAATCGTTAATTAAATTGTTTCCAATTGTTTACAGAGCTCGTCAATTGCTGTTGTATTAATACTAATACATTTGCTTTTGCTCGTTGTTTTTTTTACTAAGCTATAGATATGGATAAGTGTAGTATTGGAAAGTTTTGCCGTTGTAACCCCTTTTTTGTTTTTGCTTCCGGTAATACTGTTATGTCTGGGTTGAATCAGAATATTTCTCCTAATATTTCACTTTTTTCTATATAGGCCCTAACTATTTCAGGTACCTACACATAATCATATTCCGTTTTCATCTGCGGTCGTTTCCTATTGCAACCGTCCAGCGGTGCTTTAGGCTTTTAATTAGGTTTACAGTTGAAGGCAAAGGGATAATGAGAGTGTTACTTAGAGAATCTACACATTCCTTGGCAATGCTGGTGAATATGGTCGGGCACCTAACGCCCGTTCTCCAGAATTTTTAGTTTATCCTTTTTATTTGAGCTTACCATCGAGCACATTCGAGGCCTCTTTCTACAGTTGTAGAAATTCCCAACAGCTTCAAGAAGCTGCATCATAGAATGGAAAAGTGTAAGGGTAGAGCAACTAATTATTATTTATTTAGTTTACTCATAGGATAATTACGAGGTTTTCATTGAGATAAGTTTACATAAATATCGAAGTGTCAATAATAGGCTTGTGGTTTTCATATAAATTCACTTCCAGAACATGCATATATTACACGCATCGAAAGCATACTATGTTCTTCACTGACCAATCTGCCATGTTATGCAATATGTAACCGGCATGATAGGTAGTATTTACATACGTGTCAGTTATACCAGGTACGCCGTAGACCAGAATGTTATTTGGCAAGTTTGCTCATGCAGAGAGCCGGCTGTCATTAGACCGTCACCACCTTTCACTTAGTTAGCAAGGGTTCGAATCCGATTTGCAGCTCCAGGTTGATGAGATTATTGAAGTGGGCTCCAAACCCAATAGTAATGTCGTTTTCGGGAGGGCGCCAGGTCTTGTAAAAATGTAGTTTGTTAAGCTGGGGCCCAAGGTAAACACCGGTGGAAGAAGGTCGTGTGTGGTTCAGCGACGGCTTGATTTTCATTAGGGGTGAAGTAATTTGTGGGACATAATACATTTTTAGTGCATGACTAAAGCATGGTTAGATTGATTAAAATTTCCCTGTAGTTGTTACGTCAGTATTCATCAAATCACAGACGTTAGGCTTGCTCTGCGAGATACATACATTTTGGGCTAACTGATTTCTGGAAAATGTAAACTCAAATTAAGTATTGTTTAATCATAGGAACAAAAGGACAGCATGTTATTTACTTCACTTATCAATATAAAAAAACTAGAGCAGATTTACTTACCCTGTCACAGATCTCGAAAATTTTGACGAAATAATTTGGTCAAGTTGAGTAAGAATACAGGTTAAGTGTTCTCATTAAAATTACGCCAAGGGTTTTAATATATTCCGAACAAGTTCAACTCTATTTCTTGCTTCTTTAAGTAATTTTTCAGAACATGTACTGGCGAAAACGCTGAATTGCAGGTATTGAGTTCTGGTCCAATTTTTAACAAAAAATATAGTTAAAAACTCTAAAGAAATCGTACCAAAGACATAAACAAACAGTTGTTGCTATGTAAAGACAAACTAATTGTATTATGGTTTCAGACTTTGATAAAATACTTTTGAATAAAAATTCTGGTAGTAATGCCAATATTACAACCTTAAAAGTGTATGATAGGTTTTTATTAAAAACTGATGCAGGTAAATAACAATTAGATTTATGTAAAGTACCGACAGCAGTTTTGAAGTTGTTAAGTTTGAATAATCATTAGTTTGCTATTATTGTACGAATACAAAAATGTTTGGCGTAGTGAAATTGACGGAAGATAAAAAATAAATTGGACGGGCGATGGATCGGTTGCCGCTAAAATTGAGCCAGAGTTGCTTGCCTACAATATAACACCGCCGTAGTTCGCAAACTAAGCAAGAGTGGTCGTTCCACTGGCTGAACAGGCGTTAATGCTACAAGCTATATAGGGTATACTCCTTTAGAGCTTCCTATGAAGAAAAGGTAGCTGTAATTCAAGAATATCTACGAGCCATAAGCGTGAAGCTACATGCGATAAACAAAAAACTTTTCGAAGCCTATGTCGGGATGCTGGAGGACTACAACGGTAGGATTGATGTACAACCCGCGGATGACACTGCTGCTATATAGGGTGTAGTGGAATATGATACAGGACGTTCCTTGAATATATCCGACCATGGGTTGATATAAAACTGTAGGGCTGCACCACATGTCTAACTGTTCCCCGTGTCCTAAAATTTTCTCACGAAAAGCAACTTTACTAGACGAATTACGGGGTTCCCTCTGGTGAGTGCATTCAAAAGTAGCTGAGGCGGGAATTTTAAGAACATTACTTCAAAAGAAGGGCAACTCAGATGGTTTGGTCATGTTTGTAGAATGCCGGACGACAGACTTGCAAAAACAGTGTTCGAAACGCGAGTGCCGGGGAAAAATAAAAAAGAAAGTCCAAGAACAAGATGGATCGACAAAGTGAGAGAGAAGCAGAGAAAAAAGGAATAACATGGGATGGAATACGTAATCTAACGCATGATAGAAAACAGTGGAGACAAAAATACAAGACTTAACCCCCCCAGCCTTATACCTAAAGGTAGAAAGGCATAGGACTAAGCTTGAAGGTAAGATACTTCAAAAGAAGAATCAAAAGCACCGTAAATCTAAACTATGAAATACGGGGGACAAGTAGTAATACACATCATATAATAGTCGTTCAAGAATTATAACTAGTGTTCTACACTCTAGAGGAAGTGAAAGCAGTTACGTAGCGAAGAAAGATTTACAGATTTAATTATTCTCCCTTCACAAAAGAAAATTTCAACGCTAAGAGAAGTGGCGTTGAAGCCAAAATGTACATTTACCATTGATCGTTGTGATACAACAAGGACGAATCAGAACAATTTCGAAATAAAAGTAAGGGAAACTGCTCCTTTCTACATCATAATTTAAATTTTTATATCTTAACACTGTTATCTCGCTACTAATATAATGATAAGGATATGATGTCCTTTTTAATTATGCATAAATTTACTCTGTGCCATGTACTTTCTCTTTACTTTATACTTTTTGCTACTATTTTATTAAGTTTTTACCTTGGTCTTCCTCTTTTTCTTTTTCTCTTTTTGTCACGGTAATTTAATTTCATATTGTTTTACTTTTCTGTCGTGTTTTATCTTCTGCAGATGTTAAAACTAGGTGAACTGACTTTGATATATCTAAAACCGGTTATACTTTCTAGTTCTTCTAGTATTTCTCTAGTTTTAAGTTGTAGATCCTTGTACATTTCTCTTTTTAAATAGGCTTTACGTCTCAGAAAAAGTAGATTCTAATAGCTATTTATGCAACAAGTGTTAAACGTTGACGTTTATGCACGAGACGTGAAAATTATAACATGTCTCAGTGGAGCCAAAGAGTCGTGGCTCCACCATAACAAACCAGTAATTCAAGAATTTTTTTATTTTAAAGATAATATCTTTTTGTACGTATTTTTCATAATTCTTCTCATTGTAAAGAAGTACGAATAAATGTTATTTCATGAATATGAACCGTAGGATCAGATCTGCTTGCTTTCACGGTCGCATTGGTGTTATATGGAAGCGGTTCCTCAGATTTTCGACATTTGTAGACTACAGCGGGTGTTACTGGCAAGGAGTAGGTGAAAAGATGAGGGAGCCGCATGGTTTTGGATTCAAGCTGCCTTAGCTTTGCCGGTCTCCCATAGAACGCGAGTCGAGTGTCCGGTTGCTTATGCTTGCTTACAGCTTTACCACTCTGCGCGTAATGCCTAAATATTTTATACTAGAATGCCCATTCTGAAATATTTAAACTTTGTGGAAAACTTGAGGTTACAAGATGAAACTCACACAGAATATACAAAAATATTTTTATCTAAAATTTTAAATAAATTTTTCAAAGCTTGCAGTGTGTTGTCTCTTACAGCAAAATAAAGTTTAAAATCGAACTATCTCAATTTGAACCTCGCTAAAATCTAAGTGAAAATTAATCATTTCTGTCTTTACACTAATTTTTCCATCAAACTAAAAACATGTGTAGAGGGCGTTGTAGTGTAAATCGTAAGTTTTCTCTGGTACACAAAATATTGAATGAAATGTAAAAGAGTCCAAAAATTCTGCATCGCGTCCCCACTCCGCCACATGCATTTTGCATTTCAATTATCTCCATAGCTCGTTAGAACCACAAAGCTAATATCTGTACTGTTCTTGATAACCGTACGTTTTCCGTAAAGGTTTGCGACTCATTTTCTGTTATCAAGCAAGTTCAAGCTAGTGTGTCACAAGCCAGTGTTCTTGGGAACATCCTATGCAATATTTATATGAATGATATTTTCTAACGGCAAAGCTCTCCTGACACTCTCCAGTCGAGAT
Organism: Agriotes lineatus; assembly: GCA_940337035.1. Lineage (NCBI taxonomy): Eukaryota > Metazoa > Arthropoda > Insecta > Coleoptera > Elateridae > Agriotes > Agriotes lineatus. Next base: position 138,075,768 of record OW679200.1, read on the forward strand.
ACACAAACTGCAAATACTTTTCGAAGTGGAATCTTATAATAAAACCAACTAAATGTGTAACAAAGATACTCTCGTTAAAAACAATAAACAACCCTCCGATGGTGTTTGTTAACGGAAACGCTGTACATCTTATATTATAACAGCCGATGCCGTCCAGACCGTAAGCAGGCGCGCGCACATTCCGATCGCGCCGCAACACGCAGCATGAACGCGCACAAGTGGCGACGCAGCAAGTATTTGTATTGTTAGCGCTGGCAAGGCCGGACGTCGGCTGCCCACCAGCTTAAGCAAGCATTTTTATTGTTAACCGTTTCTTTACGCTGGCAGGGCCAGACGTAGGCTGGCCACGCGTTCTAGTTGTACAATAGACTCCAAAACATGAAGTAGTTAACTACTTGAACACCTTGCACTAAATTAACCTGGGATAAATCATTTTGAAAGAGCTTATATAAATCATTATTTCTCTCTTCTGATGGTGTACGCGTGTATGGCGAGTATATACTAAGGATAACAAGACAAATCGCCGGCTCTTTATTATTAACGCCGTTAAGATTTCTACAGGTGTAAACCTAATTATTGCCTGTAACGTAAGGTGCACGCCGTCAATGAATTGGATAGAACCTTAATCTGAAAGTGCAAACGTTTGCCTATGAAAATCATATCTGTAAAGACGTGTAAAAGATGCTTATTATTGGTCTTAGAAAAATGTATATTCCTGAAATAGCGCATTGCTTCTTGCTTTGAAATGAAATCAAACATGAAGTAACTTAATACTGCTATATTCGACACACAAGTAATTACATGGAGGTCAGGTGAGGGCTAGTCCGTAGGAGTTCTCATTAATGAGAATTTTCCCGAACGTGACGTCACGGCAAATTACACACTAAATAAGTTTTAATAGACCCGCCAGCCACGGCTCCCAAAAAGCGCAAATAGTGACTAACACAGCCAAACGGGGATGAGCTTAAAATATGAGTTCGTTTTTATCTTACAAATAGTGCATCATAAACTGCCGAAAAAAAATTGGGGATATTGCTATATCACCTCTGACCAATCAGTTAAACGACTTTATGTCAAAATTTATTTATTAGAAAGAAGGAAAAATAATAAAATTATGAAACAACAGAGCAAATAAACTATTTCTTGGCCATCTACAGACAATCTTTATTGTTCTCTGAATGTCATTTTTTGGCAGTGGTCTATTATGATATGTTTTTCGGAATTTTTCCACTGTCTAGGGTGTAAATCACACAACGTTTCGAGAGTTTTGATCTATTCCCGTCTTCAGGTGTTCGTGGTTAGTCCTGAGGAGGACTGATATTATACGTTTTTCTACGTAAATTTGTGCCTCCCCCGGGGTTTGAACCTGGGACCGCTGATCGCTAGTCTGCCACTCTAACCACTAGGCCACCAGGGCGGTTATATATTTTAGTTGTAAACTTATATATATATATATATATATATATATTACCGCTGTATGCGCAGTAGACTATTTTTGTAATTCTCTGCGCTGTAGTGGCATCCAAATGGGCTTTAGTTCTGCGCTAGCCTGGCTAATTGGTTCTACTGCCAGCGCTATGTATGTAGCTTCTTTCAGCTTCCTACGGAATCTGTTTTCCTCTTTAGCTACAATTGATGCGTTATCCCATTGTATGTGGTGATCTTCGTTCCAGACGTGTTCTGCGATCTTGGATTTGGTGGTTTGGCCCATTCTAACATTTTTGCAGTGTTACGATAATCTCACTCGTAGGGGTCGTTGTGTTTCCCCTATGTATTGTCTTCCACACTCGCACGGTACGCTGTAGATACAGTTCTTTGCTTCGTTCTGAGGCTTGGTATGCGTCATCAAGCCTCTTAGAGTTGTTGTGAACTTGAAGGCAGTTCTTATATTGAATCTGTTTCCTATTCTTCTCAGTTTGTCGGAAACTCCTCGGATGTATGGTATTACGGCCGATTATTGGTCGATGAAAAGGAATTTATTGGTTTTTGATATATTATTAATATATACTACATCTTCCCTGGGCCGTTAAAGCGAAAGGTCGTTCTCTCTTGAGGCTCTAAGAATTTTCGATAATTCTGCAACTTCGTGGAAAAATTAAATGTGTTTAACTTATTTCAATGTTCTTGATTATACATGGTGGAATATATTCCAAAAGCCAATAGTATTTTTCGCAATCACACTACAATAAATAATTGTTGGAACAGCAGCCCCAATTTTGCAGGTACTTACTATTACTATTTCCGTTCTTAACCGGTCTATTTCGATTTAAACCTTTTCGGTTTTGCTGGAAATCGACAAGCAGTTGGTTAGCTGCATGAAAACCTGGAGTGGACTCCTGGTGTTTTACCATAAGAAACTCTGAATCTCTTCGTTTATCCTTCTCCGTCCAAACCGTCAAACTTGTCCCAAAATCAGCGAACCCAACACGAAACGTTAAGGAGAGAAACTTCCTCGCTACTAGGGCTAGCATAACTAGTAATTGGAGTTGTGACTATGTACGAACTCCTGTCCGGGTAGCAGTGGTCGCCAATATCGATATTTCATTCGGTTTGCTCTGCCGACCTCAAGATTCCTAGGAGTTGAATAAAAGAAGTTCCTGGCGTTTCAATTAGGGATGTGACTTGCCGGATTGCTGAATCATTTGTAGCCATTCCAATTCCAATCCATTCAAAAATCGAAAGCTTTAATCATACAGGATATAGTTTCCTTTTCACACAGGATATTTTATATATTGGCAGAATTGTAGTTAATATAGGTCATCCTTATGTTACTTGACAAAATGTAATTGCAAGCTGATCTGATTTTTATTTTTTCTTAGCTTCTTGACTTATCATAGCAATTAGGAAGCGCTCTGTAATTATTAACCAAACATATTCGGTCTAACTTTAATAAATAATTTCACATAATATGACATAATCATTTTAAACACATCAACAATATCATTTGAATTTACTATCAGCAATTTTAAATAATTCAATAAATATTGCTGTTATTGCCCTGTCATCTATTATCCATCTTTTATTGTTTGATGTTATTGATGTTACATAAATACTATTAATTGTCCTTCGCAATTTATTAAGTTGTTGGCCCTCACGTTTATTTCCTTTATGTTGAGCTGCAAATTACTTAATGCCAAGAACGATCTAACAGAAGCCGTAAGATTGCCATAAGGGCGGTTGAAATACTTCCCGAAATGCAATTTTACGTCGCCCCGAGTCCACCGTTATGGCATAACTTTACTGTCATATTCATGTTCATTTTGTCTCTTTTGCTGTTCGGATAAGCAGCACATCGGGTTCGTCCATCCGCCGGTCTAACATCAGCGGAGGCGTCCGAAAATTTCAAATGCGATAAAACGAATCTAAGAGGTTTCTCGCAAATGCGCATGCATTGTAGCCGTGCAATGAATAATTTAGGCTAATATTGAAAACAAATATATTTAAAAATCCAAATTACCTTTGCATTGAAAACTCAGATGGTGTTACCCGAACTACAGCTTGAGAATCGCTGTCATTAAGGTGTTCTTGTGTTATCTAAGAAGATGACGCAGCTTCAAATCGCCCATATGAACACGCTTTGAGATTAATGTTATAGAACCTTTGTTAGCAATTTATTTATTTTCTGGGCGATCTTCCAAATAAAAATTACAATCAGGTACACTTAGGTGCAAAATCTGGCCGCCAGCTTAGTGGTAGGAGGCGTGTAGATCTTTAAGAAGTTTAATGGTAGAACACTAAAATTACATGCCCACTGCGCCAACAAATTTTTATAATAACGGCGAATGCACCCCGGTGTTCTAGCGAGAATTTGTAAACTCGATACCTCACATAAAATTACACTTCCTGAAAGATAGCTCCAAATACAGTAAATAACCATAACTAAACTCAACCTTGTTTACTGTCATGAAAATCATATAATTCAATCAGAATCGCATGGTTACTCTAAATTAATCAATTACATACAATGAAATAATGTTTTACAATAGAGTACGGCAATACTAAAAATTTCACATATTAAAAGGGCGGCCTAGCAGGTCACTTGGCCAGCAGATGTTCCTGGGGCTCAGTCTTGGAGGAAACTTAAACGCGGTTCCAAGCGTTTGGCCAATAAACTCGTGCGGCCATAGCTGGTATTTTCAGCGCAATCTGCACCGCGACGGCGAGGTTGGAATGCCAAACCAGGAGACATAAACCTACAGAACTGATCCGTTCTTGTGCTCTAAGTAGGCGCCGTCAACAAGAGAAAAATTCCAACAAAAGTCGGCTCGCAAACGTCTGCTGCGGTCGCCGTAGCCGCGGAGAACAATCGAGCATCGCGCCTGCTTCGGAGCGGCGTTTTGTTCCAAAATTTACTTGGCTCTAGCGATCGAAACCGGCGTTTAATGCCTGGCAGTACTTGCTGACAAAAGGGAAACAGGAGTCCAACGATAAAATACAGAACTACAGGAGGTCCTAGGACGTCTATATTACTCATCCCAGATACGATCCGGGCCACATGGGATGACTCGTGGTTGCAATAAAAATCTGCACAAGGCGTAGGAATAAACTTCCTTCTCGTGAGCTCGGGCATCAAAAACACGAAAACGTGAAGGCCACAATCTGCGCCTATAGATAAAAGCTCATCGAGGTTATCGTGGCGAGCGCGATCCAAGTCGCGTGGCGCGCGAGAAATACCATTCGAATTCTAATTTGAAAGGCGGCGTAATTGAAACGTAACACCTTCGTTTACTTCATCTTGTTCAGCAATTCTTTTTTTCATTTTCCTCTTTCTTGGACTAGTTGGTATTTGCAATTGGACACGTCGCCAAGCAAGAAAGCTTGATATGGACTCAAGACGTAATACAATGGAAACCAAACCTACATCGTGGAAGCATTGGATAACATAGGCGTTCGATCGATGAAACAACGCAACACATCAGGAAAAATGTTATTTTAAACTACTATCTTGTAATAACTGCATGAAGGGTATTGATTAAGATAACGTTGAAACTTTTAAATTCATAGTGGTTGTATTTCTAAAACTCAGTTCTATCTTTTATGTCATACGCCATTGCTATTGGGTTTTTCTAAATATTGTTCGTGCTCTGGTGTTGATCTCCACTTTAATCTCAGGACTTGTTTTCGCGGTACTGGATTAAACCTGGTATACAAATAGCTCTGAGCCTTAATGGAACAAGCAAGCAATTTTCCGCAACCTCTAATTACCGCCAGAATATAGAAATAGAAGATTGAAAAGCTCCGGTTATTGTTCAGGCGGAGCACACAACTCAGCAGCAAAGACAAAAGACTTTAAATATGATCGACGTTTAATTTGAGTTATAGTAATGGCTAAGAAAGCCCAGTTGCCAGGCGACGTTCCTTACTAATTTCCGGCACCGGAAGGCGGGTCTTCAGCCCCGTGCGACGACATCAAGGATAAATTCAAAACAGAAGCTTCGCCAAGCATTGCGCCCGATTGGGTTTATTATCACCTCGAGATATATTCATGAGCTGCCAATCCGCATTCAATTTTTTCATTCCGGTTGTCGGCGCTAATTTTATGCACAGGGATGACGTTCGGAAACGCGTATTAAATGTTAAACTGCAATTCTGGCTTCCTCGGCGAGTTTTACGGCGCAGCACTCTTAATAAGAAAGCTCGTCATAAACTCGGCAAAAGCTGTGTGTGAAGTGCCGATTCAACGGCGCTTTTTATGTGTCACTTGTCGCTTATTAAAGTTTATGTATTAATTTAACTCGGGCACGGGTTTCTTCTAGAACGAGCCTTAAGCGTACCTCCATCACACCGTTTAATTTTTGCGAGATGGATTATAATAGCTGCGAACATAAAGCCCCTATTTCAATAGGTCGCTGTATTTTCAATGGTGCTTTGCGGTTGCTGTAATATTTATTGCTGAAGATAACCCTTCCTAAGAATAAAAGTAACAATATTCGATTTGCATGGAAATACTGTAAGGGCGAAACTACGACATAAAGAATTTTTTACCACTTTCCAAAATTTGAGCTTAGTAGAATTTTTTAAAGTAAGTTTAATCAATGATTAAGGCAGAAAAAAAGAAGTAAACGAAATCTCTATAACACATACAAACTAATCAACTTACATTTGCTGAAATAGGCTAGCTGGTTAAAAGCTGACTCCAACTCGCAACGCGCTGCTTTTATAAATTGCATTTAATAATCTATGAATATTAAGATTCCCTCCTGACTTATTGATTTCTAAGTCGCGTTTAAGTTTTAGATCGTGGCGTGTTACAAAACAAAATACGCGTTTTTCTAAAAATTAGAAAGCCCAACAATAAGTTGTGACCTTTTTATGTATCTCAGAAGCCGGGGTTTGAAATTGCTTGATTAATTAGACTGCGCATAGAATTAAGTAGGTTTATTAGCTACTATTACATGTCACAGAATGGAAAACTTAAGTAGCGCATTTACGATTAAGAAGTACACACAAGAATGTTGCTTAAATAATTACTCTACACTGGAGCCACAGGCGCTTGGTCGTCAGGCAACTCAATAGAGGTGCGCCGGTGTGGGGCTTCAATTGGCAGCGGCCTTTGGTATCGTTGAAGCTCTTATGGACCTGTAAGCTTTTAACACAAAAATTAAAAGAAAAAATCGAGGTGTTTAGGGTTTTAGGATAGTCGTGGAGTTCTGAAAGATTTTTGCTGGTGGAGTCTTCGACTGAGCTGTTCTCGGACTGGTGGGAGTTTGCTTGAGGGATCAAGAGAAGTGGTGCTTCGGCTGGCCAACTTCGCTGAAGAAGCGGGTCTCCCGGTCCTCTCTTATGCGGGTTGTTTCGCCGGAATTAAGCTTGACTCAAAAAGTGCCTTGAATGGGCCGGGTATAATTTTTTATACCCGTTTCAGTCTCCTTTCGTTTCGATCACTTTCTGAGCGTTATGCACAAACCTTCTGTATATCTAAATGCTATTCTAAATTTACTCAGGTGGGCAAGGTCAAGCCCGTTGCAATATAGTTGTGGGATTTTTCATATTTTAGTCTTGTTGCAATTGGAGTGATATCTTTTTATACTTTACTTCATACTATGTCTCTTTTTTGTGTTTACATAAATGATTTTGGTCCAAAAAATAAAACTTTGCAATACTAGGTACTATGACGTATGTAAAAAAATTTTTGGGTATTTTTTGAAGTTCAAGAAATATAATTAGACAATGCATAACCAAGTCGCCATTGGACTTTTTATAAATGCTGTCTGAAATAAAAGAGGCTGTTTCGATGTTAATTTACGGTAATTTAATAGATCTTATTAAAACAGTGTTTCAATAGCCAAATTAATACATCAAAGTATTTCGAATAAAAATTTAATTTGGATGAACTATACATACACCAACCTTTTCCTAAAACTTTTGTTACATACGTTAATAATAACAATTACAGTACTGTGTACTCCATGTATCGTTACTAAGTATCGATTGGCGGTTGCTGTCATAGTTTTTCTATTGTTAGGAAACCAGATTATTTTCCAGCAAGACATACGTCATACGTCCGGTAAAAGATTCTCCACGGTATTCGTTTCTAAGTTTCAGCGAGTATGCTAGTATGCTATCTGCTTCGTGGACTTGCAACATTGTTGGAATTCTGAACTGCATCATTATATAGTGAAACGGATACCTCCAATAAACGGAAACATTTCGTAGAACAACGTTCTCCTATTACTAATACATCTAAATAGCCTCTTTTAACTGGACCCTACTACTCCGACACGAACAGTTCCTCAGGTTTATTTTTACTGAAAATTACCAATCTTAACCTGACATCTAACTTGCGCATACTTATTACATTATTTGTGAACGAACTGGTAAAATTTAACAACAGCACTTTCTGTTTTAAATATTTGTTCTTTTATTACGCGCATTATCAAGGTTTTCGCAAAACTAATTTCAACGGTGTATTTCTGTACTGTAGGTATACTATCACATGCAGAACTTGTTAATTTCTGAGTTTCATAAATTTTATCTTGCATTTAAGCAGCTTAGTTTATACATTTATTGTAGTTATGTTCAACAAAAGAAACTTTCCTGCATGTAATATTTTTTTTGTCTCTCTTACAGTAATGAAATGCGTACATTACATTTGAGCAAGACGTCTCCTGCGCCTTAATATTTAAATAATTATTTTTCCTTTTTTATCCCTTGGCTATCTTAGTGTGCGTATTAAAACTTCAAACTTCTTAGTACTTCAGTTTGCGGCTTATCTGCCAAAACAGGACGCTGATTCTTCTTTGTAGTGTTGTTGGCTGGCACTGAATTTAGATAATACAGAAAAAGCTAATTTATTATTATCGTCTATTGACTTTAAAATGCAAATACAAATAAATTAAACTACAAAGAGAACACCTACAAATACAAATCGAATAAAAGAAAACACATTTAAATCATCAAGTAATCTTTGTGTGAGATTTCTGGGCCTACTCGCATGTACATTTAAACACATATAAAACATCAATAAAAGTATCAAAATAACATGAAATAATTGTCTTTTGAAATAACACAAACGCCAAAATGTCCTAAAACGGTTCTGGCTAAACACCTACTCTGATCGCGCATGCATATATTCAAATCTGGCGCGAATTACCCACCGAAGCACATTTTCGCGAACTTGCAAAACCTTATCGCATCTGAACGCAAATCGTAATAGCGTTGACTGCAAGTATTTTACCTGGGATTTGGTGCTCAGATTTGCCAGGTGCGCTCGATTTGGGTACGTGTTGGAATGCGTCATTCACCCTGCACGGTACAACGCTGACATTGGAAACCCCCGATTGATAGCTTCGGCGCCGCTCGTCCAATTGACGTCCCGACTATGACAACGGAACGTTTAAGTGTGGCGTAAATTAACGCCTTCGAATGGAAGACTTTAAATGTACCCTTGTACTTACGTGTACACTGCGCAAATTGCGTTAACAGGACCCATAAACGCTTAATCGGTGCACTTTAACTTATATCTGGTACTTTTTGAACGTAGCCTACTTGACGCTTGTATTTAAGGTAGATCGCATTGAGCGAATCGGTGTACTATGCTTTGGAGTCAAACATATGCAGCTCATAGCAGAGGTTGCATGCAACTGTCACCTTTCTTGTTAAATCTGCATGAGTTGAAACTTTCCGCATCTCACGTACAGCGGGCGTTTATTGCTGCACTAGCTTATTTTACTACAAAATGAGTTCATTATCTAGGACCGTGTACATTGCAATATGTTTAAGTTTAAAAATACAATTTGGCTTGGACTATAACTGTAAAAATAAGCATATTCAACAAGGGATGAAGTTGTCCCGTTTCACGGACACTTTATATAACCTGCTGTGGCTGTTTTTTAAGTGGTCGCCTTCAATAAACAAACAAAAGGTGTGAAATCATCAGTGTCCGCTTATTAGGGCACTGTACTGATGTTATTTTCTTCACTGTTTATTTAATCTACTTATTTAGTGTTCTAATCATTTCGACATAATCTGCGACACTTCAATTTTTCTTTTTGCGTTTTTCAATTTTGCATAATATACATTAAGCAGCTTGCTAGTCGAACCCGACAATAGGTTTAGTGGCGTAATTTTTTTTAGATCACAAAAAATGCACGCTGCAAAAACCTTAAGCATTCTGAGCTTTGCAATTAAAATATTTTAGTTCTATACACTGCAATATCCTGCTTACACCACGAAGTTATCGCCCTGTGAGTTTTATATCTTTAATCTCTTGGAAACGCTCTAAAGTAACGTCATTATAAGTCTGATGCAAAGGTACAGCGGCCTTTCATAAATAGTAGTTTCGACGAACTTTATAATTTGTTGAAGCAATAGGTGTCATATTTTAATGGTGCTGGAAAGTCTCTTTGATGTACTTTGTTAATAAAAATTTTAGATGTTTCCAAGGTGTTTATATTAAACCAGTGTCGTATAACTTCAGGGATTCTAGTGTTTGGCTCTTGGTTTTCATAAAATTTATACCTTGCAACCTACTTTAACTATCTAAAATAGATTGTCCTTCACTGTACGTTCTCTAGATTTCTTATAACTTGTTTTTACTATTCCAGCTTTATCATCGGCTTTTTCAAATTCCGTCTTGTTGTTGTTGATTCTGCACCTTAGTTGCTACATTAAAACTGCAAGTCCATTACGATACAGTTAACCATAACGTTGAATAAGAACTCTAACTGCGGAAACGGCGAAGGTTCCCCGTAGTTTCGCATTATTGTTTAATTAAAAATATTAAGATCATCCGACTTGGTTCCTTAGATACACTAGAATGTGTGCATCAAGTTACAGGTTCGTAATTCTAGATTGATATGAATTAATATTAAACAAAAATAATTATACTTAGCATTCATTTGTATTCGGTCTACACTTTTGTATTATTTACTTTTTTGTATTTCAAAATTTCAGTCCGTCTAAAATATTTTGTGAAATAACAATAGCGTTACATTTCACGTCGAGTTTTATAGTACCAAAATTTATTAGCCACATAATTTTTGCCAGTTAACAACCTCGCAAAACTGAAACTGTGTAGTTTGTAGAACAGTTGAAATAGTTCTCAGGAGAGATTTAAAGGCCTGCTCCAAATGGACTAAGTGTATTACGGTTTAGGCGAATTATCTGGAACAATAAAGGGTTTAATTTTGTATTCCTCCACTATCCCCATTTACAGAAACGATGTTAGTAGTAACAGATACAACGGGAACTTTAGTTTACTGAAGCAATGAATTATTTTTCACTACAGAACTGAGTGTTATTGTAATATAGCTTTTTAAAGGAATTTTTCTTGAAATTTGAAATAGCAATTAGCTCTGGTTCTACTTCAAAACTGTTCAGATTTGTTTCAAGGGGTGGATAATTTACCCAGTTGTTTATTTTGAACAACACAAGGTTTTCCATCGCTACGTCCATCATTTTTGCTTATCGAAAATATATTTGTTTCTTGGATTATTACACACGACTGTCACATGACTGATATCATCCAATGAGAACCATACATTTTTTTGAAAATCGACCAATACCAAACTGATTACCTGCTAAGCTCTCTAGGGATGATTATCAACCCCGTAGATAGTGTCATAATTAGAAAAAGAAATGTAAGAAACAAGCAATTAAGAGCTTTTTGACATTATTAGATCAAATTTAAATCATAATTCGTATACAGGTTTTGTGTAATAATCTTCAAAATATAAACGCCGGCGACACACTTACATATAATTTTCCTCGTGCCAAGAGTCATCGTGCTGGTTGCCCTTAGAAAACTGCCCTCGGGACAGTTTTCATTGCAACCACCACTGAACCCTTGGCGTGTGCAAAATTATCGGTAAGTATATCCCGCCCTTGTTATATTACTATTGAAGATAGCTGTCGAACCGCACCAGAAGAAACCGTGCCTTTTACATAATGCATGTACTAGATCATTAACAAGAACTACGAGTATTTTTCGAACAGAAGCATCCTGTCCAAAGTTTGACTTGTGCTAAGAAAGTAAATATCCCGCATTTGTATTTGGACAATAGTTGCTACTGTCTTCTGTGCGAAATGCTTACTTTTTTCACGTAGAATGGCTGCCAGAAAAATTAAAAACTTTTAATTGTCGCTCGTTATCTGATATCCTAATTTAGTCGAACTGCACATTTTTAAAGTACGCCAACGTTAAGATAATCTGACGCATTTCTTCTGATACTTTCATCAGATTCTAGGCTGCACCTGCATTTGAGCAACCAGTTTTTCATCCTATTCAAGCTATTGGCTGTAACAGCTTTCTCTCTTGCACTAACACCGACGAATTTCTGGAGTCGCTGACGTTTACACACGCCCCGGAGACGTTACTTTGAAATGCGAGCAGTTAACTAGAAGTTATTATATATTTGTTCCTTATTACATTTTGTATGAATTGTATATTTACCATCCGAGTTGCCTTTAAAATTAGTACGAAACTGAGAATTGGGTGCGCATAAGAGTTAGTGATTTAGGCTTTCTACTGCATTGCTGTGTTTATTTAGGTTCCTTATTGCCGTGGTACGAACTTTCAAATCGGTTTTATATTGTAACAGTTATATCACTTGTACTATATAAAATTTGATATTGAAGATTTGAAAAAATTAAAGCCCTACCATTTCGTTAAAATGATAAAAAAGCTACACAAACAACCGGTGACTATACGAAAAAATGAAAATGTAAAGAAGGCGGCCCTGCGCCAGTATAATTAAAGGTATTAATAAGATCGTTAGCAGTTATCAACTCAGATTTGCATAGCAGTGTAACTTACTGCCAGGCATTTCAGCAGACCCAACATGTTGTCTTTGAACACAGCATTAATCTTGCAACTCTTTGTACCAAGTTCTATCGCTTAAAGTAATTGGTTTTGTGCGTTCCTCACACACTCTTCGTTATAATGTGCTAAAGACATGCTCCATTAACCGCCTTTAATAAGCCTCGATGAAGACAGAGTTTCATTTCGTGGACTTAATTCTCGAGCAAGTTTACGAGGACATATTGGAATACAGGCGACAGATTAGGCCGGTTAGATACTGACGAGTGGAGCAACGCAGCTGGAAAATTTTCTGGAATTTGTTGTTGAAGGGTTTTGCTGCTTCTGGAATTAATTATTGAATGAATTTGGCTAAATATTAAGCCGTCAGTATCTTAGGTTTCAAAAGAATATCACAGTTCACTAAAACTTGTATTTGCATACGTTTTGAACATTGACGAAGAATTTAGTTTTGAGGTAATGTATTATGACTATACGACTCAGGATTTCAATGCTCGAACACTTCAAAAAATTATAACAAACTAAATTGCAGGATCTAGTAATAATATCGGAGATATTTGTGCAACCGTCCTAGTGTACGCCTATTCTGTTATTGTGACTTTCTCTAACAAATATTATTAGATAAACTACTAATTCCGCAAAACTCCTCAGCAAGAGTTAATATAGGATATAAATAATTTTCTTTGAAAGAAGGTGGTTTCAAAGACAATAGGAAAGCACAGAAAGAATTACTACTGGAATTGAAATAGACCATTCTAATAACAAAAGTTGTTCTCTACCGAAGTAAGAATCTGTTAACCCCGAACGTCCACTCAATAACAAACAAATAGTTATACGTAAAGGTTAACTGGGTAGAGAGAATAATTAATGCGAAGTAGGGTTGATAAGGTCTTAAGTTGTGAAGAGAGAACAATATTTACCAACATTGTTTATTTGTAGAACAATTTACCCGGTTAGTTCTTATGATAGTACTAGCAAATATATATTATTATGATACACGAAGTGGTATGATCAATCATAACAAAGAAATATTTAAAACTAATAAATTTGGAAGATTACTATAATTAAATCTTGATGGCTGTTAAATTGTAAATATTAATAATAAAATTAATTGAGACAATGAGAGAGGTAATTTGATAGTAAGATATTAATTGAATATACAAATATGATGGTTGCAGTGAATGTTAATAAATAACAAGCCAAGGTTACAATTGACAAATGTATTTGTTATAATAATCAGAATGAATATTCTGTAATAATATTATATTTAAAATTGAAAAGAGTGTAATAAGAATAGTATCTAATAAGAATGATATTTTTGTTTCAGTTAGTTACATAAATAAACTTATCGAAAAATGTACAATTAATCTTGCAATGTTATAATTTTGAGCACATAAAACTAGAAATTTATGCATTATTTGTATAGTTGTTTGGTTATATACAAATAGTAATGCTGTTAACAAATCTACGAGGTACAACAAAATGAAAGTGAAATATTAATGATATTGGGACTGGACAATCTGTGAAGAGATTATCGAACACAGTGTATTGCATAGAAGGAACCAGAGAACTACTGAATTGGAGAAGATTGGATTTATTGGTGAACGTGACACATAATTAAATATTTATTATTGACATTGGTGGTTGTATGGAAGTAAGATCATTCATCTAGAAGGAGGTTAGTAGGAGTGCTAACAGAATTGGACTGCTTCTGAGGGGATGGCTGAGTGCAGAGGACTATCTAAGGAATAAACAAGATAAGATCTGATTCATTTATATAGCTGAAACTTACCAGGAGTCTATTGAAGTTGAAGTTGACGTTTGATGAGGGGATTGAGGCCGGATTCAGTGGATTCTTGGAATTGGTTGACAGGAACAGTTTGCAGGTATCACACAAGGCGAGCCTCGGGATCTCTTGAGAGAGTGAGCAGTGGTGTTTGGATATTTGCAGAGTGAGCTTAAGAAGTCATTAGGTTTGTGTTAGTAATTAATATCAAAACATTTTAAATAACGAGCAATAGGGAAAAAGTAGAATACAAAACAGTAATTGTTTTAATGAATTAATTAATAATTATGTCAATGTAAAAAATACATTTGTCAATACTTGGTTTAAGAAGGTGTGGAAATCAGTTTGACAGCAAGTGTCATTAAATATAATTTGAAATTCAACTAATAGAGATCTAGATTTGGCGAACCACCCTGAAATAAGAGTACTTGATTTGAAAGCAATTATAATTTTACTAACGGGGCATTGTATTAATAAAGGGCAAACATAAAGTAGAATATTGAATACAAAAGTTATATGACTATTTCAAATACAGTTTGTTCTACAAAAAAGGCCCCGCCTTCTAGCTACTTTATCATTTATTTTAGACCCAATAAACCTATACCAAATTAAATGGCACATAAAAACCTACATTTTAACACTATAAAAAAATATTTTTAATTGTTTCAGAGTGGTGACGTCACATGCAATTTTTTTAAATGATACTGTATATATTTTTTACATTTTCTGGTAGAGTTTTTTTTTCTCTTTTCAACAATATAAATATTTTATGCCCTTACATAGGAAAATTTTCGAGAAAAATTAAAAAACTTTTTTATCGGTGGGAGGCCACGATACAAAACTATACACAAAAGTGTAACTCAGAAAAACAAAACAATAAACACTTTAGATTATTCTGAAATGTGACAGTTAAAGCGTTTGTCTACTATTTGTTTTGTTTTTCAGAGTTACGCTTTTGTTTATAGTTTTGTATCATGTGAAAAAGTTTTGTAATTTTTCACGAAATTTTTTTATGCAAGTGCATGAAATATTTATATTGTTGAAAAGAGAAAAAAACCTCTACCAGAAAATGTGAAAAAATATATACAGTGTCATTTAAAAAAATTGCATGTGACGCCACCACTCTGAAACAATTGAAGATAAAAATTTTTTGATTGTGTTAAAATGTAGGTTTTTATGTGTCATTTGATTTTATATAAGGTTTATTGGGTCTAAAATAAATAATAAAGTTGCTAGAAGGCGGGGCCTTTTTTGTAGAACAGACTGTATATGAGATAATTCCAAAATATAACATAAGGTCATATAACGTGGTGCTTTTGTAATTCATAATTAATAATTATGCAGGCGAAGAGGAGCTAGCATATCTTTAACAATATGTATATATACCATTAGTAACATGTTAAGATTAACTCAAGAAGTTCTTTGGCGTCATATAACGCTCCTTTCAATATTGGAAACCACCTACCTTCAATATAATTTACCACTCCTTCACATGCGACCCTTTAGCTGAAGTGTTAGAAAAAGTATTAGAACTTTATTGATTCGTTAAAATGGTACCCATTGACTGCTCCTTTTGTAAATTGGTACCAGTTTGATGTCTTCTATTTTTTTATATTCCTGAAGTTAGAGCTACATAGATCTATTGTTCTATCTGCTTATTCATCTATACAGAAAACCTTTTTCTATGTTTTTCGTGGCTAAGCCACTTGTATTCATGTTCCTATTATGTTTATTACGTCATCAACCCATTTTGTAAATGTTTTTGATCTATTCCTGCATGCTTCGCGTCTGAGTTGTCAATTTATAATTTTTGGCTTATCTCCCGTGTATCATTCTACAGCATTGTGCTTCGTATATTTATAGATTTGTCAGTCAATTATGTAGTATCTGCGATCCATAGGTTGAAACTAGTAAAATTCACTGATACACTGCGTTTAAGGGAGATTCGTAAATCGAGTTTGAATATACATCATTCATACTACACCAATAGTAGTGACCACGCTATGCATAATTTCTTATAGATCGTATAGATGTATAGATGTATTTATATGTTCGTCTTCCCATTTCGTGTTTCACATATCTGTAGAAGTAGCATCTCCTATACTATCCACTGAAGTGATAGTCCTTAAAACGAAATTTCTGGTGGTTTGAATTCTACAAACAATAATTTTTATAGCTATTTAAAGACATATGGTTACAATTGAGTATTCATTGTTAAATGCCTCATCTACTATATCAGCTTACAATCTAGTATCCTCCTACTCATTATTTATATTTATATGATACAATTAAGTTATTTAAAGACGTATTCCAACAGAATACTCACTAATGCATATTCTCTCACACCTTGCAACCGGAAGCCACTTTGGGCCTTCAAGGGCCCAAAACTTCCATCAGACTCCATCACCTGTGCTTAATTCTGGTAGGCAAGAAACCGCCAGTCCAGAACCCGCGAAAACCAGTATCCAGTAACTAATACCTGGAGGCGATCGCGTTATTCTTTTATTTCGCAACCCGCATTTATGTAAGAGAAGTTCTGTTCCTCACCTTTCCCTGAGTAACTGTACTGCCTGAGAACTCTAACAGGTCCTAAAACCTTTCTTCCTACTTGAGTTAGTAAAACTTCTTTTAACAGCCCTCCTGTCTAGAATAACCCTTTCTTTCAAGGCGCACGGAAACGTCATGTTGACTGGCTGCAAATAAACCGCCTGTTACCTAACCACCGAATAACCGGAGATAATGTGATTTTTTCTAGATAAATAAATTTTTCCTGCATGTTTTTAAAATATCAATCGGTCTAAGTTACTAGTAGGGTGAGTTTGTTAAAACAGAGTTTTGTGCAAAGCCTCCCGTTCAAATGCATAGTTATAAGCCAAAACGCAGAAACGAGACAAATTCGTCGTTAAAACCCGAAGCGCGGAGAGGCTTTGGCACCACGAACCGTCCAAGTTTGGGAAAGTCTTCAAGGTCATAAGCATTGCAATTTCATTTTGTAGGCCCACGGAGCAGGGCTGTTATAGCCCCGTGCCATCAATCGGAGTGTGTGAAGAGATGGTCACTACAGTTTCCTACCCCTGTTATACATTGAAGTACGTACCGAGAAGGCAAGAAAACTGTGAGCTTTTATTCATTATTTTCTAGCTGATCTCATCGCTCCCGGCTTTTCAACAGCCGGTGTTGAAGGTTCCGCCAGGTGTCCATAGGGTAGGCTTACTTGATGGCGTTCCAGTTCCCAGAAGAGTTCTGTTACATAATTTTGACTTGTAAATAATTTATTAAAGCAAAAAACATTATTACTTTGTATCCTAGATCTAGTAATAAACATTGTAAACCTGGCTTGCAGTTAATCACTCCAGCCATCTTTAGACCTTCGCTATGAGCTAGCCGTGTGGATTTTCCAGTACAGCAACGTGAAACTATGCTAATCATACCAGGGCAGTCATAGTTATTGTACGCATGCTTAACTTTTCTCACATTTTTACTTGTAATTTCTTTCGTCGGGTAGAATATTTAGAATCCTTTGGAAACTCTTTGTTGCGGTTATACTGTAGGGATGTCTCGCTCAAATGTAATATTATTCATGGTATCTGAATAAACTTATTTGAAAGTTTCTGTATTACTTTCATTTGTACAGATCATTGCAGTTCTGCTTGTTTTGAAGTTAAGTAAGGTTTTTTAAGGTCTAGAAATGAGGAAAAGCATCAATTCCGGAGTCTAACACAGTACACATTGTACATCATCATGAGGTCTTCTATGGTACGGACGTTTATTCCATTCCAGGTATTTAAAATACTGTAGTGATGTCTTAAACAATAACATCCCGATGAGCTACTGAACAATTAATAAGCTTGTTAAATCTACCGGCAACAATAGGTTGGCTCTATCGTTCCACAGTTTTTTAGGTTTTTGGTTGTAGCCAGTTTAGATCTAGTCGTATGTCAGTTATTTGTAGTATATGCTTCTTCCTAGCAATTTATCGGCAATATTTTCTGCCATTATCATTTTATAAGAAGAATTGTCATCTTGGCAGACACGTGTTCCATTAAATTTAGACAAGAGCAGACTTAAAATAACATAAACTCTTTACCTTCAACAAGTTTTATTAAAAAATAGTTTTTGTATAGTCTTCTAACCATTAAACTTTTCCAGCGGAATCATAGATTAGTAAAACACATTAGACGGCAACGGCAAGAGTTGTTATTAAACTAAAGCAGCATTTTACAGCTGCCAGCAGCTTAATTCCAATTCCCGTGCTACAAAAATTGCTCTTCTGCTAAGCGAGTAAAATGCAACCCATTGCTGCGCGAGCCAATTTGAACTCAAAACTTCAATTCAATTTTCAGGGAGGGAGATAGTTCCAGCTACAAAAACAGCACTTTAAGTTTGCTTGAGCGATTTTAAATTAAATAGCTTCCTTTCAGCATACCGGACGCTTTGCAGCAACTATTCTCCGGCTACGAAGTTTTACTTACAGACCTAATATTAATATATTAACTCGAATAATTACCCGACTGTTTCTATTCAGCTAGGAAATTAAACTTAACTTACTTTGCGACTAGGAAGTGGTAGTTCTCATTAGACGACATTCAGCAAATGCTTTCGAAATGCTTTTAAAGGCAATTTTAGTGGCTTCCTCTTAGCCATCTATTGAAACTGTAACGAAAGTTAACTCGTCTTTGTAATACCATATGCCAGTTTTAGAATTTTAGTAAATTATTTTATTTATTATTTAGCGTATGGCTTATTTGGCCGTAGTCCCGGGTCTGCGACCCGAGATGTTCGGCCACCGACTGTATGATATATATGTATATCATGTGTATATTGTATGCAGCATGTGTTGTGTGTGGTCAGGTTACTCTTTCCCATAGACCAGTCTTCCGGGAAGAGCGCCTTTAATTCTATCCCAACGGCGAATGGTGACCGAGCCCGATACCGATCCAATGGACTGCGGAAAATTTCCGCCTATCCATGGATTTGAACCGAGGACTTGCTTAGTGCAAGCCTGATGCTCTGTCACTGCGCCACGCGGTCATCTATTTTAGTAAAAAACGGAGGATACTGACATGATGGTGTATGTGTTCTTGTTTACTCTTTGGAATGGAAATAACGAGATAGTTGATATACTCATTTAAATTCAAATTTCTATAAAATTTTTCAATGGAGGTAGTTGTGAAGGAATGGCCAAAGAAGTGATTTCAAGGAGCCGAATATCAATTAATTTTAAAATTCAGTCAGGGTTTAGATGATTTGTTATATGTTATAACTCTTCCACTAGTTACAATAAATAGATGTTTTATTATTTCTTAGGCGCCGCCATGATGAATCATCATTCGGTAACGTGCTGAGAGGTTTTCTTCATGTAAAACCTGGAACACGGCTATGCAAAATGGTCGTGCTGAACCTACCTCGTCCTTTATTTTATCTGAAAACGCGAACTGCACTTTGCTTCAAAGGACATTTTATGACCTGGATCTATTCTTCGCAGATATCCCAGGCAATGCTTTTACTATTCCGTCACTTAAAGACGTGGACGCTTCGTTTCCCAGGTCACTGACCTGTGAGTCGGCAAATAATATTGGCGACCGAACTGCGGAGCTCTTTGTGAAGTTAACAGGTCTTTGTTATGGTGTCTAGGCGACAAAATATTTTTGGGAAAATGTAAGAACGTTCACTTTTAACTGACGGTGGGTTACAAAGCTAAGGTAGCCAGACCTGCACCCGAGCCTGTTACGCAATCGAGCACTCTTCGTACCAGTTCAAAATAGAGTTTGACACAGTTTCTAGGTTGCGCCGTGTTTCTTTTCCGCATCGTGCAGTATGCGCAAAAACATTGGTGCCGATTTAAACTTTAACCACGACGCCCATTTCGCTTTTACTCACGTTGCTAATTTTAATTATTAAGCTCTACTAATAAATATCAAAGAAAATACATGTACAAATTGGCTATATAATAATATGTTGCTTCAAACACAATCAGACAGAAAATATCAAATCTATGTTACAGTGATGAAAATACATTTCTCTTTTTATATTAGCCTTTAGCTGTATACTTCTTAGAGTACATCTAGCGAATATACAACTGCAGGTTGTTAGCGCTGCTAGTTATGCAAAGCGATGTTAAACTATTGGAATTCTCTTCTGCATTACTGGTTTGCTCGCAGTAAAATGAACGAGTATATACTTAAGAGTGTTCGTGATGCTATCTTTGTTTGACTGAGATCTTCGACGCAGATAGAGTGTTACCGGGTTGTCGTATTTGAATCTTGCTTTAACAGTTCATATTATATCCACCACGGTTCTTTCTCTCGTCAACATGTAAACTACGGCGAGGCATTTTTGTTACCACTCAATGCGCTTACACCGAATATCTGGCGAAACTAATTATTTGTCATACCAGCCATTTATCGACTCATATTATTGGTCTATGTTTATTTTTAACCAATGAAATATTGTAATGAGGTGGTGAATGCAACGGTGGAAACGAAAGGCGGTGCAGTATATAATTTAGTCTAATGAGTAAGTCATTTCGAAGCTGAATCCATTGCAATGGAACTTTAAGCGCTAAAGTTGTATATTCGCCAGCCGTACTCTACAAAGATGTTTTCCCAGATAGATTAGAGAGGTATATAAAGTAATACAAAAATTTATATGTGCCTCTTCAGCCTCTAAGGATTTGGCACTTTTTCAAATTACGATTCGACCTTATTAAGTCAATGCAATCAGCGTGAATTCTCGAGGTACTATTATTTGATCTGGGATAATATGGCAAGTGTATAATATAGTGTTAATTGAATTAACACCAAATTTATATACGTTTATACCCCGCCGAATGTATATTTATGCTGGTAATATGTTTTGTTTCTTTTAATTATCATAAAAGTGTCAACATTGTTCTGGTCGTCTGTATCGAGAAATTTCTAAACTAGTATTTTGCTTGGTATTGGTTTCAGTTTAATACCTTCAAAAAAGTATTTAGTTCAAACATTTTGATGGCGACATATGCCATAGTATTTTTTGTTTCACCTTCTTAACCATTATAAACTACAAGTACGCTTGAAGGGCTGTTGCGAGAAACTGTAAAAGGTTTTTCCCATGGAATTACCATTCTGTAGTTCTAGATTTCCGTTTATTTGTAAGTCTTGGAAATGCTCCGCTTTTCTCCTTTTTAAACTACTAACAAGGCTATTTGCAGAAGCACTACTCTATTATAAAGCAATTTCGTCAATAAAATAAGAGCTGGAACTACTAAATTTGAATAACTCGGGCTGCATTAGATAGACGAATATCTAAACAGAAACCTGTTGGAATCCCCAATTTGAAATGCTAAAAGTTCGCTCCTTGTTTGTTGCATTTTAGCAGGGCGCCTCGCTAGTTTAATAATTAAGTTGGCAGGAATCTTGAACCTTTATTCAGCGAAATTGCGGGCATACCCGAGGATTTGGCTGTCGGCGTACGACCGCAGACTTCATTCCTTGCTTCACTTGCGTGCTGATGTTCCGTGAACGCAGTAAATAAACAATCGTTGCCGTGACGAAGAACTTCTTCTGCGGCAGTTTCGCCGTGATTGCTGTTATTCTTTTTGTGTCCGTTTTTTTCTCAGTGGCGGCAATAAAATATTTTGTATCAATATATTTTATCACTTGAATCACTTGATTCTATTTGCTCATTTATTTAAATTTACGAGAAATCTAGGATAGTTATTTATTTAGAATGGAAAGAGAACTGAAAACAGCAAAAACTTATTCCGAACATAAATAAATAGACAAAAACTCATGTTAATTTATTTAGCTTCCAGATGTTTTACATTTAAATAAAACTTCAACTTAAAGGAAAGATGATTTATTTAAGAACTGAAAAAAACCACAAAAACCTTAAAAAGTTTACATCCAAACAATTATTAGATAAATATTTCTAGAATATCCCACGAACAAATAGTACAAAACGTTTATGCGAGCACAAAAGGCATTTGACCAAATAAGAGCGTTCAGAATCGATTCAGTAAAGTATAGAAAAACGCAATTGAAAATCATTCTGCACACTTATATACTAATATTATTTACGGACGCAGCCGCCGACAAAGCCTCGCCGAAACATACCGCATGTATACCTGTGGTAATATTTATAGCATTACTATATGGGAGAATGACTCGTTTACCTTTCGTGATAAACACAAAATGCAGCATAAATCGGAAAATACACGAAGTAAATGAAATATGGTTACAAATTACCCTGAATTTAAAATTTAGTACTGTAAGTAATATCTACAACGAACAAGATTCTACAAGCTATGCGATTTTAATAGCACCGTAAGCGCAAACGTGACAACTGCGCCACGGGGTACGCAAAAGGCGAAATACGAAAACCCTGACCTTCATTCGCAGACCAATTGCGTTGAAAAACGGTAGCAACCACAATCTATGAAAATGGATTCGTGTTACCAGGTGTAGTGGTTTTTTCTAAGTAGGAAAAACGGCAACGGACGGTTTCTTTAATATTTATTTGCTTAAGCCCAGACTTCATCTTCCAATTTGATCTTTAGGTATAAAAGCATTTTTTCCAATCGTCGGCCATCTATGTGGTTGTACATCGCAATATTATAATGATGAAAATTTGGAGGTTTAAGTTATACATTTCTTGAAACGCTTATATACTATTTGTTTATTTTGTATTAAGATGCTTGTTTTCTTCTGCATTTTATATTTCTTATCACTTCACTTTAGTACTTTCATTTTTTTTTGTTGCAATACTTCGGTTTCTTCTTCTCTGTGTTTGATTATGAATGATGCATTTTTATGTAAAATGCATTACGTTTGGTGATATATTCCACGTGATATAAATGAGCTTGGTGTTTATTCTATTAACCAGAAGATTTTGAAGGTTTTCCAAAGAAGACCGAAAGTTGAAACAATTCGAAACAACATCTGCACCGAATGTGCTAAAAATGTTATAAATGGTATAGGACACACGCTTTATGTGAACTATGCAGACTATAATATAGTTTTGTCAAATACTTTTATTTTTAATTCACCGGTAGTCTGGATAAGCAACATAAACTAAAAAGCTTCACCATATTTTGCATACCGATTTACAGATGCAACATTTTTACCATTCCTTTGACGTTGTATAACAATTAAAAAAACGGTACAAGATACTTACAGTAACAATTTCGTGTACAACCTTTGGAACATTCTATAAATATTTTTTCGTCAGCACATTGCAAATTCAAATATATTGCGATGATACTGCACCTCAGTATTATGCATTTATGTAATTGATACACTGCTATTAAGTAATTTGATTTAAAGTCATATTGAAAGCAGTATTGATTTAATTTAGGTAGAGTTAATGGACGATAAATCAAGATAATGTTCCGACTATAAATCAATATTGAAGAATCAAGTATATGGTAAAGTTACTGGGTTCCAATAACATAATTTTACATTTAACAAAGACTATGCAATGCGAAGAATGGGAAAACTACCATATAGCTTGGAATAACCGAAAAACAACGCTGATATGATATTTAAAAGTTAAGTTAATAAGAAATGTCAAATGATTTGTAATTAGTTAGATAGTTTAAATATAGACATACAATTTTGAACATATCATGCTACTATAGAGACAGATAATAATAAGAACAACTGGATAATAATAATAATTATAATTAATACAGCAAAATTTTGTATTAGTAAAAACTAATAAAACCCGATACAAATATAATTGATTATATGAATAAATACAATAACGAGTATCAAAACACATAAATGTTGCACGAAAGTAAAATGCCAAGGCAAGATTTTGGTCATCAGTGATATCTGGATTGTGGGGGTGCCTGCCGATATAAAGGAGACACTATTGGTAGAAATCCAGGTGCAGGTCATTCCAGTGTGGGGCATATCAACACCATCCAGTTGGCTGCGGCTGCATCTAAATGTTGCTGGAGGTATATAGTTGAGTTAGGCGTTGCTGTTTGGGGATGGAGTACTGTTACCAACTGCAGATGATGTTAGTAGGGCATAATTGCTGATCTAACGTCCAGGGAGAAGGGCTGTACTGCAAGCATAGCCAACTTTTGGAGCATCGGAATCAAGTAATTGAATGGAACTACACAGGTATCTGTTTATTAAAGAAGGAGATTAATTGATGAGCTAGTAAACAACAAAATAAAGAGTACTTATCTATTTAAACAATATTGAAGGTATTATTTATTCTACAAAAATAATATTGGCTCGTTTGATGTTAAAAGTAGTTTCGAATTAGAACATAATACAGTTCTTATTAAACCCACTAGCAGTGATTGCAACACAATGAACCTTCCCCGAATTAGAGTTAATTGTTCTGCTAGAGCTAGTCAGTTTATTTTGATATTCGGTTTAATAATTGAACAAAAAGACGCAATACTAATTAGTAATTTGAAAATCTAACAATTAAAATAAATGATTGAATTTTAATAGCTAAAGTGAAATATAAATAAATAATAAAATTGCATAAGTATCACGAGCTAAGACATCCGCTGCAATATTATTGTATAAGTTTTGTTCTTTCCATAGATTTTGCTTGGGGAAAGTACTGCATTTGCGTAAAGTTACTTAAAAGTGATAGACATGTTCCCAGAGTGATACTAACAAAACAGCACTCGACCAGACTAACTTGTTTAAAAATGACACTTAAATAAACTCTATATAGGCGATAGAGCATCATAAAATATTTGCTTAAAGCAGTTGAATTCCAGCTTTGCATTAGCTGAAAAATATTCAAAAAAATGCCTTCTATGAGCCCAGGAGCTGTTGCTAAAATACACATTAAAGTTTACAAAAAAGATCTACTAGTTCACTAGTAGTTTTTCTCGAATATAGAAAACTTTTTAGCAGTTTAAATATTCTAAATAAAACATATTTTTATTGCGCTTGGAAAGTAAAACTGTATTTACTTTTAAAGGTATTTCAATTATTATCGTCGACTAGCGATTTTGATGACTATTCAACTCACCCCCTTCAAGTTAACTATTCACCAATCATAATTTAGTATTTATGTCATTTGCCACCAATCAGCGTAAAATTGTGCAACAATTCCGCTAGCGGAGTTTTAATGACAATTTTTTTCTGTTCCTGTGACATTTATTTAACTTCCTGTAAAATTAATCAAATATGATATTAGAAATGTCAACTTTGACAAACAATTTATTTTACGTCAACAGACTTTTAATTTTCAAAGAGGACGTGATACTAATAATAAACACTCATACACTTTGACAAAAATTTTCGGAAATTCGTCGACCGCTCGCGGTATTGTATATGAAAATTCAGAGAGATAATATTATGAAATTCGGTTACTTGATTTCAGCTTAGTATATCTACGTTGCTTCTATTTACTCTAGATGTTACTACTCCCTTAACACATAGCTTCATTCTAGAGAAAAAGTCAGTTGACGCCTTTTATGTTTGCGTTTATTTATTTATGCTTTGAGTAATTTCTTTGTTTTGTTGTTCCTTTGATTTCGTAAATAAATAATCATTCCTTTCAATTTCAGCTTCTTTGCCTATTATTTTGATGTAAAATATCTGGAAGCTATTTGGTTTTTGAATATTTTCTAACATGAAATTGGTTCCCTGCCATTTTTCTGTAAAACAAGACTGTTAAGCCCCTTTTTGTGGAAATTTTTATATAGTTATAAAACGGCAATATAATTAGCAGGTCGATAGTATTGCAGAGGAGCTTGCTTTACGTAATTGTATTTATGTAAAACAAAGTATACATTTAAAAGTTATAATATAGCTTAGCAGGTTCTATAGCTGGCCCCCGTTACACATTCCCCATGAAAATGAGTATATTTCAAGCGACAACGCAATAATTACGGCAAACTGACCCACACCGTCAACTATCGCAGCAATTATATGTTACGATCGAAACCGATTTAACCCCCCCCCCCCCACTCCTCCAGAAGTATATGTTAATCCCGAAATTGTTAGACGCCACCTTATGATCTAAGCCCGGAGATGTAGAAAGCTTTCTACCAGTGCAAAGGCTTTCCTGGCTTCGGGAAAACTGCCAGATTGAACTTACCTAACGGCCGTTTATAACGCTTTTGCTGATATTGCAATTCATTTTTACAATAAAAGCACGAAGGCCTTATTCTGTATTGAAATTTAAATACGTCACGCTGATGATACAATAACAAAAACGTTAATTGCGTATTGCGGCAATCCACAACTTACAGCTTTGACCGCTCCAACAGGCATGAATTACGCGGAAGTAGTATTTAATAAACACAACAATTATAACCTTCAAAGGGCTTTCTAATTTACTCCCAGTTTAGAAGCTACTTGGACGGTAAATATTTGAGCCATGCACAATTCAATACCCAACAAATTCATAAGATTGCATAACATAATAAAAGCTTCAACTGAGTAATTCATCCTGGTGTGTGTCAACCTCGTCCAGTTCAGAATTTCCTTGATGTGCCATTACGGCAAACAGTGGATGATCAGGATATAAAAGTGGTTGTTGGCCGGCGGAAGGCACAGGATCTCCTACAGACCCAGCCAGAAATCTCAGGTTGTCTCGACGATGCGGTACGCCAGGACACTTTAAAACTGTACATAATCAACTTAGTTTATCTATTCAATTAGGTCAACACGACGGTACATGCCAATAAATGATAGGAGCTAAGCGTTTGAACTGTTACTTCCCCCGACACAACATGCCCACATTAATTCTAGTCACCCACTGCCAACTGTTCGGGATCACGTTAACCATGGTCAAACTCTGCATCCCTATACGCGATAATATGCTACGGTTATACTGAAAGCTACACCCAAAAGTTCCTATAAAACAATTTTCTGGTGACTGTTATATGTTGAACATTTTATAAAAATATTGTATTTTACAACGGGAATTACGTATAAACACATACAAAATTCAGCAGTAATTTACACTGACAATGCAGCTTCAACAGGTTTAACTAATTCTTGCAAATTATAATGCACTTAAAAATGACAGCAAATGAGGCATGTAATTTTAAATTATAAACAAGAACTTAGGTTTAACTAGGTGCATCACATTAAAGGTTTCGGAAATGTAGGCTGCGTGGGAAGTTTACCGGGACATAAATCAGTTGCTGCTAAAGTTGAGCAATGAAGACGGGCTCCTAAACGATGTGAACTACCGGCTTGAATATAAAGGTAAAATAGTAGGCTTCTCCAGAGCTTCGTTTCAAAAATAGACAACGGTAGTTCGTTAATGTCTACGAGCAGTTAGCATAAATCTACAGGCGATAAACGGAAAGATTTTCAGGAATTTTAGAGATGCCGGAACGTTGTGAAGCAATAGATGGATGTACATCTCACCATCGTTCGATTTAAAATCTTGCAAAACTCAAAAGCAAGAAGGTATTCGGAATTTTGGATGTATAAACATTCACAATCGTCGTTATTTGTCTACAATTGGAATGAAGATATTGACAGAACAGCATAACACTCCGCACACATGTTTGTACTCGATTGCTTTCTGACCACTTCTCACTGTACCAAGCGCACCAATGCAAGAAGCAGTTCGCCGGAGAAATTACGAGGGTTCTTCTGGAGTATGCATACAAAAGCCAGCAATGTCGGAACTTTTCGTTGCACTCAGTACTAAATAACAAACTAATTGCATTTAAATGCTTATAGGTACAGAAATATTATCTACCGATCAAGCGCGACCGGTACAGTAGTGGTCTAAAATTAAAGTTTTTATAGGTGCCTATTGTACTACTTCTTTGGAATTTCGCAAACGCTTACCAGTTAGCGATTTTGATGGAGCAACACCGCATGTTAAAATTTTTCGAAGGACCATGATCATTGCTGAGCCGTTGCCAGGTCATTGCAAACCATCTTTTAAGATTAGGTACTTTATAATTTTAATAAACTACGAGAGTGTGTAAAATTCACTTTAGTTGGCAGTTTTAAGTTTGCAAAACGACACGATTGTATTAGTCATGTAGTCAGTAGCAACGTGGTTAAAATATTGAACTACCCAAAATTGCGACCGGTTACTAGGGTTAAACGTTTTTTATTAAGACAGGCTTGTTATTTAATGTAATTATTCTGATTTACATTAAATTAATTTTTTTATATTTACCTGTACTGTGGAGTCAATCGTAGATAAAATATTGTGCGATACACATGTGCAAAGCATTTTTAGTCACTTGTGGGGCTTAAAACGCCGCTATACTAGCTTTTTAACCTGCCCCACTCGTGACTAAAAACTAGCGTTACGCACTTGTGTCGCAAATAACTACGAGTATTAAATTCAGCTTTGTTTTTCTTGTTCCTGAATGGCAACAAATTGCCTTGGCACGTCCACAGTGACAGCTAGAACTAATAATGGGATTTCTTTCTGCGACGTAACGAATCATAAGTAGTTTCACATTATCAGAAGCATGATTTTGTGTACAAAAAGTAGCTTTTTCAGACACTATTAAAAAAAATTCAAACTTCGTACACGCCTGACAGTGATGTACTTGTCTGAGCTAATGTAGAAACAACTATTCCCGATATTTTTAGTTAACAAAACGAAAAAGTTGAACTGAACTACGACTTTTCCACAAGATGCCTTAAAGCGGGAAATTTCACAATTCTGTTTGAAACGCAGTATAAAAACTCGTACCTCGCTCACAAAGTCGGTATTTTGAGTTCGAATCGATCACGAGCTGCTGCCGTTAAATGTTTGAGGCTAAGACCTCATCTTCAGCCGGCTTAGAGGGTTTTAGCGACTGCTTTGTCTCATCAAAGGTACTTTGGACTTGCGTTCCGGCATCCGCAACCACCAGCTGCTCGCTCAAGCCCGAAGTCATAAAGAGATCTACCAGTTACTATATCACATACCACATCAATCATCAGCTTTTACCACTCATCTCTCTCGTCTTGCCCGCACAGATTATTAGCCCTTTTTATCCCCATCGCCCTCTCGCGCTGGGAAATCCCGCCGTCGTCCCTCTCGCTCCCGACGCGAATGCTCGTCCTCTTCTTGCCTTTCTTGTTGTAGTTCTGATTGGTAGTTCTTAGGCATTGCAAGGTGTATTGACTCGCGCTGCGAGCTTTTTGCTCCCGGGGTGGCCCTGATTTGGGAGCTTTTGGGGTTTTAATTAACTTCTTTTGTTTCCTAAACGATTCTTTCATTGGCACGCTTTATTTGTAATTGTGTTTCTGATGATTTTAAAATTGGCGAATTCGCTTCTAATTGCTCTTGATTAAGCCAAGCCATGCGGACTGAGGAAGGCGTAATTTGCATTCCGCTTTTTATAATTTGCAAAACTCTGATGAGGCTTCAATCTGAAGCTGGTAAAATACTCGAGTCATAGATTTCTAACTAGAAAAAAAATTAACTGCGTAAGGGTATAAACGTCATATTAAGTTTTTTTTAAGCCTACGTAGTAATTTTGAGAAATCCGAATCGTAGGTCAATGTCTATAGAACTTCGACAAATATCAGTCGTTTTTATATCATGTTTATTTGAGAAGTCAAAACTGTATTATAGAGTGATATTATGGGAAGCCCTTGTGACACCAAATACATTTTTTCGATGAAATATTTCATAAATAAATACAGCGTTAAAAACAGCTTTTCCGGGTTATTATGCTGTTATGTGGAAGTCCTCATAAGTACAGCTAAATTACTTCTTTATTTTATATTGTATTCACATGCGATACAACAACACCTCATATGCGCAAATTATTACGAGATAAAAGCTACATCTGAAACACGTAGCTATAGTTACATTGTAGCATTCCAAAGTCGAACTACTAAAATATATTAAATCTGAATGATCACAAAACCTGATAAACAACTTAAAGTACTTATGAGAAATACAGGTTGCATAATCTTCATCTAGTTCTTTTTGATTTCAAATAGAAGGCTAATTTGAAAATTCTCAAATTAAAAATAAAAGAGGAACCACTTCCTGTTTTGAATAAAAAAACAGAGGGAGGCTTCATAGCGTCTAGCAGCAAATAAAGTAAGAACTAAATCCCAGCTTAAAAGGACACAAAATTGGAAACTTTTCATCTGTAAGGTTGTAATTAATCTAATTCTACATTATATTAAGAAGTAATTATATTCAGGCAAATAGAATTAATTCATTGGGCAGGTTCTTAATAGAAAAATCAGTTACGAAATAACTGGTAGGTAAATACATTGGGCGATTCGTACACATCCTAATAGAAAATATCTTTGATTTAGCTTTTTGCTTTCCCTGTTATTCTTGCTATCTTTGAGCACAGGACGTCATGATTCGGTGGGATAGAGTCACCCGGAGTCGCAGTGAAACATTTTTGGAGGGCCTAACAGAAATGAAAGACCATGTGAGTCCAACGTTAATTCTCGTTTAAGAACTCCTCGCCAGAAAAGCCGCTTCATTGGTTTGGCGATGGGGTTCGTTTCCTGTTAAGTAGAGTTCAACTCGATGGGCAAGACAACAATTCCTAGCAACATGGGGTCGCCTCCATTTTAGTTAGGTTAGTTCTAAAACCGCAGGAAAATGATATAAACTGTTCAGTTTATTCATAACCCAAAATATGCCAAGTTAATAATTTAGAATGTGTATATGAAATTCAATCTATCGTCAATAACTTGAAAATAATGTAATAAGAACTACCTGTTCAGTAACAACGCTAAAAACCAGGTTATATTTGTAAATGTCAAAAAGGGGTTTAATGTTATACCGCAGGTATCTGTCTTTCTTATACTTTAGAAATGTGAATTGTGTTAGTCGGTAAATCATCTAACAGCCTTCATTAAAGGTATAAATAGGTTAAGAGGGTATAAAGCGCTCTTTAAACTTATCGTACCTAAAGGTGTTGAACTTCCGAAAAAAACTAATGGTTGATTAATCAATGTAAATCAAACTGATAAGAACGCTAATTCAATATTTCTGTATAAAGTATCATATAGAAAGTCTCATAGTAGATAAAGCTTTATTATATTAAACTCATAATTAACCATTTATATGACCCACGAATTATATGATTGAATGTACATAAATATTATAAAGAAAAATGCTCAATTTAAATAAAGTTGTTGTCGCCCAATACTTCTTTCTTAATGAACCTTTATGCTAAAGTGAACTAAACAAAAATCCCACATTTATCATACCCATATCGTAGCCGAAGATTGAGCTAGTCGGAGTTATGTGAGCCTTCTCAGGTAGGTTGCCATAGTTGGTACAACGTAGCACATTTTTCTATTGTTTCGCGCCGCTATTCTCGTCTTAAGCGTTCCGTCGCGGCAGTAGTTCATACGTTCTGCCGGTCGTTGTTGGTAAACTCGTTTTTATCGCTTACCTCATTCAATTTTTGAACTGCTCTGGTTCTGCCGTAGCCGCATAGTTCCATTGTTGGTGCCCTTCCAGCCGGTCTCCCTCCAGAAATTCGAAGATCCCGATATAGGAAAGCGGTCGTAGTTATATAGCAATTACTTTATTCTCATGCTGAGTGTCTACATTCTCGATTAAAGTTCTTTCAGTATCCTCAAGTTCTGATTGCTTATGTTAACTTTAATTCGTTCTGTCATACATTGCATATATTACATCGTAGTGACTAAGCCATTGGTTTGTGCTGCTGATATGTCTCTATACATTTTTTTGCAGTATGAGTTGTCAGTTGTACAACTAAGCGACTATTTTGTGCAGTGGTATAATAACAACTGCAATTTTTCTATAGGGTGGGTTCCCATATATACATCTAAATTACGTGATGTGTTCTATTTTGTATTCACCTGCCCAACTTGTTAGTGGAAAAAAGCTACTTGTTTCAGGCTATAGTTATATTGCGTAGTTTTCGAATTTTCCGGGACGTTTTTTTTTCGTCTTGACCGTTCCGTCGCACAAAGCACATTAGACTCCGAATGGAAACTGTAGCTTTCGCAAGGATTAAGGAACGAATTTGACTCTTTCAGATCAAAGTGTGTCGGATAACAAGGACAACTTGAACAACAATTAATTACAATAATCTTTGTTGTAATCTACTGTGAATTAGTTCAAAATCTGCAGCTGTACTGCCAAT
The DNA here is from genome assembly GCA_940337035.1 of Agriotes lineatus. Classification (NCBI taxonomy): domain Eukaryota; kingdom Metazoa; phylum Arthropoda; class Insecta; order Coleoptera; family Elateridae; genus Agriotes; species Agriotes lineatus. The sequence goes on from OW679200.1 coordinate 138,107,850, forward strand.
TACACAACTTATTCTGGCCTGAATTGATTGCTTCTCTGATTTAAACCATAAGTCCAAACTGGAATCGTATTTACATATACGAATTTTTCTCTCTAAAGTGGCCATCCACCTTAAGCTAAAGTAATCGAATAATACATTACTGCGCTTTTGAAAAATATAAAATTGCCGAAATCGGGACCGTTTCAAGAATTCCTCAAACGTTAATGGCATCCTACAGTTAAGAAATTGAACAAATATAGCGGGACACAGCATACGACTTATATACCGGGTGTCCATTCTCAAAGTCAAACATAGGCAATTAACATTAGTACATTCACTCGTCATTCATTGAACTAATTCATTTGTCTGTAGATAATTTTAACAGACGTTGACAGAAAATACCTGATTTACGCCAACTAATTACCAATTTTTTTGACAAATGCTATCGAACTTGAAAAGCAGGGCATGGCATATTTAAAAATGCCCAAGTTTTAAATTAGTATTTTAAAATAAAAATCGCATCTTGAATATTATTATTGGTATCATTTGATGCGTAATAGTTTTATCTTTCCATTGATACCATTACCTTCCCTGTAAGTTGAATTGGCGAGCAGGAATCGGCAAAAACGTTCAATACAATGTTAATCGCCTATGTTCGACTTTGAGAACGGACACCCGGTATAGGAAAATGTACTCCTAGTGCCCTTCGAAGTAATCTTACTCATCTTCTACGCACCGTTGACATTGGCGATATAAGTTCTGAAATGCATATGACTGTTATACTATCTTGTTTACACGCATGCAAAGCCTGGAGCAAGCTCCGACAGGACGCGGTTTTATCTATGTGTAAACTAGACTTTCAACTACAATTTGTTTTATTGTTGGGGAATGTGCAATTTCTTATAGCTTCCGTTCTATATTTGCTCCACCTCGAACATAATAAGTAGTAGCTGAAGTTCACATAATAACAAAAGGAGAACCGCATCTACCGGTTTTGATATCGAATTTTTTCCACTAATATCGTCCTTAATTTGTAGGAATTTGATGCAAACTAAAATTGCACTCCATGTATTCTATTTCGCTCTCAAGGCAATGCTTTCAGTATCCATTTAATCTCCAATGCCAGCTTGAACATGTCCGCTTAAAAATCTTAAATGAGAAAGCTAGACGGTACAGCAAGACGGTTTTAGCATTAATTAGATGGAAGAGGTGTGCTTTCCTTGTACCTTTTCTGAAGGCAGCTGCTGCAAAACATTTGCCCTGTGTTCGCATCTATTGTAAGACTTCAAAAAACTTGTGGACTCGAATATCAAGCAACTCTTCAATTACACAAAAAAATAGTTTTGTGGTATCTCGTTACATTTGAGACAGCTATCAAATATGTCGTAACACTTAGACTCAAATATTTACCGCTAATTACGGAATTCCGATGCGGCTTCGGTACAATCATAGCTACCTTGCGATCACTCCGACTTCATTAAAAAGTACTCCACAGGCAAACGCAAACCCGTCACAACCATTTAATTTGGACTGGCAAATGCTATATAATTAATAAGCCAGGTTGCTCTTAAGTTGCAAGCCAACTTTCCGGAGTTACAACGAATGGAAAAGTTCGCTCGAAGCGTAAGTCAGAAGTGCTCGCTACACGGATTTTCTAAATTAATCAAGTCGAACTCTGTTTCGAAGTGATAACCCGCAAATTAAATTTATTAACGAAAAACACTTCCAGAGGCCCACTAAGCCGTGGACTCGAAATCAGCTCGCCGGAATATTTAAATAGCAATGGGGTTGGTTCGGTTCGCATGCTCGAAAAGTTTTTTCGTAGATACATATTTTTAATCTTTGAGTTAATCCTTTTTTTTGTTTCAGGTAAGAGGATGCGAAACTACTAGATGTTCATGTAAGTTCCAGTGTCTATTAGTAGCTGGCTAATCGACAAGATGGACTATATTTTTAATACAAATAAAATCATTGAATTGGTGCTTTGACAAGGAACTGAATGTTTGATTACTTAGCTGCTAATGTAGATAATATTTATTTAATTACTAGTTTTTTGCACTCCCGGGACTAAATGACCTACTTTAGGCGTCATTTTTAGGGACCAAAATGCCACTTTTAATCCCAGAGGGATTAAATTTTTATTTCATCCCTGAGGGATCAAAAGTGGAATTTTGGTCCGTCAAAATGACATTATTTACAACATTACCTTAGTTACTCATCTACATTTCCTAAGCCATCCATTTTTCTGAATCGAACGTCTACAATTTAAAACCAGCAAAATCAGATTTATTTCATGATTTGTAATCCGGGAGTGCAAAAATAGCGTATATACCTGGGGATCAAAGTGCCTTTGATCCCTTGAGTGATTGTTCCTTCGACTTCGTCTCTGGCAATAAACTTCACTCGCGGGATCAAATGATGCACTTTTGTCCCTTGGTATATAATATACTATTATTTCCTCTTTTATTTATTTAGTCCCTTAATTGTGATTTTCAAAGGAGAAATATAATAGATTCAACTAAAAAATAACATTGAAGGACTGAGTGCAATGCCAGTCAAGGTTCCAAATAGCGCTTAGCACAGCCATAGGGTGATGAGCTCTAAACTATTTTAAACAATGCACATACATATCTCACATGCATGTTCTTAGCTATAATGCAGTAATTGTACGGGGTTCTAGGTTCCAGCTCGCAAAATGAATTCTAGTTGCAGTTGAGCCACAAAGAATTTTGATAGCTTCGGATCGGTAATGATTGTTAGCGGCTGCTGCACGTGTAAAATCGGGCAGGTTTCGGCGAAGAAGTAGAGCAACCACTGAATCCGAGACGGTGTAATAATAAAATTATGCGATACTTCAATTTGCACGTAATTAGAACTATAAATAACTGTTGTATGCCATATCCGACACAAGCCGTAGTTTGCCACGAGGATCTTAAAAATATTTCCAACGCACCTTAACTGAAACCTTATCCTTTGGCATTTTTTTTTTAGTTTTTAGTTTTTTTTAAATCAAGTGGAAATGTTGGAAACGACAAAACGTCTATGTGTTATGCAGGTTCCAAAGTACGACCAGCTAAGTAAATGTTGCAACTCCTAGAAAAATGGAAAACGTGTAGAGTTAGGTGGTGACTATATTGAAAAGTAAAGAATAATTAGTTGTGCAAGTATCTTTCTCCTACCATAGGTAGATTATTAATTCAATGCCCCCCCCTCAATCTTCATATCTTGTGGATGATTTGCGTATTCCTTTTGTTTCAAATGAAGACCGCATATCCTTCTGCTGTTGTATGATGATATATCCAGCATGACACTTCTAATGTGTTTGAGTTACGTATTCATTTCCGTGTTCTTGCCTTTTTGTAAAACCCGTTACTGTTCGAGGCTTGTGTATTGGTTCTATGAACTTGGTCTAGTTTTACCAGCGGTAGGTTACCAACCTTACCTTTAAACATTCCTCCTTTATCTGAGCTTGGGACCAGCAGAACGGATCCAAATACTACTCCTTACGCTGAGAAGTGTAACTAAAATGTGGTAGTAGTTGTCAAATAGTACGTGACATGCAGAATGTTTCTAGGTGCAAAGGTAATTATTACACATTAACAAAAATCATTTATATATCAGTAGCTAGTATAATAAAACAACAGCAAATTTCACACATATCACCACTTACTGTAAGATTAAATATATAGCCGATTTGTGTTTGCGTACTTTGTTTTTGTTAATTACTAATTCTTAATTTTAATATTGTAATATAGTATAGCTGTGAACACGTACGCCAATTATTTAGGGTGTTGTACCGTTAAATTCTCTGTGCGTAGCAATCGCGGGGAAGAATTAAGTCTCAGCCGTGCCAGTCCCAGGGCGCACGTTTGTAGGTGAGTCAAAGTGAAAATTGCCTGCAGCGGTATAAAGAAAGCGGATTGGAGGCGCGCAGAGATTAATTTGCTGCCTATAGTGTTTTCGTTTAGAAAGTCCACTAAACAGCCAATCAAGCATGCAGCTAGGTGCTTTCCCACAGTATTTGCCATTCCAGGTTGGAAACGTGTGCCAGTCTATTGTGTAGCTGAGCCCAGCCTAATCCACTGAGCAGCAGCTCTCTACCCAGTTTAAGGTAACCCAATATAGAGAACAAATAAACATGTGTGCGAAATATTTTGTAGGGGGTTTCAAGTTGAGTTTCATTTAACTGCATGTAGATTTAGCATTCGGCCCTAGATTAATGCATGCTGAAATTGATTCTGTCCCTTATTGGATATATTTTTGTTTATTTGTGCGAACCAATTGGCTTATTTGTAATTGGTTTCACCACCCGAGTTGCAGGTCGACTTCCTGAGTTGGCAAGTATTGTCGCTTTCTAACTAGTAGCTGATATAAATTAAAAGAGTTATCATGAGCACTCAGCTAGCCAGGTAACAAAAAAGGCATAGAGACGTGTTACAACATCTAAAAAAATATTTATACCCGTTGCTTTTATGCATGGTTATTGGAACGTCAGAGAGTTAAAATAGCTCTTTTGGAACATAAACTTGTGATTATTAGCCAATAATTGCTAATACACCGAAATATAGTATTGGTAGGATGACATTTTGGATAAAATATTTCAAATCGCTATACCCATTTGGGACCACTACTCGAGAAAGCAAAGAGTTTTTTTTTTAATTGTTACTTATTCTTACATTTATAAACACCCTATAAAAGTTTTTAAAAAAACTAAAAACGGAATCCTATTTTTTTACGTTGCGTTAACGTAACATTGGGAACATACATGAAAAACTAATTAGTAATATATTATTTATGAACATCTTTAAAACAATGAGGATGTAATGGTATATTACATTCAATACACATAAAAACGGTTGTACTCTTGCATACTCTACAACGTCTCCTCCAGTTGTCAGTATTTCTTTCAATTATGTGTCCAACGTTGTCCAAACGTGAAGTGGCTGGTAAGTAAGCACTGGAACCCCGTCCTCGATGAGACTGAGTTTTACATTTGTTGGCAGTAATAAGGCTTCGTACAAGCTCAGACCTGAAATCTAGCTGCGAGATAGGCTTAGCTTTATAAACAAGCCTGTACAGTTTCCAGGAATTGACCACAGCAGAGTCAACCATATTGATAAATACTAGCCACCACCATTATTTGCTCCGAATATTTATTCTTTAATTTTCCACTGCATTATCATGTAAGTCAACACCACCCATGTGTTTGTTCTAGGCAATCATGTTTGGTTGTTCTATTGATGTGTCTTTTTTTTCCTTTCGATTGTACCGATTGACAGAAACTACTGGCTGTACTGATTTACAGTTTGTAGCCGCAGTAACTACGGAATTGTCATTCCAACGTACAACACTTATTTCATTTGTATGATCGTAACGGGAATCCATAGTGCCCCGAGATTGTTTTCCTATGGACTTAATAGCCTGTAGTGGACATTTTAGCATCCTATTCTCACGTACCGTTCCAGTGGCAAAATATCGTTCATACTTTAGGTAAACTAATAACTTGTAACTCGTAAGAAATTTATCAAAATATATCTTGTGAGCCGAATTATTTTCTAAAACTTTCAGAAGATCTATAACAACTTGTCCACCGACACCAAATTCTGTTTTTACATTTTGAACAGATTTTCCATCATAGAGCATAAATTTGTGTAAATATCCATCAGAAGATGTGAGGCACCACATTTTAAAGCCAAAACGTACTGGTTTCCCTTTTATGAACATTTTTGCCGAATGCCGTCCAAAGTAGAGAACCGTTTGTTCATCAATTGATAAGTGGTGTTTGAAAACACCAAACTTCAAGAAATTATTGTTCAGTTAATCAACCAACGGACGAGCTTTTGCAAATTTATCATCTTTGTCCAAGTGATCGTTATCAGCAAGATGTATATTCTGCTTTATTTTGAGAAATCGGTTTCGAGATATTGCATTTTTTACAAATGGAACTCCTTTGTCTTCATCGGATGACCAGTAAAGTTTTACTTGTGGGAGACTGTGATACCCACTCAAAATCAATATTCCCAAAAAAAAAATCAAGGTAATTTTAATCCAGGTGAAGATTTGGACGATTATTATTTCTCGAATACTTTGAAAAATATACCATAAGGGACTGCATAACATTTTCGTCAAACATTTGTAAAAAAATACTGACTTTCCATGTAGCACCTCTATAATTTTTTTTATATCACTTTCCTCATTTGAAGTGGCACTTGTTTCGTAGTGAACAGGTGTTTTGCACCAAGTTATATCTTCAATCCTTGCTGTCTTGCTAGATGTTGGTAAAGGTACCTCTTGCTGTACGTTACCTAGCTCCTCTATCTCATCTTCCTTATTCGAATGCATTATCTCAAATGTTTCCGCCAGATCTAGAGGCAAATTGTCAGCGCCACCTATGAGATCGTCATCTAGGTCTTCTTCGTCTGTTAGATTGTCAACATCGGGAGGTATATAACAAATATCCAGTTCCTCATCATTATCACGGTCGAGGTTTGCAAGAATTGCTTCCAATTCGTTCAAAGTTAGAGATCTTTTTGGATCATCATACTTCCTTACATTACTTTAAAATAGTGTCCAACATCAAATCCCACGTTTAATTTTAAAATTTTTGATGCCAACTTACCATTGTATAGATGTTCTAAAATAATCCAGAAAAAAGGTTTACTTGCCCATCGACAACCAGTACTACCATACTAGATATATAGTAATCTACTTTAGGCGGAAAAAAAAATACATATGTATTTATTGAAAAAACTCTAACCTCAAACGTTCTGTGCCACAGAGGAATAACAAATGAACCCATACCCATAGTACTTGTGACACCAAACAAATTGTATGGCCTGCAGCAGTAGACATAAAAACTCTTGTAATTACAATCTTATCTTATGTCCCAACGTTGCGTTTTCGCAACGTTGCATTTCAATTTCAAAGTCATTTAGAAAGAATTTCGTATAACATTTGTGTTGATAATTTTATACAATATGTTTATATGTACAACATCCTAATAGAAAAATTGTACCGGCACTCAAAAGAATAAAGCATTTAGTTGTCAATAAAAATTTAGTATTGCATGTTTTATCCAGCAAATTGGGCAGTTTTATTTTGTGTTTTTGAGAAACCTTACATAAGAATGTTTTATTTAAAAAAAATTAATTAGCATTTTTTATGTTTAAGATCATGCCACTTAAATTTTACCAAAAATATTAAATTAAATGTGTCAAAAAATTCATTCTGAAGGTGTTGCGTTAACGCAACCATGGGAAGAAATGGGTTAAAGTTATACAATGCTATTAACCAATTACAATAATTTTCGAAATAACATTTTTGGGTAAAGGGAACTGAAACTTCAGCGTTTATGTACCGTATGTGTATAACAAGCTAGTAGCTTAATCTCTGTACATCATGTTTGTGTAGGATTAACAACTGCTGGGTGTGTATTTAATGAACGTATTAATTACTATGCGACTTGCATGTGCCTCATGGATTACCAGACAAATTAAATTTGTACGCCGGTCTTTTTGCTTATTATTCTGGATAATTATAATCAAAAGTTCGATTTGTTACGCTATTTTACATGAAATTATACACGCGCAGCATCTAAGAAACAGTATCTATATTTGTTTTACTTAGAAAGCATATCTTGTATAATTTGCTGCTCGTTAATGTAGCTGTAGTTCGAGTATATTTGCAGATTCTGTTCTTAAAATGACCCACGTGAAGAAAATTGAAATGTCGAGGACTGGAATTGTAGAGAGCCAATAAAATGGTCTTATTAACATTGAACTGTAGGTATTAATTACAAAATAAGAACTTTTTATTACTACTTTTATACATATAATTTGATAGACTTTTATTATCCTCAATAACTATTTTTAATTTTTATTTGAAATTGACTCAAAGCGTATAGATTTTTCGGTGCTTCTAAAGCTTCCAACACCTTATAAAAGAAACAAACATTTTTTTCTAGTCTTCTAATTGATAAATGTTTTCAATACTAATTGCTAGTATTTCTCTATTCTTGAATAAATATATTGCGATAGTTTCGTTCTTTGGAAACTAATGTCAAATGAATAATTATAATAAAAAATGGGGACAACCACCCTTATTGAGATTTACTGGTTTTTTAATAATACTTTTTCAATAACGTGGTGTGATAGCTTTTGTTCAAGAAATAAACTTTTTTTTATGGGAAAACGACTTTATCTTTTGTTCGTTCTCATGGCAAGTCGTCCAACAAAGCAGCAACTGCATGTTCTTGCATCAGCTGGATAACCTGCAACAAAATATGAACGAGGTACAATGAAATTAAGAAAAGAAAGTATTAATGTGAATTTGTTCGGAAAAAATAGCATCTACCAGACATGAAAAAGAGTGCAGCCTTAGCATGTAGAGTTTTAATGTAAAGAAGTAAACAGGAATGTGTAGATTTTTTAAATGGCATTAAAATGTGCTACGTTTGGAATTGGAAGTGACAGACTTATTTTTGACTTGGAATAGAAGTTGCGATGTCAATTCAGAAGAAAATTTATATTTTAATATCAATTAAGCTGTCAAGATGTCAAAATTTAGATAGTGACTAACCAGGGTATCTAGTGAAATGATTATTTAAAAATAGCAACAGGGTATTTTTCAAAAAAAGACTGAAAATTCACATATATTTGTTATGTTACAGTAAAGTACATTATATTCAATCATAAATGACTGAATGATTGGCTATTAAAGGTCCCGGGTGGTGTAGCTTGAACAAGCGTCCACGTACGATCAGCAGAGTTAAGCAACGCTCTCTCTGGTCAGAACTTGGATGGGAGTTCCACGGCTGCATCTCTCGGCGCCTCGTGGTACGGCTATCACGGAAAAAAGTTGGTCCCGGATATCATAATAACATCATGATAGTCGTTAGTGGGGTTGGAAGTCCCCATAAAATGTACAGTGGTGCTTATAATTAGCCTAACGGCTGTTGGCGGAGTACGGAATAAAATAAAATAAAATAAAATAAAATAAAGTAAATTTTAATAAATAATTTGTGTCATTTGGCACGTACCTAAGAATGAAAGCGCCAGAATCCTTGATTATGATGTAAATAACGAAAGGAGTGAATCTGTAGAAGTTCATCTATAGAAAAAAACTTCTAAGTAGCAAACATCGCCATAAAAAGGTTAGACCAATATTATACCGATGGGGCCACAATTATATATAACAGCAATGAGATAACATGAATAACAAAATAGAATGCTTGAGTAAGAAAGAGATAGCCATACGAAAAATTATTTTAGTAGGCATGTTTAGTTGACAAATGTCATAATTAAATTATGCTTCAAGCCTTCTCGAATATTTGCTACTATGTATATCTCTTTCTTACTCAAGCAATACGTGTTATCTTCTTGTTCATGTTATCTCATTGCTGTTATATATAATTGTGGCCCCATCGGTATATGGAAGACCAGATTAACATGCTTCTGAAATACAGGATGTATCGAGAGATAAAAAAAAAACTGTTCGTCAGCGGGCTGTGGAAATTCAATGTATGAATAATATGTTGGTGACACTGTACGTCAATATCAAATTCGAGGTTATCAGGTTAGGTTTTCCGTCAGTTATGACACAAAATGACGCAAATCCTAACCTGCTAACCTCGAATTTGACATTGACGTACACTGTCACCAACATATTATTCATACGTTGAATTTCCACAGCCCACTGAGGAACAGTTTTTTTTTATCTCTCGATATAATGACTATATGAAATCATCAAATGTCTTAACTGTGAATTACTTGAAATAAGCTGAGAAGTGATATCCGCAAGGACTATTCAATCATGAAGTTACGTAAACCGTCAACGTACACTTTATATTAAATAATCTACATAACCAGTATTGAGTTTAAACGGAAAGAGTTGTTAGAAATCTATTGCAATTATAAATGCATGTCCCCATCTGGGTAAGAAAGCTTCATGTTTTAAAAACGAACTTTCTGAGTTAGTATATAAAATAAAATAAAAACTTAATTTGCACACCGGGTAATGTAATAAAATGGAGAAGTAGATGTTGTCTTTAGCTTGTCTTAAACTTTACGTATTGGCTCTGAACACGGAAGAAAAGATAAACAGCATGAGTTTATGTAGTCTATGCTGCAGCTTAAGTATCAGCATACGGCTGCAAAGTTGTGTTGATATTGCAAACATGCGGTTCCATCGGCACTTAATTAAGCAATTTACATATTTAACTTTTTTACTAAATTGTCGAAAGCTTATTCCCGCACGCATATGAGCGGATAGTTGGAACAGCGGAAAATTAGAAGGCTGCAGTGCCAATTTTAATTTAAATGCAAACCATGTTACCTTAACTTCACCCCACTCGTTAAATTAAGCGGGGAACGGTTTTTTGGCGAAATTCTGCTGCTGCTGAACAAATATTATTTTGGGAATAATATTGCGCCAAGGACTTGCAAAAGATCGCCCACGTTTTGCAGGTTTCAGTTGTATAAGGAGCGGCGCAAGGACTGTTTTCGCGAGCCATAAAAATATCCCACGATCGGTCTGTTGTTGCATAGAAGAATTCCAGAGCAGGAGCATTAATTTAAGTACAGTCAGATTGAGAATTATATTTATACTTTATCCTACTCCAACTCAAGTTGAATACTAAATCGGTATTTTCAATCGTTACAAAAATATTAATCACTTGAATTAATCAGTCTGGTCATGTACTATAGCATAATGTAATTGTATCTTCTAATGCAGAGAAACAAAGTTTTTAAGTTGCAAATCACATCGATATCAACATTTTGATCCCGAAAGTTCCACTCGGAATGCTTCAGGAAAGTACAATTCTAGGCAAGTATTTGTAATGGTGTACAATATTGCGATCTAATTTCTGTATTTTTATGAACCTTTTCATAAAAGTGCTTTTACGTAGAGTTAGTTGATTGCTTCGATTGATTAAAGCAAGAATATTTCAGAAACGAAAGCCACACCAAAAAAGATACAAGACAAAAAAGAATGAATACAAGAATGCTAGATATGAATAGATATAAAATCGTATTCAACTTCAGATCGTGGACGACCAATAGATATTTTTCTTCAAGATAAAACCGACTATATCCCAAAGTAATCACTAATCAGGAAGCTACCGCGATCCAACATCAATACTAAGACCGCCTCTGTGATGGCGGTTGCGTAGAGAGAAATCCGCACGTCCCGTGCAAACTGGTGAATAGGCCGAAGAGCTATCCTTCACCTGAAAACTGCGCATTAGAGAGTTTGTCTCAAAAATCACATTGCTTGGAAATTCAAGGGCTACTGAAACAATGTAGGTGACGTGCAATACATAACAGAGTTGGAGCGTCTCCAATTTGAACAAAAATCTATTAAGCGGCGCCCTCGGATAATAACAAGGGAATCCAAAGTTAGAAAATGAAAAGGCGTGTTGGTATAAAACTGAAATGCTTAAATGGCTGAGTAAAGCAGTGTTGTCATTGTTAAAAAATAATCGGGCTATCCTTGAACCCAAAAGTCCTACCAATAATTGTGAGGCAGCAATCGTACCAAGACATAAAACAAGCAGAAAGTGTCATTAGAATATGAAGAAACATCCTTGGTAGCACTATTTACTTTATGCCTAAATAAAAAGCAAATGCGATGGTTGAATATTTAGAAAAGAACTTAGAAGAGGACATAGTCTAATGATGCCCTTAACTAATATAAGGCTTTTAAAATAAAAGATTAATAAATATTAGGGAAAATCAGCACAATTTATAAATTAAATAGTTTTGATTAAGAATTCTGTGTCAATCTCATGGCTTATTAAAAAAGGTGTAATAATTATTTGCTAAATAAATGGTTTATTTCTCCTATGTATTTTCTTTATTTGCAATTAAATTGAATTAAAGCTCCGGCCTAGCATGAAATAAACTCTTAAAACCGGGGTAGGTTCAACAACTTGTATTACAAATACGTTTGTGTAGGACACATTTACTAGTATGGCAGGTGCTTAAATTTGTATTTCACAGCTTTAAACTCAAATTGACTGCAACCATAAAAATGATCTGCACCTATAAAAATATGCGTAATTTGAATTCCAAACACCCCAATGGCAAATTAACATCAGGTAAATACAATGTAATCGATGTGTCGTAATTTCCGGCTAACCTGGTATTGTTTCAGTGACGTAAAACGACTATCTCATCGGCTTTTCTTCATTTCCGGCAAATTTTACAAAATCGGCTTTAAACCACAAATTCGAGGGACGCCATCTCGATTAGCCGAAAATGAATGAACCTCTGCAGCTGGGACCACGTTGACGACCTCGTACGATGTCCAATCTTGATGCAACCCTGGCTCTACGGGCGTTCGGAAACAGCTTCTCTGTGAATTTTATCTTGCAAAAGGCTGCGTATGCTGGCTTCACGCAATTCTCACTTTTACATTTTAAATCTCTGATTTTTTATCACTTCAGTTTTAAATACACTGTTTCACATGTTTATTTTAGCACTGCACGATGTCTGCTTCCTTTGATAGATAGCCTAACTGCTCGTTACTTCCTCGTACTGCTTTGTACCGTTTCTTTACCCTTCAGTTGTTTTGTCATTTGCTAGTGATACTACTTTTATTCATAACGCTCATATGACTTTTGTAACTACACAAATTAAAATTCATATCATTGTAATGATTTCACCTAATTCAAACCTGTCAGCTACATAAATCAAGCTGCGTTTGCCATTCCTAACATCAATTATTAATCAAACGCTGAACGTAACCCTTCTGAATCCTGCCTTATCTAATGCCAACGTTTCTTACTCAAACTGTAATTACCACTACTCATCTCACGTACATTTATTAGTTTAAAATACTGACTTTCTCGCAATAAATAAAATATTTAACCTGTGTTCACTTTGAAATTATTTATTTCCGTTTAGTTAGACAACCAGAATTGCTGTGGGCAGCAAACCATTGCAATAGATGTATGGAAACCGAATCTGCGTCACGACAAAATGAGGAGAAGGGGGGAGAAGTAATCTTGGTTCAACAACGAATGCAATAATCCACAAGAAAGAAATGCAAAAAGAAGTCAAAATTAGAGTACAATATTGCCAACACCAATGCATAGCTATGCATAATATACCTCAGCAAACACTTCGAAAAAGTTAGTACAATACAAACAAAATTGAAACAAAGCTGAAAGTGCCAGTGGAAGGTAAAGGCAAACTACTTTGCCGATTCAAGGTTTCTAGAACGTAAAGCATTTTTATTGTTTTTTACATCAACTACTAATGTTACCTCTGCATGAATAAATCTCAAATCTGTTAGTTTCTTTATGTTTTAAAGTGGTTCGAACTCCACCTTTGTGAGCCAACTTGTAATTGTACGTTTGTTACTCCCTTTGTTGTGTTTAATTTGTTATACTTTGCGTTTTATTGCCAGATAGCTGAATTTACTACATCACAGCTTACGTTTTTCCGAGTTGAGATACCCAATGTAGCTCAATACAGTAAAATATACTCCCAACACTTTAGTGCAATCTGCTGAAAATCAGTGTAGTAGAAAAATACACTTCTTAAAACACTTAAAGGAATTAATGATATAAAAACCACGAACGTTCAATAAGTACACTTATATGGATAGAATATTAAAAGGAACCAAAATAACTTTTTTCTACGCGAACATTAAACTGCCTGCCGGTCCTATACACTACTCTTTACGCACTAAATTTTTTCGAATTGCGCTAAGCAACTAGATATCCGTGCCGAAAGCTGATGCTTGACGCGAGAGGTCGCCACCATAGCTTTTGGCCAAGCATAAACACGTTACCCGATTCCCGTGAGCTGATGCAATGTGGTGCAATTTACCAATTGCACAGATTTCAATACGGAAAACCATCAACCTTTACTAACTGCGTCCAGATACGCAATGGGTTGATTGTCGGCTATGACAGGATTCCTCACTTTACTTGAAGCAGTAAACTTCTCTCTTGCAGCTCCGGGTTGGATATGCTGTCGGCTTAATTCACAACTGCTCGCTAAGCTGGGATTTGACTTGAAACGCTGTCTGGAGGGCGAGACGTAATTTTAACGCCTCACACTGAAGACACTTTTTGGGCGGTGGCCCAATTTTGCAGTCCATAGGAAAGGACTGTTCCTTTAAATGTTACAATTGCTTCCGGCTTCCGGCTTGTGAGAACTGCAAAATAAGAAGCGCATTTTTACAGATGAAAGAAAGTTACGCACACTGGCGGCATTTCAAACGAAACACTTTACGTACAGATATATATTAAAATACACAAACGTACAAATTGGTTACAGCCAATTACTGTTACCGATATTAGGTGTAGCTGGGCGAAATACAATTTTGCTATGTATGCCTTTTAAGAATAGAAATGTGGAATTAAAGTTCAGAGAAGGTACGATCTTCTAACAAGGTAAAACTTCAACGCTTATATTATAAAAAACTAAATGCCAATTTTTGATCACCTATTAAGAGACGCGTTGTACAAAACGCCTTACCTACACTGTAAACTGTAAACTGTAATCAACAGAGATTGGTTTAGTTTCGGATCGATTTTCCACTACCATAAGATAGACTGTTATAGTATCATATACTGTTGTTGGGATTATGACGTTAAATAAACAAAGATTATTATCATTTACCAATCTATACTCGTAAGGAAAGATATGACTATGTTGGGGAATTAAAAGTAAACGGTTATATGTAACTGGAAATCAATCAGTAAGCGACAATCATCATTTTAACAAGGTCATGAAAGATTCTCCAAAAATGTATATCTACGACAAGAACCCATTTATGCGACTCAACCCATGACACAACTACTATATGAAATATCTCAAAAGGTACCTAGTTTTAAGTTTCAGAAAAGAAAATCAGTTTCGTAAGCTGTGAAATTGGACGTATTAGGATCATCAGCGGATAATTACCAAGAGTGGATTACGTACTATCAAGGAAGTGTGAGTGATGAGCGTCAGGATATTTATAGGGTTACCGTTTACGTCATTGCAGAAACAGAAATACCTATGCTGAGGCACCATCTATTAATCATAGTGAAGTGCACATCTCGTCACTGATTGTGTAGAAGAGGAAGAGTGGAAATCAAATTTAAAAGAACAGTTTTAGAGATTATCTTCTGATATAGCAAGTAAGAGCTATGAAAGTGCAAAGTTAGAGCGTGACTGTTGATTAAGCTGCTCTTATATCGTTCAGATTTTACAACGATTCACTCATTAACTAGTTTACTAGCAACTGCATAATGACCGCATGACTTACAAGTAAAATGAATTAGAATAACTCAGTAAGGAAAACTTCAAGAACACTATTATCTTACTTTTATTTGTACCGGTGATTGAATTTTCCTCCTAGCAAGCAACAATATCCCAGCAATGAATATTGTACAAAAATCTCTATGATTCCTGCTCACAATTCCCGCCCTTAAATTTCTAAACAAGAATGAGGTCCAAAGGTGTAACTCTTTTAATCCTGGAGAATTTCTAGGATTACAGAATGAGGGCGAAAGGCCGTTGGCGCGCAGAGATTAAGGTAGATAAAGCTCCACGTTCGCCTTCACAATAAGCAGGCAGGATTTCATAATTCCCCAAGTCGGTCGTTAACTACGCACCGAAGGCTCCTCGATCGATATGGCAAAAATTAGTTCATGTCTGTTTTTTGGCTCTGTATTTATGCTTTTTTAAGCATTTTATAATTAAATGATACAAAGCGTTACCACACGCTTAGTATTTGTGTGTAATTGGCACAGAAGTTGTCATATGCCTTATATAGAGTTACATTTCAACCAATTTAGATATAAATTTTTAAATCAATGTTAATTTCTATTCTTGGATCATCTTCCTTTGCATCTTGTTGGCATAAATGCAGCAAATATTTAAGTTAAACGTTAGATATTATGTTAGTTTTTAAGTTTACTCTGAAATACCGCATAATACATATTTCTTCTTCTTTTTTTTCTTTAGAAAGCCTTGTTTGTCCATTTCTGTGCATGAGCTTTCCCATTTTTGCTTGTACGCTTCCTGTCTTGCCGAAGTTCTTGGATGTCCCCATTCTTTGGCCTCTTCTTCTATTCCTCGCTTAGTAGTTCCCAATTGATAATTATTTTCTCTGTCTAGCCATGTCCTCTATCTAACTCTACTTTAAAGCAGCTATTCTATTTCTTCGATCTCTTTAGACAATTTCTGGTCGTCTTGTGTAGATTAAGTGGTGAACATCAGTTGGTTTGTATTATTGTCGGTGTACTAACACTAGGACTAGTAGATTATTATTAAAGATATCTCTATTGGGAATAAGTCGTTATCAGGAAAATGTTGGGTTCCTCTCGCACTGCTAAATACAATAGAAATAAGTTAAAGGAATTAGCAGAGCTTCCTTCGCCAACAGTTCAGATAGGTAGTTAACTCCTAAGGTACATCACGATTTTTCTTTAATTTTATCGAAATTCCTATCTTTTTCACGATTCCTTAACTGCGGAATTAAGCGACGCTGTGCTACCGGTATAATCCTCCCTATTAGTAGTTGTTAGAAATCGCAGAGTTCCAAAACTTATAAGAATATATGTGTATAGAGATTAGTACGAAAATCGTTTTCTGAATAAACTATTTTTGAAATTATGTCTACTAAGAAATTTTAACTAGCGAGTTTTTGTCGTCAGAGCATGCTCAGCATTATATACGACTAAGGAAACAAATAAGTCCTATGCCAATAATCTACTGTAAGGACTTGTACAAATCTAAACGACATCATGGTCTTCAGTACCGAGCACCCCTTATGTGAAGAAGGTATGCAAACAATCGTCTCGTCTGCCGTAGACCAACGGTCAGAACTGATGACACGCATATAGAACGCAAAGAACCTGTTCCAAGCTGGAAAAGCCTCGAATGTTGTAAAGGAAATACGCCGATCACGAATCGATATAAGGGGTTGCAGCGAAATAAGACGTCCAAGATGTTTGGGTTCATCTTACTAACAAACAGCAAACAAAATTTGGAATCAGCCGAGGGCGTCTGCAACGATCCGACAATGAAATGAATAGCAGTTGCAAAATATTCCAACAACGGAGACTCAGCAATGGTTCTAAAACCCGTATGCCCATACTTCTACGACTCCAGAGTCGGCTCTTCAGCTCGCGGCTCCAGTACACAATAAGTAACGCCAAAACAATTCAAAATTAAGTACGATGGGTAAATAAGACCCAGTTGTACTTCTAAAGTAATACATGAAGATGTTAGGACGGAGTTATTCAAAATAGCATAAAAGGAATGATGAAATGAACGTGCCATCGAAGCGAGAGGTATTTTATCCGTAACACCATGTCTACTATTCTGGAAAGAACACTCCGCGGCACAGTAATGGCGTGGCGTTAATAGTCGCACAACATATTAACTAACGTGTAAACGGATTCATATCCATTTTGACTTTATTGAAGCTCGATATGAAGCCCGTTGGGGTTAATGTCATCCAGATCTATGCTAGTGAAGAGAACGCCGAGAACTTTTACAAATACCTACAAAAGGTCCTGAAATAAACACAAAAAGACATAATCAAGGTGATTATAATAAATCTCGATGCTTAAGTAGGAAATTATAGAATTAACGATGTGGTGCGCGCATACGGATTTGGTAGAAATAAAGAGAGAGAGAACGTTGTTGAAAATAACAAACACCTGCTTCAAGCTGCCTTTCAGACGACAGTGCCCATGGAAATCAGTTGTTGATAACACAGACAATCTAGTTAGAAACCGAATTGACTGAATAATAATTAGCAAAATATCATGAAGCGTGGTCAAGTCCGCTACAACATATCCTGGTACGAATGTTTCTTTATATTATAACCGTTTATCCTCCACTATTAGGGTATGTATAAAAAACCAGAAACTAAAGAGGTTAGGTAAATAGTGTAGGAATTGCTGACAAAAGCATTGGTGACGATAGCTGAGTCTAAAATAACACCCAGAAAGAAGAATGAATGAATTGCGAACAACATTTTCTACCTTGTGAAAAACGAAAACAGATGTAAGAACAAAAATGAAACAGCATAGAAGATATTTCACAAGATAACAAGAGGAAAGATCAACGAAGCACAAGAGGTATGGTTAAACAATCTGTGTTTAGATACTGAAAGCTAGGAGGACCAGCATGCCACCTTTAATTCACATAAAAGGATAAAAAAGCAGCAGGCATGTTTCGAAGTGGGGCAGTGAGAATTCCCACAAATTTAAATTCAAAGAGAAATTGAAAATGTGGAGTATACAGAAGAACTTTTCAGAGATGATCAACTAGGCGACGTATTCGTTGTCGATGGGGCTGCACAACTTTTTATCGCAAATTATGAAGTGATGACTGATGAAAGCCAAAGCTGAGCAGGGGCTGGACAAAAATTGCCTGGAGATTTGCTTTACCTGCTAGAAGATGATCACCTCAACATTATTATGATTCTTTCCAACACAATACATACAATCGGCAATGTACCTAATGACTGGTCGTTTTCGCCCTCTTTAGCTATACATAAAAAGCAAAGCTAAAAAGGGTGGGGGCCACAGAACAGTTACAATCGTCAGATATTTGTACGAGTTATCCACGGATGTAGATAATACAATGTAGAAAAAATAGTGTTGAACCTCAATTTGGATCTATGGAAACATTGCCAGCATTAAATTGCTGATATATAGATCTTGTAAAGTTAACTATCAATAGTCCACCACGGGAGGCTGCTAGGAATTCTTCAGAAAACAGACATTGACAACAGAGGCAATGGGGAAATACTTACATCGAAGACGAGCACTCTGATCTGTTCAGGATCTAGAAGAGAGCTTAACCAGATGTATAGTATCCTCAGTGCTCTTTAACATTAAACATGTTTTTAATGAAGCGTTGGGTAGGTCACATGTCAAAGTTATCATAAAGCAAACTGTCATCCACAACGTATGATACGATACTACTAACCAACAGCGAACTAGAATAATTAGTAAACAAAGTAGTGGTTGCTAGTGTATCGTATAGTATAACACCCGACATTCCACAGACTGAAGTGGTGACTATGGGTATAAGTCTCACCCACCCTAAATGAACACCTATACTTGCACGGAAAACAACTCACACAAACATTTACATACCTTGATGACACACTTACAGAGAGCTGAGACCACTCACATGAGATCAAGATGTGAACAGAAGAAGCTCGAAGTAATTTCAACTGCACGAAGAAAATACTCTGGGATATGCATCTGAACCTCCAATTCGGCCTTAGAACTTTGAGATATAATGCATTTTCTGTCTATTATATAGCGTATGATCTTGGATACTCAGGGAAAGCTCATCAAAGCGCCTTGCAGCGTTCAAGCTCTGGTATTGCCGACGGGTGCTCCAGAGATGTAACATGTCATCACTGAGATATAACGCGCCTATTAGTAACCCTCTTTGTTGGGAGCCAAATTGTAATCAGGCGTCTTCTACACCGCTATGTTTTGTAAATTATTTTGGTATTTTTATTGTCTACTAGCTGAATAGCAATGAGACCTCTCTTACTTTACTTACTCAGTCATGGTTGAGGAAAGTCTCCATTGAAATGAACCCAGCAATTGACAGCTAATCTGAAAAGGTTAGTTCCAAAATTCCAATCAAATAAATGCCAATTAATTTATACACATCTGAACAACAAACATATATTGCCTGTTAAAGGAAAAATGCGAAATAATGTTGGTGTTATATACAAGACCATATATATGACGCACAATAATGCCCATCTATGCGCAAAAATGCGATTTCTACTACCTATTTATATTAAACGTTATCAACGCACACATCCTAAAACAGTTCAAATGCAGTACGCAGAGAACGATATAATTAAATCACTAGCACACGGCTGCTTCAAATGCTACTATGATTTACCTCATGCCGGCCTCGGTGGCAACTTTTGTGATTCCAATAACAGTTTAAAAGCACTCACCTGCAGTGATGTTTAACGAATGCCAATAGCAATATACCTGCACTTGACACTCTTATAGCTCTCCATGGCAATGCTTCTAACCTCTCTACGCAATTTTACCTATATTGGAAAATCTATTCTAAAGACACTGGGGGAGCCAGGTTAGGTGCATGAAAGAGGCTGTTCTGCAACAGGTGGGGTGAGGTAGAAAACTCGCCAACTTCGTAAAACAAAGGTAAATGGCGTATTACGACCACATAATCTGCAACGACAAAGACCGATTTTTTCGCTAAAAAATGCCAGATAGAGTATCATCTCTGCTTTGTTTTTGGAGGTATTTTGTTGACACTTCTTGGCAAGCAAGTAGTTACTATTTAAAATGGCACACCAGACTTATATGACACAGTGGTCATAAAAACTCTATTAAAGTAGCTAAAGTTAGACAGTTGTCTCGTGGAAAGACTATTATTTACGAGATACTTCACGGTAGTGTATTAATATTGATGGGCTTCATTTTAATATTCAAAATTCTCTGGCGGGTTTTGTTTCCCTCTTTATTGTTCAGCAATAAAACTCCCTGAATTAAAAGTTTTCCTATATCCTAGGAGAGCTTCATAAATGTCAAACACTCCACATTCATTGCCAGTACCACGCATTTAAAGTTTCCTAACTGACATACACGAATCCCCGGAGCTTACCTGCCGCCATTAATTATGGATGCCTCCAGATAATGAACGTGCACAAACCCGAGAGCAATAAAACGCCCAGAAAGAATGGGCTGAAAACTTCCCAGTCTAATTAATAATTAACCTGGTGCCTGATAATGACGACTTGAAAGCCGTCGAAGGGCGCCATAAATTTCCGGCGACCATAAATTTCCGTTTGTTAACGTGACGCGTGTCCAGCTTGCGAATCTTCACTTTTTGTCAATTAGCGGCGGATCCGACAAATACTTTTTAAGCTCGCTACAAAAGCACGGCCTAAAAACGAAAACGCGTTCGGTTTATTTAAATGAGCTTTAATCAGTCGGGTTCTATTTTAATGACGTGCTCGGGGAAAGCCTAAAAAAGAATAAATTTCTTCAATCGATTTCATTAAGCGGAATGTTTTCCTTGCGACTTAATGAATCGCTGAAAAACAAACTCGTTTTGATGCAGCGTTCGGCCATATTGCACTCGACGTTAGCACCAAGCGATCAATCCATTGTAATTTCTAAAAAATCCACGACGACTATTCTGTGTTAGTTTACAGCTGGAAGTTAAAAAATCACTGCGGATGTGATTTGTTTGGAGTGCTTCAGTTGCTGTAATTTTATCGAGTTCTTATTGGGAATTTCTAATGTACTAGACTTTATCAATCTCATTAGCAACTTTGTAACAAATTTTAATCTTCAAAATGTAAAATTAATGAATAATTTAACATAACCCACTTTCTTATTTATTCCTAATTACGTATACACTCATTTTTAATGGAAAAAATAAACGGGAAAGTAATATTGCGGTAATTAACGTAAAACCAACATTTAGGTTTTAATTAAACAAACGTGTTAAATACAGCTAATATCCAAACACATTTTACTTGTTTAAATGGCGAACACCTGTTTTACACAAACGTAATACAAAATGTAAATGCTTTAGGTAAGCCTGTTAATGTAAGTATATTAAAAACCTATTGTGAATCTGTGCTGTAACGCATTTGGTGGTAATCTATTTTTTTAGTTGGAAACTAGTTTAATTCAGTCTTCGAAGCACCGACATTGGTTTTTATTTAACGAGTAGTTACTCGGCGAAATCGCTACAGTTTTAGTTCCTAAACGCACTTGTTGTGCGTCAAAAACTTTTTTTTAATTTCCGGCCCACATACATTGGTTGTAGCGGATATTGCCCATATTCCAAGAACGTGCCTTCGGAGCTTTTATTAAATTTGCTTTTTCATGCCGGTGAAGGGAACTGTACGTCTAGGGAAAACTGGACCTGGCCACATTTACAACAGGATAAAACATGTAGCTCAAGAAAAGAGAGCCGACACAGGCAGTTCAGTGTTTCTTCCTTGGACACATCTCAAATCTGAAGCAGAAGGCGGTGTAAGTGCAAGGAGTGGTCGTCGGCGAAGTAAAAAGTTTTCGACATTGATTAGCACAATATCTCCTTGCTAATTTTGCGCACGTAGGTGGCTTAGGGGTGTGATTTAAAGCTTGAAAGTTTTTAAAAGCTTTGCTTTACGCGTAATTTTAAAGCTCTTCTGATATTCCGAATGGTCTCCAAAGCGACTACTAAATTTCAGCGATGCAAAAGCCGGGCTGGGGCGCTATAAAAAATTAATTTGATGCTTCTTACTTTTACGAAATGGGACATTTCCGCGTTGATGAGATCAGCGCACCACGGACTCGAATTCAAAACAACAATTTTAGTTCCATGGAATTTCGCTAACCTGTTGTATGTTGCTCGTTGCTCTCCATTAATAAATATTCTAATGTTACATATGCTAATCTAATTTTTTTATTAGTTTGTCGAATAGTTAGGAAAATTGCTATCATTTGTCGATTTAGGGCCTTTCCTTTCATTTCATTATAATTTCCACTGCCCGAGTCTGCTGTTATTTGCTTAATGTATTGTAAGCGTGGTCTTCCTCTTGAGGATGTTCCGGTTATGTTACCTTCAGTCCAGAGACTGACAACCTAGCAGGACGAGGATAGATATAGGTACAGATATATTGGATAGCAGCATCTAGATACAGCTTTTTTTTTAAATCAAAGTATCTATTTATGTGTGCGTATAGTTTTCAGCAAAGTATGTAGATATCAATCAAATGGTATACATATATGCAGGCTAATACTTTGCACAATAGTATCCAAATTTTTTAGAAAATAATATTTATATACAGCGCAACGCGCTTTAAATAACGGTATCTGGATACCGATGCAATTAAATTTGTAAAAGGCACCTAGATGCATCCACCCGTTCAGCTCTCACTGAAAGAGCCATCAGCTTTTAGACCCTCTAGGCTTAGCCAAATAATCTAGTCCAGGAGCTAGACCTGCCCAAATAAGCTGTCCAAAACCATAAGACACTCAAGTTCTCAGACCCACCTAGAAAAACCTTTTTAAAGCACCCAACCCCGAGCTCCGAACCTCATAGCATATCTGTGTGGCTTGTTGGGACCAGCACCTACAAATATCTTTTGAAAACCGATCTATATATCGTATTCGTGACTTGTCAAGTCCAGTACCTAAATACGATCTCTTAAACTATCCCAAAACTGAATTTTGTGGACAAATCCACCGCAGGAATAAATTAAAGGCTCAACTCACCTGTTACAAGGCCGTTTTCAACCATTAGCAACGCCCTGCAATATTGCCAAAATCAGCGCCTTTAATGTAGCCCCAAACTCTCTGCGGGTCAATGGCAAGCGCTTGCATTAAGAAATCTGAAGCCAATCGAGTTTCTGCCAGGCAAAATTCACTCAAACTAACACGGTCCAGGGGCCGCCAAAGTGCCATTTAGGAAAATCCCCAACTAGTCGAAATTTAGCAATATCCGTTCGGCATCTAGTGTAAATAACGCAGTCATATTAAACCATTTAGTTCCATAAACTCCCGTTCCGACGAAATACAGCGTGCAGTATCAGGCGAACATTCTGCAGTGGCCGTAACAAAGGCTACTATGAATATACCAGTTATCGACCAGGCATCCGTCCGAATGTAGTTGATTTTATTGTTTAACATCGTACATGCATTATATTATAAACAATTAAAATTTAAGAGACCTGGACAAATTTGAGACAAATGTCAAAAGCCACCTTTTGTTTAAGACTAGAAATGATGTGGGAAGCCCATTGACAGAAGGCGGCGGGAAGTTGATCAGCTTGGTTGCATAATGAAAATTTTTAATTAATTGAAAAATTCCTTATACTCTTTTCTGCTTCATAAATGGATTACTGCGAGTTAAAGCAAAGAAGTGATATGTCTTAAACGCAAATACATTATTGAGGTCGGCTGCTAATAGCCGATAGCCCTAATTCTGTATATCTCGTGACATCACGTAGCGTTATACAAAGGAATATTTAAGAATTTTTCTCCTAGCGCAATTCAGGAGAAACCAATCTTTCTAGTTTTCTAATAGGCTCGTAAAAATTCTGAGAAAGCATTGACAGAGAGCATGGACAAAACTTTTTAATAATTATGATAAAATTCCCGATACTTGGAACGAGGACGTTTGCCAAATGAATTTATTGTATGATAAACAACACATACAATAAGAGATTAGTTTTGGAATATAGCGATCTAGCCGTGGTAAGTATCGTCATTACTACAAAATGCCAGAAATCATCATATAGAGACCAATATGCAAAAAACTAGTTCATATTAAGATATATAGAACATAAAGGATCGTAGTCCCGAAATGCGGCAAATAGGAACGGCTCAGCTAGTCGTTGCAGAAATAACAAATGCAGGTCAAAACCCTCTTAAATTCAACGGAACGGAACGTCTAGGCTTCGAACGTGTAGGCTAATGCCTTGAATTGTCAAGTCCGACGGAAATCTAAAATACCAAAAAACGGCCGTTAATTACCCAGGACTGCTACATTTCGCGTTCTGCTACAATGCTCCTAATAATACACCTTATTTTCACATATGCTGCATACCGACTGCCAGTCATTCTCCCGTAGTCTTACAAACTCCTCGTGCGTACAAGCCATGAAAATTCCTGCCATCATAGCCAGTCGGGCAATTTTCAAACAACAAAATTTTCACAAGAATCTAAAATACGAGGGTGTAGACGTTTTTAGATAGTACATCAAACGACTCCTATAACTGTTCTACCTACTCTTATAACTATTCTACTTTTAATAGAAAATCTTTGAATAGAAGGTAAATAATTGAAATGATCGCAAAAACCCAGTTCAGTCGAAATAAGCCAGTTACGTTTATCCATGACGTAATGATGACAATGAAGCTAAAACCACTATTATACTTGGCCATTGCTTTTTTAAGTGTAATACGTGTGTTTGCATGTAGTCGAGTGGAAATAGCAGTGCTGATTGTATAAAAACGTTCAGCCAAGATGAAAGAGTTGAAGAAAGAGCGTTTAATCAGCAAAAGAATGTTTCGGGCTGTATTTTTTAATTCCCGTAACGCACGAATTTAATATCAGCGAAAGCGGAAAATAAATGCAAAACAGAAGGGAAAATGGACACATTGTAGGTAGGAACTCCTTAATTGAATTTTCCGTGTTTTATTGCATTTCGCGAGCTTGTCCGCAGTGGGCGGGCAGAATCGCGACTGCTTTGCACTTGCACTATTTCCCTAGTTGCTTAGCGAAACCCATTTCACGGCCAGCGGCCTCGGGCACGGAACCCCGGAAGTCCGATTTGTTTTCTAATTAGGCGACATTACCGGTTTTTTAAATTTTAATAAGCAGCCGCGGCGGATATTTGCGCTCTAATTGGTTTCTGCTACGCAGACCGCGGATTATTGTTCATTGCGCGCTATAGGGGGCTTTTAATTTGAAATACTGAGTGTTCCATAAATGCCCGCATAATGCCTGCAGAAACTGCAGTCTCAGACAAAAACTTCGGATAGTTCGCTGGGAGAGGGAGATAGATGCAACAAACGTAGTACTAGAAAACATTCAAAATGACTTTAAGCCGCGGGTCTTTATCATTTTGTTGTCTTCAGATATCATTACTTACAATGCATCATGGTATTTTGTCCCACTCCTTTCTTAGTTTTAAACTTTTAGAACTGCATTTTTATCCAATAATGACACTAAAAGCTTCACCTTCCAATATACCTACTAGAGCTAATATAAAATATTAACACTAAGCGCATACAGCTACTTTATGCAGGACGAAGATTTCTACTTGTGCAATATGAAATAATTTGATGCTACCACACTTGGCACACAATGATTACATTGTGTTCTTGGAGGTCAGTTGAAGAATGGCCCGTATTAGTTACAATTAAGGCAATTTACCTAAATGTGACGTCACGCCAAATTACATACTAACGGAAACCGGCTGCAAGCCGGCTACAGCCCCGAATACCGACTAGTCCTCTCAGATGGGGATTAAATCTAAATTTGAGTCCATTGAGCGCAGAATCTTTTACGAACAGTGCAACATAAACGTGTAAATACTGCATTCGATATAAATAATGGTTACCATGCAAGATTGCATAACGACTGGATGTTTTTAGTGCCAATGCAGCAAATAACGAACATAAATTAAATGCAGTGGTCGGCTCCCAGCTCGAAACGAAAGACACTAGCGGCAATTGGGTCACGAAAACGGCCAAAAGGTTTAGGAAGCTCGGTTCGAAATGATGCTTCTACGACGGCTACTGGATAAGCAGGAACGACTAGATTGAGCGAGACAGATAAGTTGACAGTAATCAGCCTATGGCAAAAAGCTTCTGGGTCCAGGCTAATTTGACAATAAAAGTAATTGCTATTTTAAACTCAACGTAATTAGAGCTCAAAATAACTCAACGTGAAGAAGGTGAATAATCCGACAAAAGCCGTAGAATTGCTACAAGGTCTGCTAGAATAATTTCAGATAGAAAATTTTACACCGTGCACTTGTAATGTCACACGTATACATGCATACTGCATCTAATATTATTCTAATATTTCAAATCCAGATAGTTATAAAAATAAAACTTATATAACGGGTGGCAGTTGTGAATAGGAACGAGACGTTACTAGGTCAAATAATAAACAAGTGCAAATGTTTATATTTGACTCGATATACGTTAAAATCCGTTGTAGGTTCAATTCCATACAATTGGTGAATAATTTATATTTAATTGAAATAGTATTACACAGGAATGACCTGTGAGTGAAGTCTGATATAAAATCAGATAAATTATAATTATTTGCAGAGTCAATATAAATATTGTATTTTGTATTGATACTGAAATTGTATTGAAAAGCAATCAGTGTCAATCATTAACGTAGCTTCAGTGAAGTGTTGTGGTTTTTGTGAAAACTCTATATGGAAGATATAAATATCTACAAGGGGTTTTGTGCAGTCAGAGTTGCAGTCAGAATTTAGCAGAGTTTGTTACTAGTAGAACGAGACATCAACGAAGTGAATTCAGGTAACAAATCAACTGCGAAAGGTCAGTACTCTTTAATTTCTAGATTTCGAAGATACGTTTTGAACATGTTTAGCAAAAGACAAAATTATATCGAATTACTTTAAGAAATATTGTATTTAGAAAATAAGTTTAAGCTTACTTTTTCTAAATTAATAAGTGATTCGAGTACTCGGCGGTTTTAGGCTATTATAATTTGAAATTACATATTTTGGTTTTAGTTTATATTTATCTGGAATGTAAGTTATCAATGATGATTAAGTTATTAAACCTCTGATTTTGACTGTTAATTATTTTATACTTGTCAACTAAACTTCATATCGAAGCTCAGATTCAAATTGATTTCATAAGAATGTAAAGATACTTGAATACGTCGTTATAATATTATAAGTAAATGTAAAAACAACTATTTGAAATTGAGGTTAATAATATTATTCTAAATCATCACCTATATAGCTGAGAGAAAGGAATCTTCAATGTCTCTGATTGAGCTAGTTCGAGGTAATTACAACGTGACAAAATATAAATTTCATTTGACGTTTACTTTATAGATGCAGGTAAGTTAGTGTAACTGCAACATATTTATATTGATATAGAAAAAGGGATAATTAGTAGAGCAAATTGTAGGCGAATTCCTATTGCGGCTATTACATTTTGGCTCACATTAATGTAAATAACACTACTAAAAAGAAGGGGAGTTATTTCAATTTGGCACCTCAAGTGGGGCAAGAGCTATTACACTCTGAACTCACCGTCACAGCATAACCACACTGCTCGTTCGATATTATACATGACACTCTGTCTATCAAAATAAAGCTGTTATTTATTTTAGTACAGACACAGCAGAAATAGCCATTTTCTTTCTTTTTTGCGTGTGTATGTTTAATTGATGCTTCCTTTGAACCACGAAAAATATTGACATAATGAACTATCTCATTACTTTTTCGTTTCCAAATCCCGCATCCCTACAAAAAAGTAAATGGGTAATCAGCTTCAAACGCTGTATACTTTGACCTTTTTTAAAATTCTTTTCATTTTTCAGTTTTTCTATCAAGGAAGTAGATGCAAAATAGATAATAACAACGACGTTTCGGTATTTTTATCGTCCAGTTTTTCCAATACATTTGTTTTCCCAAAATCAACAAATTTTGCTTGATATTGGAAGATTATATGTCTTCAAGACATTTTTTTCCCTTGGAGATTGTTAACGATTCCTCCGCAGAAATAGCGCGAGTACCCTTGTAGAACATATGAACTACTTTGTGGGGTCCAGTTTTTTTCACCATCTGGTCAACCGTTTATAATTTTTAACTTTCGTGACTCCGATGGGAACTTCGTGACGTCAGTGGCTAAATAAATACGAACCCGGATGCGAAGGACCCTTACGATACGACACTCCGACGAACCACCACACGCTACTACTTAAGAGATCCGCAGGCTGCCATGACGCATGCTACAATAACCACCCTTAAATTTGTAGCAGAAAATGAATGTCTCAAATTGGGCAATTTGTGGTAGCCTACCAACATATTTATGCCTATAAATGTAAGGAGCTCTTCTTGTTTCAGTTTTAGTGTTATATTTTTTTGCCTAGAATACAAATTGCTTTAATGTAACATATTTTCACGAAGGACATCAAACAGTTTTAAAATAGTAGCTGCTGTTTTGAATCCTACAAACTCAGATAGAACAGTATCTGCGGAAAAACTGTAATCTGGAACCAGTGTAATTTTTTCTGTTCAAACTACTACCCTTTGAACTACTGCGTTTTTCCGATTTAATGCAGAGACTTTAAGGACATATCGATCTTCAATTCTAGTGGCTACCGTAATTCCCAATTAAATTTTTAGGTTGTTTCAAAGTGGTGTGTAGAATTTTACTGAAGTTGAGAGTTGCTTTAAATGTAATCCACAAATTCCTCGTTAATAAAAACTGACCTAGAGTATATTACCTTTTACTCATATTAAACAGGTAGTAATAAATATAAAACGAATTTAAAAAACAAGTTCAAGAACAAACAATAAAAATCATACCTCGCACTGGACAAAACGCGGAACAACGGCTACACGTCGAAGATAGCTGATTAGGAGAGCTAAAAATTAGTTGGGAAGTGATAAGCAATAAGACAGGGAGTCCGATTTTAAGTCGTGAACACCTCGTTTCGCCTGACGTGCTGCGTCGAGACTCCAACTGAAGCAGCAATTTAAAATTTAGAAGTTAAAATTTGAAAAAAAAAATTAAATTGAAATAGATGTTTGTGCCACGAGCCAAATTATTTTAAACTAGTTTTCCAAATATTTTTTTCATCCGTTTTGTGTTCGTACCTACGTTCGCGCCTATGCTGCCTCACTTGAACAACGACAAGGTTTGGACTATTTTTAGTAACTTACCATGTAGTTGGCAATTCGTATCTGAGTGTATGGAAAATCTTAAAAATACTGTAATTGAACTAGATTTGTAGCCATGAACTATTCATAATAATTTATGTAGCGCCTTCGTTCAACATACATTTTTTATTGTTGCCAATTTTAGATACTAAGGTGATTTTATTCAGGTTGTTTCGTAGTTTACTATATTATCATAAACTTGTTTGTTACTAACCATGTTGCCTCTGACTTTTATTGAATCGCCCCAATTCTAATATTTCATATATCATATTTCGCTCGCTGAATTGTAGCGGGATTTAATAATAAAACCGCCTTAAAACTCGCTAAAGTAAAAAAGGTACGTCTTATTACAGTACATAGAGCTACACACATTTTAGGGTAACATGTTTTGTCTAAATTTTCTATAATGTTTCTCTCACATTCAGTGGCTGTGACTGCGAATTACCATTGGCAACTTCTATTAAATTTTGATTTTTATTCCACCCTTTATTGCTTCATGTAGTTATAGATACATAAAGCCCTAGGTGGGGCACCTGTGAGGGATGGGGACTCGCATAAAATTACTCTTAAACTACCTGAAACGCTTTACGTAACAGCGAAAATACAGACTAAAGAATATAATATTGATGGCCGGAAAGCACGTCATCCACCGCTTCCAAGCTATTCACGCACTCAGAAGGGGATGCGCTCAAAATTTAGGCTCGTTAAGCAGTTGGATCTTAAATTATTATACACTGAACACTTAACTTACTTATCAGAGAAATTTCAGGCGAAGAAATAGGTTACCGTCGTTGAATTTGGAGGATACGCGAATGGAATAGAGAAAAATCGATGGCTGACGGGACCAAATGGAGTGCTTGCTGAATTCGAAAATGAAATTCTATGATCCACCAACGGAACGTGAACAGGACTTTAAAGAATTGTAATTCTGGGAAGCTGTTCATATCCGGCAAAAGTAGTAGTTTGCAGTTACGGCTATAAATTGCGATGCTAGACAGCACTACAGTAGATGGATTAATTGTAGGATAGTAATATTTTCTTACTATGACCTAATATATTGCCTTTTGCTAGACCAAGTGAGTGTAGTATGAATTCAAAAGAGATATCTCCTTTACGTTTCTGACGGATGCTAACCAGTGTTAGGAATAATTATCGAGCAAATCGAGTGTTTAAAGTATACTACGAGTAGTATGCCAAATATCTGTAATGATATTTCTATGTGGTCATCCACTAGGTTGACCGAGGTTTTTACTACTTCACCCAGAAGCTAAGTATGTGCATAAGGTCCATATGGTTGAGATCATATACGTGGTTTTAAGTTAAATAGGGCCAAGCATTCTCGGGGGCTACCGAGTGCTCAAAACACTTTAATTTAACGTCATTGTTAGGTTACATCTAGTTAACATTGAAAACTAAGATAAACCAAGTCCATGATTCATCAACACCTAAAGTTATATACAGATTGCTGCAGGCAACTAGGACCATAACAAAAGCAAGGTCCCCTTATATATGGCCTAATTGTATTTAAAAATTTTAAAATCAAATATATACCTTGTATTTATAATGATCCTAACGACCTACCGCTATCGCACATTGATTGTTCGTTTGTTATACACAATTACGGCCACATGTAAGGTCCTCTTGCTTTTTCTATGGTCCTAGTTGCCTGCAGCAATATGTATACACTTTCTATGTGTAAAACGTTCTGGAATCAACAAGCAACTAAATTTTTTGTCCATATTTGGTGCACTTATTGGAAGCAAATTGTTTGAATGAACTGCATTTAGCAATAAACATTTAACACATTTCTCTTGTGTGTTGCATCTTATCATGGATAATTTGTTCTAGCATAATCGAATTGGATGTAGATATATCATAAAAAATTTAAACTTTTCAAAACTCATGGCCAATTGAAGAAGTTAAATTATAGTGTCATCTATGTTCCACACATTGAAAAAGCCACGAACTACTAACACACTACTTATTAAGAAAATTGCCTTTTTTTAATGAAATTGTTATATTTTGTAGGTTATAGCCCGTTTATCACTACCTACAGCAGGCGTAAATGGTTGATACGGCTAACCAGTAGAATAGGAAGCGTCTAAAAATAGAAGAACAGGCGCTCACTTGCAAAAGTTAGAGCAGTTGATACGGGAAAAATCCTTTTGTTATATAATTAGAGCGATATATGCTGTTCCAGCCGATAATATAATGGAGATTTTACTAGGAAAACCTCCTACCTACGACAAATGTGTACGGTGCTCAACTGCGGGGTTTAAACCTTACCTCATCTTTTTCCTTTGTAAATGAGTATTTAGTTGCAAAATACGCGAAACTGCTCTGCGCTTTACGAATAAAAATATACAGAAAATTTTAAGGAAGTCTATTACAATAACATTTATAATATTACATTTGATAGGGTCGGCCTAGCAACTGTGATCATATAGCAAGGGTTTCCAAATAATTCCTAATAATTTTACTTATTCGTTAAACTTATTTCACAACTACAACTACGTATAAAGACATACAAAAATGAGATAAAGTTAAGCAATGAGGCGGGCTCGTAGGTTCAGCGAGATCCTGGACGAATATTCAGCATGATTGAGCGTGATGTCTGAAAGGTCAGACAAAATTTTCGCTTGAAAAAGGAGTAGTTCAATGATTTTCTACGAGCATTTTCCGTGAATCTACCCGCGATGAACGGAAAGTTTTTTTCAGGGATGCGTCGACGAGATTGGCTGGGACAAATGTCGTCGATGACCGACCATGGCTTCTTTAAATCTGGTCAGATACTGATATAAAATGCTCTTCATGCTTCAAGGGGTTACGGAATTTGGTATTATATACATGGTACTATTACATCACAAATACAAAAGCCTTCAGCTTGACTGTCCTTGGTAAACTTTAAAAATGAAGAGTCCCGTTTCGTGCCCATTTGGGGTATAGGGCAAACGAGATAATTGCTCGTGAACTACTCAAGCTGAGTTGAACTCTCGTAGTTGTAATGGAGTATCTACATACCTCACCAGTGCTCTTTATTTTCACAGTTAAAGCCCAAGCCAACTTCTATTTTTATCAGTTGTACTTAAGATTATGCGCTGGAAATGTATTGTGCATTTAATTTTTTGCGACTGCAGCAAGAACCAAGCGCTGTAAGTGGGCTGAGGGAAGTTTTAATCAAGCGAATTGCATAAGGAATAAAGAATGGCTGGCAGTTTTGGCCCAAGTGAGATGTGCATCTGTGCATGTGGTTCAACGATGAAGCGAATTGAGAGAACAATTGTAAATTGTAAGTGGCTTGCAGTTAAAAAATGGTGCGGACCGTTTTAAAATGTAGGAAACAAGGGCTTTTGAGGTGTACCGGTGAGTACACAAATTGTGTGCTATACTCAAGGTGTCCATTTGAAGACGCTCATTTGCATCGCATTAAAAGGTGCCTCTGTCACGGGTCGTAACGTCACCCAGACAATCGGCGCCCAAGCTAAGCAATTGGGGATTCCCCAGCATTACGCCAGGAGCGGGTGATGTAATCGAGGTGTTGCCGTTTTCAAAGGTACGGCCAAGAGTTTGTGTTTTAATGGGTGTAACTTACAAGTTAATTTAAACAGGGCCGACTGAAATAAATATCGGCTTCGGGCAATTTTGACATTACGTTTCTGTTAACAGGCATTCATTTTTTTTCGTTTTAAAGAGTATTATTTTAACGCTATGTTTTATTAGATTTGATGTATGCGTTGCAAGTAAACCCAGCTATCTTCCAAGTACATTTTACTAGAAGCTTATTCTATTTCTTATTTGATTTTCTTTGATTTGATTTGTCTTTTTTCTATTTGATTTGTGTTTTTATGTGGTTATTTGTGTTTGGAAGTCAATAGATTTTTGTAAGCAAATTGACTCTTGTGTATTGTTTTAAAGTAATTTTCAGTTGGACAACAGTATATTCGACATCCATAAAGTAAAAAGACATGACACTATTAAGGGTTCAACTTAGAACAAACGGCTTTGGCTTTTGGTGCAACGAGAATAACCTCAGAGTTCTTCAGTTATTAAAAAAAATGAAATAATCTGCAAATTCCACCCTGTGGTGCGTGAATAAATTGGACGTCAGGCCGAGGCCGACAAATTAGCTCAAACCGAATTTGAAATTCTACAGCTCCAATTAATATCTGGAACGGAAAGGGCCCAAGGGTGTCAATCAAACCTTAGTGTCATTGTTGGCGACGCGCTCGGGAAAGGGCAGAGGTGAAGGACCGTATTTGTAAAAACAAAGCGAACGCGAAAAAGCGACGCCTTCTTAGAGCGCTCTATCGTAATGAAGGTGACATTTGTCGCGCTAATATTCAGAAGTGGTGTACCTAAGCTGGAGACATGAATATAGCGGTTAAACACTTTACATGTTCAATGACGTCGCGGTGAAGCCTCGGGCCGCCTCATAGCACAAAATGTAGCATGAATATAACATGAGTCTCACGTTGGGTAAAAGGCAGTTACCGTTTATTCCCGCTAAACCCGGAGATTCCGGCGCGATTCGCGACTCGACTATCGGGTTACCTGCTAACTTTGGGCTCGTATTGGACCGGAAGGCTCCCTCGCTTAATTATTATTGTTATTACTTCGCCTTGCTTTGCGACGCTGGCATTTCTCTCGATCCCTGTTATGATATTGAAGTGGGCCACGCTTGCGACAGCATCTCGTCGGTAGTAAACGCTTTGCCACACACCTCCATTCATGTCGTATCTTATAACGTTTGACAGTTGTTCAAGCTCTTGCTCGCTTATTGAAATCTTCCATCTTCATTCATGGGCGCTGCGACGGCGATGCAATAAAGTGCACTTGCACCGCGTGGATAAAAAACTGAGGAATTGATACCCAGCTGCGCAAGATCTGAATTTAAAAAATTAAAAAGCGTCTTGTTTATAATAGGGAAAGTAAAGTACATCCTCATCATCATATTAGTGCATCGTTTTCCACTATAGGGCATACAACACCCCCAAGCTGTTTTAAGTCTTCCTTTCTTGTGCCATTGTGATCCAGTTACTGCAGATAGGTCGTCGTGCGTCATCACGGTTTGGCTTTAGAAATGCAGTTGCTAAACGTGAAGCCTCAGCTAACATCCAGGTATTGTTTCAACGTTGTAAGGACATAAATTGTGATGTGTGTGCCTGTTTTATTGATTACCAGAAGGCGTTAGACAGAGTTCACCAAAAGATGGCTGATGCTTTAGAAAGCATCAGACTGGATAATAAAGAGGTAGGAATCATCGTGCACTTATACAGGCGCGTAGGAGCCGCGGGGGCCACGGGGGCCGATGGCCCCCTCAAATAACTTTCAGAGGGGCCTGGCCCCCTCAAAAATATCTGTTTCTAGTTTCATCATAATTTATAATTTTACGTATTTCTTGCAACCACTAACATGAACATATATGAACTTGAATTGAAATTAAAACCCGCGTCAGTAAATCGCCTTATTTTTTATTGCCGCCGAGTGAACGATAATAAATTTCACTATTCCAGAAAGTAATCGGTGTGGTCGGATATAATTGAAATGGGACTCTTATAACAACACTTTTCTTATCGGGTATTTGCCGTGCAACTGCAAGGTTGTTTTCAAAAGATGCCTACTATTAAGATTTTAACCGCCTTTTTGAACAACCGATTGGCGCGGGTTTGATAATAGTTATTTATTATACAAGTGGGATAACAGCATCATTAATATACGTGTGTGTAAGTTACAAACGAGTGCGTAGCACGAGTTATGTAAGCACACAAGTATATTAATGATGCATTATCACACATGTATTGTACAAAATTTTATCTACGACTGCCTAAAATTGAAAAAAGTGCATTAAGAGAAATGTCAGATGTCATTTTCAAAAATATTTTAGTAGGCAAATGTCATTATGTCATTCATTTGACACTATTTCAGTTACGTAATGAAGTCATTACACAACTCAGTTGCGTAATGAAACCATTACATGACTGAGTGGTGTAATGAGCTTTATTACCTAACTGAAATAGTGTCAAATGAGTGACGTAATGCGTTACTTATCCCGCTGGAATAGATAAAATACATTTATTGATTTATTATGTGGAACATTAGTAGGTGCTTTACCAACTAGAATTTCTGATTTTGGTACAGGTTTTTAAAGATAGTTTCTTAATTGAATTTATTTTTGTATTTGTGTTTTATTATTTTTAATCTTTATTTATACCCTTTTTATTTTTCAGAAACTCGTTTCTATATTTATTTAAGTTTGCTTATTCATGTGTATTCTTTGCTTATGTGAAAATCTGATAATAAACATTGTTCATTGTTTAATTAATTTTTTTATGGTACAGTGTTTTTTTTTAAATAAAATAGCACTTATTAAGTAACCAGTGACTACAATATACTATTATAGTATAAAACTAAAAATTGATAATCAGGAAATCAGAAATATTATAGCTCGTATTAATGGATCAAGTTAGAAGCAGTGATGTAGTGGCAAATCTGCCAGTGGGGGGACGCTATTCTTCTGAGGGGTATGGAATATCCCCCAGGAAAAGGGGGATCCGGGGTCCTATTCCAGACAATTTTTAAAAGTATAGGTGCAAAAATATGAGTTTCGATGTTTTCTGGTGCAATTTTTCCGTATTACGATGTTGCCAGTTTCGTAGCTTTAATATATAAATATCAAACCTACAACTTTCTAATTCAAACTGTTTTTAATACTTTGCATATTCATAGCAAGTAGCAAGTCATGTTTGACGTAATATTTCTAAATAATAACATAAACCACTAGCCTATATTTAAATGACACTGGAATGAATAATTATCAAATCGTTTGTGCTAATAAGTAAATGCAATAAATTATTCTTTATTTTTTTTAACTTAACAAAAAACCAGTGGGGGAACGCCGTTCCCCCGCGTTCCCCCTCGACTACATCCCTGGTTAGAAGTATGTCTTTATTGAAAATAGAATGGCCCCCGCAGTCTAGAAAACGCTCCTACGCGCCTGCACTTATATCGAAACCAATCTGTTCCTGTGAGATGCGAAGAAGACAACACAGTACAGTGTGCATAGACAAGTTGAACAAACTTTGAAGCATAACTTTGGACCAAGCGTGTCGGATTATGTGGTTATGACGTTCAAGAAACTATATAATTATGTAAACAGTAACACAAATTACTAAAATTCAACGTCAAATTTAATGTGAGAAAGTAACGTTAACTGTTTGACTAAAATTTAACGTTTAATTTTCAACGAATAACGTATTTTCAAGTATGTTACGTCTTTTCGACGTATTTTAAACATACGTGTGTGTACTGGGAGAGGTGTAAGACAATGCTACTTATTGGCTCCACTGGTGTTTAGTATGAATTCAGACAGATCCTAAGGGAGGCTTTACAAGACATAGATCATGGGTTCTTTTGAAAGGAGACTAAATAAAATTAAATATGCACGCGACACGATCATAGGGATCTTACAAAAACTCACGAATATAGTCACGAAGAGCAGCCAGCGATACAGTCATGATATTAACATAATTGGAAAAACCAATATGCCACCTTCTATTAAAAATCTATTCAATGACCAATTGGATTATTAACAAGAGAAAGCGCCACGACTATGTTGAACAAATTAAAGACTCTATTCAAAGGCAATAGCAGCCTCGTGATATCAAAAGTGGAAACAAAAAACAATTTTCTTATTAAACTACCTGGCCCGGCAAACGTTCTGCCCATTTCACCACTATAGAGTTTTACTTTTATGTCATGTCCATCGTCTTGGACTTAAAAATAAATGCCATTTTCGCAATCAACGCTCAGCTGACTGACTGCGACGACCTATGTTAGCTCGTCGTGCCTTTGGCATTGTACCGGACACTATAAAACGACACGGAATTGTTTTCACAATCACTTGTACACAAACCAAATTTGAATGTCTGACTGACTGATTGACTGCGACGACCTATGTAAGGCATTTGGAATTACCCCCTGCTCATAAATTGCTATTAGTGTCTTATCTCTTCCGCCTTCGGTTACCTGATGCGGATTATGACATGATGGAGAAAACCCTTCAAACCATTAAGCAATGGCTGCAAATTGAAAGACACACTTTCGATATTTTCCAATTTTCCGGCTTTTCCTTTGGATTTTTCCGAATTTTCTTTTTTGCTAAACCATCTCGGGAGTAAGACGAACAAAACAAAAAAAATAATCCAAATGGGTCAAGTCGTTCTCGAGTTTTTGCTTTACTAACACACGGCGATTGATTTTTATATTTTCTTATTAAATAACTTCCGAAGTAACTCTAACTCTAACTTGAAAATCAGGAGAGAGGTCAACACTCCTGCAATGTTTCGTTGGTAGTACACATATAAATAGTCATGTATTCCAAATTACAATATTCTATTAAAAAATACTTTCTTTTCGATGATTACTCCTTAATTTATATAGCCTTCTCATTTCACAGAGTTTAATTTTTTTAATCAAAATACGTAATCTTCCATTTGTAATTATATCGAATATCACTTTCTACGTTTGTATTCTTCTAAGAACCTTCACATTCGATATTCTTCTGTCCTACGAGATTTTTAATTGCGCCTGTGTAGGCAAATCTCATTCGTTTTTATTTCTACTTCTCTCGTCTACAAGACGTAGGAAGTATTGTAATCGCCTAAACATCACAAAAACTGGTTCGAGAAAATTTCGGCGAAATATATTCGGGGCGTGCGCTTTAAAAAATAAAATGTTTATTTTTGATTTAACTGAGAAATTAATAAAAGTAATAATTATATCGGGCGTTATCACTGGCTAAAGTTAAACCTAACAGATACAGGGTAAATATCATAAATGGGACAATATTATGGTGTCTTTATAATGCACCACATACTCGTACAATTCGAGCACGCTCGTGGCTCAGTTATTCTAGCGGCCGCAAGCGGCGCACCCAAGCAGCGGACTAGAAACTGAACTTTAAATATTCCAATCTCAACGGAATACATTTTTTTTTATTTGCAAGTTGATCTAATGCGCGCTGGAGACGTTCCGTGTAAACCACTTTACAGATTTTTTTCTTGTGCAA
Organism: Agriotes lineatus; assembly: GCA_940337035.1. Classification (NCBI taxonomy): domain Eukaryota; kingdom Metazoa; phylum Arthropoda; class Insecta; order Coleoptera; family Elateridae; genus Agriotes; species Agriotes lineatus. The sequence continues at coordinate 138,146,307 of OW679200.1, forward strand.
TTCCTCGTAATCACGTCTAAATTTCTATGACAACACAATTTAAACACAGCACAGTACTCTAGCTAAAGTTGATATTTAATTGTTCCCATAATAAAGTCACCGTTTTTACTAAATTACTGCAAACTATCTTTATCTTACTGTTTTCATCGTTATTTCCTTGATTTATCATACAAATCGTAATATGTATTACCAATTTAGTTTACTAACTTCTCTACAGTTATTCTCCTTAGCATAGAATTTCGACTTAGACCGCGTAGTATTTGTATCTGAACACCCAGCATTTTCTGGCTTAATGTGCCTTGCACATTGTGAAGTCGAGCAAAAACCCGCGCGATGGCCATGCTCTTTGGTGGCTCGTGTTGTTTGAGTATCTTTTTTTTTGTCCTTCGGTTCTTAGTGCCACTTTCACTCTGATGATGCAAGCTGTAAGGTCTTGCGAAACGTTAGTGAATATGGATGCTCAAACAGCAAAACGGCCAAATCTGCCTAAGTATCCTCGTTCTCAAGATACTCAAACAACACGAGCCACCAAAGAGCATGGCCATCGCGCGGGTTTTTGCTCGACTTCACAAGGTGCAAGGCACATTAAGCCAGAAAATGCTGGGTGTTCATATACAAATACTACGCGGTCTAAGCCGAAATTCTATGCTAAGGAGAATAATTCGAGTAACCGCGAAAGCCTCAAACAGTACATCTCTACAGTTAATCAATGTGCGATGCTCAGCTCTGAGGTTTAACCTTTATCTCATTTCGAGATTTCCAAAAATGCATAGTTGATATCAGAATACTAGTAGCTATCATACAGGGTGTTATCGAAGCGGATGCAAATATTTTAACCCGTAATAAAACTCGCTAAACTGAACAATTTCTCCATTTATCATTTTTTCGAAAACGCCCTCAAACCTGAGTTAAAACTGAAAACAATTTTACTCTAAAAATGCATATCCGCCTATGGGTTAATATTTTAATTTAATGGCACAAAACAAAAAAAACATTTCTTGGACACGCAAACCAAAAGAAATCCTGCACAGGTACTGATAAAACCTTTTAGTCCAAGACCCAGCAACGGATTCCTTATTTTACTGTAAATGGTTAAGTTACTATGGAACGTTATGCTAATCTGGGGTAAACTTATCACCCGCGAAAGCGTCTGTCCATTTTGTTACTTACATAAGAAATGATACCAAAACATAGCAAAGCGCTATACTTGTTATTATACTTCTTTCTTATTAGTTTTTTCCATCCTTCAAGGACGCAAGCGGGCTAAAACTACCACCGGTACCGCAGGCTTGCCAGACTTCGGGTTTCGTTCTCAGTATAATCAAAGGGAGCTTCCATAACAGTTACAGGCTTGTTAAAAATACGTACCTCATCAATTGTTTTTTTTGTGCAAGAACTTTGCAGTTTTAATATACTTGTGTCGTTCATTTTAACTTCGATTTGCTTACCAAGCGGTTCTTCAAATTTAGGGTAGCTAAATGATTGAAGACATATGTTATTAAATGAAAAACGATAAATAAAAAAGTTGTTCAATTTGGTAAGCACTATCACTGGTTAAAATTATTGCATGGGCTTCCATAACACCCTGTATACTGCGCTTTACAAGTAAAAATAATATGGGGAATTTCAAAGAACAATTTTAAGATAACACTTATAATGCTTGTTACATTTAACCCTCAACAGACATCGTTGTTTCACCCATCGTAACTGTTTTCGTGGTGTGTTATGGTACTTCAACAGTTACAAGAAATACTTGTATTTATTTATTTATTTATAGTATGTCTAGTATACTTACATTTATATATTCAAACTAAATAACAAATATTTTTCTAAGAAAACATGGAAGTTGAATTTACTTTCTGTGCAAAAATCCTGACAAATTTACAACTCCTACAAAATAAAATAAAATATAAATTTTCAAAATAAAATATAAATATTCATCGCAGTTTTGTTCTGGAAGGTTCTTTCCTAATATCTGTAACAACATAAACAACTGATACTTCTATGGTCCAGTCAAATAAGGATAATTCGACGGAAATACATATCTTTTGAAACTTGGCATAGATGTCCATTTAGGCGTACTGTTAAAAGTACTAAAAATCCTGAACTCAATCTGTTGCGCTCGAGCCGCCATATTGGAAAAATGGTGAACCCATTCAATTTGTTGCTTTTATTTGACTAACATTAGCGATATCGGATTTATGTTTGATATAGAAAATGAACCCTATAATATTCTCTACAAAAAATATTACATACGTTTCCCACTTCTATAAAGATTTTGCAGTAGATTAATACTAAATACTAAAAGAAATCTAGTCAAGACTGTCGTCTGTAGCGTTTTCAATTTTATTTAAATACTCCAGATTTGTTCTGCTTTTTTTCATTCTCACCCTTGTTAGAACTTGTTTGCTCTGATTGATATATTTTTGTTTTTTCTGGCTTCCATATTCACTGATCTTTCGTTTCAGTATTTTCTTGGTTTCCTAGATTTACGTTCATAGAACCTGATGTCTGTTATAGGTAATCAATAGTTGGATGTAAATCGACACCCTTTGTTACTTTTACGACAAGTATAGCGTGTTTTACTTTTCTAATATGGTCAACAATGCTCTTAACGTACCTCCCTGCAGCCTCGAATATAATTTTATATATTCTCTGGTGACCAAAGTGGCTGCTTCCAAATTATGGTTCACTTTTTATATGAAATTCTATCTTTCTGCTATCCGGGATTGGACGATGTTATCACTGAGATAGAAGAACTCAACGTTTTGGACACTTTCAGAAAGGGTTCATCATAAGATAATAAAAAGAGTAGCTCAACCTCTAAACCACGTCCTTATGAAAGTGTGTGTGATAATAATGAGTTCCTCTAACAATGACGCGGTCCAATCCCGGAAGTCGTTTGTTACATAATAACAATGGTCGTTGAAGCCTCTCAGACCTTCTATCATTCTTCTTTCATTGTTTCTTTAAAGTGCAATGACCGATGTTTTTCCATTTCCTGTTCTTGAATTCAAGTCACCATTTATCATAATATGCTTTCTTCTTTCTCTGATTTGTTTGTTTGTTTTTGAAGTTCTTCGTAGAAAGCCTTTTTGTTTTCTATAGTTGAATCTTCTGTTGGATCATACATTTGTATAATGTTACCTCTTCCTGCAACTTTAAATCTGCATACATTATTGTTAAGTCGAATGCTTGGCATAGTTTAAGTTGTTGGGTATATGTGCGGGATTAATGTAATTCATATTTCCTTTTTGGCTCTTCCATATGATCGTCAGTATAAGAGTTGTTACAATTGTTGTCATCCGTTTCTTTTCTTTTTTATTTCACTTATGTTCGGTATCTACATACTTCCATTTTCTTTCCATTGAAGTAGATAATAATTCATATACCTAATTATCGTCTGATACATATGTTGGACATCGTTAATCATCTATTATAAAAATTCTACTAATGTAATACTTTTATTCTCTTACCTTTTAGTATCGAAAAGATGAGAACATCGAAATATTAGTATACGTGTATAGTACCTACAAGTGAGCGTACTCAAGTAAAGCATTAATATATGAAGTCATTCAGTTGTGTTGTTTGATGCTGGTTTTATTTTGTTCGCTTATTTCCTGCTAAATTGTGCAGCCTTTGTTTTACAAAAAACGCCTTTCATAACCGCAGGTTGCCGCCAAAGGGCGTCCACCCCACGCCGTGTGTTCTTAATGCCCTGTTTGTTTCGCTTTCGAGCCACTGCCCTTTTAAAGAAAAGGGGCCGAGTAAAGGCTGCCAATCGATAGCGATAGCCCATAAAACTTCACACATGCCGTGCGTGTTTATGTGCCCGTAATGATTCGTCCCGCTGCAGCTCGGCCCCATCCAATTTTAAGACAATAATCCTTTCGGAAGACCCAGTTACGCTGATTTCCCTTCCTCATCGAGCCATTACCCTGCATTGTTCCAGGCTAACTGCCACTGTCCCAGCGAGACCGCTTTCCGCTGGGACCCGCAACCCTCCAGCAAGGTTTCTCGGTTTAAGGGCTGCTGCGAAGGCGAATGCGGTCGATGTGCAGAGGTTAGAAAGCTCCATGATTGAGGCCTCGTACGAGGGTGGTTTGAAAACTTCTGGGGCTGATAAAGAGCATATGTTCTTTCGTAATTGCGATGGATTTTATTTTTCAATCTCTTTTGAGCTCAATACACTATATTCAGGGATGATTTAAATGATTTGTACCCCGTCGGCGTCGTTGTAGAAAGAAACGTCAAGGTCTGTAAATCGATAACTAGAGAGTGCACTGTATCAATAATTCTTTGGGGGTAGCAGTGTGTAGACTTTCCTCATCGCTGGGTTTGAATATAGAAGTTCACTTTTTACAGTATGTAGATTCGCCCAAAGTAAAATACAACTCTTTTTTCACATGTGCGACGGTTAAACCTTTAAAGACGACTTAATTATTGTTTTTGTCTATTTTTCACAAATCACTTGCACAACAACTTTAACATTTTGAAAATTCAGGTCCCTTTTTTAAAGGTTTAAACTTAGCAGCTGTCATAAAATTGATACACGCATAGACTAAGAACTATTCAACCCTTTCTCGTATTATGCTCACCCAATCTTTTTCTTGTGCGAAATATGCTACCCTTCCGGATTGGAACTGAGATTGTTAGCAATAACTAATTTTGCAATTTGATAGGGCACTTGAAATTTAATACAAAGCCTTAACTTGTCCAATCACGAGGGGCCGCGATGCTCTACAGGAGTGATAACTGCTACGAAACTTTTTGTAAACGATGTGTTTGAATAAGTCAGCCTCGAATTCGCCTTTAATTTGATGGTCCAATTTGACAATTCCTCTTTACGACTTGCTTCACAAAACTCGCCGCTTCCCGGATCAGGTAGGTCTCGTTTTTATCCTTCAATGATCGCTTCCTGTGCGCTTTTATGCGCGGCAGTTAATTAAGGGAATCTTTCTTGCTAAACGGTCGTTAATTTTCTAATCAGTTTGATTGGAAAATTTTAATATGAATGGGAAATGCTTCTCTTGCAAAGATGTAACGGGATATTTAAATGTAAGAAAAAATATGATTTTGTTTCAAAATTGTCTAAGTTCGGAATTTAACATTGAAAGGATAATTTTGCTTTTCATAAATTTAATTCTCGCTCTAACAGCATTTCGTGTAAAACAAAGAGTAACAATTATATGTTCATAAGCACAGTTTGAGTCTCGGAAATTGCAACGCGACAGTCTTGTACTTTCATAATCAACGTTTAATTCTGAGAGTCAACTTTGTAGGTACAATAACTATTTGTCATTAATCGTTAGGGCGCCACGGTGTTGTTTTCATTAGCCTGTGATGTAATGAAAAAGCTCCAAAAGGGGAAAAACCCTTAACAAAGAAACGAGAACTGTGCATACTCAACACACGGAGTGGACCGTCCTTGAATTTATGTTTTTGGAATGAGTTCACTTATAGGTCTGAACACAAGGAATGTACATCGCTTCATAAGAAATCAAACATGATATAATCTAATACGGCTGTATTAAGAACATCAGATTACAGGAAATTTTCGAAGGCAAGCTCAGGGTTGGGCCCGCATAAAGTTAATTTTGAAGTTTAGAATCCCTGAACACGTAACGTTACGTTTTTTCTTACACACTAAATAAAACAAGTTTTGATGGCCTAGCAGCCAGTCAATCAAAGTTCTAAATAGCTATTAGCGCACCCATACGGGGATTATTCTAAAATATAACCTCGCTAAGGGGACGGTCTACACGTCTCTGTGTTTTCCTAATGGATCTTATGATTATGATATGTAAGGTAGAGTTAGAAAGCCTCTTTAATATTAACCTGAGAGGTAGTGATTTGCTCTAATGAACAGCTTGAATATCAGTTGCATAAATTAGGAAAGTAGAAGAAAATAAAGCAAGTTTTATTCAATGAGCAGATGAATATATTTAAAACGAGAAGAAGAAAAGGGAAGAGGAAACTCTTATTTATTCTTATTTTGAAGTAGTTAACGAACACGTTTATTACTTGCAACCGGCTTAAAAGGTTGCTAGAGCTAATTAATAATATGGGCGAGGTCTTAAACTGGAAGAACAAGCATTCACTTGCGAAAGTTAAATCAGTCGGTACTGGGAAAATGCGTTATTATAAAATAGCTTTTATTTATACAAAACGCGCAATGTATCTATCTACTGAAATCACGAATACCCTTAGAGCTGATACATTTATAGATATGAAATAATTTTGATAAAAGTGGTTGAACTTCTTGTTGCTGATTATTCAGGGATTTTTTTTTAAATATGAAATTTTTTACTATTTGTGTATGTCCTTTAGCTAAACATTGAGTATCTGTGTTTCCATGATATGAGCAAGTACGTTGGATTACTTTCTTTAATTATAAGGGCCTCCAACTGTTGCGACCCACGCTGCATACTATGCAGCTCAGATTCTCCCATATTTATATAATTCTTCAACAGCACTTCATAATTAACGAAACAGAACTGCAGAGATGGTCCAGGTAGGCTGTAATGCCATCGATCAATACTGCTCTTTCATTCTTAGGAAAAACTAGAATTTCAATGTGAAATTACGTGAAAAACTAAACTTTTACAGCACTGTACATAGTCGCACCTTAAAAGATAATTGATTCCTGCAAAGCCTAATAGATAAATGGAGGACGTAACTGGACGGAAGTAGAAAACGGCTGGTGAGATTGTCATCTCGGAACAAGGGATACCCAAGAATCCCCGAGAATTTTAGAAATCCCTCTAATCTGAGACATATTCTTGGATGTGCGACAGAACAGCCACCTTAACTGCCCATTAATTTGATACGTCCAATCCCGCTAATACTGGGCCATAAAACCCGTGTAAAATTAATCCGATCACCTGATAAAAACGCGGTCCACTATCGTGCCTGCGCTCTCTCTCCGACAGACGCTAAATGAATACCTTATCCTCTTCTCGAACAAAAACGACCCTTTATTCCTTCCATTTGAGCCGGCCATGTTTGTACTGCAGTTTTTCCCGTGACGTAGTTGGGCTAATAAGTGCAGTTCGGCTCTGGTCGTCCACCACTGTATATTTTATTACTCTTAATTGAACAAAGCTTATTCTCAAGCTTTAGAAGTAAAAGTGCTTCTGCATTTGGTAGATTTTGTTATGACAGACAGCTACTACTACTGGGAAAATACTTGTGGGCTAGCAGTTTAGATCATTATTAATAGAACGTTCACAAAAAATATAGTTTCAACGTGCATATTTTACATAGGCTTGATTTGCATATATCTTCAATATATACGAAGCCAGTTATAACGTATTAAAGATGCTTGCAAGCTTCGTTGCAATTCAATTTTTAAAAAATTTTAAATGACTGGTTCTGACACCTTCAAATAATTATTGTGCTAACGAGTAGCAGCAAATTTTCATGGAAATGCAGTGCTGGTATGTAGGACCAAGTACTACTGCAGTTAATTTGCCGTAATTAGAGATGCTACATATATGGTACTGGTCTTACAAAATTAAAATCGCAATTAGTAAATATTTATTTTTTTGCCGTACTAATGGAAATATTTTTTATAAATTTCAAAATACTCGAAATTAAAATTTTAAGAAAATGGGAGCTTCTATATTCAAACAAGTTTCAAAAGGGTAGTAAAGTTTCTATAATACCTGTGGTCGCAATAAAATACCCACCCTATATATTACCACTTTCTCACTAAAACCAAAGAGTACTATAGTACTCTTTGCTAAAACTTAAAGATGCATATACTAAATAGTTACATTCCCAAATTAGTCAAATTTCAACGGCTTGTAGTTAGGAAATTTAGCTTGCATTTTAGCTTAGCTCTTTATCGCCAAGCAGTTACTCTTTCGTATTTGATTTTGATACCGTAAGGCGGCGCTCTCACTCAGCTGCGTTTATCTGAAGCAAATTGCGGTTTCATTGTCATTGGTTAAATTTGACGTACATTTTCTCTTCTTGTTTGTCATTAGTTGATTCTGAAGTACATCCTGCGTCGTATTGGAAGGAAGTGTTTGGGGAACATTTGGTCGCGCTGATTTTTCGATAAACAGAAATTCGTTCGGCATCCATCTTAATTTTGTCTTGTGAAAAGGGACGCTTTGTGAAAAATCTCCAACCATCCCATGGAGGTTGAGGCTTAGATTCTTAATACAATCGCCTTTCGTTGCGACTACGCGTATTGACTTAATTTGGTGACTGATAGGTGATCAATTTGTCTCTTTGATAGCATTTTAAGTTGTGAAATTTAATAAATACATTTATAGGTTTGGTATTTTTAGTATATAAGGAGGTAACAAAATATTCAATTCTAAATCACCATAACGACGAGTGCAAAAGAATAAAAAGTAAGGAGCGAATTTACATAAAAATCAAACAATCCAGGGCTTTAATTTTGAACAAAAGGCAAACAAAGAGCTTTTTTTGTAAAATTCTAATAAAAAAGTCCTTGATTTGCTTTCTAGGTGCGTCTTCATGCCGAGCTCATAATGTTAATTGAGCAATTTTTCTTTGTTTACAAGTCATGTGATTAATAGAATGTGAGTGAGGGTGCTTCGAAGTGAGCTGATATATATTGTTATGGTATTGGTACAGGGGTTTAAAAATGAGATTAATAAGATTAAAAGAATACAGTATTAAAAATTACAAAGATGACTTTAGATGTGAAATGGATATCAAAATTATTAAGATGGATTTAGAAAAGAAAGAAATAGAATTTATAATTTAATTAAATGAAGCTAATTGAGAAACAGTAGGATTTTAACATAATTTAATATCTGAAATGAAAATGCAAGTTAATGACAAATACTTGATCGAAATATACTATTTAACATAGTAGTTATTAGACATATAATAAAGCTTCAATATTATGTAGATGTAGTTGATATTCTTCGCCTGAACGTAACTTCTACGTATACAGCTTTTAGATTATTTTGTCGCATCTCATATATCTGTATTAGGTTGTCAAACAAGATAAATTAAACTTCACTATTTAAATATGTTTAGATGCTACTCGAAGATTTTTTAGTTATTAGGTTCCTGCATTATAGTGACCCTCAAATTAGGGTATAGACAGCTTCTTATTTAATGTTCTCGTGCATAATGGGATATTATGCATGAATAGGAGTGGAGTTGATGTGGGTAATAACTTGTTGAGTCAAGTAATCTCCCCTTTACTATTCATGCGAACCACATTCTGTAGATTATGTTCCATAAGAAGTTGCATTTGGTCCATCCATCTAATCCGCTATCCCGTGATTCTGTCTTTCAACTTTCTGTTCTATAACGAATTTTTTCATACTACTTCTTTGTCTAGCTATATGACCGAAGAATCTTATGTAAGAACGTTTAATATTATTAATCAAATGTTTCTGTATATTCAGTTGATCCAACACAGATTAATTGGTACGGTTTTCCTTTTAGGAAATTCGCAAAACAAGGTGTTACACCCACAGTTTAAAAACATTTATGCTTTGTTTGTCAGATTTTCGCCGCGTAGAATGCGATGGGGAAGATGAGTGTAAATATTAATTTGCTAATGCCACGTTTAATTTCAGCTTTGCAACCTCCATTGTTGGTTATTTAATACCCAAGGTAGAAATTGTGTGCTACTTCAAAACCACCCACACTTCGTAGTTGAGGTGCACTATTATTGGCAGATAGTCGTAATCTTTATTTTTCTTGCCATTTTGTTCTAGGCCATCTTTCTTTTTAGTTTTTGCTAGCCTAGTCATGACGGTTTCCAGCTCTTCTTGGTTTCCTCCAATTATTACCATATTATCAACATAGCGTAGAATGTTAAAACGCTTACCGCCTACAGACACTCCGCCATTCTATTCGTCCATTACCCCACAACTATTTCAATCAATATAGTGCTGATTCTTGCACCCTTGTCCTACGCAGAATTTAACCTCAAACGTGTTGCAGATATATTTTTCTATTCTTACCCTGACTGCGGCGTATTGATATAAATTTGTAATTAGTTATATTAAATGTTTAGGTGTTGCTGATCTACCGCGTGTTTGCTATTTCACAGAACCAAAAGCTTTATATTACAGTATTCTCGGTAAATTCTATCAAATATGGATTTTATAGTCAAAGAAAGCTACTGTAATCAATGGTTACGTTAAGAAGTATACCCATGATTTGTTGATAATAGTTCTCAACACTCCGCTTCGACAAATTCTTAAGTTTTCCAACCGCTTCCAGTAAAATTGCTTTCAATGGATACTCAATTATTCGGGAGCTTAGAGTACGTAAGGCCGCCTGTAATATTCTTCCTGTCGGTTTTAAGCCGAGGCTGTCGACTCGCACAAGTTCCAGAGCAGCGCAGAACTTTAAAATGACACTTTGCATGTCTGGAAATTTTAACTTGTACACGGGAGTGACAAGAAACAGGATTTAAAATGAAGTAAGCAGAGCACTTGGAAAATTCTTAAACTTCATAGAATTGGCTGTCCGGATCCAGCGACGGGTGCACATTGTTTTGTCATCCCCGGAGCAGGACATCCCTGATTCAGTTAAGAATTGTCTGACTCAACCAGATTATGGCAAACGCTGCGCCATGACAAGGAGGCCAAATTGCGCCATCGCCATGGCTGTAAAGAGACCAACCGCAGCATTTTACAAGGCAAAGCTTAATCTACTACAACCCCAAACCAAACCAATTTCGCCAGCGAGTTAAATAACAGAAAGCACAGTAGAAGCCCGAAAAGGGCCAACAATTAATGCCACCTACCCGGATTAAGTTTACACTGGCCTAATAGGATTCCCGATTGAGATATCATTAGTACTAGGAACTGCACCGTAATTTTAATATCAGATCGCGGCAGATTAAAAGCAAACACGCTAAGGATCAGCCGCGACGCTCGATATCGAGCAAGGATCGGGGCTGCTTAATGCGCTCAGGATTACCTAACATAGGCAATAGAATATTGATGAGCTCATGTGTCATTCACATCGAGCGTTTTTTTGTCCTGCACGAGATTAACCCCTTAAGCTCTGCGTACGACTTTTTTGGACTACCTCATAGATAATAAGCTGTTGAGTAGATAATTTATTTTTGTTTCTCTAAATTTTCTATGTACTTGTAAGAGACAAACGTAGTTGCTGGTATGGTATAATATGAAAATTTTACTAATTTTACTGTTTCTGTAAATTTTACGAATTATCGATTTAGTTGTGCTTCTTCATGTGCTAGTGGCACGCTCCACCTTCAACAACTCTCATCAGATCCCAATATGACCAGAAAAGTGAAATGAGGTTTTTCGCAGCCCCTTCATTGCGACGTTAACTTATGATAAAACGCCTCGTACGTGTTAGTATCTTTATAACTTACTTGATCTTGTTGTTCAAATAGCTATCTCAGTACACACAACACTCTTTCTATCTTGACTGGTGGCTGGCAATCACCAATATCTGCTAAATCCGGTTTCGCGATTCGTGTACTTATTGATTTGCCTAGTAATGGAAATCTTTGCAACACAGTCTAGAGCGAATGCTTATTGGTCAAACTGCAAGCACGTACTCAGGTTACGTTAAGCTCGTGTCTCGAGAGTGCAACGTCGCCCTCATACTAGATTACGTCGTCAACCTTGAACGACTCGATGCATGGAACATTTGCATGATTGCGTTGGAGAAATTACCTAACTAATGGTTATGTCGCCTCTCTGGTGGATGGCGTCACGGAACAATTGGGGCGTGTCAAATCTCTTAGGCAGCTTTGCAGTTGCGTACTTACTCTGTCCACGGTTAAAATGGTACTTACTTCAAGTGCTGAACACGGCTTTATCTTTACAAGTATTAACAGCAGCAAATTCTATTTACTGCATGTTTTCAAGCCGCTTTTATTTAGCTCACCATAATTTACTGGGAGGTGCTTACAAAAACTTGCGTCCTCGGGCTTAGCCCGGTTGCCACTAAATTCAGCTTCCCCCGCAACCACCGTTGTTTCAAGCGGGGCCGTACCCGCAAACTTCAACCTTACGAAATTACAATGATTAAACACAATTAACAATGAAGAAGCATACAGACACAAAACATATATGTCCATATTTAAAAAATATATTTAGGCAAGGGTGGCCAGATTCCCGTTTCAGGAGCCTAAACGAGATAAACAATTTCAAAATATTATCATTGGTGATTCTGTTATACAATGCTTACCTGACGAAGATGATGGATGAGATGATAAAACGGAAAATGTAACGATGCTGAAAGCACCGAAGAAAGTAATTACGACCAATTAGAAGCTGCTGAGGCAGGTAACCTGGTGTGTTAAGTATAAAACCTTTCCCAGTATCAAAAGATAAGCTTATTTCTGAATCATGTTGAAGCATTTCTTTCCAACTGTTAAAAAAATACGAAGTAATTTTTGATGGGTCTCAGGGAGCAAACATTAGCCCTCTCTTCTATTCATTGTTAATAGACGATTTCCTTTCTTGCATATAGTTTTACAACTGTATGATTAAAGCTTTAGAGAAAACCGACTAGTTTGCCTGACTCTCAATTATTACAATGAGATGTTATGAATATTTCTCAATGGTCAACACCCAACAAACTTGATTTAAATGCCTCAATATGTAGCGAAATAGCATTTAACACAATGTGAAGTAATGTTTTAGAATATTACGTACACTATAAACGATCAAAGCATTAGCAAAGCGGAGGGGGGGGGGTGAAATTCGATAAAAATGCTATAGTGAATTATCACATAAGTCAATTAGTTTCTTTTCCTTGTAAAGCTGTAGGCTTTATTATTCGATGTGCCCACGAATTTAAACAAATGATTCTTTACAACGGCTATGTAAGGTCAAAACTTACATATATTCAGAATTGTTTGAAATGCTGGGTATGTTATACTGACCCTTTAAAATTGTAAAAGATTTAAAAGAAAATTAAGTATAATAGAACAACGTCGGCACATGTTTCCACCGAAGACAAAGAAGAATATTGAAAGAGAAAATATTACAAACAATTAAAAAATATTTTCGACAAACTACAGAAGTACGTATACAGTTAAAATAATTGTAGAAGGTTTCAACGAAAAATTAGGTAAATAGGAAATGTACGCTACAATAGGTTGAAATTAACAGGGTTTACAGCAAGAAGAATGTGTGATAGTATGAATACATATTTTCAACATTAAGATGTAAATAAAGAAATTTGCCAGCGTCGAATAGACTAGGTTTAAATAAAATCAATCACGTAATCAAGTAACGATAGCTCCGAGGTAAATTTTTGTGAAACACAAAATTTTAATTACTTTAAATTTGCATGTCGCCATCTCGCTACATTTTAGCCCGGTATTCTAGTGCACGTTTTGAGTAGGAGTTATCCGGTGCGCGGCTCTTCGGCGCGCGTTTTTCACGCAAGCGTTTTCCCCACTATTTAAATCTCCAGTTCGAATTTAAGATAAAGCGGGCCTTAAAACCGTATAAAAGCACTTGCTTAGGGCAAAATAAACAGCTCTTCGAATTCTGTCATAACCATTAACCTATCCTAAACCCGAAGAACTTACCCGGGTTGTGTACAAAGCGCTGGTTCAAGTGACGTGTACAACGACCCTTTTTCCGAAACCTCGATCGAACTTGGTGCTGGACTGTGACGAGTTCAATTTCCGTGCTGTCCTGCTGAACGCTTGGGCGCTGGTTCACGTGACGAGCATTTGCCTAGTACCCCAATTTGGACATTGGCGCTGGTCTATGTGACGTGTCCACCTTCACCGTAGTTTCTCCCGGACACCCTGCATGGTATAACTTAAAACCCTTCGGGAAAGTTACAAATCTGAGGCCTTGAACACTACATGAATTATCCGACTTCCTGTATTTCACTGTAAGACACGAATCCATCTAGTGGCCGCCGGAAGAAACAACTCCGAGATCGCCCGTTACGAAATTATATTAACATAATCCGGACAGGTGAACTCACCTTCGAGATCCACGAATACGTAAGCACTCCTATCACTTGATAACGATCAATTAGCTTCAATACAACACGACAATTGTTGACACTATTATTCTTTGTTTTCATTACAGAATTAAAAGGTTAGTCATATTGGAAACCTTTGCAGAAGGCGAAATCCGACCAGCCACGCTATCTAGACTGCACGAATTGAACTCGACCTGTAGTCGGTGCCAGAAAAGTTGCCACCCAGAAGAATATTATATTATGAACCTTGTTTATGCACGTTTTGTTATATTTTATTAATAACAACATTTTATTTTGTAAGATATGAGAACTAACAGACGTTTACTTTCAACACAATAGGATGTGTCTACAGTACCACGCAACTGGGGAATAAAATGATCAAATTTCCCTGTTGTGTTATATTTTTGTAAAGCACAAGCAGGCGTTACAATCAATGATACCAGAATTGACATAAAGCACAAAGCATCGAAGATTATTGTAGAGAAAAAATTAAGAAATCTAGGGAGGGCAATAAAATATGCGTGAAATAAACGGTAGGCCAAAGGAGAAGGAAGGAGGAAGTTGGTTTAACAAAGAAATGCAAAATGGAGTGACAAATAAATTAGAAGCAAAAAAGAACATATTGCAAACCAGGTTTTTCGAAGAAGAATATCATGCGAAAAGAAAACAAAAGAGAACAGAAAGTGACTATAGGAGGATAAAAAAAGCCCACCAAGCGACTATAGAAGAATAAAAAGAGCCCACCAAGTACAAAGATTACCAAAGTTGAAAGAGTAATACAGACAATAATTAATAATGTGACCAAGAAATTAAACAAGAAATTAAGTTCAGCCGAGGGTGCATTTGTGTAATGTAATAACTGAAGAAGCAAATATGACGAAGAGAGTCAGATGATCTTTCAATGAAATACTAAGGCCAATCAGAGAGAAAGAGACACAACACGAAAAAAATAGAGAAGAGGAAATAGAAAGTGTGGACATGAAGGTTCTTAGAACTTAAGTAGCAGAAGTAATGAAGAAATTAAAAATACAAAACGCGCAGGTAAAGGGAAAATTTCAGGAATATAAATTGTATAAGACGAGATATAACAACTAATTAAGCAAATATAGGAGGAATAATGCATATCCTAAAACCTGGAACAAAGTTTTAAGTAGAAAGGGTGGTAAAGCTCATTACAATAATGATATAGCATTGTTGGACACTGTTGATAAAATTTCATCTACACTTATAAGAAGGCAACTGCGATATTCTACAGCTCAATGTAGAAAATTCCAAATATATGGTAATAAGACACGAAATAGGCACAGGAAGGGAGAACAACAATAATGAATAATGGAATATGTAGTAAGTAATGAATAAAATCTATAAAAAAAACTTGAAGTCTAAAAACGAACCATCTTACGGAGTATATATTGAGAGAAAAAAGAGGGAAACGTACGGATGTGAAGAACTAAAAAACTATACCGTGCAGAAGGCATTACGCAGTTTATAAAAGAACAACGAATAATAAGATAGCTGGGCCATCTCGAACGAATGGAAAAATCGCTAACTAAATGAAAAGATTTTCCAAGAATAGGACATTTGCAAGCAGTAATGGAAGGCTGAATCGTGAAAGGAATGAAAATTTTAATGAAATTGGCAAATCACAGGAAAAATAGAAGGCTATGATTTAGTGTTGGCAAAAATAATTCTATGGACTTTGTATATAATACGCTGTAGATATAAATTTTTATTTTTATAGTAATAATAAATAAAGAGCAAGAAAGTCTCGCAAGATGCCACCATATTAACATCAATCAGCTGCTCTTGGTACATGTCTGTCGATCAAAGACAGAAATCCAAATACTTCAATATAACAGCAGTCTTGCCATAATATAAAAACTTCTTATATATATGTTAGTATCATTAACATTATAATCCTCTTGGTGTTCCAAATCCTATGGAAGGAAAACTACTCGCATTCTAATCCAAAAATAATAAAAACCGAAAGAATGGGACAGCAGTAATGAATTCAACACCGTAACAAGAAAATATATTAGAATCGCTGGTGATGGGCACCGACATAATTTTGGTGATAGATCCTACTCCGTGAATAGAAAGAAAAATATTGCGATGAACACAATTTAAGCCAATAGAATTATAATAGGAGTTAAAAATAATTCAAGCATTTCAAATATTATTTTAGAAATATTCCATAAATCTGACAATTTGAAATTGCAGCTGTAAAAAATCTCTGAAGGGGTTTACACGAAACATCCCTCGCGCGAATTAGATCAATTTACAAATTTAAAATAAAATGTATCCAGCTGGGGTTTGCACTCCGCCGCATCTGCGTAGAAATTGTAACCGCGTGGATAAGTCGAACTGTGCCATCCAGCCTTATTGAAATGAGTACGTCGCACGCCTCTAATTAACGGAACGGTCTTATTGTTGAAACGTTTCGACTCTTTTGTGACATTATCCTGTATCTGTTGAGTTCTATTTTCGGCAAGTGTAAAGCCTGACCAATGTGAAAATTATTACTTCCTTCTATTTCAAAATTAACGCACAAATAAACAAAACTTAATTTTTTCAAGGTGCTCATCCTGTATATATTTGTCTGAGATTTTTTCGGTTTCATGCCAGGTAAACATATAATCTGCATGCAAAATATCATCATCCTCCAACAAATCGTTTTTGAGTTATACCGCCAACAGACAGACAGACAGACGGTATTGAGAAAACCTATTTTCGTCATCTAGAGACCCTGAAACGTAAAGATCTGAAGAAATCTAGAAAGGTGATTACAATACTTCCTTCGTCTTTTAGACGAGGGAAGTAAAAATAGCGTTAGCCTTGAAATTATTTGAATTTTAAAACTCTATTGAAAATCGCGTTAGCCCTGACTAGCTTATGAAAATGCAGTCATAACGGGCTTTGACTTTATAATAACAAGTAAGAACAATGTAAATAAAGACAATTAAGGGGGGCCAGTAGCAAAGTCTGTGTGTGGTATTTTGGCTTCCCACAAAAATATCAATTAAATGATAATAAATACTAATTTTATCCAATTACAAAAAGTCTCTTCAAATTAGAGAGTAGGGTGTTGTAGTTAGGCTGCAGAAGGTTTGCTGTAACTCCTGGCACCTCTGCAGATGGTGAAAGTGTTAATAAGTGCATGGAGTTAAGCTGGTATTTTGGGTGCTTGTAATAGAAGCATTCATCGTGCATTGTAGTGGAGGCGTAGCTGTTGGCACAGGACCTGCGTTTGGAGCTGAGATCAGGGTCGAGCTATAGGTATCGATTTGGCGAGTTGCCGGCGGCTTGTACTACAAGCCAATCGAGTATAAAGGGGCCCGTTCATCGCGGGACTTGCTGGGGTGCTGGTATAGGAATAATATTTATTGCAGAGCAGAACATCAAAGTCAAAAAACCGTTTATCCTAGAATTTAAAACAGTGAATTTTCTGTGGTGTCTTTTGGCGAGTTCTATTTCCGCTAGCGTTTCTTGAGTGTTTTGTTTTAAAGTGGCGTTTATTTACTTACCTAATATTACCAGTCAACGAATCGTTACGTAATGGTAGAATTAACGGTTTTAAAATTAAGCTAACTTTGTTTTATTTTTCTGCGGTTAGGTCGCCATAATTTGACATTTAAGTTTTTCCTATCAGTTCAACAATTCTGCACCGAGTGATCCCATTAATTAAATATGCAGTGTAAGAATGATTACATTTAATAAAAATCAGAACAATTAAAAAAACGCTAGTATATTTTTTTTGAATATAAAAATAATAAATTGGCAGGATGTAACAACCCAACCCTTTGAGATTAAAGTCAATTAATTACCACAAAAATCAATTGATAGTATTACATTAGCCGTTAGGGCATATCACAATAATTACAGAAAATAGTTCACAAATAGATAAGATAATTAAAAAGTTAGAATAAATTCTAAATTAACAGCTCATAGCAATATGCCACCTCACCTTCACGGCCTCTTATTGAAGCAAAATATACCATTAAAACCAATTGATAGTTCTATAAAATCGCTTTACCGCAGTCTTCAGTGCAAGAGAAAATATCTTCGTATATTTTAGGGATATCAACTGAACTCTTTCAACATCAATCTTAAAATGTAAATTCAAAGCTGCAAAATGTCTATACGATAGAGTAAAACTAATATGCTAATAAAAAAAAAACAAATATGCTGCGAATGAACTTTTACTAGTTATCTAGAGAAAGTGTTAGGAAAATTATGCTCATACTTGAGTACTTCCATGCGTTAATAGTCTTTCGTGACAATTAATACGAATTGATACTACCTTTCAAACTAATCCAAAATTGGTTCTCACTCAAAAAAACCTGAAAACGAGATCAGGATCACAAAAACTGTGAGACACATATAAAATACTCGTAACTGTGAACGGGAAAGAAATTAAACAATAAGACCGTTGGAAGTTCGAATGATTTTGTTCAGTAATGCCCTTTGGCAAAATCAAGGCTGAGTACGGAAAGTTCGAGAAGAGCCAAAATATTAATAGTCAAATCGGTTGTTCTGGATGTAGGATATTGTAATGCGCTTTTTAAATGGAGTGCACCCTGTCTAATTATTAATAATTCGTAAAAGATCATAATAAAAAGAAATAATAATAATAATAATAATAATAAAAGCAGCTAAAGATAATCTGTTCCAAACTATACCAACTGTTTGTATTCTAAATGTGGATCTTCCAGCAATATAAAGAGTTTTCTTATGAAGGATTTTTAAAAATCGTAGGCGGTTCCTGACACTTTTAGATTTGCCTGTTGGCCCAGAGCTTACAAGCAGAACAGGCATAACGTAGTGACAGGAAAACAAAAACGCAGAAACAGCTTAAATAACTAACAAAAGCTTTGGTAGAGGTATGAATCTAAAATAATAATACCAAACAAAGGAAACCTGGACATTCTCAGAGATGAAGAACTCCTATCAAATCCGTACTTAATAGGAAGAATATAAAAGTAACAAAAGGTTATTTCTAACACTGCGATAATAGCAAGAGTGTTGCTTTTATTGATAATGAAAGCAGCACTGCTCTAAACAGTGATCAGATACAAAACGCAATTATTATTTCGCTTTCTTGAGCAGATAAGTGTAAATGGTTCAATCCTGCATAATAAAAACCGCTTTGAATTTATGATCTGACGACCATAGCACTAAAGCTAAAAATATTTAGTTATTTTGATTGTTATATAAGACAGTGCCCTGTTCTGAGTTGTTTTTCCACTGTCTGAGTGTTTTTCACACGACGTTTCAGGAGTTTTTAATCTACTTTTGTCATCAGGCCTGCTTTAGTACGTTTTCTTAACGTACAGTACTGCTTATACCGAGATTTGAACCTGGGTCCACTGATCACTTGTGGTTACGTGTCTGTCACTCTTATCACTGGGCCACCAGCGCGGTCATATGTTTTGATATTAAACCTATACCTCTATATGTTAATCTACGCAGTAGTTGCATTCAAGATTGACTTGTGCGCTAGCCTGGCTAATCGAACCTCTGCCAATGTATATGTAGCTTTTTTCAGCTTCATTTCAGGCGTGTGACCTTGGATTTGGTGTTACAGAGGAATTTAAGATGGTTGTTCCTCTAGGCCAAAATGAGTTTACAAAAAAAATAAAATTACTTTATTTAACAGGTGGTCACTCGTTAAACTGAAAGATCTGTTTTAGTCCAGGCACCTCAGGATCAGTTTTACCGAACGATATACGACACCTCTACAACTGATGATTTATTCAGCGTCTTTAGGCCAAGGGTAGTAACTAGTGTCAAGCTATTCCTGTCGATTATTTTTACTTAAAAACAATAACGAAAGAGGAGTGGGAGGGAAGACTTTAGTTAATAAAGTCTTTAACATATATAACGTTTTTGCAAGATATGCTCTTGACCAAATCACCAGTGAAGGTCGTCACTCCCACATAATCTAACGCTATTTATACTATCTGACCCGGACGGCGTGTCCTATGTGACGAATCAGGTGTCAACTTCAACAGAGCGGGGGATGGGACTTCCGTCTTTGTTTAAAATGCGATTATCTCTATTCCTAAAAATGGTCAAGCTTTCAAAAGGATTTAGCTGCTTTGTTGAAGTTTGACTACTAAATTAATGTGTAATAGATGTATTTCTGGTTGTTGAATTCTACAGTCAAATCAAATTTACCCTGAAACAAGTAGAAGGATTTCAAAAAAGTCCCATAACAAAGTAATCTAAACAAGCATATTCGGGTATACATTTTTCAGAGCTTAAGGTATATCAGTAGCTGGTTTTTTTTCTAAATAATTTTTAGAGATTTCAAAATTTTCCAAAACTCAGAGATGAGTCAAGATCGACATTAATGTTCTGCAATTTACATCTCTGGATTCTGCACAAAAAGACCTATTAAATTCATACTTTACGAGTGGAGTATGCAACCAAGAAGGTGTTAAATTTGAAACTTGAACCAGTTTGTTATTTACATTACTACTGCATATGCAATTTTTTAGGCAAGGGTAATCTAAGGGTCGAAGCTAAAGGCCAAAAGTGTAATTAATTTCCAACCAACATATTTAATTGTCCAAATTGTCTATAACGTTTAGCATTAATAAATAAATATCTTTCAAGTTCATTTTTTTCAATAAAACTTTCCTAGACTGTTACTTTATTGAGCAGGACGCGCAAGTAGAACTTCCACGCTTAGCAACGAGTGACTTCATATGTTTGGCTTACTATACGTGCATCGGTAAAGTAATAATTCCCACTTACAAAGTCGGTGAAGCTTTAAGAATCAACCTGAAAGATGGTGATTAGGGTTAGTTTTTACGTAATGTTAATTCTCAGACCAGCATTCGTTATGTATACTATAGTTTACACACACCGGTAATCTATGAAAAACTTCAGTTATAGGCAATTTCACGGATTTCACGGAAACAATCGCATATCTGTGCACTTCCGAAGCTTATGTTTCAGTGGTAAAACATTATTATGATCTGAAACGAGGATGAACTGAGCTTATGTTCTATTTGCATACTGCTTGCTGGATGCATATGGCGTGTGTTTGCTGTAAAAACACCGTGGCACCGTGGCAACTGCATCAACAGGTAAGCTACTCGAAAGCAGGTTTTTCGAGCCAGAGCAGCAGGGTAAATATCCCATCTCGCTGTCAGCATAATTGCATTTCATTATAACGCCGTGCAACTAAAAGCTGCCGTTTGACTAGGCATAAGCGTAATGGAGCCTCTGCAATGTGCATTTCGCTACTCCGCGTCTTCGTTTTGCTTTGAAACGTATCACGGAAATTACTTTCTCGCACTGGCAACGTACAGGGTGTCGTATTATTGTTGATGGGAGTAAATGAGAATCAGGTTATTGATAGCGAGAGACGATTTTTTAATTAATAAAGCCAGTTAGTTTGGAAAGAAAATGCGATTGAAGGATGGTTTTTGAGGTACAGTCGAAATTGAAAATATTAAAATATCTATGTAATGGATTTTCGTTGCTTTATGAAGATATGTTGTTTGACATCCTTTACCACAATTTGGGAAGTGTGGTAGTCCACCTAGAAAGTTACTATCCTTAAAAATTACATATTTTCGTCAAGAAAATCCTACTTGCTTAGGACAATATCTTGCAGTACGTCGATGTACTTAGTTGTTATCATCAGCTCAGATACAAAATGTGTACTGTTAACATGCAACCCCAACCCATAATCGAAGTTAGAGGCTTCATGTACATTTCCGAGAACATTCTTTCATTCCTAAACAACACCTTTTGCCTCTTGTTACACTGGAAAACTTGATACGGTATGTAACAGAATAAAAAATTGTTACCAAACTCTGACTATAAAATAAGGAGTAGCAAAGGCTACCGGATTCTCAGCCGGAGCTGGTCGTGGGTCGAACAGAAGACTTAAAGCGTAAGCTGAAACGATGAGTAATTTATGGGCGCCAAGTAGCAGTAACCCAGCACTTTGCTAATCATCAAACCAGACACTACGGAAGGTGCTACTAAGCGATCCTGAAAATTAGAGGTAGCGACAAGGACACACAAATCAAATTCGCAGGCATAAGTAACGAGTATATATAATTTAATAAAATATTAACAGTGCTCGGTAATATATCACAACAACAACAAATATCACAAACCAGATTTCATATAATATAATATCGTAAAATTTATCACAGATTAAACTCACCAGATTAAATAAATAAAGTCGTAGATCGTAGCAATTCGCATGTATGACCAAACGCGTCTCAAATTTAAGCGGTAGTTAAGGTTTTGTTTGGTTTGTCAAGTTGAAATCAACGCTAAACCCTCAGTTGCAAAAATACATAACTGTACTAGTAATCAAATGTACACAAATCCCATTGTTACCCAAGATCTTGGTTTATAGGGGCGCAAAATTACCCGAAACACGCTAATTAAATCTCGCCCTAACGGGGCGTAATTGCTTAAACAAAGATCGGACTGATTTCGCTAATTTCTTGCAAAGTGGGGCCGCACTAAGCCAAATTCAACCGACTGGCGGATCTCTCCACTGAGATCGAGTCTAAAATCGTTCAAATGGGCGTATGCAAGAATTGCTATTACAAAATTTACATAAGGGAAACCTTATCGTCCCTATGCATCTACATTAGACACAGCCTGAAGGCTAATGGAGGCTTAAAATGTCAAGTTGCAAATATAAAGATGTAAACAACAAAATAGGTTTACTTTTAGACCGCAGGTGAGTTATCACAACATTAAAGTAAGTTAATTTAATCAATTATCAAAATCTGGCCGTAGCCCAAACGCTACAATGAATAATAATTAAACACACATTAAAATCATGCCTATAACACAGGTTAAGTTGGTCGAGCTCAAAACTGCACAAGAACGCTTAAGGAAATTGCAAAGACAGACCTTGGCTGCACCAGGTGACGAACGTGCTAAATCGGAGGCCTACTGCTCGATGTCGAGAAAGCCAGGAGATCCAACGGGCTTCATCGCAGGTAACGCAGAGATCTCGGGCCAGTAAATCTGCTAGCCTGTTTTAGGGACTGGAAATCTCCCAAACTCACAGCCAGCCGACTGCAGCAACTGCCTGGAGAGAGTGCTCTCCAAGAGGGGCCAAATCCATCGACCAAACGCTTCGAAGAGTTTCTGCGCCACATGAACAAACTCGCCGCTCACCAACAGAGATGCGTTAGTTCATACTATAGGACTGCTTCCTAATCTGAGTGCGTTCACCGCCCGTACCAAAGGGGAATTGAGTGCTTTCACTGCCCGTACCAAAGGGGAGCTGAGTGCGTTCACCGCCTGTACCAAAAGGGAGCGTGAGATGTTCTGCTCCAAATCGCCCAAGTATTACATGTGCTTGTCAGATAAATTCCGGACAAAAATCCGTGCTTGAAATGTATCACAACAAAAACGTCGGGGACGTCTCCCAGACAAAAATCACACCAAGATATACATTTTAATGCTAGGATAAGCGTGACAAAACCGAATTACAAATATTCGTGCATCGATTAACCAAAGATGCTTTTCACCACATCCATCTTCTGACAAGTCAAAATGGCTAATGATAATTTGACAGCTAGGCCCAGAAAATTCCAAATTTGCAGAAAAATCGCATCTGCAACCAACATAGCACGCGTACAACGTGAGGCCTAATCTGCAGTGACTTTACTTGAGGAAATGGGTAACTAAAACTAGGCTATTATAGGGTAAATAGTTAGAGCGAAATGTGCAAAGTGCCTTGAATTAGGCAGGGATAAGGCAAATCGTTAAATTAATACGAAAAGTGACTTTTGGCCCATAACAAAATGCAATCAGTTAGAGACGAAGAGGCAATATTTGATAGGCGCCACTGAGTAGTTTACTCTAACCTGGAGATAACTGCAATGCTTCCAAATCAAAAAATGTTGTCCGGAGGGGTCGTGAGAATTTGGAGTATTATGTGCTGGACAAGTTTATTTTACCTGCATCTGCTTGATGCTCATTCCACCTGTAACTGCGGATGCCTATTGGCCTTGCATTGATACATTACATCCCACATACGACAATACAAGTAACAGAATTCAGCAGATAGGCTTGGGCTGGCCTATGAACCTCTAATGTGCTAGCGCGAATTCCTACAAAGTGACGAAATCGCAATACATTCTAAGTCTAAGAAAAAGTAGTTCTGAAGAAGTGGCCGCAATAAAACGACTCGTTCAAATGGTGTTACGCTTCCCCGACGGGAAAAAGCAAAAAGCTTGAGCCCGTTGGGCGCAAACTTGTTACAACCCAAATAAACTGTATATCTTACATTTACAAAGAAATACGTCTCAATATTATATCTAAGCTGATGGATGACAACATCGCGAATAGCTATCTATATTCCGCATATATGTTACCAACAACGTCAATCAACACGCAAAAATGTGTATCTGCTAAACATTTCCACTACTCCTTTTTGGTACTCGTGTACTACGCAAACAACACAGCGCGGGCGTTCCAAACATTGATGTTAAGTCACCCGGTAGCTTTTTCTAGTGACACTTTTGTGGTGTCACCCTACTGTGCATATGCTCAAGCGTAGTGTCCACCGATCACAAGAACACATGCGCACGAGCAGTTTGGCGTGCAAGTCATCACAGCTGTTTGGCCGTATGTATCTGGCTCTCAAATCTCGATCCGGCTTTGGCTTTGCTATTGCGCCACTCGATGACGCGTCAGCTTTCTTTATTGGCATCCTGGCTTCAAATCACAACGCTTCCATTCGCTTGTATTTCTTTAAGGAATGCCTCGCCTTCAAATAGTGTTGGGGAACACCTTACAAAACTTGCTCGCTCGGCGTTTACTTATGCACGTGAACGAAACATATTTACCCACCGGGAATACGCCGGCGTTTTTCGCAAACTTCTGAACCGCGAGCGCTCGGAAAATTTTTAACGTGGAGTGCGTAAAATCCACATGCGCGTTTTAAACTAACTGAATCTAATTGTAAGTACATATCGCACAGACGGTAAAGATCATAAGGAAATACTACTCTAAACACTCTCAGATCAGCCAGGTCAAGTTCCCGTTCCATCTTATAATATTGTACTTAATCCAAATCCTTGTTGTAATCAATGAAAACATTGTAAAAGCCCTCACGAAAGGGTTAAAAAGGTTGTGGAAAGCAAACAAGGGCCTTTAGTGTTTCTAAGCCGTTTGTGAATTAAACCTGTGTATCTTAAGAAGAAAAAAGTATATTATATCGCATCGGAGGTGGCTCAGTGATGGAACCTTCGGGTCTGGACCAGAAAATGTGCGTTCGTTTCCCATATACTTCAACGACCACAAAAATCTAGCGCCGAGCCCATCAAAAACTATAGAGATCAAGAATTTGATTAACCTTTTGAGAATTTGGAATCCACGGCATCACTACGAAATAATAAGCGAAATGCCAGTTTCAACTAAATTAGACAAACCTACATATTTTTGATATTTTTAATATCTATAGTTTGGAAACCACGAGAGATGCTCTGCTTCTGTATTCTCCATTAGATTGTTTTTGAAAGGTTGATCCCATAACTTGCTAACTACTTTCTTCTAGCTCTAACCATATTAGAAATTTCCACATAATCTCATCGATTACTGTACTCCGTACAGGCATTGTTGGCGCCGGTCGAAATAGCGCCAATACCCAACAAGTCTCAAGATGAAAGCGAATGTAAAGCGGATTCTTACTTTTGCGGATTTCCACGCGACGCGATTTCACATATATAAGGGAGGCAGGGAGATATGCAATGTAGCGTAACCGGAAAGGGTGAAAGCAGAATGAACAGGAAATGGATAAAACGGTTCTGTGTTCGCTCACCGGACTGGCATAGATTAGAGGGTGTGCAGTAAATGTGCCGCGGTCAACCGTACCTAATTTTGGGCGCGTAAAAAACGCGGACGCGGTCAGTTCTGCGGGCATTTTTCATTTTCTTATAAACTCCAAACACGGTTAAGTGCGTCGGCAGCGCTTTCGCGAAATTAAACGCTCTGCCCGCCGCATTAATATTAAAATCAGGTCGTTCTTTTATGGCGATTTAACTTTGAAGTCCCTGGTTTATGGCGGAAGAAAAACTAAAAGTTGTAACTAGTGTATGTTTCTGAAATAAAATGCATTTATCACTTTACGAGTGGGCAACAGAAAATCCTTAAGTAATTTTATGTATGTTTTTAAACATACATGTATGAAATCCGTATACTTAATTGCAAAACTGTTGGGATATCTTCATAGCACTAAGGGGAATTATTACAGCTGTGCTTATATAGCTACGTATACATATTTAAAACCGGAATGAGACAGACTCCTTGAGTATATACGAGTAGTTCATGATGTGACAACACTTCACGTTTGCTTAAAACTGATGCAAATTGGAAAAATTAGAGTACAGTGGAAAATTATGTTGCTGCAATAGCAACATATTTTTTTTCTTCTTCATCTCCATTATACTATTCAGCTTTGCACATAAGCCGAAGTCAAGGTCCAACTCCATAATAATTGCTGGAAGGCACCGCTGGAGTCACCCTTCACTCAGGAAAATTTGCTATGGAAGATGGCTACGGAGCAAGTAGTCGCCGTTGCCTTCCATATGCAGAGCAAAAGGGCTGAAGTTTACCAACGTCGACAAAGCGGAGCCAGCCGCACCACAAGAAGTGGACAAATCCACTGCAACCTTTAAAACCAGTAAATCTCCAATATGCCCACCAAATATCTGCCATCGAAGGCGATCCCTGCTACCACACAGAGTTGGACAATTTACTTTAAAAGGTCATTAATTACCAATTACAGCCCAATGAAGTAATTGAAGTACCAGATCTTTAATTACACAAATGAAATAGTAATTCAGTTAGTAGTTACTTATAAATTCTAGTTACTCAACATACCTTACTTTTTCAATTACTTTGCTAAGATTCAATTGCGAAATTAATTGACTTTGGTGTCTGTAGTATTTAATCCTTACTGTTACGCCTTAGTTGCGCATTTATTTGATTTTAAGGTCTATGATACTCAGTTCATATTTCGCGGGCCTGTGGCACGCCTGCTTGCAGCCCAGAGAGTAAAAGGTAGCGTTTGTTTTCCCAGGGTTCTTTTTCGCTTCGCTTTCGTGAAGTCGGTGTAAGCGTCAGTAAAAGTTTCAGTGAATTTATTGGCATGCAGTTGATTTTTGGATGATGGTTGCATCGCCTTTCGGTGGATTTGAATTCCTGAACCATAATTTAGGGGCCTTCTTTGGGCTTTATTTTTTTCACCTCTATTCTATAGTGGACTGTTTTTCCCCTTATAGCGTTCAGCGAGGAACTGTTAGGGCAGTTTGCAAAGGTGTTAGTTTACACAACATTTTGGATGCAGAATGTCGCGTAGAGCGTGAGCTTGACCCGTGCTATCTCAAGTCGTGGCTCGCTTCACCTCTGTGGCGTGCATTTCTTAGTGCGCAGGAAGAGATCCGATTCAGAAACTTTCCTTCAGGTTAAAGTCTCCCCCTTGTTTTAAACATCTACTGGTGACCAGTGCTTTGTCGCTTCGAGCTCCGTTCAGGAATGTTGACATTTGGATCACCGACGTGACCTTGGGAGTATACATTTCGCTCCGCGAGCTTTGTACTTGAAAGCGCTTAAAGCGTCATTGCCTTGGAAACAATTGCCTAATTTTAATGTGTGCGATCATATTGTATCGTATTGTGTACTTGTATGTATTAGACTTTATGTGTTCTTTTGATGTAGCTCGTAACTTAGCCTATAGTTGTGGTTGTTAATGCAAATCAGAATTTATGATTATTTTGTGATACCAGCTACCTGGGTTGATTTCGTTACGGCTATGTGTTATTTAAAGCCTCTCTTTCAGGGATTTTGTTATATGTACTAATTGAGTTTACGAATTCTCGTTTTGAACACCTGGGTACACTTGTCGTGACTTAATAAAAATACATTAACCCTCCTCTGGGTATTCCTCTCTCCTTTGTTTCTACAGTTAATTATTTTAAAGAACTGTCGCGCCGTGTTTGTCTGAGCTAGCGGCCAGCAATTGTACCCGAGTGTATATTAAGTAGTTTTCTGAAAGTTTTGGCCAACAAATTTAATTGAGATAACAAATTTTACTAGAAATTGTCGTATATTGGTATATAGTAGTACATATTTAGATAGGCATGTGCTAGTACATCATTAAAAAAGAGCAAATTGAAATTTCATAAACATATTATGAACAAATTTTGTACAATGAATCTATTTGTTGTCAATTGTTGTAGAAAAGGAAATTATACCTCTACCGTACCGGTTTTTCGCTTCTTACAAAATAATTCTTAGCAAGCTACATCCTGCACAGCCTACACTACACAAGACAGAACATGCACAACTACATCTACAACATACGTGCCTACATCAAATATCTCTTCGATCGTGCACAAAAATAACCGTTATCCGACTAGTCACATGATGCCAATAACATTTTTTTCGCATCTTGTATGTACTGCGACGCCTATAATTCGCCTAACGGCTATTGGCTGAGTACCAAAATATAATAAAATAAAATCTTGGATATACGTGCAGCGAATGAATTTAGTATTTTTTATAGCAAGGAAGGCAATCAAGAAGATACCAGACCGAAGTTCATGGAAAATCCAGGAAGGTAACATGTCACTCACGAATTGGAACAAAGATAGCCTAATTTTCACGTTAGACAAGAAACAAGTACTTACTAGAAAAAATAATAGGAAACTAAGAAAAGCAAGCGGTAAACCCAAAAGCAACTGTTCGCAAATATTATTCCGATTGTCCTAAGAAATTGAAAATCCAAACCCCTTCTTAGTGTTCTACATGTAAGCATCCAGGATATTTACACTGCTCACCATCTGTGTAGGTATCTGAAGAAGGTATAGAGATTTTTCTATTTGAACAAGTAATTTTTATTTGAACATTTTTGGTTTCTATCCTTTTGTGCATTTTGCAAGAAAAATATAGCTTATAACGATAGATTTTTTACGCCCGTTAAGACGTTACACTTTCGTACGTGTTAGTATCTGAATAATTATTTGCCCTGTTTATTTAACTTGCTAGCTCCGTGTACAAGAAATCCTTCTAATTATCGAAGCGTAGTGGTTATGAACCATCATCAGCTAGTCTGAACCTGTGGTGTTCTCGGGCTAAAACTAACTTAAAAAAATATACACAAGAAAAACCAATTTGTTGACTTTAAAACACATATAAAATCATAAAGAGAATAGAATTAGTTCCTAGAACAATCTAAGTGTGATACAGCTTGGGCTACTTATATGTACGTTTAAACATACACAAAACCAGATTAATACAGAACACCAAAGCTAAATTCGGCACTGGTTTAAGCCTTAATCACGATTGAGTACCTAGAAATCAATTCGTTTTAACTCACGTCATTTCTACATCTAAGCTTATGATCCTCAAAGTATGCGGACTGCTACGTTGCATACGAGGCTCATATTAGTCTACGTCATCAAAAACTTGAACGGCGGGACGCGTTGAAACTTTCCATCCAAGATACTAAGGAGCATCCCTGATTGATACTCGGGCTCCTCAATGGTGGCTGACGACTCACTACACAACGGACATCACGAATATACGTTTCTGCTTGGCAAATGGTATGCTCACCGACATACCATAAAAATGACGTTTTCTGGAAACGCAAACATTGGCTTGCTGCACACACAGCTTTAGGCACTAACTTATTTACTGCGTGGTTTCCTAACCGATTTCTAGGCACTCTCCGCCTGAAGATCGTGGTGTCGCTACTTCTATTTCCCTATAGGGTAATTTCGTATAATGTAGCTTTGGGTGAAGCCCACGGACTACTTAATTGTTCCAGAGCAAGATCTTTTCGTTAAATCTTCCCTCGTCCCGCGAACAAACTTCGCAGTCGCGTTCATCGCTGCTTCCGCGAGCGCCGCTAAGTACACACAAAGTAATGTACGCACAGTATCGGACTCGTCCTTTCGGCTATCCTAAGTTACACTGGTTAAATGTAGTTAGCAATAAAAACCATATAAATACAAGCTGACTGTATTCATAGAGAAAATTAACCATCCAAGCAAGCCGACCAGAGGCCGGTTTCAAACTGTTAGTTTGTGTGTGAACATGAAAATAGAATTACTTTTTGTTTAAATGTGTTCTTTGTTCGAAAATAGCTTTGAACTTAATAAAACGGTATAATATTATGTTAATAAAGTAGGCGAGACTAAAGCTCTGGAGTAATTTTCATAAATATGAGGTGACCCCAGAAGTTCTTCTGTACTCCAGCTTCAGTGATACTAAGACTAAAGAGAATGAAATGGAAAGAGTGGAACCAAAACGTTAACGAAATGGAAAGACAGCGTTTCGCACGTATTACTAGACACAGTAAGAAGAAGAAGTCTATCTGGCAGACGTGTGAATAAATAAACGGCAGATAGAAATCGAAATTTCAATAGTTGACAGCGACAGATAAATTTCCTAGCTGAAGAGCTAGAATCATATAAAAAGATATGTCAATAGTGTTGGCCAGAGCGCTGATGGCATATTTACAAATCCGTCAATACTGTACGGAAAATGTTGCAAATATAATAGTAATTAATTGTCTTACTTACGGCGTTTTACATAAATTTGAGCTAAAAGTTTTAACGGCAGTTCTGTGTTTCTTGGCAGGCTTATTTGCAAGCCAAGCACTTGAAAATTTATTAAACAGGTGTTTTATTATTTAGCCTGCAAGACCGCTTTTCTGTTATCCGTCAAATTTAGGCGAGAAATTTCTGCGACATAGCCAATTCACTGATTGCAATGTGCTCTGACACAATTTCATTAGATTAAATTAGAGTAAAGGCTAATAATTAGACTTGCAGTAGCGTCTTATTAGATGGGAAATTAATTTAATCAGAAATATGTTTACTGCTTTCAACTAAAGAAGTGTTTTAGAAACTAATAATGCTACGATCACTTGGATTAAATCATATTTTTGCTTCAGACAAAGTGGACATTTAGAGTGAACTATTTCCGGAATAGTATATCTTCTGGTCAGAAATATATTTTGCCATCTCTTATTTAGCGATTTAATAATCTCCAACAGTTAAATAATTGCCTTCTCCCATTAGTCAATAATGATTTCAGCATTTTTCAACAATCGTGTATCGTTTGATTTTGAAATGTGTAACTGTTTATCGATATCGTTCATACGTTGAAGATATAAATTAGTCAATATCCAGCTTTTAGTAACAGCTGTTATTGCATTTAGTGGTGAATTCGCACCATCACCGATGTAGATTTAGATCCGACTTGAATTACCACCGACGTGAACTGCTACCGATTTGGTTTATCACCGATTTCAATTACCACCGATGTTGATTTACACCCAACTGGAACTATCACCGACGGAAACTACCACACAGTTACTAGATGGTCGGAAACAAATTCAATTCGGTGGTAAGCCACATTCGTCTACCGTGTACAACGTCCTCACTGCCTTAGTAGCAGCTTCTCGTCTTTGACGAAGTTTGTCTTTAAGACGCAATGGTTTTCAAAGTCAAATTGACAATTATAATGGGGTTGAGACGGGATTTTTGTCGCCGTTGCTCTACCACAGAGCTAGACTTCAAACAGTATTTGTTGCAGCAACTCTGTATGTTCAATCATTTTTCCAATATTTCACTTTAATGTGGACCGGGAAAGTATTGATTTATGTAAGTTACAGCCTAGAATGATTCAAACAAACGGTGGGAAGTTTCCTGTTTGCCGATTTCCAAATTTTAACGGATATAATAAACCAAACCGCAGATTCAGGCTTCAACAGATTACATTTCCAGTTTGATTATCGCTGCTTCACAGCGCTAACCACAAGCCTCATGTTCAGCGTATTCTATTGAGTTCTTGCAATCAGAATCATGTCCGGTAGTCAGCTGCAACCGTTAACGAGCTGCAGATAAACATTTTTTGCTGCCCTGTATTAAAATCCCCAAATTAATTTGATGAAACGCAAATAACGATACGCGGACGTATGCAGCCGAAAACCGCAAACAACGGATTTCGATTAGCTCCATTTTTAATAAGGGTTTGTTTACTTGGATTAAATGTACACCGGTATGAATTAATTAGAGCGGGATTTGATTATACTATTTAATTTTAGCTGCGGATTAATTATATGAGAATTGGTTGCCTAATGTGTTTGCTCCTTGGTTTTTGTTTGATTTAAATAAAAAAAAATTCCAACCGCGACTGGGCAACTGCTTGGTGATTATAATTTACTATTCCTGTACCAATTTTGATTTCTACCCGCATTAGTGAACTAAATGACTTTATTGCGCTTATCTTAAAGTTTTTACTCAGCTTTACATTCTTATTTCCAGGCTTGCTTCCTTCATGGTCTTGCTGACAACACTCGTCTGCGGTAGTTAGTTCTACTCATTATTTTTTATTGATATAGTTCTCATGCTAGATCCCGTCAATATTCGAACCATTCTGCTGGCACAAATCTGGCTTCTTCTGAAGATAATTGAATAGGGGAACGTAAGCAGTGACTCGATACGTGGAGGAAGAAGTAGAGAACACGGTTGTCAACCAGATTTCTATTGATGAGACATGATACGCTTAGAAAATTGTGATGACAGAAGCGGCGAGGTCGATCAATCGCGAAATAAATCAGAAGGTCAAGCGAAACCTTCCACCTCTACGAGATGGTTAAAGAGATCGCAAGAGTGTACAGGGTGAGGGGGTCCAAACGACTTGTTGATCATACGGGAAACATCATTAGAGATTTCTTCAAACTCGCATGATTATGGGCAATAATCACCAAGGAAGCGGTATAGAATGCAGTCCAGCGCAAGTCCACATGGAAGTGCCAAAGCTGCTATAAGAAAAGAAATTATCGTTGCTTTGCCATCTGTTGAACGAGGTGTACAATAGCGGTAACGTGCAATCGAACAGGCTGAGGTCAACTTTCGTGGCCCTTCTTAGGAAACCAGGTGCGAAGAAGTGTGAAGACTACCAATCAGTCTCGTGAACGACTCCCTGAAGATTTTCCTCCGTATCATCCACGCTATAGTATATGGGCGGATCGAAGAAGGCATCACAATTTGGTTTTTGCAACGAGATCTGTACACGATGGTACTTTTATTTAGCCCTAGCGTTAGTTACCATAAACTGCAATGCTGCCTTTTCCCGTGCCCTATACTGTACTTTACTATGAATTTAGATTGCTTTTTGTTTTATAGTTAACCCAGTCGTAGGAGCACAAGACCCGCTCTTACCTCAGTGTGGCTAAGGGTATGTCAATACAGCTTGTTCCGGCCTGCTTGTTGTCACCTACAATTCTGCAATCATTCATTCAAATCCTGCTAGGAATAAAAAGCAAACATTTTACATCGCACACAAGGGTTTTCCTTCGCGAAATAATATTGAAAAATTTTATTTGTAATATGTTAATACAACCTGTAAAATAAATAAATAAATAACACATAAAAATACATATACTCTGGAAATGAACATACATGTATAAAACGGATACACAATGGTAATATAGAAATGTCAGACTCTATCAACAATAGCTAAGAAATGTCCACGGGCTTAATACTGAATCTACCTGCTTATACGAGTATACACCTTAAATAGAAGTGTAATTGTCTATGCACAATGCTAAGTCAAAAAACAAATCGTCGGATCAAGGCGTACTCTCGCGCACAAATTTACTTAATCCGGCTCTGCTTCCGGTCGCTTGAAATCAAGCGACGCTATGTGTCAGCAGGGTGATGTCATCGCTTCGTACTGAAGCACACTAAGGGTGGTGTAACTTGACGTAATTCACTAGTTACATTTCTAATTTTCCTAGTCCTACACCGGGCATTCAAGCTCAAGTTTTATTTATAAAAACTAAACTTGCCTTTACCTCGTTGCAAGATAACGAAGAGGTCAGCTCCTTGGCTTCGATAGCTACTCAAAAGACTTTGTGCGTTGGCAAAGTCGACTGGCTTCCTCGAAGCTCGAATGGCAGTTTCTGGCTGTGAACTACAGGGTCTCGGTGATGTTTTCCTCAAGCTGGCACGATCCTTGTTAGGCCTTGAAGATTACACAAGTAACCTGGCATCGGGTGCGTTTTCCCAGACCGAAAACCTTTTGCTTGGTGTCTCCGCACTGGGTCACTTGCTACCTGTGACTCCTCTCGTTGCTTCGAAAGTGCGAAATTGCACTATACAGCCGCGTTATTGTATCCTCCAAGCTAATAATAGCCACATTTGGTCAGCATTCAACCGGCCGAAACTCGAGTTTTGCCTCTAACGTGGTTGAAACGTTGAGTTACCGTGCTTTTTTCTCCTGATGAAGCCCCTTACGACAGTGGGCGAAACGTTGAGTTCTTCGACCTCAATAATGACACGGTCCAATCCCGGAAGTCTTTTGTTACTTAATGACAATGGCCGTGAAAGCCTCCGAAATCATAGCATGATAATTGTTGAAATGACAAGGTGACACAAACTAGTACATTACAACGAGCAGCTCTCTTGCTATAACGATGTCACTATGTCTATAATATTGCCTTTCTCTGCTTTATAGAGTTTGAGGAGGCATTTGACAATGTCTGGTAGGAGAAAACGATAAGAATACTGCAGCTTTCGAATATAGCCTACCTCTACTGGCAATAGTGAGCCAATCTCAAATTCGCAAGTCTCAGGACGAATGGGAGTGGGTCCCATTTAACACTAGGATACAATTATTAACATTGCTTTAACAAACAAACAAAAATCTTTAGTTGTTACTCTGAGAACATCTTTAAGAAAGCTTTTCGTGATCCATAAGACAGCATCAGGAGTCCTGGTCAACAACATTCTGTATGCAGATAACACTGTTCTTCTCCCCCAACATTGTAATCGGGTGTGACATGTATAGGATCCAGTAGCAGAAGTATAATAACGGGAACAGAACCACTAGAGAGGTTAAGCAT
Source organism: Agriotes lineatus (assembly GCA_940337035.1). Taxonomy (NCBI): domain Eukaryota; kingdom Metazoa; phylum Arthropoda; class Insecta; order Coleoptera; family Elateridae; genus Agriotes; species Agriotes lineatus. The sequence goes on from OW679200.1 coordinate 138,181,168, forward strand.
AATGACGGACCTCGAATCTACTGGTGAAGAACATCGCTCGCTGCAAATTCAATGTAGCGTGGAGACGACAAAATATGCTTTTTTTAAGCTCCAGAATGTCCTTGAAAGTCAGATATGGTCTTGCGTTTGCTTCTGTAGACTAAATGCAGCTTATGTTTGGTTTCTCGGTTTTGAATGTAGCCTTCTCTTTATAATTTTGCACTACGGATGACAGGCATAGAGTTCTGTAGCGATCACAATAATTTCTACCCCTTTCTTGTAAGTGGGTACTACAACGTTTTTTTTTCCCAGTTCCCTGACATCTTTACTCCTTTCCCTTATCCCCTTTTTAATTATTGTTTGTTGGTATTTGACCACTTCGGGGCTACTCTATCTCTATCAGCTACTTTCCTCCATTGTATCTTTATGGCATTCTTCATTCTTCAGCTTTCTTCTACTTCTCAGACTGCACACCTCCTTTTTCTTATTTCTCTTAGTACTTCTTCGTTTCTTTAAATGTTGATTACAATATTCTTTCTATGGTTCTGGAGGTATTTGACGTTTGCTTTTTACCATGTTTCAAACTCATTTTCCCATATTTCTTCTTATTGCTTTAATAATATATAGAATATTTTCCTGATCTGTTTTGTCAGAGTAGAGGAGTTGTCTTTATATACTTTCTTTAATCCATCTTTTCCTTAACTTTCTGTCTTTAACTAGTGCTTCTGCCTGGTTCAATGTCAAGCCGTTTCTTTCAAGTAATTCACTTACCATTCCTTTCCGGGGTTACCTCCTTCTCCTTTTCCGGTTGCTCTGACTTTCAATATTTAATTTTTTGTGTTCCTTTGATAGCTTATTTAAATTTCCCTAACATACTATTTGCCCCTTTTATATATATTTCTCGGTACTGTCGATTTCCAACTGTTCACTTATATCTTTGTTTCTCTTTCCAAGCACCCTCGTATATCCGGACGCTTTTCTTAAGAATTTCATTTTAGCTGGCTGAATTGTATTCTTCTGTTTTTAATTTAATACTCACATTTTGCTTCCACTTCCACTTTATTTTTAATTTTATGCCTTTGGATACTTTTACTGTTGTTTATAAATCTATTTTTTAAGCTATGGTAGAGCTTTGACGATGTTGCTACCTTGTTATCTCTTAATCAATTAAACCTTTCGCTCGTTTCGAATATTGCTCCCAAATATGTATGTCTCTTATCTTATTTGCTTCACCATCTTTCCTTCTATCATTATGTTTGTCTTGAAGAAGTTTTTCGAGTGAGTAATATTTTAATCTCTGTGTTTATCGGTAGCTCCGTGTCTTTCAGTACTTTTACTCAGGCATTTCAGTTATTCTGCAAGACCTCCTCCCTTTCTAATTTTTTTTCGTAAATCACTTCCACTATAGCTAAAAAATATTCCCCTATAGTTTCCGAAATCTTTTGCTTCTCCTTTCTTGTGTGTTGGCACAACCACTGGCGATGTCCAATCTCTCCGCATACTTTTTAAATTTCATTAAGTAAACTATGTATAGTTGTTATCCTATTACCTCCTATATATTTTGTCATTTTCGGTTTCATTTGATCAAGTCTGGCATCTGTTCCATTTTTAAGGTTTTTATTGCTTATCTTACTTCAGCCTCTACACCTTCATGGTGGATGCGCCAAATATTAAATAATAATAATATTTTTCTTATCAGGTTCCACTTTCTTATTCACTGTGCGTTTCTTTTAAACTCAGTATTCTGTGAAGTATTCGTTCCGCGTCTCCAAGATATTTTCACTCTCACTGATGAGGTTATGCTTCCTTTCCTTAACACAACTCTTTAGTGCCACACCTTCCTTTTTCATATTCTATCCTGCTTCATGTCGTTACCAAAGTGTTCCCAGTGCTTCTTCGTTGCTTGGAATAATCTGACTTTTACTACTTTTCTGATGTTTTAGACTTCTCATGTAGTCCAAGAACATTAATTTTTTACTCTTGAAGCAAACCAAACAAGCTGAATTTTGGAATAAACTTATCGTATGGTCTTCTAAATAAACCGTTTTCAAACATAGATAACTTTTTCAGACTTCTTTCTTTTTTCTTATTATTTTTATGATTTTTCTTGTTCACCAGCTTTTTTCATTTTTTTTTATAGGAACGGTTTCCGATTAACTCTGATGCAATTTTTTAGTATGCGATTACTATTTTCGTGAATTTATCATCTATTAACGATCCGTCCTGGCTTCTCCGTTGTATACTTATATTGGTAGAAGGTATTTAGAATCATCAGACTATTACGCATGCAGAAATATATTAACTTTTCTCCATTATTATCTGTTGTGCATTCTCTGAACTTCGAGTATATCTAATTCCATTTCATACCCTTGCATTTAGGTCATACATTATCAGTATTGTATTGAAGGTCTGTTCCTATGTTCAAAAATTATCTTGTACTCTGGCTGGTTTTAAATGTGTCACATTAGATACTATTGGTTATATTCCTATTTCCAGCTTTGGTTCTCGTTCCATTCTACGCTATTTAATTAACAGCCGTCCTATTATAATTTTATGAGAAGCCCAAGTTTGTGTATCAGAATTTGCTCATACGCTAATTGTTATTAATCATTTGTGCATCTTTATGCTATCGGTTTTAATGGAAGAGATTAAAGAAAATAATTTATAGATCTATCAGAACAGTTACTGTTGTGACGACTGCATGTGTAGTACTAAAACTCTGTTAAAGCATCTGAACATAAATTTTGATAGCGTAATACGACGTGGAGCATATCTTTTAACAGTTAGCAAATGCCTACCACTTTTATTTCCAAAGCTGCATTTGGAAATTGAAGTTTGAAGAGAAACATGAGTGTAGCCCATTGTGCGATTAACTTATCTCTTGTAAGTTCTTTGTATTATTTTTTATATTTAAGTACAGGAAAATTAATATTTGCACCTAAAAATAAGCTACAATTGGAATTTCATCAGCTACAATAGTTAGTCTTAGTGCGTACCATAACAACAATTATAGATTAATATAGAACCAAAATCCTCGTCTCCAAATCTCTGTAAGCAGTTATTTTTTCACGTAAATTTGATCCGGAAATGTGTTACTACATTTTATTTTCTAAGACTGCATAGTGCATAAGTATAAACAACCCTAATCGAATCCATAAGATATAATTTTGGGAAAGATACTGTTGGTTCAGTTGTAGATTTAGATTTCACGACTGCCTTTTACTGGCATGCGCACGTCAGCCCTTTGGGCTTTTTGTACTGTCGGGAGTTTTCAAGTTAGCAGGCCGACATCCGTATCTTTTACTAGACTTGCAATGTCCCCTACTAGCTTGCGGTTGTCAATAGAGTTAAGGCTCCAATCGAGTTGGTGTCTTTTACACTCTAATGCTGCGCATTCAAAGAGGATATGATAGGCTGTTTCATCATCCTCTTGGCATAGTCTGCAAACAGGTTCATCTCTATAGATATTGATCCTGTGCATAAATTCTCTGAATGATCCAGTGTCTGTTAGTAGACTGACTACTTGCTTGTAGATGGAAAATTCTAGAAATTGGAGAAACGTAGTAATAGCTTTGGAATTGAAAAACAAATTTGCCTTCACATATCTCACAAACGCCTCTGAAACGGTTTGGAGGGTATGAGTTATGGAAACCAATGCACTGTTTATATCGTTTATTGTCATTTCTTTACTGCTACCGTTTTTGAGTTTATAAGTTCTCGATCTATCTGCGTATATTTGTTGTAATTATAGATTTGCTAGAACTCATAGTATTTGGTAATAACCTCAATTAAAGAACTGCACACCGGCTTCACTGAGTCTAGCTGGTGAGCCTCAAATATACTCGCGTAGCTTTGCAAAGTTTGATAATTTTATGGAAAATATTAGCTAAAATTGTTTGTAGAAGTTTCTTTGTATTTGTTTCAGACGGGCTATTGACTTGATACTTCCCAATTTATTGACCGCAAAAATCACAAGTGCTGAATTTTTCAGTACTACACATTCTGTAGACCCGCTAATCGCCACTATTATACCCTTTAAATTTCTGGAAAGTTTCAGTCTGGCTGCCACTAAGCGCCTCTTTGCTAGTGCTGCGCCTTCAGCGGACACTCGAGCAACACGTGTTCTGCCGTGTTCGAGTCCTTGTCGTAGTCGCATGCGTCGTGATCGGATTTTCCGATCTACATCAGGTACGACCGCTCTTTATCTCATGTTTACCAGACCTTTACGTCCCGCTAGATCCTTTTTCACTAACTAGTACGCGCACTTGTTCTCATCGATACCGGAGTGCTAGTTTACCCAGTGGAATCTACACTTTTTCATTTATTCTCCATCATCCCTCTTTGATATATTCTACAATAGTTCCATCTTTACATAGAGCTCTATTGTCTTCCATTTGATTAATTCTTCTGATTCACCGTTTAGAAATTTTGCGCTTATAATCCACTTGGATTGTACATGCCACTCATATAGTTAATCTATTTAGGATTTTTTGCTATTTCTAGTATTACTTCTTTGACTACTATTAGCTTTGCTTTATTGTTTCTTAACGCAAAAATTTATTTTCGTCCTAATTTGGTTTCAAAATTTTGTTTTATTTAATGACATTCTCCGCGTCTTTGTATTTTCCTCACTCCAACTGTTAGTGTTATTATTTTACATAAATCTATATTTTCTTGACTTACCGAATCCCGGCTCTGCTGTGGTAATTGCTTTACTTTTGGTATTGTAGAAGTTTTATTCTTCTGTGTATTACCTTTGTTATCGAGTCGGTGATTATGTAGACATTTTCACGTTTGCAGCTTCTATTATTAATCAATTGTTTTTCGTTTTAATTTATTTAATTTACTTTCTATGCTTCCATGTATTCTGGCACTATAGTTCTGTTTTTTAAACATGTGTAGCAGGTACCAGTGAAAAAAGCAACGCAAAAGTAAAGCTCTAATTTTTGAATCAATGTCAGATTGCTAGAACTGAGACAATAATGGGTGAATTCTTAACATATGCATTAGACACTAAGCTATATAACAATTGCAAGCTAATCTTTAGACTACGAAATGGACAACGACGGATCTATAGGTCAGAAGCAAATTTACCCAGTGGCTGGACCTGCCACGGAAACTTTCGCTCCTAACTGGTGCGGATCGAGACGACCGATGGCGATGCATGCGACTGCAGCGAGGGGTCAGACAACGTGGAATATCTGTGGAATACCCGCTGGACGCGGTGCAAAGAAATCTAGTTGAGAGTCTCTTGGTGCCAGCGGAGCTAAGGTGGAAAAACGGTGGAGAATATTTTCGGAGTTCGCGGGAAAAAATTGAAAGATTACGAGTAATTAAGAACAGGAAGTATCGAATAAAACCAACTTTCGAATTGTTAAATTGTTATTAGCTTAATTTGTTATAAAGCTTGTTGACAGTCGATGCAGTACTGAATGGTGGATGACGGAATTGTCTGTTCCTATGCGATTAATAAATTGTAAAGTTTTTTAGGCTAATTGTAAAGCAATATCAATAGCCATTTATTTATGTAGATAGTATTTTTCACAAAGGAAATGCAACTGGAGCTTTTTGTATCTTCTCTAAGATAGTATTTTCTCAAAGAACTGTTTTATTCATCTTAAGGATTAAACATAAGTATAAGAAAACTGTCATGGATAAACAGCTAGTAAATTGAGAACAGTTCATCTGGTTAAAAAAACTAGCAAGATTCATTGAACAGGAATATTTTGATCCTTTACTCCGCTGGGCTTGCTGCAGTTTGGTTCGTTTCATTAGGGGCACATGCATTACTCAGCCCGATATCCGCGATCGATATAAATTACCAATAAAAAAAGCACTGATCGTGCTCGTAATGGCCCAGAGAGCTCACGCCAGCAGCGATGCTTTACAGAAGTCGCAGAGTATCTCATTGCAGGAATTTCTATGGCAGGAAATTTTTAGTCTCCGCTTCCTTTTTGTTTAAGTGCGTTTCGCTTTGCTTCTTCGAGTAGGCTCCGGCCTTTGTTGGGTTTAATGCTGCAAGGCCGGACTTTTATGGGAGTTTGTTCGAATTTACCTTATTTATATTTCCTTTGGTTCCCGCTTCAAATGGCGGCCGGCGACGGGGGATTGAATTAACATCGGCTTTATGGATGATAATTCCGGGCCTAAAGTGGCGGTCCGGAGCTTTTTAATATTTAACAACAAGTGTATAATCCTAAATTCTGGCCCCAATCGTCCGACTAACTCCAAATTATCCAGAGATCAGCGGCGGCCCGGCCTGGAGCTGAGCCAGCATTTCCGATAGCATCTCGCGCAAAACGACGAAAAATAATCATAAAAAGCTCACGTTCCTCGTAAAACAGTAATCACCAGCCAACTTGATCGTTCATTTTAGAAAGTGCAAGCTTTTGGAGCTTATGGATGGCCGAAAATAATAAAACACGAGCTGCGGAAGGCGGCGGTAGCGATGATCCATAAACGCAACTCAAGCCTTATTGAAAGTTACATTAAGAGCAAATAGTGCCGAGGAGGCGCTGAATGGAACCTAAATAAGTGAAGATCCTGTCACATGTAATAACCATGCTTTTCAGGAGCTCCTTAACTTAATAAAATATCACTATTGTTAGTATTATGCTATCTTTCTCATTGCATTGACATAATTTTTTAATAAAATGGCAATATCATTGTCATTTTATGCATCTTTAAAAATTAACAGTAATATATTTTTCGAACTGGAACAAAAAATCAATTATATAGGGTCGTTGCCATAGTTTCGATTTATATAAAAATCATCAAGACCTAAATAGATATGGAAAACCACATGCACAAACTACCTACGTCGTTACGTCCAGTATCATTACAAAAAGATATGATTATTATTATTTATTTTAGTGCAATCTACCGAGGCAATGTTTTATAGTTATATAGCAGGTTACACAAAATACGCCTTAAATAAACATAGCAAGGTGGAAACAGAACCTCTTTCTGCTGATAATGGATAGCCAATGCATTTCGTTATAATATCCAATACCGGGACGGGGACTATTTACGACATATACAATCAACACAGCTAGAATGCAGCAAGTAGACGTTGTCGGCAACATCCTGTTTTCAAGACATCAGCTTGTCATCGCCAGTGCTAATACGCAAATATTTGTATCTACTAGAAAGTCCCTTCAAAATCGTATATCTCCGTTAAAACCGACAGAAGTCGAAATGCCCAATAGTCGGCGATCGTTAACCAAGGACTTCTACAACACACCGTTTGCCAAAAATGTTCTACACTCACATACTTTTTTTACGTACATTTAGCGCAACTGAAATAATTCAAGCGTCTGATGAACTTGTGTTAAAAGCTGTTTGCGAGCAGTAATACTCTGCAAACTGTTTCTTGTGCAGTGGGAGAATAAAGGCAAAGTGCATAAAACATTTGTCATGGAATTCACAGAAATAACAACAAAAAATAATAGGGCGGCAGGTAAAACCACCAAAACCAATCTTTCGGACTAGATAAACCAGCTATCCAACTGTTTACACATATATGAGCTATCTTGTAGGACTTACCTTCTGAACACGCCAGCAGTTCTAAATAAATATTAAAAGTTATTCTGCACAAAGATGTATTCCGCTATTAAAGTTAAACAAACACGAATTACTTTACTCTTTCCATATTTTTTAGGTTACTCGTTGGTCCAGAAGAAATATGAAAAGTACCAGCTTTTTGAAATTCTCTTAAATTAACCAACGTTTATGAATAATATGTTCTCACGGAAAACTGTATAGTAGAACATTAAACTACCCCTGGTATTCTAGTCCGTTTATGAGTTAGTTCACAATACATAGACCATAGGAAGCTTCAGCTACATCTATTGGACTCGTAGATTTACCATTCAGCAACGTGGTTATTTAGTTGCAGTAGAAGTAAGAAAAACCTTTTTTACTTAAATACAGTTGTGTAACTTTATTTAATATACTTATGTTTTCGACGTGACAAATGGTTTCGCTAATATTATTAAATCATCAAAGATAGAGGGTAAAAGTTTTCGATCATACGGTATAAGTCTACGATATTTTCAATCTCATACAATAAACTTATTTTAAGAATAGAATCCCGCAAACTACAATATGCTTTTCATTTCTTTATTTAACCTACTGTCTCTACCACCATCCATTTTAAAAGTTATTATTAGCTAGCCATTCAGAAACATTAGACTAAAGCAAGGTATACTATGATCAAAAGTTAGTTTCATGTAGTATGGCTATCGATTGTTTCTAATTTATGAATGCAATTATAAGTCCCTTAAAAATTAAATGTCAAGTTTGCCATTTGTACAAGTGTGAACGTAGTTGCATTCAATAGCCATACTAAGTTAAAATAATTTTCGATTACTCTATATATTTTTAAAATGGATGGCAGGAGAATACATTTAAATTTATGTAACAAGGACTGCACGGCTAGTTACAGCAGTGACAAAGGGAGTGGGATGATACACCAAGCATTAGCTAATTACATACAAGTTGTTGACTAGAGCGCTACAAGTTCTTACTCAATCTCCATTAATCCTTTCAGAATTTGAAACGTGGCAAAATCATCACAATATCCCTTGCTACGTGCAGCGTTGTTCACACATCTCAACAATAGGGGATGAATCTGGCTTTTGAAAATGTCATTAAGCAACGACAATGATGATACGTAGACAGGGTAGAGACTGAAATTTCTTGAAAGCATACACAGGGGAAGACAACCAGCTGCTATATCCACAAAATGCGATTCGAAAAGTAATTTGATTAACGGCACGTTACGAAGTTCACCCTTCGTTATTCATAATTATTAAGAAGCTTCCAAGCTTGATCCGGCTGTTAGCCGCAATTAAAAAATTACTTCACGATAAATGGGGGGGAGGGGCTCCCAATTATTACGTAATTATCGACCGCACAAGCTTGATTTTCAGACCCCGAGTGTCGCGGTTCGAGACGCGATGATGCATTTTCTATAGCGATGGTTGCAATGGTAGAAAAGGGAAGCAATGCAGACGTTATTAATGGCAGCAGAAGTTGGGTTGGATCATGCACTGAAACCGACAGAACCATATGGGCAGGGGCGGATTAGGCCAAAATAAAGAAGAACCTACTAATTTTCACTAGCCGCATTAAGAATAGTAATTATTCTAACAAAGATTTGCAGGCTACATATATTCAATAGCTTCAAATTAGTAGTACAAACTGTAGAAGGGCTTCCAAAATCTAAACTGTTGCTGAAATGTAATTAGGGTAATACACAACTCGTTACTGGTTAAAAACCATTTCCTACTTGCAACAGGCTTGAACGATTGCACTCGGCTAGCTAGTGAGATATACGTGGCCTAAAAATTGATAGAACAAGTGCTCGCTTGCGAACGTAAAATCATTAGGTGCGGAGAAAAGATGTTTTATAATTGGTCAGGCGCAAGTGTGATGAGTTATTAGCTTGTAAAGTAATGAGAGGATTTTATCACGGAAACCCTTGCTCACGACTTCGTGAAATGTTTGTATTCGGCTCTCGGGACCGAACTTATATTGCCTCTATTTTCTCTGAAATCTTCCCTGAAAACGCGAATTGCATTTTGCTTCAGAAGTAAGCAAACAGGATGTAATTGAATGCGGTTCCATTAAACACACTAAGGTACGTAATATTCTCGGCGCACCAACTGTAAGGGCTGGAACCCGTATTAAATTCCCTTAACATACTTGAAATGAGTGACGGCATGACCTAAATGAAGACTAGAAAAATTAGTATTGATGACCAGACAGTCACCGGTTCTAAATAACTATTAGCGCACCCGATCGGGGATGTGCTTAAAATTTAAGTGCGTTTAACGGTCGGTTCTTAAGATATTCCAAACATATGCATCCTAAGAAAATGGACGATATTACACATACAATATTATTATATACACAAAAGCCTCATTAAACTGTATTATAATTCCTTACACATGGAGTGATTACTAAAATTGATGACACAAAGTAAAAAAGGACAACGCGGATCAGGTGGAATAAAGTGTTCTTGGCTAAAATATTTACGTTCCCATTAATTCTCATAATAAAATAGTATTGTAACGATTCAGCTGACAGTTATTTGCCCCAATGCCTCGATTATACTAGAAATTCCAGAGACAGCTGCCGGCGCGTGAATCATAGGCTGCCGACGGGCGGCCTTGAACGCAGGTGTACGTTGGTGAATCATTTTCCAGTCGATGCTAGAGCAGCACTGACGCGACACGTCACTGTTGCCGGAAAATCTGGAAGCTTCTGGAAGGAAATTATTGGCCATATAAATACCCGGCCGTCGGACCCGCAGTTCAGTTCTGAAATAATTCTGCGGCAGTTAGAACTCACGTCGAGGCTTGTTGGAAGCCCCCATATAAATAAAACCGCGTGTACATAATCTCTCGGGAAGTAATAATAAGTAAATAAATATATAATCGTTAGCGTTTAAGAGTGATATAAATAAATGTGCTAATCCGTACGTAATAGAAATAAATAATAATAGTTGTTAGCAATGCGTGTACCGATAGTCGTTAGTGCTTGAATTAATTTGTAATCTGCTTGATAATTCTCGCATGTGCTTGTAAACAATAATCGTAGTAATTCATTGTGTAAATAAATATTTGAACCCATGTTTGTCGTATAATTTTAAATAGCCCGAACGTTAAGAACGTAACAGTGGTGTCGGTGTGAGGTTTTGAACCGGGGGCTATATAAAAAAATTATCGAACAAACATTAAAATAAATAAATTGGTAACAAGTGCCGATAAAACGACGGTCAGATAAATAAATTGAAGTGAGTATTGTGCATGCCTTTGACGAGATCTCAAAGCAGCAAAATGGAAGCCCAATTAAGCCAACTTTTGCAACTGATGCAAGTTAGCCAGGACAAGGCGGAAAAAGCACAAGAGGATCTTAGGAAAGAGATCCAAGCTGGGCAAGAGAAAGCGGAAAAAGCACAGGAGGAACTTAAGAAAGAGATCCAAGTTGGCCAGGAAGAATTGAAAGCCGGCCAAAAGAAGGCACAAGATAAGGCAGAGGAAGCCGCGAAAGCACTTAAGGAATGGCTGAAGGCCGAGCAAGAGAAAGCAGTCCAAAAACTTGAGGAAAAATTGAGAGCCACTCGAGAAAACCTCAAGGATGAGCTTAGGGAAGAATTGCGATCCGGTCGAAAGAAGGCAGAAAAAGCACAAGAGGATCTTAGGGAACAGCTGGAAGCAGGGCAGAAAGCACGAGAAGAGCTGAAGGTCGGGCAGGAAGAGCTGGAAACCGCAGAAGAGGAAGTAGTCCAAAAGCTTGATGGGAAAATAAATGGAAGAGTTCGGTCTCTGTTGTTGGACCTGAGACGCGGCGAGTTGCACGTGGGTGCGGAGGAGCTTTCCCGACACTCAGGAGGAGAGATCGCGGCACAAGTGGTATGGGCGGAAGATGTTATTCTGCAGGGACGAACCGAGAGGGTCGTGGATGCATACCTGGATGGCGATCTCCGGAGCAACGTGGTGCGCGTGGTTGAGCCCGATTATGCTGACATTGCGGACGAGTGCATCCTGGGAATGGATGTTGTGGATAAGTGTGAGTGCGCTTTGGACCTGAGACGCGGCGAGTTGCACGTGGGTGGGGAGGATCTTTCCCGACACCCAAGAGGAGAGATCGCGGCACAAGTGGTATGGGCGGAAGATGTTATTCCGCAGGGACGAACCGAGAGGGTCGTGGATGCATACCTGGATGGCGATCTCCGGAGCAACGTGGTGCGCGTGGTTGAGCCCGATTATGCTGACATTGCGGACGAGTGCATCCTGGGAATGGATGTTGTGGATAAGTGTGAGTGCGCTTTGGACCTGAGACGCGGCGAGTTGCACGTGGGTGGGGAGGAGCTTTCCCGACACCCAAGAGGAGAGATCGCGGCACAAGTGGTATGGGCGGAAGATGTTACTCTGCAAGGACGAACCGAGAGGGTCGTGGATGCATACCTGGATGGCGATCTCCGGGGCAACGTGGTGCGCGTGGTCGAGCCTGATGGTGGCAAGAAGCTCACTCATGGTATCCTGGTAGGGAAGACGTTGATGAAGACTGGGCTTGGGGTCCCAGTAAGGATGATGAACGTCAGCAGGGAACTGGCAACCGTCAGGAGGAACCCAATACTGGGAAGGGGCATGAGCCAACGAAAACGGAAGAAGATAGAAGATTTGGTGGCCCGGTACCAGGACATCGTCGAGTGCGGAGATCATCCCAGCGGCCGTACTGACGTAGGAAAACATAAATCAGTTGAGTTTGGCAAAAGAATCTTGCTGAGGACCGACCATCCTGCTCTGAGATGGCTGCTGCAGTGCGAGAACCCTGAAGGACAGGTGGCTGAGTGGATCGAGCGCCTAGAAGAGTTCGACTTGGGAATAAGTCATCGACCTGGCACAGTCCACCGCAACGCCGATGCGGTATCCAAGAGGCCTTGCCCTGCGGACTGCGGCCACTGTTCGAGATTGGAGAGTCGTGCGGTACCCATTAATCGTACCACTGTGGTCGACGACTCATGGGAGCCAGACGAGTTGCAGAGTAGCCAGGAGAACAACCCCGACTTAGGCGCGGTTATAGCCTGGAAGCAAGATGGCCGTCGACCTACCTGGCAGGAGGTCCCCGCCACCAACGCAACAGTGGAGGCTTATTGGGCGCAATGGGACTTCTTGCAGCTGGACGGCAACGTCCTGACCAGAATCTTGGAAGATGAGGACAGTAGGGCAACGAGATCACGATCGATGGTTCCAAGGAGTAGAGTGGCCGAGGTTCTGCGCTACCTGCATGATTGCTCCTCTGGAGGACACTTCAGATTGAAGAAGACGTTGCAAGAGGTCCAAGAAAGGTTCTACGGGGCAAGCTGCAAAGGTGACGTCCGAGAGTGGTGCCGGAGGTGCGAAGCATGCGCTACGGGAAACGGACCTGTTGGAAGACGTAGAGCTCCGAGGTGGCAGTACAACGTCGGTGGTCCGTTCGAGGGTATAGCCATTGACATCGCCGGACCATGCCCCGAAACCGAAGGGGGAAATAAATACATCTTGGTGTGCATGGGCCACTTCACCAAATGGCCCGAAGCGTACGCCGTTCCGAAGAAAGAGACCGGTACTGTCGCTGATGTTCTGGTGAAGGAGTGCTTCAGCCGTTTTGGAGTCCCCCTGGAGTTACATTCCGACCAGGGCCGGAATTTCGAGTTTGGACCGTTCCAGAACGTCTGTAAGCTACTGGGGATACGCAAGACCCGGACCACTGCCCTCCATACTCAATCGGACGGCATGGTGGAAAGGATGAACGGAACCATGGAGAAGCATCTGGCCAAGGGCGTTTCCGAGCATCCGCGTGACTGGGGCCAGTACATGCACCTGTTCCTGATGGCCTACCGATCGGCAGTACAAGAGACAACCGGCGTCCAGATCGAGGTGTGCTGTTGCGAAGCCTGGAGACCACGGTGGGCTGCTGCTTCTTCAGCCAGTCAATGTGCCAGAAGGGCACCGCCTGCAAGTACCGCCATCGGACCCCCACAAGAGCGAGAAGACAGGCACTCGACGCAACTCGTTCTGGGACAGAACGATCTAAGGCGGGGGCAGTGTAACGATTCGGCTGACAGTTATTTGCCCCAATGCCTCGATTATACTAGAAATTCCAGAGACGGCTGCCGGCGCGTGAATCATAGGCTGCCGACGGGCGGCCTTGAACGCAGGTGTACGTTGGTGAATCATTTTCCAGTCGATGCTAGAGCAGCACTGACGCGACACGTCACTGTTGCCGGAAAATCTGGAAGCTTCTGGAAGGAAATTATTGGCCATATAAATACCCGGCCGTCGGACCCGCAGTTCAGTTCTGAAATAATTCTGCGGCAGTTAGAACTCACGTCGAGGCTTGTTGGAAGCCCCCATATAAATAAAACCGCGTGTACATAATCTCTCGGGAAGTAATAATAAGTAAATAAATATATAATCGTTAGCGTTTAAGAGTGATATAAATAAATGTGCTAATCCGTACGTAATAGAAATAAATAATAATAGTTGTTAGAAATGCGTGTACCGATAGTCGTTAGTGCTTGAATTAATTTGTAATCTGCTTGATAATTCTCGCATGTGCTTGTAAACAATAATCGTAGTAATTCATTGTGTAAATAAATATTTGAACCCATGTTTGTCGTATAATTTTAAATAGCCCGAACGTTAAGAACGTAACAGTATTAATATATCAAGACCGAGCGGAGTATTTTATGGTTGCTGCCAACCTTTGGTAATGGAGGTAGCACCAGAAGCAGAAAGCTTGAAGGCGCTCGACTAGAATATTTATGCGACTAGTTCCCTATGCGTAAATTAACCGACGCAATTTTAAATCGTGTTTAAATCCAGTTTTTGGAGGATCAAATTACAGAGACAATTTTTCAATTTACTAGCTGAAACATTTCCTCTCACATCTGAGAAAAGGTGTGGAAGAACTAATTTATTCTAAACGTAGAGAATATAGCATCGTTACTCTTTTCTGTTTCGTCGACTACTTGAAAGTATTTGATTTTGTCAAGTGCTGACCACTATGGAGAATGTTTAAAGAGATATCTCATCAATCTCATTCAGGGTTTAAATGACAACAATGTCGAATGCGTTCAAAACGAAAGCTGGAACTAGACAAGGCTAAATTCCTTGCCTATACCAATCAATATCCATACAGAGTACAATGAGAAGACGGATAAGTCTGAGAAAAAACAACTAATAAAGATTCGCCGACGACACATTCATGTTCGCGAACATCCCTGGAGTATTAAGAATCTGGACGCACTAAGACAACGAACTGGATAAAAATGAATTAAAGAAGTTACTGATATTGTGAAGAAGACGCCTTGCAGGAGTTGTAGAGAAATATCACTACATCCTGTATAATGGTTACAGAATTGAAGAGGAGAGCACAATTGCTTAAACAGACTCCGGTTTGGTATCAAAAGAACCTTCATGAAGACAGTTAAATTTCAACCTATTGATAATCACTTTACGTCAGTATTTTACACTATCACTGACACTATTATTATTATTATTATTATTTTATAAATACCTGAGCGGTAGGCAGAGATAGAGATGAACGATTTATTTCACACGGTTAAATTCATTCTCTTTCTAGCATATTCGATTAAGTTTACATGTTATATATTAAAACAAAGACACCTACCAGCTACTAATTTAATATATCTTTCTAGCAACTAAACAGAGAACTGTAGTGCTACGCCTAAATGTGATAACGTATTACGAAGAGTCATCTAAAACCATAAACCTGCTAACTTACAAAATCGTTAGCTGAAATTCAGTATGTCTTAATTGCCCATTTTCCATTTTTAGAACAACGCCATGCGACGGAGTTCTACTCCTGATTCTGCTTTGCAACCATCTTAGTTACTGGGCGGAATATACAGCATAATAGCGCTCTATTGAACGTTTGTTTACGTTGCGTATATTCTTAACCGTATTGTGTTTCAAATGCGGTTAATGACCTTCCAGCTCTACTTGGAGCTGCTTTGTTATCACCGCTGAAAGCAAGTAAGCTAGCTACATCCGATTTTCACTGCCATAAGCTGCTTATTTTTGGCATTTAAATTCATCAGTTGAATGTAGTTAGGTAAACAATGTCATTTGACGAACAGGAAAGCAGATAACACATTAATGAGGACGGTGATCAATAGTGAATTTTTGGATCTAAATATTCCGAAGCAGCGTTAGCTAGCTATATATTTCTTGAAACAAACTAAGAGGTAACTGAATTACATGAAGGTTTATTAACGTCAGTCATGGTGGAACGTTGATACATGTATTGTAATGGTTCACTGCCCATAGAAAGTCCGGTTGCCTAATTAACTAAATGAATAAGGTGTACATGAGCACAGAATGAAATATTTTATCTATTGGAAGATAATAAATACTTTACATTAACAAGTGCACTTGATGTGAGCAGCAGTAACTAATAATTTGAGGTGTAGCAGTTAGCATGAAACAAAGCAGGTTTTAAAAGGGTTACATTCAGAGTTTAGATATGATAAATGTTCGGAGGGGCTAATGCAATTTAATTTGTAGCTGATGGAATTCAGCTTATTAATGTCAGACATAATGTGAATAGAATAATACAAAATAATTTGTTAAATACAGAAAGAATATGAGCGTTATGTAGTAAAAGTGTATTATAATACAGCAAAAGGCAAATTAGCTCAAAGGTAAACGAAACCGTCCTCGCAAAATAATAATTGCAAAGAGCAATGAAAATGGAACACAACCGATAGAAAGACAATTAGTGTGACGTTAAATGAACTCCAAATGTATCAGTGCATTATAAACAAAAGTGACTTAAAGCAGAGCATGTGTAGTAACAATTATTCCAAGAAAAAGACAATATTAGAGGTTAGGTAAAGACATAACATCAAAACTGTAGTCCATAAGGTTAAACATGTTATCAATCCTAAATTTCCTTTATAAACATTTAAATATCTAGTTACTTAGAGACCTGACTGTAATTTATTAAAAATAACTAAACAATCTTGAAAAATGTGTGTTGGGGCAACATTGAGCTCCTGAATTATCATGTAAAATTGTAAATAAAAAAGCCCTTAGTTACAACAATTGCGTGTAAAGTGTGGGTGTAGTTTGCAAGGTGTTAAGACGTCCAGGTGAAACAGATAAGTCAGCAGAGAAATACCTCCAAGTGCGATTGACTTAGGGCCCCATTTCCTTATGCAAACAGCTTCGCCCAGCGAGAATAGTGCCTGTTACGAATTGGGAGGACATTCAGGAATCGGTACGAGCAGAAAGCCCAACCAAAAAGCGATTCCCAGGTCCAGAATTCCCGTGGTGTCATTTTAGGAGTGTTTCCGGCGTCCAAGAGGTCTCCGATAAAGGTAGAATTTTGCAGGAAGACTTTGCTGCAGCGCCCTAATTCGCGGGGATCAGCAAGATCAGACTATCTACGAGGTGGAAAGTCATATTTCAGTGGTCCAGAGCCGTCCAGTTTTCAGAAATTTAGATAGCGTTCTTTGAAAATGCGAAATGACGCGGCATTTTTCAGTTTTTGGGCGGATATAAACAAAAAACAGTCGAGCGTCGATTACTACGTCACAGCTAGAAACAAAACGAACTTATCAGTTGCTACTTCACAGTAATTAATATTTACCTGACGCGTCTTTGCCATTTTAGTGGTTTTAAAATTCAATTTACGCTGTTTTGTACACCACCGATCATTTTCTCAGATGAAATTGTGCATTTGCCCGAAATATTTGGGGGTATTTGTCATACAAAGGTTATTTGTCATACCATGTTTTTCCTTAATTTTATGAATCCACACCCCTGAACCAAGATTGTCTCATGTACTACCGAGCTAGGCCCGAATGTTTATTGCAAATAGATAAAATAAGAAAAGGGCAATAAACGATTTATTTGCCGTAATTTTTGTTACTGTCTTTTAATTCGCCCTGAGTATGACAGGTGAATTTCAATTGAAACTTAATAATTATAAAGTGTAATTTATCCTAGCCATTAATTAATTATTTTAAATAAAACCTATTTAGGAGGACGATTACGGTATAGTTCTGGCCAAATTTAATCACGCAAAGCTTTTTTTTAATTAGAGGAACGCTTGTATTTCCACGTAATAGACATATTCGCTGAAATTCACCAATGGTAATAGCATTTATTCTATTTTGAAGTGGTCTGTATTTGTTTCTGATATTACATACATTCAGGATATTCATATTTTATGAAACTATATTCTTAGATAATGACATTTAATAATTTAATAATGTTATAGCTCCTACAGTATCTAGAAATATCTGAATACCTTTTGACAGTAACCTATAGGGTGTTACTCAGCATAATAAAGTTCCTTTGCTTGCTAGTTACTACGTTCACATTAAATAGAAGTACCTTAAGCCGAGTGTCTAGATATGATTATACTCCTCTTGACGCTAATCTACCAGATCCTATTCAATCTTGAACGATGGCATTTTTTCCTTTGTTGTGAAGGTAATTTTTTGTTCACAATATTACATTTACAATACTTTGCAGTACCTTACTTCTCTTGGTATTAGCATACAAGGGTTCACTGAACCTTTAACCAAGATATTTATTCTAATGCTAAGAAACTACTGAAAGAGACATAACATGCACAAGTCTAATACGTGATGGCTTGATTGTGATGATGATGAGAATTGATAAAACCATTTTATATTCCTAATATTGAATTAAAAATATCAAGGAGTATCTAAACTGATATTTCTAACTACTGGCACACTTCTCTTTATGCTAATATGGAAGATCATATCGAACCTTGACAGAATATTTATTGCATTCCCTTGATATAAAAACTAGTAGGAATGATAGTATTAATTCTATGATAGTACAGCCATTTACACAAAGCGTTGAAGCCTTTTTCTTCCTCTTGTTTTTAAACCGTTGGTCTATACCTCTTGGAAATGGGATGTGGACAACCCTATCTCGCCATATTTTTGAGATCATCTGGTAATCTAAACTCAGATGGTCGCTTACCCATCACAGTGCTTGGTAGCCTTTTATATTTATCCTCTGCACATTGTTATGCGCAATGAGAAACGTATTTCGAGTTACAGTTTAAAAAAAATCGTTTTGATTGTGTTCGCCTTTCTCGCTGCGAACGTGCTTTCTGGACTTTACAAGACGTTGGAAATTTTGACCGTTAGAGTGAGTTGCACGTGGTCATTTGATCCCGCTTTACAATTGTTGCCGAATTAGTTTAACGTTTCGGGCCATGACTTTTTGCCGAGCTGTTTCGTTTTATATCGGGCATGTCCCATAGCGAAATGTATAATTCGTTTGATTTCAATATGTCCTCGTCTCCCATCGTACACATGCTGTCAGGATCCAGATTACTGCTTCTGTAAGCTGCCGTTTGTACCTTTCGCTAGGCGGCCTTAACCTATTTCAGCGTGGACTTTGCTGAGTGGAAATTCTTTCAGCATTCTTCGAATTTTACCTTTGCGTATTGTGTGATAATTTGACTTGGTTCTCGTACGTTGCATTATGCGTTGTGCAGATGCCTTCGATGGGTTGTCGCTCAGTGCTCATCAAAGTTCAGCTTGTTGTGTACCAACTATTGCAACCTACTTTAGAAGACTCACATAACTCCGATTAGCTCAATCCTCGGCTTGCGATACGGATATGGTAAATGTTTTAGGATCACTAAGAAAGAAGTATTGGGCGCCAACAGCTTTATTTAAACTGTTACTTTTTCTACAATATTTATATATACATTCAATCATATAATTTATGGGTTATGTTAATGGTTAATTATAATTTTAATACGTATAATAAAGGTTTATCTACTATGACTGTTGATATTATATGATATTTCACACTGAATTATCGAATTAGAGTTCATATCAGTTTGATTTAAATTGATTAATCAATCATGAGTATTATAGAAAGGTTTTCTTTCTTTTTCTGAAATTCGGCACCTTTAGGTAAGATTTTAAAGACCTCTTCATACCCTCTTAACCTATTTCTATTCACAATGAAGGCTGTTAAATGATTTATCGGCTAACTCAATTCACATTTCTAAAGTATACGAAATGTTCATTATTTGACGGATACCTGCGGTATAACATTAAACCCTAACTGACATATGCAAATACAACCTGGTGGCTATCTATTTGGTTCCTTTTAGCCTTGTTACTGAAAAGGTAATTAAATCTTATTACACTATTATGAAGTTATTGACGGTAGATTGAATTTCATATGTACATTTTAAACTTGTAACTTGACTGAACTGAACAGTTTATATAATTTTCTTGCGGTTTAGGACTAATCTAACTAAAAAGGAGGCGATCCTATGCTGCCAGAAACTGTTGTCTTGTTCATCGAGTTGAACTCTACTTAACAGGAAACAACCTCATCGCCAGACTAATGAAGCAGCCTTTTTGGGCGAGGAGCTCTTAGCGAGAATTAATGATGGCCTAACATCGTCTTCTAAATATTTCCGTTAGGCCCTCCAAAAAGGTTTCATCGAGACTCCGTGTGACTCTATCCAACTGGACTACGTGTGACTCTATCCAACTGCACTATGTGTGACTTTATCCAACTGAATTATAACGTCCCGCGCACAAAGACAGCAAAGAATAACAGGAAAAGCCAAAAAAGCTAAACCAAAGCCACCTCTATTAGAATCTATACTGATCGCCAATGTATGTACCTACCAGTTAATTTGTAACTGCTTTTTCTATTAAGAACCTGCCCAATGAATTAATTCTATTTGCCTGAAAAACCATTACTCTTTCATATAATGTAGAATTAGATTAACTACAACCTTACAGATGGAAAGTTTCGACAAATTACACATTTCAAACAGCCAGGGATGGAAGCGGCTTTGCGATTCCTTGTTGTTGGAAAACGTCTTCTCGTAGGTTGACATAGCTAGATATATCTATTCCTTGATATCGAAAGTTATTTTATTGTTGTTTCTAAGGTTGGTTTGGAAATAGTTATGCATTTTGCGTTGTTTGGTAATATTTACATATTTAGTTTCTCAGCTCTTACTTGTATGTATATACCATAGGCTGCAAGTCGTCTTTGTCTGTTCTTCATATGAGTACAACATCAACAGTATTGAAGTGATAAGTATATAGAGTACTAACCAATAAAATATTATGAAACATTAAAATAATATTTCCAAATAACATTACACACCTAATGATACAGAAAATCTTATTCAAACTGATGTTATGGTATACATGCTGTGACTGAAAATGACATGTTTACTCCTGATAGTTCTTCTTCTTTCCGTGCCTCATCCATTCTGCATATTGGCTCTCACCATACCGATGCGGGCTTTATTTAGAATTACTATTTTTGGACAACGTTATACTTCCCTTAATTCAGCCCAAAAGATGTTAGTTAATCTTAAACCGTGGTATGCATCGTAGTACAGAGAAAGTGTTTCCGCGAAGCTGGTTGAATTTGCGCAAGCCTTCGATTTGCGTAGTTCCGGAATTATTGTTGCACTCGTCCAATTCGCACCTTGGAACATAAAGTTTATAATATTGTAGAACCAGGTTGTTTTTGACAGGAGATGAAGCTTCTTGGTTGCAATAAGATGTAACGGGGGATGGTCAGGCCTTGCAAGACAATCTTGGCCTACGTCTCGTTACAAATGAACATACTTCAGTAGTTAAAAGTAACAAATACAAATCCTTACATATGATTAAATGTGTGTCGTGTTTTTTAACCAACTATTGACATAGGCAAAAAACAAGACAGCTTGCAATTAATGTAGCGTAAGTACACAAAGTGTTCGTAATATGACCCAGTGCCGGTCTCATAAAGCAAAGGTTTGCGCAATGCTTCCTTATAGTAATTGCAACTTGATCCAGTAACTTGACGTAATGTGCCGAGTTTTGTTTACAATTAACTTATCTAGCATACGTTGAACTAGTTTTTTAGTCTAATTAAAGGCACTTTTGTGTCTACATGATTTCAGTTAATTTTTAAAACTTTTTGTTAAGGCTATTTGGTCCATGATCAAACATTAGTTTGGACATTTTGGCCGGGCGATGTGGGTGACTAGCGGGAGTTCCACGATCAAACGTTTGGGCCAGAGCATGCTTCGCGACCGGCGGACGTGGCTTCCGGTGTCGAATACAATGGTTTCAGACTGAAGTCGTCCATGCTGACGTTAGGTTTTTCCTTACGTTTCTGACGCTGTTTGACCTGGCATGTGCTTCTCCATAAAATTGATTATTCCGCACAATAAGCAAATGACGAGGAATGCAGTTAAACCGCTGACCGACCCTGTTGTAATTGATAGGTGTTTCCAGCGTATATTGGATAGGTGGATACCTTGTTGTTGCCGAAACGGCCATGTGGTGTAATGTTTCTCGGATTGGTTGCTCGGCTTTGTACTTGTACTTCCTCCATAGTGAAAGAATGTCCGCCAGATTCCGTTGTAGTCTTGGCCCTGTGTGCATCGTCTGGTTCGTGCTTCTTCCAGTGGATGTCTTGGACGCGGCACCGTTGACTACCCTTAGTTTGGTTGTTTTGCTGTCCTCCTTTATGACAGCTGGGTGAGGAATGTAATCCGGACTCCAAATTCTTGTTAGTTTCGAATCGTTTTCCCAACTGCAGCTTCCTGTCGACTGCCCTCCGTTTCGATTCTTCTACTTGACTTTGATCTTCTTTAAACGGTATGTTTACCACATAGGTATCCTCTTGCTTGCGACAATGGGTTACTTCGAATTGTCGTTTCAATTCAATTTCCTTCTGTGAGACTGGTTTCTCCATCAGGACCTCTTCCATCTCCCAAAACTTGTTGACTACTCTCATGTTGGGTTGTTTGTTTGCTTCTACTGCCCCCGATATGATCCATCCTCATTCCGTTTCTTTGTGCCATCATCCCTAGTTTCCGTGTTCTTAATTTCTTCTAGGAGTATATCTTTGTATGGATGTCTACTGGACCTGGCATGTTGTATGTTGGTTCGGCTAGTAAGCAATGTTCCTATGCGTCTTTTTCCTTACTGATTATTGCGTTTCTTGGCAATGTTCCTGTCAACTTTGCCAATATAAGCAGATCTGTATAGATCTGCCCCTATGAGGATGTCTAATGAGCTTGGCATGTTGTATGTTGGTTCGCCTAGTAAGCAATGTTCCTATGCGTCTTTTTCCTTACCGATGATTCCGTTTCTTGGCAATTTTCCTGTCAACTTTGCCAATATAAGCAGATCTCCCAAAATTCTAAAATAGCTGGAGAATCGTGACTTCAGTTCCACTTCAATGTTTCCTCTCGATTTTCCAGCTTTGTTTCTTCCTATCCCTATAATATCCTTGGATTCTTACTCTCTGTAATGCCAACAACTGAGCTGCTTCTTCCATTATGAACGATGCCTGTGACCCTGGATCGACCAATGCTCTCAACAATTCGTAGTATCCTCCGGATGTCTTCACCTTTACAAACGCCGTGGCTAACAGAACTTCCTTTTGGTTGGAATGTTTGGTTTTCCTGCTGACTTCTTCTTAGCTGTTTTTCCACTGGTGGTGGGAACTTGGACTTTCTTATTTGGCTTCAGTTGCGGTTTTGATGCTGTCTGCTGTTGATTTCTTATCAGAGTTTTATTCCAATCCTTATGCAGCAGAGTGTGGTGCCATTTGTCACATGGCTGGCATTTATTTGAATTGTAGCATCTCTCTTTCTCCTTGTGGACTAAACATCTCACACACAGCCGATGGCGCCTGATAGCTTGGTACCGATAGTCACTAGTCATTGAAATAAATTTCGGGCACTGTGTGATCTTGTGATTGTTGTTACAGATCCCACATCTGACGATGCTTGCTTGATAGCTTCTTAGCGGCCATGCTTTTCTTGATGACTCTGGTGGTTTTGTTGTCTTCGCGACTTCCATTTTCCTTTTTGACTCTTTAATTGCTTCAAGTGATTGGAATGTTTTTTCCAAAAATTTTAACATCTCCTCCAGGTCCTGGATATCTCGAGAGTTGGTCAACGACTGTTCATATAGTTTCTTCGTTTCCTTGTCTAGTTTATTGACCAGCAAATGTGCGATTATGGGTTCCCATGTCTCTGTATTTATGCCCATGTTGGATATGGCGCGTAAACTCTCCATCGTCGTATCATGCAGCTGTTTCAGACTAGCTGCTGATTCGTAGTTTAAATTGGGCAGCTCTAATATGTTATCTAAAAATTTAGACAACAAAATTCTTTTGTTATTGTACCTGTTCGTTAGTAAGTCCCATGCGGTTTCGTAATTAGCATCAGAGGCGTCGAGATGTTTGATTAATTTACTTGCCTCGCCTCTGAGGTACGTTTTGAAGTACTACATCATTTATGCTTTTCCTAATGTGGAATTGTTGTGGATAAGTCGCCCAAAAATGTCGTAGAAGGTTGTCCAGTTTTCGAAACTTTCTTAAAAGATTGGCATGGTAATTTTTGGTAATGGGATGACCGACTCCTCTCGTGG
Organism: Agriotes lineatus; assembly: GCA_940337035.1. Classification (NCBI taxonomy): domain Eukaryota; kingdom Metazoa; phylum Arthropoda; class Insecta; order Coleoptera; family Elateridae; genus Agriotes; species Agriotes lineatus. Next base: position 138,205,136 of record OW679200.1, read on the forward strand.
TCTAGGCTGCTCGTTGCTCGGGATGCTACTTATTTTACTAAATATTTGAGTTATTACCTGGTTATAACGCTCTCGCATCTGATTGTAAACTTCGTCAGTGAAGTAGTCAGAAAATTCTTGTTCACATCCGAGAATCTCCTCATGAAGGTTCGTGATGTTTTCCCACTGTTCGCATATTTTGCTGGCCTTATGCTCGTAGACCATTTTCGCCTGGGCTTCTTCTAATGCTGATACTGCCTCGTCCTGCACATCGCTAAATAATAGCATCTTAATTTCTTGTTTCTTAAGTCTGCCTTCTTGTTCGATGGGGTTTTCCATTTTCTCGGTTTCTAGGCCGCTATTCTCCTCGCTGGCTGGATTTAATTTCTCCTGCCATTTGTGTATGTAATTTGCTATTACTTGATATCTTTCCTTTACCTGGCTGTAGAAATCCTTCTTAATGTACTCGTGATTTTCTGGAAGTCGGTTTTGTAGCTCGATGTCCCCGTTCTCGAATGTCCTCCAGAATCCTTAAAATTCATCTTCTCGCTTGGCTAGGTAGAGTCGATTTTTCCTGTTTTCGGAATCCTTCATATTTGTGAGCAACTGGCACATTCTGTCTGCCAGCTGCTTTTGTTCCTTTATTATTGATTCCATGTCGTCGCAGCTTCTTTACTGACGTTGGAACTAACCTGGTCTAGTTAAGTAGTATCTTACCACTTTTTACTTTTCCGATTCCAATGTCCAATTTCTTGGCGGGACGCATGCCGCTGAAGAATCTTCTCGCTGAGTGGCGGAAGCCCTTGGAATCGTAGATTCTTAGCAGGACGTATGCTGACGTAATGTCCCCAGTTTCGTTTACAATTAACTTATCTAGCGCACATTGAACTAGTTTTTTAGCCTAATTAAACGCAATTTTGTATCTACATGATTTCACGTAATTTTTACACCTTTTTGTTAAGGCTGTCTGATCCATGATCAAACATTAGTTTGAACAAAAAGACACTTTTATTTCTGTAATTACTACATTTAGAATACCAAAGTGTATGAACTGATGTTTATAGATAGTAATATTAAACTAGTTCATATACGGTGTTGAGCAATTGAATTTTCATACGAAAGCCCTTTAATGACTTCTTTGGCAACTATGCGATTCAGTTTGATATGTGCATTATCTCTAATTGGAAATGCAGCCTTTCTTGACAAACACCACGAGCAGTGTTACTTAAATTACTTAAATGATTGGCGCATGGCGATTATTTGTCTGTATTTATTATTGTAATGCAAAATCTAATATACTTTTCGATTTTGTTTCAGGTAAGAGCCTTTCTTGTTGGACGCTACAAGTATGAAGATTGGAGAAGAGGAACTTTTGGAATTGATAGTGTTTGGATAGCCAGTTATTCCGCCGTTTTGGTTTGTACATAAATACCAACAATTGGATGCTAGCTATAATTCAGTTGTGTAAGATAAAATATAACAGCCCTTGTGACACGTAGCCTTTACCCTTCTTGCTGAACTACTGGTCTTAAATGTTGTAAAGGTTGCAGATACGTTGTGCTTTTAATCGATTCGAGTGTCGACTGGTTAGGCGAATTCAATACTTTGACAAAAGATTTTCTAGATTTTCAGCTACAAGCTAGTGATATTTATAGAAATGACCATCGGTCGTATGATACAAGTATGTATCTCCTGATTAAAGCTGATGCCACATTTCGTCACTCAAAATACAATCGGTTAAGCACTTTATCCTCATTATGGAAACAAACGGATACAATGTAGATCACAGTGCTTGCCGCGTTAATCAAACATAAAGCACAATATTAATTCTGAATAATTTGCCATAACGTTACACTCGCTAAATGAGAACACATTGTAAGCAGCTAAAATATCGTTGGGGTTTATAAAACATAGATATATTTTTCCGAACAGGTGTATTGTGACAAAAGCTAAACCTGGGTTCAAATAAGATTAATTGTGAGTTAGAGTATTTAGTTTTTACAAATAAATTGTAAATATTGAAGCAATAACACAATGATCACAAGTTTAGTAAATTGATTTCTTTTCAACCGCTGGTGTCAGCATACCTGAAGCAGCATGCATGGAGTATATTTACTGCACATTGGGAACTGGGCCTTGCACAACTTTAAAAATACCAAACATAAGTAAAGGTGACTAAACTCCATTAAAAACGAATTGCTTCAAGTGAACTTTGCGTGATTGTTAAAATTATTCTGTACCATAATCTAATATACATCTTAAATAAAATTATTATCCGTGTATTGTTGCTTTGAGTAATGTTAAACTAAAGTTATAATCTTGAGAAATAATACAGTTTATTGCATAAATTAATTGGCACTCAACGTAGAAGCCGATTCATTGCGTTACAGTACTTACAATGTATACAGGGAAAAGTTTCTGTATCGGCTAAAACATTAGTAACGTTTTATAGCTGTTTGGTATGAAATAAAACAAATAGAATATATTAATTCAAATTACGCATTCGGATTGGAAAATTTTAACTTTATGTGTGTGCAATGAATACCTGAATTTTAAACTACAGCTGCTGGCATTAGTCAATGGAATGAATAGCTACTTCTAAGAAAAAGTCAAAAATATTAACTTCTGTCTTCACTTGATTACAGAATATGAAATTTGGGACCTAATCTTTTCTTAAGTTTTTTATCACGTAGAGCTCAGCAAAGTAGCAGAAATTTTCTCAACTACCTCAGAGAAATATTATTTAGACAATTTGCTCTAATTATTTCTATTGCAAGATTTTTTAATTTTTTTTTGCAATTTTACAATGCTGTTTACAACACGTTTATTAAAAAGCCATATTATGTGGGGGGGGGGTTGAATAGAATTTCGCTACACCGCAACAGAATAAAGTTGCCCCAGTCAGCTAAGCAGAGGAAAGGGCTTTAGGTACAAGAAGTGTGCTCACTGCCGGTGGGTTAAACAGGTTTTATAAAGGAGACACCTCGACAGATTCGGATAATTGTTAGGCGCCACTTGTTATGTAAGCCTGTAAATATTTTAAGACGCTCCTCAACCCGTGCGACAATTTCCCTTGGCTCCAGGAAGGTGTTCAGCTCGGCAGCATTAAGGTCAAGAACTGTTATATTGAACGAAATTAACTACGCCTATCGGGGATCGGCAGCTGCTGGCTTCGGCCGCAGTAAGCAACTCTAATCTCTACGTGTCATTACATAACGTAGCGTTATACGAAGAAGATCCACAAGAAAATTCGTTGTTATGAAATCCACAAAAACAAGTATCGATAGCCCTTGGAGAGGCCTGAAACGTTCCCCAAACTTTAGTTCGAGAAAAGAAGCTGATTTAACTATAAAAAACATATATTTGAGACGGTTGCGATTCACAACATGAATTTCCGGATAACCATAACATATAAGCCTTAGCTTAGCTTAGCAGCTGTTTGGCTGGCTACGTGACTACAGAATCTAGTACATCGCGTCAAGTCTGACGTAGGTACGATAACGACGCACTTTAAGAATGGCCTTGGGAACACCGCAGGTTTGGCCGGTAAGAACTGCGAATGTCGTACGTGACGTTGAAGTTTCAAACTCGTACGCTAATGCCCTGGGATTGTCAAGTCTGACAAAAGTCGATAATGCCTATAAACGGTCAATAATCTTCCAAAACCGCTAGATCACTTGCACAGCTACACCGGTTTTGAACACACCCTTCTTTCACCTAAGTTGGGTAGCTCAACCTGAATTTCAGCAGTAAAAATGCCAACCACTCTAGCTTTGAGATGAACAATTTTTAAAACAATGTAATAACAGCCCATATCGCAACAATTTAAAGTATTTTTCAAATGCAGCAATGATATTTTTGAGACCTCCACTTTTCTAAGAAATTCTTTCAGGAGAGCATAACTTTGAAAAACTTTAAGTTTAATTCAATGAAACCTGCGACGGAATGTTTCCAGTTAAATTGACCTTTCATCTGCATGTGCTTCGTTCGGTACCTTAGTAGCTACGGGCTGGTTGAATGCTTCGATTGGTTAGATTTAGAACATCTTGGATAAATTATGTATGTTGTCTCTAGTATTAGTGTAGTATAGTGTAAAATTCAAATTAAACCAATGCAATTTAATAGACAACGGCGGGAGCCTAAGCACCTAAGTAGAACCGGAACCTGTCTCTAATATCAGCGAACGAGGATGCAGGGTCTGGCGAGCTTCTGCGTTGATGGTTCGCGCTGCGGCACTGCCTAAGGAACGAATCTAAAACAAACACTATTAAATGTGGACCCGGGTGTGTTGTTTACATCGATGTGACTACGTGCAGCTATTTAGGGGTAATTTGCACCCCTCACACCACTTATCGGCCGTAGAAGTGCAAATCAGAAGCTATAGAGCGCCCACGTCAGCTTGGGTCGGCTGACGAGGTGCGTGCTGGATCAAATTTGTCTTTTAAATAGCTCGAACGGTGCCATGGATTTTGGTCGATTTTAGGTAGACTCTGTAGGATCGTTTTCCGGGCCCCTTCAGAGCTGCAATTTCGCTAGGAGAGGATGATGTATCCCCTGGTATCAAGAACAGTGGCCTGGAAAATTGATTAAAGGCTTGTCTTAGGGGAGTGAGCGGCGGCTTGAAGAATAGTTTCGGAACTGGAGTTCCGGAGGTTATTTAGGGCTCTGGAAGGCTTCTTTTGGCTGGATTCTAGAATCAAGTACCTCGGACCGGCGGCGGTTCATCGGAAAGGATCGAAACAGATCCGGCTCTTGCTGAAGGCTGCTAGGTCTAGACCCCAGGAATACCCAAGGCAGATGGTTCCTTCAGGTGGAGCTGAAATCACAAGTCGGTGGACTCAAGTGTCTTCAATAAGTGGAGAATCTTCTTCTTATGCTCTGTGGATCTCTATCATCTGAATCTTCTCGTGGATTAATTCACGTAGGGATACGCCGTGGTTAACTGCTTGCTGAGTTGCTCATCGCTGGGCTGCTTTTATCGGCAAGTTGACGGCGTTCAAATCCAACACATTATTTATGTGTAATGTAATTTGTAAGGAGCAAACGTCACATCGATAAAAGTGTTACTATTCCATAAAGTAGTGTTAGCCAATATTTCATTCAAAACATTACATACCTTCGTTTAAGCTGAAATCGAATATCATTGTTAGGAATGAAAGGCTTACGTAAGTGAAATGATTTCTCAAAATTACATTAGGCCTCGCTTTTGTATACATTTTGCGACTTTTGATGTTAGTGTTAAATAAACTTTTTGAAAATCAGCTAGTTATTTGCGTTATGCCAATACAGTTGTAGGAAAGAACAGTTAATTGTGGTAGTAAATTATCATTCCTTAAACCTATAAATAACTTACTCAGCTTTTTTTATTTTTACAAGCCAAAGTAACACTGTATTTCAAAATAATAATTAAGTAATGGTTATGTCTTTCAATTAGCATAAACAAATTAATTTAGTTGAGAAAAACTATAGAGATTTTTGCACAATTTGTATTTCAACAAAAACTAGACAATTTTGTCCATTCTCTGCACACAAAAAATAATTGCAAAGAGAACGGTTCAACGTTTACTATTTGCATTCATCCGATCGGCTTGTTGAACCAAGCGAATAATAACCAAATGAGTGAAACTCTCCACTGGATATGCACTTTAAATCTGTTTAGTTTCAAAAATCAACAAACGGGGTCAACTATTATTTTTTGTAAAATATCGTATAGCTGGCAAAAACCTGATGCATCGTTTATCAGCAAATTCACTTCAGTAATGAATTAAACACCAATTACGGGTAGTGACAGCTTTTGTTGCATGTGAAATTTATGGCGGGGCATTTTATGGGTTTTACATTTTGTACAAAGTTTTAGTGTATTTAGGGAGTTTATTAACGCTTGTTTTGTAACATTCTGCTTGTTAATAAAAGCGGCAGAATATTATTTTTCTAACAGAGAAAGTGAAACTGATAAAAATTGCGCTCCGGTCAGTTTCTCTAGCTTTGCTAGATTTATGTAAATCAAACATAAAATAGTCTGAAAATGGTAAAATATTCTCTTGTCGCAGGTCGTAATATAATTTAAATTTCAAACCATCAAAGAAGGTAACTCATATTTCTTTTAAAGTATTACTCTTATCTCTTCTGACAATTTCAATTGGTTTAGGGGCCAACAGTATTCTATTCGTCCGATCTGGCGTTATCGGAACCTGTTCTACAGAGGATTATATTGAACCTAAAACCAAACAATTTTCCTCTATGCTAATTACTAGAAAAGCACCGTTTCTGCCATTTTTCTAGTGTAAGTTTACCTGTACGTAAGGATCATATTGTAAATCTTATCAAAATGTTGATGTCCTCCTGAGCGAGAAGAAAGCGTATAAGGACGTTTTTGTATTAAGCTTTACTTATTACTCTTAAACGTAGAATCCTTCAATCTGAAGCTTTTTTGCGAATTGCTGCAAATCCTATATAGAAAATGTAAAGTGTAGTATTGCATTTCTCAGCCGTCTCTATTACTTGACGAATATTTAAAATTTCTTCCCGCGTACCTCTTCCTCTACTAAACCCTACTTGCTCGACTGGTATTTGAGTTTGGATGTATGTCCGCAGACATTTCTTGAGAATGTTAAGCAACACTTTGCTTCCATGTGAAATCTCACTTAATAATAGAAGACACTTGAAATACGAATACATTGTAAGTATTTTGATGTATTTCCGTGACATTACGAGAGAGGATGCTATGCTTACTACGAACTTTCAGAAACATCTACGGAGCTTTTCTATCTACATTTGGAGTTCAATAGCATTTTGAGGAAAAGTCTTTGAAACATTTTGGCAAAATGAATTTTGGCGTCACTCCATCCAACATATCTACTGAGGGAATCATAGATGAAATTTAGAGTATTGTTAGCAATCTCCCAGTTGAACAAGTAGAAGAAATGAGACACAAGACTTGTCGGATATTAATATGTGCCTAGTCACCACCGAGAAACATTACTAGCGCTCCAAATACCTCTTTGAACTCGAATCCTGATACAAATTTTTAAGCTGTCGCTTTTGGTACCAGCGAATATCGTCAGAACCCGTCCTGAAGCCGTTTTCCAAGCCACCGTTTTCGGTATCGGAATATGCCCCCCAAACCAGGACGAAGTTTTTGGTACCAGGGAATACCCCTTCCTCTTCTGCACTCCACTAGCTGCGGTCTCCAAAACTACCCGTTAAAGGGGCATTTCTAAACCACCCTCTATAATTACAAGATTATCAGCGACCGTAGCTCATTAAAAGCTTAACTTACGTGGCTGGTCACCTCCTCTGGTCATCGACGAAATCCAGCGATGTCGCCAAGCAAAGCTACAACTCTAACAACGACTGCCAAGCTGGCAGCCAGTTCACAACCTGGGTGAAATTTCGAGCACGATCGATGAATTTTTAAGATAAAGGTTTCCTCAGTCCACAGCTCGCCTACCAGCACAAATTGGCGTCACACGACCCGTAGCACTAGCATTACACCCCTTACATTGAGAAAAACCCCCTTCGAGGTTAATTATTCGTAAGACGCGGTCACAACAGTGTAAATAACACGCCAACGTCACCATTTAGTATTGTTGTTAGTTGCAGTTCCAGCCATAACAAAGCGCAGTACCGACGCCGACCTGATTATATCTCGTTGCTTACGTGCCCCACGGCCTGGGGTCTGATGGTCTTAGATGTTTGGCTGACGCCTCATAACTCGAATTTACTTTATTTTAAGTACAGTGTACATACGTTTTCTACTTATTTATTCACAGAAACGGCATGTACTACCAGACATAATCTACCTATTTAATTTTTCGAAAGTGCTCTGAATCTAATCAATCGTAGCAATCTAGAAAATTTTCGCTACTGTTTACCACAAGGCACTGATGTGCAAAAAATTTAGAAATTACGTCGTACTGAAAAAGAGAAAGGACTATTGTGACAAATATCAGTCACTACTGAACGATCAACAGTACGTAACACTAAAGACAAGCTGGCAAGAGTTCATTAATACCAGAGCCAGAATATCGAAGGCAACTACCCAGGCTCTACGAATCTTTGACGATTCACAAATCGGTCCCTGTTACCTCGCTATCACACTACAACCATACGTAGACTGAACAAATCCTACTTGACGACTTCGGAGCACTTCGTGGAAATATTGGCTCAATTAGAATTAACGGATCAGGATATGTTGAACAGCTTCATGTGGAATTCCCAAGCTAACCAGTAGAAATCTTATAAGACCACGCTTTATTTCTCAAGGGCTACTTGAAGATGTGCCAGAGTTAGCAAGAATGTGCCTCGAGACGAGCTATACTTTATTTAAACATGCTATGAGGAAGAGGAAGGACCCGCTAGGGAATCTACATTATATTCAGTCATTACCAACATGTGCTGTAGGAGTGACTGAGAGAGGCAAAGTACAGAGGTCTGGCTGATTGGCTCTTGGTGGTGGCGGGCTGAGGTCAAAAATTCGGATTGGAATTAATCGAGATTGTTATAAGGCGTGTTGACAGCCAGTGTAGTACCGGAAGGTCGAGAACTGGCGCCCTGTAAATCTTGCGTTATTGGTTTGCTAAATGTACAGCATCTCACGATAGACGGCGGTTGTGGGTTGCGCATATTGCTTTGTCAAACCTTTTCCCAAAAACGGAGGTATATTGTGATATCAATTCAACGTTTTGGAAAATGTCCTCCCCTTTCTTATTGATGGGACAAAACGCGAAACATTTTTGGTATAGATGTTGCTCGATCTTCTATGGGAAAGGTGGAGGGTGAGGATATTCGCCATACTTTGATATCTACTCGTATATTGCGCCATATTTATATTTAGGTGAAGTGTTGTAAATCTTGTTGAATGTATTCGACGGCCGATTTCAATTTCAGTACTGTTTTAGTTGATGTCTACAATATACAAACCCTATTTTGATGTTTTCATAATTGATACTTAGGCTATAGGTATAGCTGACACTCTTAAGCCGTTTTAGAAGTTGTAGTAGCTCTCACTGGCGAGACAAAACAGGCTGAAACCGTGTGTATTGCAAAGAAAGAGATACTTTGAGATTAAATGTCCAGCAGAAATCAATGTATGCAGGCTAGGACAATCCAACCCATTCACAATATGTGCAGTATACAGTAGGTAGGTTAAATATCGCTGTGGCGAAACACCCCAATAAAAAATCCCAGTTTTATTAGGACGCTGCAGAGAGCTTCAGAGATTACAATTATCAATCCTAAGTTATGGCAACACTTAGAGGCAACGGCGCAATTAGCTGCCTCAGGCACCGGTAGCAATAAACATCACTCTTAGTTGTTAAGCAAACAAGCGAGTCAAATAAATTCGGCTCGCGCTCGTGGAAAGGTGTTCCAGCACCTGTCTGCGATGCAGCCTTTGTCGGGGTTAATTTGCAAGGCTTGTTCCCTTATCAAACAGGGCTAGGCCCCGCGATGCATATGCGATGGAAGAGTACGCAGCAGCGATAATGTGCAAATGATAACACGTTTACCACCGTGTATGGAAACAACGAGTAATCAGTCTCCCTTGTGGGAGCGCAGCGATACTGAATATTGATGGCTGCCGGCGATGTGTTCGGTTGATGTATGTGTACAAAGATATGTAGTTATGTGGAAGCACATGTACGGGTAGGTGCAACCCGTGATTGATCGCCGCCATTCCGAATATCGGAATTGGAACGTATTGGAATTTATTGAGGAACATTTATTAAAATTTGCGCCGGTGAAAAGATGTGCCCGTCGATACGAGGTTTTCAAAGAGACGCCAACTGTTTGATGGCCGAGGGGGAGCTTGGGGATTAGCAGGCTGTTTGTTGTTTCACGTTTTGAATTACTCAATATTCAGCGCTACTGTGGATTGCCGAGTCCTCGATTTTCCACGTAGCGATTAAAAGCAGTTTTTAAAAGGTTAATACTTTGATCTGCTAAAACAGTTTCATCCAAATCAAATATTACAAAATAGTGAATTGCAGATCGATTTTGGTCATGATTAAGTTTTTAAAATAATATAAATTTTTATTAAGCCCTTTCCTTGCAATTCTTCCGTAGTGTACAATGACAGAGCACGTTAACTAGTTGTACTATACACTCTTAACGTTGCATCTTTAAAATGTTCTAATTCTTGGTAATAATAAACCCTATAGGTTCACTTATAATATATTTTACATCACATATGATTACATAATCTAGTTATGAACCTTCTTCGTGAGATAAGTCTTTAGCCTTACTTTTTTTTATTTACATTTTGACTATACTAAAAGCGAATTGAGGCTACTAAATGCAAGAGTAACAAAGGGCTTTATATTTTATATAAAAGAAGTAACCATTAAAAGAGAATCTACTACTACTAAAATAAAAACCAATGTTATACCGTTTAAGATAGGAATATACGCCGATTATATAATTCCCATAACTAAAACTGAAAACGAGAAAACCTAAAAGTTTCTTTACAACTAATGGGGTGATATCCTGCACAGTAAATCAAATATAAGTGTAAGATAATGGTGTGAAGCAAAAATGCCGCAATACTAATATAATCTTAAACAGTTGAAGAACAAAATGCTACCCTTCTGTAACAGTGGACGCCTTGTTTGGCTTTAATTTGTGTATGTAGCTATGTTGTGGGCGGTTGACAATCTGGCTAACAGTGAGGTCACTGCGATTCCAGATTGCGTACTGCTTAGAGAAGTACAGTGAGACAAATAGTTAGTGCCCACACAATCTTACTAACAAGTTTCCTTGCGGTGTCGGATTGTGTTGCACTTACAGATGCAAAAGATGAACAAAGAGTCGGCCGCCCTAGTCTTACTAACAAGTTTCCTTGGGGTGTCGGAGTATGTTACACCTAGTGAGTAAAAGAGGAACAAAGAGTTGATCCGCACACAGTCTTACTAACAAGTTTCCTGGCTGTGTCGGACTGTGCTACACCTAGTGGAACAAGGGTTAAACAATTTGTGATTTTTCATATGCCGCAGATTTAGCTTTTTTTCCTTTACCGGCCTATTAAGCTGCGTTTTATACAAACTATAAAACCCTTCTTTTCCGAGTCGCGGAGTGTTCCACCAATGACAAAGAATTTAAATTTCGTTGCCAGAGCGGCGCAGCGCTAATTGGTGGTTGCCCATCCAAACCCCACGAATGGTTTAAATTGGGGTTTGCCACGGCATTTTAGAAACTACCCTCAACACGTATTCCTTTAGTAGAATAGCAATTTCAAACATTTTAAACTAGGTAAATTAGTTCGCGATTTTGGGCTGTTTCTTTCGACCGCCGGTCGTTCCAATTTCACCTAATCCTGCTGTCATAAATTTAACATAGTTTTCGACGCTTGTTATGTCATGCGCCAGAATATCCTATTACGCCCCGCTACATCCCTAATAACTGCAAAAGATATCGGCTTACGCCCTATTCAAATCAAATGCAAGCTTTCGTTTAAGAGCTATAATAATTGTTTACCTATAACTACAATAATTCTTTACATCCTGCTATTAAAATATGAGTCTTTTATTGTCTTTCCTGAAAATAACGTAAATAAAATGTTCGAGCATACCCGACCCTCACAATTTAGATATCATAGTAGCTTGAAGTATTATAAAAATGAATTATTTTCAATAAGAGTTTACTATCAACAAAGACCATCAGAAATAATCAAATAATAAATACCTTTGTTCGAGCTTTATGTGACCAAGTTATAGAAGATAGAACTAACCGTTATATGTGAAAAGGAGAGAGTTAAAGAAGAAACCAGTCATGATTTCGGGCACAGCAACTGTTTTCACGATCACCGTCCGCTAGTTTAACACATTTTACTAGAATCGCACTTTTAAACTTTAAAAGAGAAGTGCAGAATCGCCAATGTTGTATAATCCTATTACGGTAGCATAAAAATCACAACATTTGTTCATTCAATATTGAGAGTAGGTACTTGAACTCATAGCGCACTCTGCTTTCCCGTTAGTTTATAACCATGTGGCTTAGTTAGACAGGAAAATGGCATTATACCAATTCTTATGTTTACTAAAACTGAGTGTTATTTGCATTAAATTACAAAAGCCAGTTTTTTAAACATGTAATCCATTCGAATGAAGTGATGTTTCAAAGTGTAATAGTGCTCTTTGTCACACGTTGTTGGAAGACAAATGTAATAGATCCCTCTTTGTATGTCAATATAAATATGTTGCAGTTACACTAACTTACCTGCATCTATAACGTAAACGTCAATGTCAAATTTGACTTGAATGACATTTATATTTTGTCACGTTGTAATTATAATAATGTTACTTTCTATTACCTCGAACTAGCTCAATCAGAGACATTTAAGCTAAATGTATGATGATTTATAATAGCATTATTCACCTCAATTTTAATGAGTTGTTTTTATATTTACTTATAATATTATAACGACGTATTCAGGTATCTTTACGTTCTTATGAAACCAATTTGAAACTGAGTTTTGATATCAAGTTTAGCTGACAAGTATAAAACAATTAACAATCAAAATCAGAAGATTAATTACTTGATCATATTTTGTAACTTTACATTCTGGCTAAATATAAACTAAACCCAAAATATGTAATTTCAAATTATAATAGGCTAAAACCGCCGAGTACTCGAATCACTTATTAATTTAGCAAAAGTAAGCATAAACTTATTTTCTAAATAGAATATTTCTTAAATTGATTCGATATAATTTTGTCTTTCACTGAACTTGTTTAAAAACGTATCTTCGAAATCTAGTAATTAAAGTTCACTGACCTTTCTCAGTTGATTTCGGTACCTGAATTCACTTTATTGATGTCTCGTTCTACTAGTAACAATACTGGCCCAAGCTCTGATAAATTCTAACTGCAACTCTGACTGCACAAACCCCTTGTAGATATTTCTATCTTCCAGATAGAATTTTTACAAAAACCACAACACTTCACTGAAGCACTGAAGCTACGTTAATGATTGAAACTGATTGCTTTTCAATACAGTTTCAATATCAATACAAAAGACAATATTTATATTGACTCTTTGCAAATAATTATAATTTATTTGATTTTATATCAGACTTCACTCACAGGTCATTTCAATTAAATATAAATTGTTCGCCAATCGTGTGGAATTGAACCTACAACGGCTTCTAGCGTGTATCGAGTCAAATATAAAAATTTGTACTTCTTGTTTATTATCTGACCTAGTAACGTTACGTTCCTATTCACAACTGCCACCCGTTATATAAGTTTTATTTTTATAGGTATCTGGATTTAAAATATATATTTATTACATGCAGTATGCATGTATGCATGTGACATTACAAATGCCATTATACCATTACGAAACTCAGATTTCTGAGTCTTGCAACATATTTTTCATATAACGAGGGCCATACTATGTACCGATTTTACAACTATTGGTGTCAGTATTAACGTTACACGTGGCTACCAACTTCTTCCTATTTGATTTTCTGACAAACTATGGTAGTTATCTAATTCCAATTCTATAAATTTTAACCAAATAAATAATTTTAAGCGGCTTTTCACAAATCAGAGTTCGACGGAACAACGGAAATATTTTGCGGGTTCATTTAGAATAAATCCTCTTCATGGAGTTAATCTAGTAAAGGGCGGCGCCGACATATCGGTTGGGCATGAATCTGGAAATATGCTGCATGCAGGCCTGCGATAACTGAGTTGACAGAACAGGTTGAATTCGCGCCGGCAGATATTTTTACTCAATTAATGTTTGGAGAACGGCTGCTAACAACGCGGTAATCAAATTAATTACTTGTCCCATGCGAAATAGAAGACTGACGTGAAAATTAAAAGTTTGCGCTCGTTGTGCCACGCCGCCGGAGAAATCAAAGGGTTCAATGGAAACACGAGCCAATCCGGTTGCAACAGTTCCAAGATTGGGTTTCTAATGCGTTTTAAAAATTAGTAGCGTTCGGTACGTCTAGTTTATTCATATAGTCCATATTGTTCATTATTCACACGGTACAGGGTATTTACAACAAAAAAACATTTGCTTACTTAGCAGTATGATGTTACGTGCAAATTGTGCACTAAATAAAATGAATTTGATATCCAGCAATTGTCTTTGCTTGAGCAATATTCGATTAGTATGATGTGGGTGAGATCGCCATTCTTTCGTGGAGGTGTATTCCGTTGTCTAACCTCCTTTTGAATTTCTGTGTGAATTTCGAAAACCTTTTAAGGCTAGCTAAATAGTCCCAATTTTAAAAAAATATTATCAGTACTTAAAGAGGATTTTGTGTGCCCATGTTAGAGAGATTGATTAATAAATTGCTCCTGATGCTTGTTGGATCTTTCCGAGGACTAATTTAAGTGTGGATCAAAATCCTTCGTGATCATTGAAAGTTCAATCCAGCACCTATGTAATGTGTGCACAATTGCTAAAATTCATCTGGTTAAGATAGGATTAGCAAGCGCCTCAGAAGAAAAACCTACCTCTGGCCACCCTCCAACCTTGGTACGTAAATCTGGGTTTCAGCTTACATTTCGCTAGACGATTTGGTAATTTTGAAGGTTTTGCAATCTGAATAATTGAAGAATAACATAATTCTGTCGCAATAAGCATAGAGCACGAATTTCGGTTTATAACCTTGCGAAACTTATATATGGAAATTTTAGCTTCCATGTCCCGCTTTTGCTCCGATTTCAGTAGCGATTGGAAGACTTGTGATATTGTAAGGCGTTGTGAAAAAATCTTACAACCATTCGTTCATTATTTAGTTTATTTTAATTCATTTTGCTAACATACTATGTACAGACATAAAAACGCTAACATCTTAACTTCACTTTCAGAATAATTATAATAAGATCAAAACCTAGATTAAAATGACATTGCTACAAATACCTGCATTAATATTTACAAAATTATAGCTTTATACCTCTTATAATTTTATTGGAACTTATGTGAGTGTGACCATTCGCCATTTCGCTCTTGCACTTTCGAACATTTCGTTTACTCAAGATTTATGTTACTGCTGGAGGTGACTACATATTATATACGGTAATGTGATATTCGTTTGGACGTTGGAGGCTTAACAATTTAATGTAATGAGTAACTAAGCAAGTTTCATTTGCACAAGGAAAGAACAGATTTTCTTGCAGTAGGCTTTATGAACCAATGTTATAGTCACATTTAAGGTATAAGTTGCTTCAAAATGAATATAAAAAATATTCTTGTATATGATAACCACATAACTTATAGTTAAATAATTTAAGTTAAGCACACACGTAAAGTGCATTTCACACAGCACCAAGTCTAATTCGGGATTCCTGCATTTTCTGCCGGAAAAATGTGGGGTAATGTTTTGACAATAACAGGTCAAAGCTCACATAGAGGTCCCACTTTAGCCACAGAAAGAGCCAACAAACGTATAGGACCACATATTGGTATTAATTCGCACAGAATAAAACAGGTTTCAAGGTGCGTATTAAAATCAATGACATGCAGTGTAGCTACGATTAAAAATGCATATACACTGCTCAGAAAAATTGAAGGAGCACGTAGTAAAAGTCGACTTAAATTGTTACACGTTTCTATGACAATCAGTATTTGTTTGTTGTATGGTATTGTTTTCAGGGATTTCAAAATTTACATTCCCCGTAAGACTTGACTTTTAATAGGTGTTCCTTCAATTATTTGAGCAGTGTATAAACGGACCAGAGAACCAGAACTTGCAAAGTAGATTGGGCCGTTAGTGTGCGCTGGAACTGCAATGGAAACTGGTCTGAGGTCGGATGAAAGCCGAGGGCTGCCGGCTATACAAACTTGTAGCAGCACCTATAAAATTCTAGGGGCGTAGTTGAAGAGTTGTGTGTTGTAAACATTAAAGCTAAATAAATAAATTTACGTACCAGGGTCATTAGAACCACTACGAACCAAATCATTGCATCAAACATGCTCCATAGGAGTCCGTGCAGTTTATAAAGCGGGCACGTACTTGGAGAAAATGGGATTGGACATAATCAGGCCTTCATTTACTAACAGAGTTGTGAAACTCCGCCATTTCGTGCGAGATTGCAAGATGCAAAGATAACGTTGCACAATTTGCGCAGACCTTTTTATTTCCATTTTTTTTGTAGATAACATTCACACACGTACAACAGCGCTGTGGAACCACCTTTTGGATATCATATCTGGATTGTGTCTGGGGTAAAGGCGGACTCATGCTAAAAACTGTTTGCAAATGATTATCACATATCTGTCTAAAAATTTGGATATTTATGCACCGAAATGCGCTGAAGGCGATGGTGTAATTATTTTTGAGGTTAGATATAAAATTTTTGTACATTTAGCATAAGCATTTAGTAATTGGCGTTTAGATTTTGTTTGGGGTTTGCTTTGCATTTGTTTTAAAGTGATGTCAGTTTCAGCAAATTAATGGCTTAGATTTAAGCATTTCACCTTTTGTTTTTCGGTGGTTATAAAAGAGTAGAGCTCTGAGAATCAAGAGACTTTATCATTTTCATTCGACAGCATAGCTTCGCGCCTTTGTCGGCGTTTTTAAAGGTTAAGTTATTGGTTTTTGACCTGGTACCTGTGTAATTCCTTTTGAAACATTTACTTACGTAAACATAAGTCGCAGTCGTTAGTAAACGGCGTTTTTATTCAAACTTAGTGTTTGGTCTATCTTTTTTCTTCTGTAAAAAATGCAATTACTTCAAAGGAATTTGGGTTTGTTCGAGTTCAAGCCCGTAACCACCTTGGACTCATACAGGACGCAACGGCGCGGGGTTGCAGATTTTGGAAGTGGTCTAACAGTAGCGTGAAGAAACAGGTTAGCAAAAAATATGTGTGCAAATTATAGTTCGCATAATTTCATTGTAATGGTGAGCTCTGTTCTGACCATTAAGATGGCTAAAATGAGCGATTTTACAACAATTTTATTTTTTTTTACTTTTATGAACCCACGAACAATTGTGATGATTGTCGAGGTGCTTGGCGAAAAAAATCCACATCGAAAATAGTAATTTATTATACAAGACAATAAAGTTAAATTTTATCCACGAGTGAATCGTTTAACGTCGAGACGAAGTCGAGACGTTAATGATTTAAGAGTGGATAGAAATAACTTTATCGTCGTGTATAATACAATATTTTCTTCTATAGCAAGAACTTTAACAATTTCAAAAGAAAATAATGACAGTCAATCACATTTCAAAATGTCAGTAGCTAGATTGGGTTGCTACGATAATACGAAGCTGTCATATTTAATTTAAACAAAATTAAATTACTTTATCTATCCTTGATGTTAAAGTGCTACTTTATCTACCCTTGCTGTTAAAGTAAAACTTGACCTTTTGTTTTGAGTTGATAAAAGCACACTTTAACATGTGCTATAGACAAAATAATATTGATACAGTGGTGTAGAATGCTGTAGACGTTACTGCACTGCTCATTTATTAGCTGTAACAAAGTTCAAATTAATTTAAGGGTACATTGTTTTATTCGATCGCATCTGAAACTAGCGGTAAATTACTCGTGCAACATAAAATAATAGATATAACTCAAACATCGCTAAAATGCAATTTAATCTCCAACAAAATACGAAGTTTAAAGAAAGTCACAACCCCCAGCGCACAAAATCAGGCCATACGTACTTAATTGCTTTCCGCCAAAGTTAAGCGATGGAAGCAGGCTCGAAAAAGCAGCGAGCGTTAGCTCGAACATGGACGCACATAGAAGCAGCGCAAGGCTTGATTAAATGGTTACCTTTACGGTACGCTTACACCACAACCTATTCAAGTACTCAGACTAAACTCCGCTGACTTCAGAGTCACTATCTCAATCAAACTAAAACGCTAGCCCCTGCGTCTTTCTTTCTCTGCGCGCCAAATGTAATGCGGCGTTAAATTTTTTAACGAATCGAACAACACGGTATACATACTGCATACCTCTGGCCGTCACAGCCTAGGTGGAGATGACCCCGATATACCCTTCGACGTTCTTCGCTTCCGTATACTAAATTTCATCTCGTGCGAGGCACTTTCGCCGGCGCCTACATCAGTTTCTGTGTATCGTTCCCAGCTTCGCTTGGCGGACGCCTCCGCTGGTAACAGGATGTATTTCCTTGTGTCTTGGATGAGATCGCCGGTTGGTCAGCGAGCTGCGGCATTATCGTTCATTCGCCGCGCTGGAACCTGCAGGAGCTATTCATGGCGGCCGTTGCAAAGCCTTCCTCTTAGCGCACTTCGTTGAAGCGTCCCAGTTACGTAACCCGTAAGACCACGCATTTTTTTTCCAACTTTCAGTAGACTTGTTTTGTTAATTGAACAGGTGGTTCAGCCTGCGTTAAATCAAGCGATAATTCAATAAGTACAGGCCTTTGGTTACCAATCACATGAAGTACATTTTACTTTATCTTATACGTCGAATTAGCGGCCTCAATCAGGGTTCTACTGAAGTTGCGCTCAGAGCGTGTGCTGGTTACTGTAGCAGTTTTTTTGCTCGAATTCGATCGCAAGGCTTCTCAGCTACTTATGCATTTTGGTAAATTTATTATAACCTGTGATCGGGCCGCTTTTATGGACGCAACCGCTAGGGTGTTTGCGTTGCATTCTAGATTTAGTAACTTCCAGTGTGGATACATGGTTGATACAGTATTTTTGGGGTTGACACCAAGTTCAATTTGTTATATAGTTTTGTTGTGTTAGTGCGTCTGGTTTTTACCTGGAATTCAGTATTTTGACAGTTACTTATTTGATATTTATTGAGCCATGTTATCAATGCTTAATACTTGTGATATCGCTTAGTGTTCATTAAATCTACTTTTTACTGCTACTGACATTGTTCTTTATCTGTTTATATAACCTTTTATGAATATGCTTTTGTTTGTTTAGGGGGATTAGGGGGAGACGACCATGGTAGGTAATGAAGTGAATAGTTATCTGGGCTTCTTTCTTTGTTATGAATAAAGACTGGCGCCCTCTTTTATTTTCAACATTATATATGTATTTTGTAACCTTAAAAACCGCTGCCTGGTCCTCATTCACGCCATGTTCTGCCGAAGGTTTGAGTTAGCCAGGGCAGTGTTCACCCTTAGTTTGAAGGTGCAACAAGGCATTGCATAGGGACAAATGGAACAAGTCATTATCATGTTTAGCATCTCAATGATTTTGAGCCTATGATACCTACATTTTTCAAAGATCCTACAAATCTGATATTATTTTGTTGTTTGAGTTGTATTTTTTTCCAGTAGTTTTGTAATTACCACTTCAATTTTAAGGAAAGATTAAACCAACGAAATAAATTTTGTGCGAGATTCTGCTGTTTTCGCCAAATCGCCAAGCATAGATCCTTGGGAAGCATTAGTGCCCAGTTACAATTAAAAATTAAGAAATACCGCCCGGGAATGGCGTCTAAACAATTACACTCGGAAATACGACCTCATTTAAATAGCGATCGTTTGCCAGAACTGCACTCGCCATACCGTTAAGCGCATAAGCGGAAGCAAAACAATCCCAAAATTCCACATAAATTATGCAGAATAGATTTAGTAAAGCTTGAGGGCATGGGAAACGACACTGTTAACGCAGCCATTCGAAATTTACGCCGAATAAATAAATATTTAGCAGCTTAAATTGGCGTTTAAGAATAATTAGCGAGGGGCGTAATATGTAAAAATTCGCGCTCGGCGATTAAGTGCTTAAGCTCGAATTCGAACGGCTGCTGGGTTAAACACGTCATTTTCTTCGCAAGGCTTCGAGTCTGTTTATACTTTATAAGGGCGATTCGTTCACTTCAATCTCCAGTTTTGGATTGTATGTGACTGAAAATTCTCAGAGTTTTGTTTGACATTTTAAATAAATCGTGGAGAATACAGAACATGTAATTAGGAGGCACAGATTTAATAATGTTGCAAAATCATATCTGCTGTCGATATTGTTTACATAGTTAACATTACTTTTCACCAGTGTGCATTCCTAGTATGAACTTTAAGTTCATAATTTCATGGATATGCACCACCAGTTCGAATCTTATAGTGGAGATCATCCTGTCCACCTGAAATGCTTACTAACGAGATTAGTATTTCTGGATAGGAATTACTAGAAAGCATCTGGCAAGCCCTAGTTGCAACAAATAAAGATGTAAAAGAAGCCAGTTGATGACCGAAAAGTTGTAAGATTAATAGAAAACTGACAGGACGGAAGCCATCGCGGACCGAAATTAATCGGCCGCTGGAGCCTTGCAATTGATCAACCATTCACAAGAATCGATCAACCGCTGCCCAAGGTTAATCAATCACAGCAACGGGACAAAGATGAAACCTAAAAAGGACACCTTTAGTGATGTTTTTGTTTTTGTTACTTTGAGGTAGCCTGACCAAGGTTGTTCGAACATTAACAAATCAATAGCAGAAACTTTTGATGTGAGGTAGAATAAGCAATAAATGTAAAGATGTCAAACGAAATAGATGGCAATTTTCAGAAATATTGCTATTAATGCACCAGGCACCACAGCATCTTGTTACAATCTAAAATCAATTTTCCTCCAGCTAACTACAGCGGGACACAAGCGCTGGGCTAGGTACTCTGAAAGCGTGGGCGTTTCTATTTAAATATGTCCCAAGCAGGAAACATTACTATAGGGGCTTCACTGAATTTGGGTTCTAGAACGGAACGGATACCTCGGCAAAATGGAAGCTGAGGACTTACTTGGACCATCTACCTGTCAAAGTTAAACGTATTCATAAAACCACCTGCAGTAGTACAGAGTACAGGTAAACGCATTGTACAAACAATAACGTATACTGCCAGACTGTCAGTTATGCAATGTCTTACTACAATATTATATATTTTATAAAACTTATTAGGCTGGTCGCAATCCAACCAGTCTATCGACAATACTCGAAGCCGAATCTCAAGGGGAGGAAAGTTCGAGGTGTATTCGCGAATAAATATCTCCATAATACACAATATATACTCGTAATGTCCGATTTACTAGTTGTTGCGCAAATCTCTCTTCTCCCAATCAGGCCATATGCCATAAACAACATTTTTTTGTGGATTGGTTTCCTGGGTTGTACTAGAATGCTTAGGTATACAATCCCCCTACTTTTGCGATTGAGCTTCTTTTTCAGCTATCGTCCACCTTTAAAAATCCCACTACGTATTTTTTGCTCCCAGATTACTAGACTTTGGTCACTCCTGCTAAGTAAAAATAATTCACTTCTATATGTCACAACCGGTGGCACATCAGGGTGTTGCTATTTTAACGACAATAATCATATCTTTGCTATTAGCCCATAGAATATACTTTCATTTTTATTGCTGAGTAATGCAAAAGTATAAAAAGGGATTTCTGACATTCCAATAGCGTAACTAGTGCTATCACGCTTCTTAATGGCTTTATGAATACCATTTAATAAATAAACACTCCGAGTAGCTGCCTCATGCGGTTTTGAAGGATACGATGACGTTAATTCAGAAATCGATTGCGTGAAATGCTACAGGGAGAAGACTATAAAATGATAAATTACTTAGGTTCAAACCCGTTTCATACCTGCAACAGTCGTAAATAGATAGAATATTTACTTAAGATGGTCAAATCAATTGAGACGGGAACAGATATTTATTACTGTTTAGGCACCACATGATGCTAATTAATTAGTAAAAGACGTACTGAAAAAATCCCATTATAGATGACCTTGTCCACGATTTCGTGAAATGGGAGTGTTCAAAGCTTGAAATCGCTCTTACCTGACCTCTAATTTACTCTGAAATCATTTATTTTCTCTTTCCAAAAAATGCGTATTGAATTTGGCTGTGCGAGAAATAAGAGAGAATAAAATCTAGTACGTTATATTCAACACAGGTTACTTATGATTCACATCGGCTACAGCTGAAATAGCCGGACTCGTAGGTTATCTTTAAACGATTTCCACGCGTTTCGTCACATCGCCCAAATACATATTAAGGAAAATAGTATTATTGGGCTACCAGCAAGTCGGTTACGGTCCCAAATAGTGATTAGCATACCCAAACGAGGATACACTCGCAATTTAGATAGGTTAAGCGACCAGTCTTTAAATATCCCAAATATTTACGAAGTAAATATTGTTTACAGAAGTTGCGGTTATATCTTCAACAATGGGCTCATGCACAGGTAATATTATTTTATAATGCATTAATTGATGGTGTACGATACGAAGCTAGGCATTTAGAAACTGCGGCTTAAAAGGATATTTGAACAATTTTCAGCACACTGATGCGAGAATGAATTCTAGAATATGTGAGACGGTGGCGGAACACAGTGGAATTCCGATGTGGATCCTAAACGAAATTCTACGATACTTCAACTGAGTGTGAACTGAACTTCAAGTAAGTTCATGCCTGGCAAGCGATTTATATCCAGTGGAAGTCGTAATTTGCCACTAGAGCTGTAACAAGAATGCTTCCAATGCGACAATTCACATTTCACTCGACTAAAACTGCCAGTACATACCCCAACCACGCTCGTACTCTTTTATATATTTTTTGAAGTAAATATTATTCTATAAATAATTAAGAAAAACAAAATTTTAATCTTTTATTTGTGGTACCTACCTCTACAAACTTGAATTCTGAAAACTCGAACAAGAGATAAATGAGAAACTTCCAAGTCCTAACGTTTGTCTCATCACAATTCCTTCGACTAAATATTTTGAACCGCATTTCATCTAGCTTTGCATATTATTCAAAATAAAAAATATATTATTCAATCAAAAAGGTT
Source organism: Agriotes lineatus (assembly GCA_940337035.1). Classification (NCBI taxonomy): domain Eukaryota; kingdom Metazoa; phylum Arthropoda; class Insecta; order Coleoptera; family Elateridae; genus Agriotes; species Agriotes lineatus. Next base: position 138,227,855 of record OW679200.1, read on the forward strand.
AATATTGATATTGAGCTGCAACATGTTCATCAAACACAGTTGATTTGGTAAACAAGCGCAACCTTAACATTTGAAGAATTTTAGGGATAAAATCGCTGCTTTTACTTTTACCCGACGTGCGTCACCGAAATCAACAAAACATGGTTAACGACCTCAGGAAATGTATTAAGCCCCAGTTTATGAAGGCCTATAAAATCTTATGGCTAATTCTTTTGCAAGGGCAATACTTAGGTAATTAATCACTGGCTTATAATCTCGTCCGACTTTTATTTAGAAAAGTTTTTTATTCGACTTTTATTGGCGAGCAGCTCGTTTTTCCTTGGCAAAACATTAATAAATCATTGCACGCGCTCCATTTGTATCTGTACTGTTTATCCAATTAAAATTGTGACGTACCTTGTTGAATTCTTGTTAACAATGGCCCTAACTTATTTGAAACGAATTTCTTATTTGTTGCTGCAGCTTTTAAAAAATTTAAAGATTGACGAATCGAAGCGCCCATTGTTAGCAATAACTCACAATTTTTAAAGTGGGTTTCATAAAAGCAATAAACGTAGAACCACTAACAGTATAGTGATAACATTGATTTTAAGCTTCAGTCAACGCAGCCTAAATACACAAATGCAGCTGAAGCTATGGCTCCATGGTCGATTTTCCATCAAGTCCTAATAAAGCAAAGTCAGCAATTACTATGGAACCCATATTGTGCAGCAAATATGCAGTTCAATGCATTTGAATCGTCTGTGCGATTCTCGTTAGCATGAAAAGGGGCCTGGCTCCTTAAACTAAAAAAGAGAAAAGTTTCGACTCAAATGTAAATTTCCCCAGGAAAGCATCAAGCGTTGAATAACAAACCTTTATGAGTAGAATTTTTCATTAGGTGCGTTTATAGCACCAGGTGAAAAGGGTCGTCTTAACAACATTTGCCAGCAAATGATCAAACACCCATAACTTGTCCCAGTAAACACATCTTTAAAAAAGGGTTTTACATGCTTCGTTTGTTTTTATGATGGCTTTTTTCAAAATTTTGAGAGCAAAAAGTCGTACAGGCTGATTTTGCAGCAGTCAATCTATTGCTGTATAATTATAGAAATTGTTTATGCCTATGCATAAATTCAAATTTGGCGCCACGCCCTTAGTGGAAAAAGCGGCACTTGACTTAAGTAGTTTTGTACCAGAGGGTTAGGCGCACGTTAAGCGAGGGAGCGCAGAGAGAACACTTCCGCCCTTGCATCTGACAGCACCGCGTCTTAGGTGTGATCCTGTATTTTGTATGTTGTACGTTCTTTGGATGCATTAAATATATTCTAAATCATGCATTGCTTATTATTTTCGGGTGCAACGATTAAGGGTAAGTGTTCCAGTGTTTAAGAGCAGTGAAAAGCCAGCGTAAAAACAGAAATATTGAAGCTTTTTGATATACCAAAATAGCTTTCTATTACTATTCCGCGACACACCATTTCTTCAAATAAAAATTATCAAGAAAATTAAAAAATTTAACAAATTAATACCGATAGTATATATTTTTTTTTCTTACCAAATTCTTCCCACGTTTGTTGTTTGGCTTCTAATACCATCTCTTTTACCATTATGCGTTGTTGTTTATATGTTGCATAACTATCTTCCGTTTTATTAGCTAGATATCTCTTCCATTTTCCTTTTTTAATTCTTACTTGTTCTTTTATTATTTCATTGCACCATTTTGTTTGTTTCTTTCTTTTATTCGTTAGTACCACTCCACAAGTTTCCTTTGCCACTTTCAGTACTATCTCTTTGAACCTCTTCCACAACTCCTTCAATTCTACGCTGTCTCACCTCTCTGTCTTCTTTCTCATTCCTTTTTCTATTTGTGATCTGAATTTGTCTTCGTATTCTGTCTCTTGTAATTTATACGATTTTATTACTTCATTTGTTTTTGCTGTATAATTTACCTCTTCGGTATTCTGTTTTTTCTTTGTGTTGATTCGAACTTTTGCTATTACTAAATAGTGATCGCTGTAAGTCTCGGGTCACCTTCTTACTTTTACATCTTCTATTTCTTTTCTGTGTGTTCTGTTAATGGTTACATAGTCTATTATAGATTTCTCTTTTCTTCCTGCCGCTTCTCTTGTGTACTTGTGTATGTTTTTATGCATATAAAAGGTATTCGTTATTATTAGGTTGTTTTCGACACAAAAGCTTATTAGTCTATTTCCGTTATTGTTCCTGTGCATTTCTCCTTGTTTTCCTATTACCTGCACTGCATCATTGTTTCTTTTTCCTACTCGACAATTAAAGTCTCCCAATAAAGTTACTCTGCCGCTTATATTTTCTATTAATTCTGATAATGTTTCCCAAAATTCTTCTTTTTATTTGTTTTTTCATCTTCACTTGGTTCATATCGATAGTACTAACATGTAATGTTGCTCATGGCAACTTGAAATATTAGAAAATAATCTTCATTCAAAATGGTTATTTGAAAAATATTATTGTAAATGGAATTTAATAACTCAAAACAATAAATATTCACATACTTATGTATTTAAAAAATGTAGACAGAACACAGATAGTTTTAAATCTTTCCATCACATTAACATTTCTTTAAACTACATACTTATGTAGATAGATGACAGGTGCTCGTGTTTGTACTATACGCTATTGTAACTGGGCCTAGTAAACAAACATTTAGTCTAAAACAAATAACAGGATTATACAGTATGAAAACTAGGCAAGCTTTTTTGATCAGGCGACGTATATGTAGGTTTAGATCAGTAATCAATGAAAATTATGGTGAGACCGTTCTTGTCTTTTTAGTGTACTTTTTGCAACATTTGAGTATGAACTACGACTATTAAATTATACAAGAAAACTTCATTAAACTTTTAATAATCTGCCAATGAGCCTAAATGTTGACACTGGCGGTTACTCTTTAAATATAGTTCAACATTTACGTATAACGTACTTCTGATTCATCCTCACTTAGCTGGTAGTATGCTTATGTTGTGCTGTTGTAGGGTGTTCTTAAGCAGTGCTTTGACTGGGCCAGAGTAGAGTGGATCAGAATCAAACTGCAACCTTCGAAATAACATTTCAGGACCTAATATAAACCTAAAGCACTATTGGTGGCAGACACTACTTGTTCAAAGAAAGTGTACACAATTTAACCAACCATCTAAACAGAATTAACTCTGCTTTACAATCTTAATTTCAAGAGCAGGAGAGGATATCGATAAGCTGAATATAGCAAAAACCATATATAAGGTAAGGTACCGATGCTTTAATAAAAATAAATTTGAAAGACAGTAGCGTTTGTTTGGTTATATATTCAAGGGTAATACCACAAGCAGTGGATATATTTTTGACAAATATTTTGTCGTTTCCATGTAAATTATTGCGTTTACATTTCACGATACAAAATCACATCAAAAATGTCACGAGCCGAAGGCGAGTGACATTTAAATGTGATTTTGTTGAGTGAAATTTGCAATAATTTCTATGGAAATGGCAAAATATTTTAAAAAAATATATCCACTTTGAGTGGTATTTGGGACGACTATTTAACAATATTAATACATAACGATTAACTTTATTGAAAAATAATCCAACAATTAATATAAAATTATTCATTCTCAATTAAATTCAGCGGAATACTTCCAAAACACAGCATTTTAAAATTTTTAAAACAAGCCATACAGTTTGTTGGGGTTTAGTGTTACGTAACCTAGCGATATCACTAAGGACAGAACATCGTTGCTAAGCGATACTTCGCAACAAGGCTATTTATTTTTTGAGTACGTACATTGTTTTGTGAATATTTTGCATGGTGCTCAATATTCAGTGATATACTGCTGTTATTGGTTGAAAAAAGCAAATGTCTGCAATGTGATTGGCTTATATTATTATAGTGTTGAATAGTCAGTGCAATTAAATAGAAGCACATATAAACAATCTACATCCAAGTTATCATTATTATATATAAATACTTATATGAGATTCCACAAACAAATAGTATACGGGATGCCATAGTAAAGCACGAAATAATTTAATAATGAAGAGAGCTCGAAATAGATTCAGTGAAGTAGCAGACCGCTCAAATTGCAAAAGTATCACATAGTATTCAAATTTTGTTGTATGACAACGCCTCACCGAACGGATGCAGTCATAGATATGGCACCCTACGTTACAATCTCGGAAACTTGACCCATTTTGCAACGAGAGATTGTTTACTAATTACAAACTACAAACAAGTTAAATTGGCAAGATTATTTACCAAACAACTGCTGGTTGTTAACTAGTTACAAATTAAATCTGCAATAAGTATCCGGATACTCAAAAAGCCTAATTAAAGTATCCCTAACCTGTTCTCGTCGATCGCCGGCGTCGAGAGACTGGAGGAGTCTTAATCGAACCAGAATAGACCCGTGCTACCAGGTGTATGATTCTTTTTGCAGCGTGGGAAGTAAAGTCCAATGTACGGCTCCTTAAGCATTAGAAGACTTGCGATAGATTGTCAGATATAACGTGGAGGATATCGAGGGCAATACGCAAAAGGAATAAAATAACTACAGCAAAATGTCAAAGCGCGTGAAGGTAAAGTAATAACAGATGTTGTGTAGCCAACAGGGGGCCTTTTTAAATATTATGAAATCCTGATTCGATCAGATGTGTACAGAAATTCACCACACCATAACACCAAATCTGCATTTGAATATTTGACTCTTTTCGGGATAAATTCGTTTACTGAATGTCACAAAAGAAACCCCCAAAAAATGCATCTTACATAATTGGCAGTAAAAAGAAGACCCAAAAATTTCCAGGAATGCGAAGCGAAAATATAGCTTTATTATAAAGTTATTTGAAAAAGCTATACAAACAGCTTAATATCCACAACGACATGAAATGGTGTCAAAAGCATTGCAAAACCGAAAATGAAGAAAAAATGTTTTAGGACAGTTACGCCTTCGATTGTATTTTATTCATTTATCTGTTACTTGTAATATAAGTAGTATTTATCTTGTAATGTATGATTAATTTTCTGAACAACTAATTTCGGCCTGTCGAATCACAAAAATTGCAGTTTGCTTAAACGGAAAGTCTTTATAAATAGTCTTAACTCCATTCCCGTGAATTTAACCCATTATGTATTATTGCGGCCAGAAAATTTCGCACGGTTTGTTTGCCTTGTGTCAAGTCGATTAAAGTCACTCAAACGTCAATTGTACAACTGACATTTTGCCTTCAAAACCTAAAATGCAGAATTATGCCCTAAGTGAGACTGCAAAAACGTTTGTAAATTTTCTTAGTTTGACTTCTGTTTTCAGTTTCTGTTTTTTTATATACTTATTTGATCTAGTCATGTCTTTACACTGTAAGCTAGTAATACAACAATACCTAATCCCAAAATGTGAAAAAATTACTAGTAGCGAGATACACAGTAGCCACTGATACAACAAATACAACACATTTTGTGGCTGCGATAGTACATATAAAGGGTAAAATAAAACGTTTCATTGAGCACAAAATAATATAGTGCTGACAGTTCAAGGGCGTTTTACAAGGTTTTAAGTTAGTTCACGTTACAATTCCCCGAATAAGCCAGTTTTTCAGAAGATTTTAGATTCTAGATCAATATATCTTTACCATCTTCGAAAGAACTCCGTTTAGAAGATCACATTAAAACAATTATATAGATATATCTTAACGTCTTGCATCAATACTTACCGCTTTTAACACATTGGAAACAAGTTCATTTGTAAATCTATTTTGAAAATGTATTTTCTGCTTAACACTAATTTGCCGCATCTTTCCACATTCTTTGAAATAAAAAAAGTCATAGGAAATTATTATTTTCTTCTAAAACATAGAAATATACAGTGTGTCCATTTAGTGCGCCGGTCATCACTTACACTTTCAGTTATTTTTTGATAAAAAGTTTTATTTAAGTTCCCTTAATGGGGTTCATAGGGGCACATTATAAAATTATTTTGACATATCCAGAGTGTCCCAAAAAGATTTGTTTAATGGAACACGTAGTATCTCTTTATAGCTATTTAAGCCCCTATAAGTTCTACGTTCAATTCTTTTCTTTTAAATTAGTTTTAGCATTTCCAACTTATAAACGTATTAAGTACTTGTTGTCGATACCAAGCTTTAATTTAAAACATCACATTTTCCCAGCTTTTGAACATATTTCACCAATACTACCTACAAATAAAATTAGATTTTTCAAATAATTGTTTTCCTTAAAGAGCGAAATTAAAAGGTTAAAGCTCTGTAACATTGAATTTTAAAAAAATATTTTGTTGAATATGTTTTTAAACACTGAGTTGCACTATGAAAAAGATACGTAAAATGGTTTTCTTAACATTTTTATATCAACATAGTCGTTTTTGAAATCCACTCCGGTATGGTATTGCTATATTTTGTACCATGTGTCTTTCATAACACGACACAGGGTGTTTAAGAAACGTGTTCTCCATATTTTTTTATCAAAAATGTTTCTTAGACCCCCCCCCCCCACCTACCCTATTTACGCCATTAATCAAATTAAAGCTTTCCTATTACTATAAAATTATGACTCTAGTAAACCTTAATTTATCATGTACAAGTTAAAAATAAATTTTTGATGAGATTTAACATATTCAATAAGATCAATTTTCTCAATTTAACTTTACAGGGTCGTAACTTCTTATTTGCATTGAAAAAACCTCGCTATATTATTTTATGTAGTGAATGTTGGTGAAATATGTCACCAACGTTTGCGACTACCTCACCCTGTATTATAACGTATATGATCGCTCCAGGTCCTCAACTTCTACGTTTGCCTCTCCATCCAATCTCCTTTCAAATCTCGTTTAGATATTGCCTTTTTTACTTCTCTGTTCTAAAAGAAGAAGGAAATATTGTAATCGCCAAAAAATCGCCTTTCGAGATTTCTTCAGGTCTACGTTACAGGGTCCCTAGATGACGAAAAACAGGTTTTCTCAATTCCTGTCTGTCTGTCTGTCTGCCTGTCATCGATATAACACACACGATATTTTTCATGCGCATTCTATGCCTTTCTGGCATGAAATCGAGATAAATTCGGTAAAATATATACAGGATGAGCACTTTAAAAAATTGAATTCTTCCTAGTTTTGCTGTAACTCAGAAGCTATTACTTCAATTACTGTAATATTTTACACAAAGCTCCGGTTTTTGCCAAGATGAAAAAGGGGCATATTTTAGACCCGACATATACAGGGTGATTATTTTAAAAATATATCATTTTGTTTACTTTTGTTTCAACTAGGAAATAGATGATAAAAGTAGTCATTTGCACATAGCTAAGACCTTTCTCCTTATAAAAATGGGACCCAACAGATACGGGGTGCATGTTGTAAGAAATCATAAAGGGGCAACGAATAAATGTGTGAAGTTTAATGCAGTCGCGTCGCACGGAAGCGAGGAATCCAGCGTAGTCGCATTCGATGAGCCGTCAGACTGCTTGCGAGCTACTGCCAAACGTTGAAATCGCATGACCAGGCTCTTATGCGGACGCTGCAGTTCGAATCCCATCGCCAGTAATGTTTTTTATTTGAAAATTGATGTAGTTCACATTGTCAAGCGTTTCCTTTTATTGTTTCAATATTTTTAGGGCTGCTAAGATGTTTTTACCCCAAATTATCTTTGTTTGTATTATTGATAATCTCATTTTCCTTGCGGTGTAGAGGCTGGTGCTGTATGCGGTTGCATGGCGGTACAATGATCAACTTGCCCCGGATTTGGGATACAAAGTTGCACAGCAACCAATGTGTGAGGTGTGTGTCATGGTGATGTATTGACCTTGTTAGTCTATCTCTTGGGTCTGTTGTTCTGAGTAGAGCATAGTTAATTTGGTGGTCTCACCGAGTCCGATTCCAATCGCGAAGGCTGCGGAAAATTCTGACCTCCGCAGAATTCGAATTTTAAGATTGTTTAGTTTCACAAGAGCCACTTGCGGCTGAAGTTCTGAGTACAGCCCTTTTTTATGTTTACCTGAATTAGTCACTTATCCTATTAACGTGACGATCTGATCATACTATATCAACGGTTTCTGCTACATTTCTTATTTTACTGTCGTAACTACATTTTTTATATCTTTATTTTCTATTATTTCCTATTTAAGTTTATATACTATGCACTATGGCCTTCGTAATTTGTCGAGTAGGTACTATTTAACCTTTTGTTAACCATCTTAACCGTCGTTTTGGTTCCAGGTACAACTCTCGTAAAATTGTTCGAAGTTTTTGAGTTTACCATCCTATGCACAAATATTGAGTTTTGTTTTTTAAATAGCGTTTTTATAGTCCTGAGTAAATGCCAGCTGATCATCTGCGTATTGTAGGGTGAACAGCTTCTTATCTCCCACGTAAATTCCCATTGCACCAGATTTCTTCTCCTATTGTGTCAAGCTTGTTTCTAAACATATGTTGAAGAGTATTGATGATATAACCATGGTGTAACGAATACAAGGTGTAACGTTCCGCAGAATGTGGGTAGACCTCAAATTCAACCAATAGGACATGGGCCCACAAATGGCACGATTGGTAGTACTGAAGTGTATTGTTGAAGACGCTGTCGATGTCAAATTCGAGGTTGGGTTTTGCGTCAGTTGGTGTCAGACTGACGAGAAACCTAACCTGCTAACCTCGAATTTAACATCGACTGACAGTGCCAGCAACAATATACGAAAGCGTCCATGGTTACAACATGATCGCGGCCATAGTAGATTACCTGTATGGGCCCATACAGGATTGGTTGACATCTCCCCTCTACTTTCTGAACGACTGCGCGCATCTCCGGGAGCGTTTCACCTTGTATTCTTTACACCATGGATATAACTAGATTTGACGCAAACCTTTAGTGACTCTGAAAGCAGGTGCTAGACATTCACCTATTTTTACCTTTGCACTGATATTAGTATGGTAGGCTTTGTGCTAATTGAAAATTCTTCTAGCACTTTAAATCGTTGTAAAATGGGTATGATATTGTATTCCCAAGTTATATCAACGTACGAAATAAGGCTTTCTTGATCTATAGAAATTCGTTTTTATTTTAACCGGTAATCTGTCCGCTCGGAAACTTGTTCTTCCGTCTGATACATATGGTAATCTATTATTATTGGTGTCATTATTATTCGTCCCTATAGTCTACTGAGTGTACATGGAAGTTACCTAGCTAGCTCTCCTTTTATCTAGTACTTTATCTTCATTGACACATTTTATATCGTCTAGTTTACCAAGTCCAAATTTTATGCTGAGCGGGATGCCTCCAACTCCAGCTGCTCTGATATTTTTAAACGTTTAATTGCTAATAGTAAAACTTCATCTTGAGTCCATATCTGTTCCTTTTTTATGTGATATATGAATTGGTCAAGTTGATTTACATATCCTAAGAGCGTTGTTCATTGAACATATTCTCGAAATGTTGTTGCTATTCACATTTTGTTATATGTAAATTGGCTCCAACGTGTGGTTTTATTGTCATGCGATTCAACGGAAAAGCTCCAACAAGGAAGAATCCTTTATAAGAATTTAGAAATCATGCGTAATCGACACACGGAGTGATGATCTTGTAATAAATAAGTTCACCCATATTCTTGAAAAAAACGGACAGTAGTTTGCTTCATAACAAATTAAGCAAGATGTAGTTTAATATGGTTATACTAAGTACACACAGGGTTACAGAAAATTCTTGAAGAAGCTGTATGCTGCTCCCATATCACACTAATCGTTTATATTAGACACCCTGAACAGGTGACTCCACATCACTTACGCAATAAAAAAAATTAATGGTTCGACAAGTGCTTAATCGACAGACGGAGTAGACTTAACTGAGCTTTAGGATCTTGGAATAAGTTCGCTCATATTTCTAAAAACGCGAACTGTATTTCGCTTGCCAACATATTAAACAAGACGTAACCTAATATGGTTATGTTAAACACACATACAGTTACAGAACATTGATGAAAACCAGCTGTAAGCTGCTTCTGCATCAAATCTTTCATATTGGGCACCCTAAACAGATAACTTCACGTCGCCTACTACACTCTAAAGGATTTTGATGGCCTAACAACAAGTCAGTCCAGGTTTCGCATAGCCTTTAGCGCATCCAGACGGAGATAATCCCCTAAATTTAGGCTCGTTAAGCGGACGCTAAGCAGAATTCTGCAAATACAGGCACCGCATTCTACTAGGCGCCCACTGAGCTTGGTGTAATTGTAATTAGCAGGATGAAATTAAAGGCCAGGTAGCAAGACTTTGTCTTAGACCTTCGGGCGTAGAAATGGGTTGACAGCCAGGACCGTAATTTCCTATATAAATCGAATTTTGAAGTTCTACGATATCTTTATTAAATAAATACTGTGAAAATCGTATTCAAGCTACTTCAGTTGTAATCCAGGACTTTACTGGACCTCTCACACTATCCGCAGTGTACTGCCCACCACGACATGCTAACAAACAAGCACACTACGAGCATTACTTCAACTCACTAGGTAGAATACTCAATGGGGATCCAGATTAACTACGACAAAAGGGAGGGAGTTACTAAAAGCAGTAACAGCAAATAACTTACACTTCATTTCTACCGGAGAACTAACTTACTGGCCCTCCGACCCTAGAAAACTCCCAGACCTTCTGGACTTCTGCGTTCTTAAAAACATTAACCCCAATTATCTTCAACTCAAGTCCTGCCTAGATCTACCCTCGGACCACTCTCCGATTTTACTCACTCTAGGGACACAAGTTCTACTAATAGATAAACCTCCCTTTCTCTGTAACAGGAAAACTGATTGGGTGTATTTCAAAGACAGGGTAGAAGAACTACTATCGCTAGAGATAATAATAGAAACGGAAGAGGAGGCAAGGTGTACAGTTGAGCACTTCAACAGGGTTATACAAGAAGCAGCCAGGGAAGCTAATCCGAAAGCGAATGAAGCTAAAAGAATTGATGATTACCCAATTCTCGTTAAAAAGAAAATCGCTCAAAAAAGGAGGCTAAGGAAGCGATGGCAACTTACCAGAGCCCCAATTGACAAGCTAAATTACAATAGAGCCTCAGATGAACTCAAAAAGTTTCTTTACCAGCTGAAAAATAAATCAATTCAGCAATACCTAGAAAGCCTGTCCCCAACGGAAGCTACGGACTACTCCTTGTGGAAGGCCACAAGAAAATTGAAAAGTAACATTCAATACATCCCACCTCTCCGAAAGGAGGATGGAACATGGGCGAGAAGTATCCATGATAAGGCCCTGTTGTTCACCAATCATTTACAAAAAGTATTTGAACCTTACCCCTCAGAAGCTACACAGGAGGAAGAGCAAGAAATACAACAGTTTTTAACGGCTCCACTTCAGATGACGTTGTCAAGTAAACCCTTCAAAGTGAAAGAAGTAAAAAAAGTTATTCAAAGCTTAAAATGTAATAAATCTCCTGGTTATGATTTAATCACCGGTAAAATTCTCAAGGAGGTCCCAACTAAAGGCATCATATTCATGACAAAACTATTCAATTCCGTGTTAAGATTGGGTTATTTCCCTGAACAATGGAAGGTAGCTAACGTAATTCTTATACAAAAACTTGGAAAACCGCCCGAACAAGTAAATTCCTATCGGCCCATAAGCCTCTTACCACTAGTTTCAAAAGTGCTTGAAAAATTGTTACTGCTTAGACTCAAGCCAATAATTGTGACCAAAAGCATAGTCCCCTCCCCCCCACCAGTTTGGCTTTAGAGAGCAGCACTCAACAATAGAACAAATACACAGAATTGTAGATCTAATAAATAAAACCTATGAAACCAAAAAATACTGCTCTGCAGTATTCCTTGACATTAGCCAGGCCTTCGATAAGGTCTGGCATGAAGGATTACTGTACAAACTTAAACAAATCCTACCAACTGATCTATACCAAATTATCAGATCATACTTATCAAATAGGCATCTTCTAGTCAAATTACAAAGTGAGACTACCACCTTATTTCCTATTAAAGCTGGAGTCCCCCAGGGTAGCGTTCTGGGTCCCCTACTTTATCTGATTTACACAGCCGACATACCAACAAAAAGGTTAACTAGTATTGCAACTTTTGCGGACGACACATCCATTTTGTCAATCCACCAGGATCCATTAATGGCTTCGCATAATCTACAATTACATATTACGGAATTCCAGAATTGGCTAAGGAAATGGCGCATTAAGGCAAATCCAACTAAATCTGTACATATCACTTTTACACTTAGGCGATAAAGTTGTCCCTCAGTCATCTTAAATGGTCACCAAATTCCGCAGCAAGATACTGTAAAATATCTGGGCATGCATCTTGATCGGCGTTTAACTTGGAAGCACCACGTTTGGGCTAAAAGGAAACAACTAGGATTAAAATACAATAAAATGTACTGGCTATTGGGTCGAAAATCCCAATTAACTTTAGATAATAAAATACTAGTTACTATACAAAGCCATACTTAGACCAGTCTGGACCTATGGCGTACAACTTTGGGGTTCTGCAGCTAGCAGCACCATTGATATCATCAGAAGGTTCCAGTCCAAAGTGCTACGTGATATGGTTAACACTCCCTGGTATGTGCCTAATGAGGTAATCAGACGCGACCTTAAAATCAGTTCGGTTAGTGAAATAATCACAAATAAAAGTGTTAAATATCAAGACAGACTCAGTGAACATCCTAACGCATTAGCCAGCGATCTATTAAACGATCAAGATGTTGTGCGGAGACTCAAGAGGTTCAAGCCCTCAGACTTACATAATAGGTTAGCGTAGTGTGTAGTATTACTCAGTGTGATATTATCTATCTATCAGTTCATTATTTTATATACATAGTAAGTTAACTTGTTTATGTTAAGTTATCTTCTGTTCAATAAGCCTATTTTTCTTAGGCTACCATAAAAGGTAATTGCCATTTAGGTAATCACCTACATGTCATATATTCATATGTCAAAAAATTTACTGAATGCTTTAGTGTTTAAGGCAGATTGTAAAACTATATCAATAAAAAAAAACGATATCTTTACGCAACGCCAACTAAAATTCAGAAATTATTACACACGAGAAGCCTGTATATAGGTAGCAAAACCGATAACGCCAAAAAAAACCGAGAAAAACGCTTGCACACGGCTAACACATTGCACAATAAGTGTGTCCGCCTCTCCGTCGCGTCGGTCTGAAACCCAATGGAGGATCTCCGAAAATTTCATACCACTGTCATGTAGCTGGTGGACAGATAGAAATAGATAAAAGCTTTGCCTTACGTAGTGGTAATGAGTAATAGAGACAAATAAAATAAACAAACAAACAACTTCACGGTTGGTAAGAGATTAATTCACCAAGTAGGAAATACATATCTTAAAGAAGACAAGTGAGACACTTTCAGAAAACTATATCAAAAGTATAGTATAAGAGTTGTCTGCTAGAAAAACACCACATTAAATTGCGAATTTCCTTATAGATGGTTTTTTAGTATAATACGATATAAGGTGTTCTTCTACATCCCATTGCATTTATGAGAACTATATTATTTATAATTGCAAAGATCTCAAAGGTGATTTTTTAAACAACCCCAAATCAAGGACATAAACCACACCATTGGAGTTATTCTATTCACATCTGATCGTTAGTGCTTTTCAGTGATCCTACAACCTATTGGTTGCAATTATAACAAATTAAATAATTAAATATCGTACCCTTGGTTAAGATAAAGCTTTCTGCACAAATCGGGCGAAGGGTAAGTTTGATATTTCTTATGAAGGTCAGCAATCCAGTATCGAATAATGTTGAAGCAATTCGTAATTTTAAGGTTGCCAAGGCCCCTAACTTACCATCCTGATAACTCGATGGCGTAGCATAAAAATATCGTCAAATTAATCGCAAATTGGCAATATCAAGGCCGGAACCGTCTTTGACAGGGATTTTCGCAGAAATTGATTTCGAACACGTCGCCTATCGAAATCCCAACTTGATTTTTCAAACTTTTCCGACAGATAAATTTCAAAACACAAACACGTGTTCGTGGGTCGTCTGCGAGCTCAAGTTTGAGCGCTAGAATTTGTTTGTCTCGAACGAATAACTCCGTCATCGAGTGGAGTAGTTGTCAAAGTTTCGCAGTTCGCAGATATCCAAGGCCGTGATTTCCGGAACGGGAGAAACAGGATGGGCCCATTGAAAGTTCTAGAAATGTATTTTTACATCAGCATTTAAAAGGAAGATAATGTTGTTCTAGATCGTGCTCGTATGTTAACAGTTCTGTAATTTGTTAACTTGCATCGTTAGTGATGGATATTTTATTTGTGCAACTAGCTCGAATCAGCTTTCGTTCTGTAATCATGTATGTGTGACAGTGCACACTTTTCCTATGTCTCGCACACACATTTTTGTTTTTTGCTTTAATCCAGCTGTCATTGTAAGTTTCTTAGAAACAACGCTTTTGTGAATTTAAGAAGAAATGTATCTTAGAATTCTTTCACTACAGTAAGTATATATTTTGCAGTTATACGCTCCCACCTGCTTACTTTTGGTGCAATGGCATGAGTTAATTGTAAGACATTTGTCGAAAAGTATTTCATTCACTTAACCATTGAATAACAATACGCACACGTTGGGTAAAAATTTCGTAGGAAGCTGTTGTATTAACTGAAGTAAGAGCGATTCCAATAAACCTCGAAGGTAAGTTCTCTTATAAAAACTATCCATTTATGGGGTGGAAGAACAAGACCACACACTATGTATGTAAGTACACATGTCAGATAAAAAAACTGGAGCTAGCACGACAGACCTTGATACCGAGGTACAGGGTCCTTCACGACGAGCTGAGTCGATATGTATATGGGAAATTATAAGGACTAGTTTTCTGAAAATGAGTATACGGGGGTTTTCCAAAGAGCTCGTTTGAACTAAAATATTTTCAGTTCTCTACAACTTCCTGTAATATCGGAAATGGACCCCAACTTCGTTATTTTAAATGGAATGTCCCAATTTTTGTTGAATTCTTGGGATGTAGACTGAATTTCAATATAATTTCGTATAAGACATTATATGTCTAGGGTGCGCCATTTTGGAGTTATTTTAGATTTTCCGAAATTTTTGGCAAATGCATTTTTTCGGAATCCAAGCGAGGCAGTCCAAATATGTTCAGGGTCTGCACAAAAGAGATCTGTAGCTACCCAAATACTTGAAAACTTTTTAAAATAATTATAGAGGGTGTTCAGAAATTGGCGCCGAATGTTGCTATTTCAAAAATTCGAAAACTTAATTTTTTTAAATGGCATCTTTCTTTTTTTTCTGCACCAGTGGATTCTACGCTGAAAAGTAAGGGAACTTCATGATTACATCCCTATATCTAAAATGAGCGGTTTTTGTAGAAATTAAAAATACCCAAATTTTCGTGGTTATTGGAGAATTTCAAATTATCAGTTGGCATTGGCTTGAACTAAAAACAGACGAGTTTGCTATTCTCGACGCTACAGACCATGGGTGGGGTCTGTAGTGAAAAATGTTGGTCAAAACTCGACCTCCACGCACGTTTTGTAATTTTCGTAGTTGATAAAAAATTGCAGTAGAAGGAGATAAATTAAAGATAATTCAACAATATATGGAAGAAATAAGAAAAACAAATGAAAAATTGATGAAACTATAGCAAGTGTTCGAACTGGTTGCCTCCAACTTCCAAACATCTATGAATCCTTAAAAACTTGAAATGAGTGGCACTTCGGATTTCTTCCGGAGAGAGAGAGATCGAAATGCATTACGAACTCTTTTCTGGCAATCTTCTTTTGTTGTGAGCGGCGAAGCATACACAATATCTTTTATTCTGTAAAAAGATATTTACAAGAGCACTACTATAAGGTGGGGCACCGTCGTGTTGGTACCACAGGTGATTCCAGTTCAGATATAATGGATATAAATAATTTTGTAAAATTTCGATATATCTTTCGCCTGAAATAAACAAGAATTTGATACAAAATTTCCCCTCCAATTTCCAATAAGATTACCATTCAAATTTTTATTATAAAAATGTACCACTAAAGTCTACACATTACCTTTTTGCTGTGACGTCAGAAATAACAAAACATAGCGTTTAAAACGTACAGTACCTCCAAGCACACAAAAATCCTGGAAAATATGTGAACTAAATCTAAAATTCCAGTAAGGGCAACTAAAGAACCAATAAAGAGCAAGCTTTGGCCGGAGGTACATTCAAACAAAACAAATGTCACTTTGCTATTACTGTTATTTCGTCAGATAGAAGTGTCTAATTTCCAGGTTTTATAGTGCTGTTGTTCATTGGTTTTGTTGTTCATTGTTCATTTTTGTTAGTATTGCTTTTCCTCGTTAGTTTTGTTTGTTATTGTTTACCTATTCACCGTTTAATTTTGGGCGACTTGGTTATTTAACATCAAATCGTAAGTATTAGATGGTTTCTAAAATGCAGTTATATATTTATATAATACAAAATTCTTTTTTATATAGGATTACAATGAGCTATAAAGTAAGAAAACTTGTGCATTCAGAAACAAGAAGTATAATTGCAAATGTCATAAAGTGTTGTGATGAACAGAAGACTTTTGGAACGTTGATATTTTCGGTAGCGCAATCTACAGAACTAGCAGCTGCAGCAACTGGCAAATCAACCTCTCTGATAAAGAAAGTTCGTAAAGTAGTATGCTACAGCAGGTAATACATAAAAAATAACAATACTAATTCTCACACCCGTATGCATAGTCGTTCGCCAGCGACTCGCCGGAGTTTCGTTATGTTGGCGGCACTGTACGTCTATGTCAAATTCGAGGTTATCAGGTTAGGTTTTCCGTCAGTTTTGACAGAAACTTACACAAAATCTAACCTGCTAACCTCGAATTTGACATAGACGTACAGTGCCGCCAACATACTATTCATAACGAAACTCCGGCGAGCCGCTGGCGAAAGACTATGCATACGGGTGTCAGTATTGTCATTAAAAACTTAATACAGGTAATACTTCAGTCCTTACTTCTTTCAGGCGCTACTTCTTTAACATCTCCACAGAAGAAGAAACTCAAGGAAGACTCTAAGAAAATCGTTCGCGACTATTTTGATTTGGAGTTTTGTGAAGAGCGGTTCATGAAATGTTCACTGTGGAATATAAAGTACCTAGGCTGAACGTATTAGTAAACCGATGGAATGAAAAAGTTAACTATACTGGCCGTCGAGAAACTTTGAGAAAAATCTAAACAAAATAGGCTTTCATTATAAAACATTTTGTGACAAAAAAAAATCTCTCATGGAAAGGCGTGACTTTGTAGAGTGGAGCTTTAGGTATTTAAGGAAAATAGAAGAAAACGGAGAACTAGGTGGTTTGGTGATCTTAATCCTATTTCCTTTGTTTAAAAACTTTTTGTATTAGCCTATAGGATGATTGATAATTAGGCAATCTAATATATTTATTTCATATAATCTCTCAGTAATTTATTATCATAAAAATATGAATTTCATTCTTGGTTGCTCTATGTACTCTTATTTTTGTTACAATACATTTATTTAATATGTAGTGTTTAGTAACTTAAACACTGTTACATGTAAAAGAACTCAAGATTTAAAATAAAACTTTTAAATTTCCCGCGTTTACGAATGTTTATAATTTTTTTACGGAGTGTAATTGTCAAACGGAGCTAGCGCCAGCTTCCCATAATCGGGGTTTTTGTGTGCTTGGTGGCACTGTATGTCTTATATTGCATTTAGACTTTAGAAAGAATTTAACATATACTATATATTTAAATAAAAAGAGAACATTGTTACGTCACAGCAAAAGGGTAATGTGTAGACCTTAGCACACCGTCATTTTCTATTGCAGCAAAAACATTGAAACTCCAGTAACCTTGAAACTGTCTTTCGCGAAATATGTGGGGATTAGTATCACCCCAATAATGGGAGTTTTGCCGGTTAAACATTCAGTTATTCTGAAATTTCGCCTCATCCTTCCAAATCGACTTTTGTAACATTTCTTCGTCTTAATTAATATAAATTCACAAAAATCAATTATTTTTTTATCGTCACCTAGCCTCAAATTTTGTACTAATGAATACCGATGGAACTTATCTCAGGTATTCCTAAATCTCCGCATCTGTTAAGAAATGTCCAGGATGCGCTCAGAAGTATCCCAAAACTGTAATGAGACGCGTAAAGATGTCATGGATGGGCTTTGATCTATCGAAATATCGCGAACGGAAGGTTTCGCAAGTTCTTTTGATTACGTTGTTACATTCCCTGTATATCACTAACAAATTGAAGTAATCTTCGTTACTAAATCCTAAACGGAACATGATTAACACTTTTCCACTCTTAAAAGTCTAATTATTTGCAATTCTTGTTTGTTGACACTTTTGTTTTCTTAGTGTTAGTAGACAAGCCAACTGGTAATTTGAAATTCTATAATAACCACGAACATTTCGTTATTTTCAAGTTTCTACAAAAACCGTTCATTTTAGATATATAGATGTAATCACAAAGTCCCCTTACTTTTCAGTGTAGAATCCACTGGTTAAGAGAAAAAGGAGGGTTGCCATTTAAAAAAATTAAGTTTTCGAATTTTCTAAATAGCAACATTCGGCGCCAATTTCTGAGCACCCTGTATAATTTTCTAAAAAGAATTTTCAAATATTTGCGTAGCTATAGGTCTCATTTGTGCAAACCGTGAAAATATTTGGCATGACTCGCTTGAATTTCGAAATATAAATTTTGTGTAACTGGCTGTATCTGCCAAAAATCGCGGAAAAACTAAAATAACTCAAAAATGGCGCACTCGAGATATATGATCTTTTATATGAAATTACATTGAAATTCAGTCTTATACAAACTAGTCCTAATAATGTCCCATATACTTATCGACTCAGCTCGTCGTGAAGGACCCTGTACATGTGAACTTGGTCCATCATTCAAAAAAAAAACATCGAAGGGATACTCAAGTTGTCTATCTAATATATACTTCGGATGTTTTACTTCGACACGAAGTGTACGAAGTATTGAAATTCCCTCATATCGAAAACCACTCTGAGTCAAATATCTCTAAAATTCGAGCCAACCGACTAATGAACCCACTATATCAAATCTCCGTCTCGGCGGTGCGGATCTTTTGGTGAAGATCCCAGCCCACTAGAAAAATCCCCCGTATTGGGGGGTGCCTAATCGTGCTGTGCGGGGGATGTATGTTCGTATGTGTACACGATTCCGGTCGCCAGGAACCTTCCTGAATTCTTGGATCGTTTTCATACGATAGGTCCTCCGAAAATAAAGGCAACATCAACTTTTGAGCTATGGTCGTCGGCAAAAAAAATTTTTTTTTGTTTTTTTTTTTTTGATAAATAACTGGTTCATAGCATTTCATTGTATTAGCGAAACGGAGTGATGCTGAGTATCGAAGTATTCTTGGAAAGCACGGAAGGGCGCTTTTCTTGGGTGGGGGGTACCGTATATTTTCATTTGGTATCCAATGTAAATAGCTAGAAAAATGCAAGTATAAAAACAGCTCAAATCACAGTATACACCAACTTAATGGTTTTGGTACTATTGGGACTTATATAGGCGATGAGTTGGTAACACACACGACGCCTAATTTCTACGAATAAGAGAAATCGTAGGCAAACGGTGAGCTGAGGGAGCGGGTCTTTAGCAAAGTAAGCGTATTTATTACGGTAGCTTACGAAAGTTATGAAGCACGACTTCATTTAGAATTATCGCGATCGGGGGCGGGATCGTGCCGCCGCCGTCAGGCCGCGGCGCTACAATATGTAGCAGCAGTTCTGTATGCATTGAAAACAAACTCCGGTTAGGAATTGCGATTTAGGAGTACTATAAATCCCGATAGCAATCTTTCGCGCAACACGCACGGATCGGATGTAAAATATAGCAGATTTCCGGTCGCAATTTATATGAAATTGTGGAGCAATAAAAACATAAGAGGCGATATATCGATGCGATTGTTGTTTACGCCTTGTTTCCGGAGCGAGGACTCGAGTGGCTCTGTCTTCCAGAATAACTTTGTTAGCTCGGTGCTCGAACGGCTTAAAACGGAATCGAACGAAATTACGGCTAATTTTTGAGAGAGGAGAATTCTTTGGGAAATATAATCCAATTACGGGCGAGCTGGCCGGAAGCATCCCTCTGATCTAAACGCTGCAGCTGCTTTTACAATGCCGAGAATATGGACCCGACAAGATGCTACTGGATTTATACTACTACTAAAGCTTCGAAGCTCTTTGTTGCACTCCATTGTTACTCACAGAAAACTCGCGAGTTACTTGTTGTAACTTTCAAGTTTGATGTGGAAACTATTAATCTGTCTCTGAAGTAGTATGCAACCCAATCTACATACTAACATTTCTCTTTATTGTAGTCTGTTTCATTTTGTGACAGAGTCAATTGTAAGAATTGCGAAGAAATACTTTACATTTAATAACTGTTACACAACTAATCAGCACACTAGAGGCTTTAATGGGGGCAAGAAAACCAGATAAAAATCGGTCTTGTAATGCTTGGTCGGGGCTAACCCCCCCCCCCTCCCTCCCTATTAAGTATGTTTGCTTTTTAACTTTTTTTCTGAAATTCACCAGCCTTCGATGAGTTTCCCGCTTAAAATGAGACGATTGAGAGATTCTTCGCCTAAAAAAAAGGTATCTCATTTTGCACCATTCAGATGCTATCGTTTTGGTTCCCAATTTTTTTAATGCTCAACAGGTTTATCCATGTATGTCACGTCGGATGTTTTGTTTCAATGTGTCGATGAAGAAATTATGGTTTTAAACTGATGTTGGTCTGCACTTTACTAGAAATTACACAAAGCGGTCCCTGGTAAAATAAGATTCCATTAGTAAATATTTGCTGTCATATTTTCGTTTTTTCTCTTTGTTCTCACTATGTCTTTGTCTGTTGCTTCCTTGCTTTCAGTCTGGCGAGACATTAGCTCACTACAACTCTTAACCATCGATCTATACTAAAACTACGGAGTAATAACTATTCACCTTTACATTCTTTCTTGTAGTTTATTTACACACTAAGCACTACTAATTAATTTTATTAAAATCACTCGTGGTTCTTAAGCGCATCGTACGATTCAATTCGACTCTACTCTCCCTTGCGTGACCGCTGCGTTTTTGTATCGCCAGACGTTTTTTTCTAGCGCATTCGGGAAAGTCCCGGGCTGCCTTAGAAATGTCGCTCAGTTCTCGGTTCGTTGAATTGAAGGTTTCCGTATCGTACGAAAATGTATTCGCATAGACAGCAGCGTAGCGTCTTATCGCGTTACAGATTGTTGCTTGTTGCAAGTCGACAATTAAAATAGTAATTAATTTATCAATTACGTGGTAATTTTAATTGCAAAACATAAATTACTTTGCGTTCGGTAGTGTTTAAATAAGTCAGTGTTAGTACATCGTTTTAAACAAGTAGATTGAAATAAATAAATTATTATTATGGAGCGATATCGTCTAATGATGCTAGTTTAAATGTAAATAGTAATGTTACCGTACCTTACTCTGTAATCTGTACTTACCGCAGACCTACTTTTTGATTCTTATACAATAATTATTAGCAAAATACAGTGTTACATTCTATACCGCTTACACTACATAAGACACAACACATCCCATCTACAATCATCCGCGCCTGCACCAAATATCTCTTTGCTCGTGCACAAAGCTAGCTGTTTTCCGGCCTACTTTTTAACAAAAATATCAATTGCCAATTATAATTAGAAATTTGAAAGGTAATGCAATTTCAAGACCAATCAACAAAAAGAAATTTAATTAGTAATTTAATTACAAAGTAATAAATTACTGCACAGCTCTAAACTTCGCAGAAGTATTTATTTTAGATTTAGTATTCTAAGAATTAATTATATGATCGTTACTAATATTTTGTTTAGGAATGCTATTAATAAAGTAATCTTTTACTTTATTTACATCAAACAAAGCCCAAGGAATATTGACATCTCGCGGTGAGACCATATTTAAGAATTTAAGCTTATCCATAATTCCTTGCGCGAAAAATCAGTTGCAGTGAAGTTATAACAAGCCTGTTTTTCTTTTTAATGGTAAAATTAGTAAGGTTACTTACAGATTTCTAATATTCCCAGTGTTGAAGCTTTTTGGAACTGCGATATCTAGCTTTAGGTTTATGCCTTAATGACATTAATATTGTAACATTATCAGATTTATCAGTTTTACTCTGTTTAAGTGGTGCATTCCGTTAAAACAATTCTGATATTGTTTTGATTTAGAAATAATACTTTATCAAAAATACTACTGATATTGAAAATGTAATGTAGCGGCAGCGCCTCGAAATCAGTTCTGAGGCTCTCGAAATCCACATTTTTAAAATCTCTGTAAAAGTTTTAATTATTGGTTGGACACGAGGTACCACAGAATTGGCTACGCAGTATATTAAATCATGATTTGATATCTCATGTCTCGAAATCGAATATTGAATTCTTATCAGAAGTAATAATGACATCAAGCAAGGTAGCCGTCGCCAGTGATATTCTGGTAGGCTCAGTTATAATCTGCTCTGAATCCAACGACTCGATAATAGATTCAAAATATAAGGTAGGAGTATTAATGACAAGAATGTCGATATTAGCATCACCTAAGCACAAAATGCTTTCTGATAAGGAAGATAAGAATTCGGTAGCTTAGACAAGAACTCTATACGATTGATCAAGTCTGTAAACCACGCCTACATTCAGCACTGCATCCCGATTGTTGTTAATGGTAATGCACAGCTGTTCAGTATTGTTATTAGAATAAATTGACTAAAAGTTGTCCGCATCACTTACCCTGTCACTGAGCCATGTCTAAGAGACAGCGATCAGATCAATACCTATACTCTTATAATTTCTTTTAACGATGTTAATTTTGTTTGAAAAGATGGTATATTTAATTGCGCTACCTTCAGCTTCTTGTTTACCATAGCCGTAGCATCATTTAGCGTATAACAATCTAAGCATAATCAATATCAACAAAAGGTCGAAAACAAAAAAAAAGACGAAGATCTATTATTACTAAGAACTTCTTGGATACCTAACTCCATAATTACTGTTAATAAACTAATAGCTATTGATATATCTAGGAACCGAAAGTATCCATTTCCTCCCGCGTGTGAATTTAATGCCTGACGCTTAGCGGAGGGCATTAAACACACATTTCTTCATCGAATGCATGTTCTCTAGGGCAAAATTTCAAAAATGTTGCTAAAGGAATTCATTATAGTGACTTATCAACTTAACGTTGTAAAGATTTGGTGTGATCTACATGATGACGTAAACACAAATGTGTTAAAATTCAATTGTCAATAATAAAACTCAATAAAATAATCTGTCACCTTGCAATCAATGCCAATTATAGAAAGGTTCAAGGTATTCAGTCCGAGGTTGTCTCACTGCGTTACATTAAGATATTTAAAATATTCCATTTAGCTGCGCTTCTGTAGTAATTTTCTTTATACCTCCAGATTTTTTACTTAACAATAATTTGCCCAAAAACAGTCCATACGTTGGAGGTGCCCAATTTATTAATAGCATTCTTGAGGAGAACCACTCTGTTCCTGGTCAAAGCTGCTCTTATTGCTATTTCCAAGCGTTTTAACTTATTTCTATTATAAAATACAAAATTTCGTGTAGACCTTTGAACGAATTTAACAGCAATCTGACTAATTCCATCAACGTTTGTTCTTCATCTGATATTGGAAGAGCGGGACACAGCCGTGCTCAACTCTCGCATTAACTTACCTTTCTGAAAGCACGTACTGCATTTGTTTTTACAAGAAATGAGACTGGATAGAATCGGTTATATTTAATACACCAAATTAACTATTATTCACGTCAGCTGTAGTTAGAAAAGCTGGACCCGTATCCAGCTACCTTCAACTATTTCAACGCTTGATGTAACATCGCTCGAATACAAACTAAGGAAAATAGTATGGATGGCCTGTCAGCAACTCAGCCACGGTTCTAAATAGCAATTAACACACCCGTACGAGGATGACATCGAAAACTGAATGCATTAGGCAAACAATGCGTAAAATTTTGCAAGTATTCCAAACATATGGGTAGTCATGCAACTAAACGGTGGTAATATTCAAGGCGCGGCTGATGGTGCCCGACATAAATCGAATTTCAAATATTTTGATGTATCAGCGGAACGTGAATAAAAGTTCAAGTATCACTGCACTTCGGAAAGCTTTTATTTTATTCTTTAATGAAACCGACGATGCAAAAAAAATAGTAAAAAGAAAAACGCTTCCACAATCCTAACACATTGTGCCACGTGAACAGAAGAGCCGCATGAGGGCAAGTGAGGTTTTTGAAGACGTGTGGAAAGTACCTGCGTACTGAGGTGTATTAATGTGCAATGTAAAATATATCATAAGTAAACCTTAGGGTTCATCATTATCACGAGTCAGAACCGTTCAAAGATGCAACGTTGAAAGTACATTACAAACTGTTGATTGATTAGAATTATCAGTCTTCTTTATATAACAAGAGTTGGTTATTGAAACAACTTGGATTTCAGTAAGTGTAAAGAAGAGAAGGAAGGTTCAAAAATCTAATAATTCTTTTCCTGTTCTTGTTTCAAATCTCTGTAATAATCCAGTTTTCGTTACACTAGAAACTAAGCCAGGTATAACGAACTGTCTCGTTTAAGCCAACTCTTGTTCAAGTGGCATATTAGCCTTCGCAATAAATTTCATAATAATTAATTGCCACCGGCTAATTGGCTTTACAGTGTTACAGTTGATTATGAATCGCATTAGCAGCACACGAGATCACTTACATTGCGTTCATGTAGCGTATGCAGTTTCGGTGTGCACCCACCGTTGGTGCTAATCATTTTAAGCGAATGCAACTAACAGATTTCTAATCCGCCCGCGAGCAAGCAGCGATTACGATTGCTCTTGAAAGCCCTGCTCTATCGGAGAGTAATTTCCAGATGTGGAGGTTCATTGCTCTTAATGCCATTTTATCTCCACCTCGGGGAAGTTTTCGTTTGCGAAAGCTTTCCGCAAAAAAATTCGATGTCAAGTTTCTAAAAGCAAATATTTGACGTTATATTTATTTTCCATTAAAGCGAGCTTCTTTCGGCAAATATTTGCACCTCCATATACAGCGATTACGCTTTTATTGTACGCTTTAATTTTGAAGAGTGCTAATGATCATGGCTGTGGTACTTTGGCAGGCAGAGATTCAAATGTAACGTCTCAATTTGCGTAAAGTGTGAAGGCTTTAAGAAATGGATGTAGTAATAGTTAGCAATGATTACTGATTAATTATGTATTACGTTTAATGGCGCACTCTCTTTTACTCTATGGTTTCAGCGTGTCAATCTTTAGCATTTCTTTCTTCTATTTTTCCTTCTAATATCTTAAGCACAGATGTGTACAATGTACATTCTCGATCATCAGTGGTACAGTCTGAAACCTATTTAAGCTGCAAAGGTTGATTCTGTATCTTTGTTTGCTTATCGAAAATTGAGCGAGGGCAGTACCAAAGGGGTACAAGTTAATTGGAGAGATTTATGAGTGCCTCTGCTGATATAAAAAATGCCTTTTACCAGCACAAGAACCTCTGCTGAGTGGAGGCTATTTTACAAGAAGTTCTGGAACAAGGCAGTGCAGAAGCACTTATGTGCATTATGGTCTAACCTGGTCGGTGATATCACGCTGGCTTACGAAACAGAGGCACATAATTCTTGTAACATTATAATCTACAACGTTCATTTTTGGCGACCTTGAACAGCCATAGAGTTACGCACAGTGCGCATTGAATAACACAACGCAAATAAAACGCTTTACTAATTCGCCGAGGGCGATTTGACTCCTTAATCTCGAGATATTTTACTAATAAATATCAGGTCATGCACAATCTGAAACAGCGCAAATTACATAGAACGTTCATTAGACATTGATCGGTCTTTTGTCATTCGGGTTTTATCAATGCTGAAGAAGGTGAAAACAGTGTTACTCTCAGAGTACACGCTAAGGAAAATCAGAAGTAATTCATCATATTAAGAGATGCGGTACGTCAAAGACACTTCTGGAATGGTCCATTAGTCTTGTTTTGTTGATCCGATAATGCCTAAGTGCGGGGTTAAGCCGTAATATCGTGCAATTTCTTCTCATTTTCACGCTTTTAAGTGCATTCCCTTAAAATTTATATATAGACATCGAATATAAGTAAATTTCCAGCATTATTCTCTCCAGATATCTCCTTTCTTGCCTTCGTGATCTTGTATTGCTTCTATTGGTAGACACTACGCTGTATCTTGTAAGAAGTCATTCTTTTTATGTTTCATTGTAATAAAGTGCTTGAAGTATAAAAAAGTCAGAACTTCCTATTCACCTTTGAAATGCTATAATCACCAGTCCTGACCAGACAAGTGCAACTCGTAAGCACCAAATACAAACGAAAAGCATTTAAGGCCATCCGAGCTTTCACATCAAGCTGGCATGTTGACCTAAATTCCGTCAAATTGCCGCAGCAGGGGCGAGGGCGTGGAGTAATGTACATAAGGGGAATTATTAGTGGTAGTTCGAGTCATTAAGGCACCTTTAATAAACCCATCCGTCCAAAAATCCCCGCCGTCCCATCATCAACATATCATGGGAGTACAGCGCATTATCCTTGTTATTCATTCCATAAAATTAAATTCCTGCACCTCCGGAGCGCTTTTAATTCATGCCACGGCATTTGGGGTTGGGGCGCACCCTTGTAAAATATCCGCGGCGAATCGGCCTCAATGTAGAGAATTCCGCCCTCATTGATCACCCTTGACGCGAGATTATTATTAGAAGTTTCTACGAATGAAGGGTGTATTAAAGCAGGGATTAGCGGATCTATTTAATAACACTACGATTGGTGTGCGTACGCGTCGCGCACAAATACCTACAAGTTTAATTAATGAAGATGTTTGCTTCCGAAGCATTTTAATTAATGGCTTCACCATTAGCTTTATTACCACTAGACTGATATTACCCGCCTTCAAATTTCCTTTTTAAGCCCCGTGTTTGGCTTTATTGGGGCTTAAGCTCGCAGCCATTGTTAGTGCATTAATATTAGCATCAGATTAATCGTCTTATAATTGCGCCCTAATAAATTGGAGCTTCAAAGGCCGCAAAAAAGCGCGGCAGCTGGCAGTCGGAAGGGGTTTATTGAACGCGCAGATTCGACGTTTACACTTAACTCGAAGAAATTTGCTTGTTTATCGATTCCGCTGAAAACTCGAACCTGAAAATGAAGCCTCACCCATCACTGTCGACCCCCAACGGAGCTTTCGTATAAGTTGCAAGCTTTCACGAAACCCAACAATAACTATTGAATACAAAAACCGACCGCAGGGTAAAACAAAATTTACAATCCACCAAGATTTTCTGCAAAAACAGCAACAGGACGCCCGAGCAGTCAACAATCTACCGCCTGCAACGATCAAATATTTTGCTAACCGCAGTATAATCTTAGATGAAGAAAAAGGCAAAGCTTGACGGATGCAGTATAGCGGAAGTAATACAACAGCGAGGATATTCACTCGATATATTTGCCCTGCTCGTTCCTGGAACGATGAAATCTACTTCCCATGCAGAATGCGGCTCGATTGTGTGTTTAGGAATTAAGGATTTGATACGTCTGCAGTTCAGTTAGGCTGTCTTATTTATCGATTTTGAGTGCCAAATAGAAAGTAAGCATTAAGTTAAATAATTCTTGTTCAGAGCCTAAATAATATGCAACCCAGTGTTTGAAAGTGTTTTTCGAATTGCAGATTTTACTTTTTGCACGACGTTTAGTGCCCCACTTAAATGACGTGAGTTTAAAGATAGCGAGTCGTACCCTTTATATTGGGGCTGCAATCACAGTTGTGAAAAATTAAATATATTGTGAAACCCGTTATTCGCGTACTTTAGTATTTGCCAGTGACCGGTCAAACGAAGGTGTAGTATAGGGAAATAATTAAAGCAAAAACTATTGCATCAGAAACCATTAAAGCCAACGCATCTGAAGTTGTGTGGTTCCATGGTGAGCATGCGCTTTGAGAGATAACCAACGCAGATTTAGGAATAGATTTTTACAGGATGTAACAAAAAGGTCGACCGTCTTATCAATGGAGGCAAAAAACACATACACGAAAACTGGAAAAAGAAGAATAATGCTAGCTTTGCTGCACGGGTGTTGAGTATATCGCAATGTTAACACTTTATGGAAAACAACCACATTTATTTTAATTAAACAAAATTTACTAACGATGTAGCAAGATGCACAAATATACATATGGAGTGCGTAATTAAAACTTGCACCACGAGTTAACGCTACCTCATATTTCGACAGGCTTTGTTAACGAACCGATTGATAGAAATTAATTGACTTGATTAAGTGGATCGAATAGATCTGGTGGCGCTTTCATATCCCTGCTTATATAGCTTCTCTAGTTGCACAACTGACGGGTTGTTTATTGGCCGCCAAACGGCCCCTGCGTGTTCTTGAAGGTGCAATTAGTCATTATGCTCCGTTTGCAAGCAGATATCTTCTCGGTCAAAATGTTAGGTCAGTGTTGTCCAAACGACTTGCGTCATCCGAGGGTTTTATTGCTCGACTTCTCATCGTGGGCGCTTAATGAGATTCCTACAGCCGATATCTGTTCCCAAAGGGGTTAACCGACTGCCCGTTGTTTGCTCCCGAATCTCCTGCAGTTTGCCGATAGCGTAAGGTTGCCGAACCTGTCTTTCAATTTCTTGGTTTTTACACCCGAAAGGCGGATGCAATTTGTTATTCACGACACTACCCACTTAGTTTACAACAGTAGTAACTTAGTTGTGTCTAGTGTAACGACGAAAATTAGTTACGCTTCTTTAAGCTGGTTAATCCGCAGTTTTCACTTTTTGTGGTTTCGTGCGCTGTTTTTGTACGCCTTTATCGGGCTTATTTAGAGACTCTACACGTGGTCGTGTATCAACTACTCTATAAAATCAATTAAATATTAATATGTGTGCATGAATTTTGAAATAATAAACCTAACAGCTTGAAAATGAGAAAAACTAGCAAGATATCACAGCTTAACTGCGTTACAAACGATGATATAAAAATTAGGAAAAAGACAAAAAGTGCTACATTAGAAACACCTAAGCCGAAACACCTACAGTTACATGGGTTCTTGGTAAGCACTAGTTCTGAGAGATGATCAAAGCAGGTATTCAAGATACAAGAACTCACAAAACAATCGACTGCCTTGAAAATTTAGACAAAAACATGTTGAGCAAGAGAAGAACAGAGAACGCTCCCGAGATTAAAGTTAGAAACTCGCTTACAATTTATATGAGTGTGCGAATTTTCAAATAATAAACGTAATACCATTGAAAAGAGAAGACAAGGAGCAATATAAAGGTATCATAGTTTAACTGCGATACACAGGTATAACAAATTTAACAAAGGCAAAATCAGCTAAATTAAAAACTATTAAGTCGAAGACGGTATGACCAAGGCAGGTATGGAAATAGCTTCTTACAAAATGTAACAAAAGTGTCGACCGGCTGGTCAATGGAAGCAAAACAACACGTTCACCAAGACAAAACTGGCGCGAATAATGCTAACAGAAACTCGTTTAAGTATTTATGTGTGTGGATTTTAAAATCATTAACCCAACAGCATGAAAATGAAAAGATGAAAAGAAGTTGCAACGGAACGGTCGAACGGTGTGGTTTATTCTATTTCTTCCCGTTGCGTTCTATCCTTCTCTGGCAGGTCATAATCAAAGTTATGTTGTGGACTGCACTCAAAGGAAAACCTAAAATTAAACGTCCACTTACACATGGGAATTGAATGTTTTTTAAATGAACAGTACTAATTTGATATTCAAGGAAAACTGATTTTATTTTTATCAAAGTAAAGAACAACATCTACCATTTTATTCACGTATGAAAAATTATGTCACTCAGGTGGCGGCCATCCGTTTGAATGATGGTTTCAAGTTTCAAGGCGTCTTCACAATTCGTGCAGGACCTGGAGGTTTCCTTTTCATTATGTTTCCTGTTGCCCTGCACTGTTCAACCCATCTCAGGATCGTATTCCGGCTTGGAACTGAGCGCATTCCGACGGATATTGAAATGGCGACGAAATATTCGCTGTGTTGTGACAACAGATTCGCCGTTTAGCACATTGGTTTCATGAGCACACACGCGGTGTTGCACCGTCCATTGCTCCATAACTACAACACTACTGAAATGGTATGCTATGACGTGCAGAATGACAACTCTCCCTCCCCTCTACAACTCCTAACGGCCGAGTACAGTCCATCTAAAAAACATCCGGTTTCCATGTGCCACCCTGTACTTACACAGGACACGTTAGAAGAATGAAACTGTAATTTATGTTACGTAATAATAAATTAAATTGGAGATTCTTCCGCTAGTTCTGCACCTGTCTCCGCTGCAACCTATGCAACATTCCTGAGGACAACGAGCGGCTGCTAAGGACTTTGTTCTGTAAAACGATAAGAACCACTAGGGGCAAAATTTTGGGCAATCGGGCGTATTAGCAACGCATTTACAACTCAAATAGTAACAAAATAACTGCATCTGAAATACATTTACATTTCAACAACATTAATGCGCATGCATTCGTTGCATCAAAATCAGCCTTTGCAATTTAATACAAACTCCGGCTTTGCGCAATAATTCGCCGCGTTTCACAATATAATCGGATAAACCCGCTCTGTGCGTCTTCGAGCGTTTAAACAGTACCTTCAGGTCGCACCAAAACCGTATCTAGGGTGGAGATGCAACATGATGCAATATTATACAGTCCTCTGGTTTAGTAGATGCCAAAGATGAAAAACACCAAATCCGCTGTTTTACACCTGGGTTCGTCACTTCCACGTATTCGAAAGAGTTGACCCCGCTCTAAAAGTCGTGCACTACAGTGGATTGCGGCGCATCATTGGCTGACTTGGTCCGCAAAATTACTCAGGAACCTAACTTGAAAACAATCGCTGCATACTTGATACTTGTATGTTTGCGGTCAGGGGCATTGAAAGTGTTTCCGCGGTAAAACATCTCACTTCCATATCATATCATAAAAATAAAAACGAAATGTATTTATTCTGCCGGTTGCATGCGTATTGGCGTCTAGGTTAAATCTATTCAAACTCAAATATTACAATCGAATACTACTCAAACTAGCTATATATGCAAATATTAAAATAGTAAAAATACGTCCACCAAGACGAAAAGAGACAACTGGCGCGAATAATTAAGACATGAGAAACAGTTGAAGGGTATCACGGCTTAAACGTGTTACAAACGCAGTTATAAATAAATTAAAAAAATTGTATTATTAACCATTAAATCGAGGCAGTTCCAGTTCTGAGAGATGGCCACGCAAGTATGGTAAAAGCTTTCTACAGAATGTAACGTAAGTGTCCACCGCTTTGGCAGTGAAGGCAAAGAATGTGTCCACCTAGACAAGAAGAGAGCGAACTAGCGCGAATAATGCCTGTAACTAGTTAACAACGAAAGCATAAAAAAGAACGATGTCAAGATCTACTGCATTAGATACCATTAAATCGAAGCAGCTGCAGTGGCATGTGTTCGTAGTGAGCATGAGTTATGAAAGATAACTAAAGCAGGTTTGAGGATAAATTCCTCTGATAAGATGTAAGAGAAGGGTCAACGACACGATGAAGATGAAAAACATGCCCTCCAAGGCAAAAAGAGAATGATAATTGATTTATTGGAATTCATAACCATCAATCGCTAAATGCGGTACGGAATGTATCAAAGACGTTAAACTTTCGAAATCATACTATACTGATCTATAATTTGTAGCAAGGCGCTTCCTAAGCCGCTACATTTTTATTAATTACCTTTGCGTTTCTAACAGCTAGTTTAATAATAATAAGATCTCTCTTTATTTATTTATTGCATTCTTGATTAAGAAAAAAACCTTGTTCAAATGTATCACTAGTGGACCTATACTCACGTCAAGTTTAAAATTTTAGCTTAAAAAGTTTGGTAAAATGGAAAGCCAATTTGTCTACATGCAGATCAATAACAAATAGCTTTATTTATCTATAAAAGACAGCGCTAACTAAGAATACACCTAACTACTAATCCACGAAGTGATTAGCCCCGTATAATCCGCATTTATATTAACACTGATTCTGCGACTTGTAAATACAACCAGTCTATTGTGCATATGTCACAGCGCTGGCGGACCAAACATTAATATTAAATCACTTTGACAGCTCTTTCAAACGCTGCCTTTGGAGTGACATTCTATTCTTCTAGGCTTAGACGCAGTGCGCGCAAAACACAATAAAATCCGCTCAAACGCTCTTTGCCACGCTATAACTCACTCACCCACATGCTGTGCTGGCTAATAAATGCCTATTGCGCAATATTCGAACTTGGCTCTCGCAGCTCTTTACGGCAATGCCTTCGCTAATACGTCACTCAGTGACGCAGTCGCTTTCTATGTCGATCTTCTGGTTTCAGATCGCTAAACTGCACTGTCTACAAAATTTGAACTTGCTGTATGCAGCTTACTAGCTGCTATCTCAACGTTCCTTTTCACTTAGAGTTCTCCTTCGCTTTTGACTGCAGCTATCGTCGTTCACTCTTAGACCCGCGAACCAAAGCACACCTTCTTTCGGAGAAAACTAGGCCAACATCCTCGAGTTCCTAGCTCAGACAGATATTCTTCGCAAAAATCGATCATTTCCAGCACTTTTTACGCAGCATGTGCCCGCATTTGGACACAAGAATTCACACAATTTATTGGCGCGCGTTTAAATGTTTGCTTACGTTATTAAAATTCGATTTTAAACTCCACAAATAAACAGAAAATCGCATATATGTACAAATCGTCTGTATATTAAAAATTCCTTCCTAATACACTGAGGTGGGGCAGGTAGAGTTCCCGTTTAAAAGTAAGACTGTGACACTATGAAGAAAAACATTAACTAAAAGCATTTGATTATTAGTACTATACAAAAGTAGGATAGACTACAAAATAATGAACTATAGTGCTATACGGAGTTAGCCACCCCAGAAAATATGAGACCGAGCCACTGGCAATGACGGTTTTAATTTCACAATTTGTTAATGGTGACCTGAAAAATATACTTATGGAACTGTAGAGCACAACTCGTTGCAAAGATGCTCTTTAAAGGCACAGGATCTTTTCCAGTAAGTGTACTTGTGGAATATTTTACCTGAATAATACTGAGCTGGTAACTTACCTTTTCGGTTTAGAAAACAATATGATAGTTCCATTCACTGTGGTTAATTCTTATTATAATTGATTTCTTATATTATTTTATTTTAATCGTTACATACAAATATTGCCATGATTTTTAACACATTTGTTTAACTTGGTAGAAAGTACATTACATCTTCAGTTAGTATTTCGTATGTTTCTTGTGCATTATACACGTTTTTTTCCGGGTCGATTGTAGTATTTCAGTCCTCTGGGCAATTGTAACTTGTAACTTGTACCTGGACAGAGAGCTTGCTTATTTTCCCCCAGTTCTACGCTTAAGGTGCAATAACGTCTACATGTTCTTGATTCACGACTCCTAAGCCCTACTTAGCCAACAAAGGAAGCGACTGAGAGAACTTTCCTAGGACTTGGCGAGTGTTAGGGGCATAATAAAGGCCCATAACTCGGAGTAATAATAATTCACATAAATATCAGCAAACCGTAATAACATCATAACGTCAAAACACATACGTACGCCATAAATATACAGGAACATCAGGGAGATTTCCCTGCAGGATGCCAACCTGGCAGCTATAAAAGTGCGACAAGTTAAGCCACTGCGGCAGCAGCTGCCGTATAATGAGACTCAAAAAACCATCCGTCTGCTGAATTCGCCATGGCTCATATTGCGGCAAATATTTTATATTTAAGGGCTGAAAATTCGGGATATTGAAAGACGGGCGGCCGCTTCCGCCGCGGACCGCTTTTTGCACTATGTTGCATTTAAAACCCATCGATTTTCGTTTAACCCTGTTATTATAAGGTGAAAAACTTACTCTATTAAGATGGCAATCGATTCTGGCGAGACTTAGTTTGATTTTCGCTTCTGGGAAGCTCGACTAAGAGGAGGTCCATTAACTGTGCATCGCTAAAGCTCGAATGTTTTCTTGACAATTTAGAGGAATCTTTGTGACGCTTTATTGCGTGCGGTTTACATTTTATCGCTTTCTTGACATAAACCAGGGTCTGAACAGGAATAATTTTATAGTCTGTTGTACTTTTACCATAGGTTTATATGTAAGTTTAAATAAAAACTACTGACAACCTAAGAGGCGACGAAACCAGCAGAATATTTTCTTTGGTAAAAAGGTCAACATTAAAAAAAATATTATTCGGTGTTGTCATAAACAAAACTTGCTGGCTTGACAGCAGAAATTGAATAATTATCGGAATTAAACCGTATAAGCTAATGCCTGTCATAACAAGTAGAAGATCTCCAATAGCAAAACAAAATCACTCTGATACTGCATTTAAATCGCTGTCATTAATACATCGCAAGGTTTGTGTCTAAAAAGCGCACTTACTACAATCTGCTCACTCTTCGCAAAGATTCCTGGTGTATCACAGTGAGTTGTTTTCAACCGCATCTTCATTACACCCTTACATCAAAGCTCTTACTTTACAGCATACATTGAAGATAAAGTATGTAGGAAACAGGAAATGTATCGGCAGGTTCAACTCATTAATTTAACATAGGATTAAATCTGCATCAGAATGTCTGCAGGGTGAATAGTTCTGTCAGCCGTACGTGTACATATATCGAACGATATAAAACATAAACACCTCATTCTCCCAATTAAAAACTATATAGGCCGATTATGAAGTGGTTTCCTATTTTCCACATTGATTCTAAAACAATGTTCTGACTTATTATTTGTTTCATATGTTTTATTGGATTTGTTATCTTATAAATTAATTGTATATAAGCTACCATAATACATTGGTAGGAGATTTTTAGTTTTGTACGAACGTACGGCTAATTAGCGTGTTTTCTAAATTATGACCCCACTTGTATATGGGTTTTTCGAATCATTCCGCTTGAATTCGAGCATATCGAGTTATGTGCAAGTATTTACTAGCTTTCTAACGCACACAGCTGTGTTATGCGATTACCGTCGACCGTTCTGAAAGGCACTCATTTTGTGTATCTCGTTTTCAATTCGTTGGAACGCTAGAATATAAATATCGATCCGTCTGCGAGGCGCGTTTCTATACGTTCCGTGACCTGAATGTAAGAAACAGCTGCTACGGGTGCGAAAGCGCAAGCTTCAACTCTTCTGCCCCGCTACTTATCGATAGCGCTGCTTGGGTGTATTTTCGACTCTGGCTTGGCGCGGTTTTAGCCACAGTGGGCATCCGGCGTCTGAAAATGACAGTTGTTCTTGAAGTGGTGCAGTCCCGCGGCGTTTTACCTTCAGGGATGGCGTCCGCGAGATAGTTGCGACGTCTGATTGTTGAGTGTTTAACAGCTAACGTTTTGTGCTTTTTAGTCTGTGTGCGACTACCGCTGTTGTAGTTTTTATTAGGACTGCCGTCGCTTCAATGCATTTAGCCGTGCGTTACGCATCTTATAGGGCATTGCTGCATGGGAGTGCTTGACCGTTTGGGGTGTTGTTTGTCGTTATTGTGAGCCTTTTGAGTTTTCGTTTTGCCGTGGAGTGGCAGACTCCTTATCTCGTCGGTTAGATGGATTCTTTGTGAGAACTCATTAGCAGTGTCTTGTGTTCGCGAAGATCCGCTTTAACGTTCTGCCACATTACCGAAGCGGGCTTCCAAGTCTCGTATAGGATAACACCCCATGTGTCCGGCCCGCAACTCGTTACCATATTGCAGTATTCTTTCCGGTTTCCTCTATGCAGTATCTGGGGACGGTAGCCGATTGCAGTAGCATAGGACATCAAGCTGCCGCACACCAAGCTCCTTACAGGTATCGTTTGTACAATTTATTATCATTTGGAGTGCAACTTAACATATACAGTGTGCTTCGTCGAATTATCAGACAGTTGTTGTAACATCTCGGTTATTGTATTGTATTGTATTGTATTTTTATTCATCATAATATACACGTGGTGCTTAGATATGTCACAATTCCAGTTTAAATATAAAAATAAAAAAAATACAATGCATTTACAGAAATAGAAATAGTCAACTACAGTAAAATACAGTAACAGCAAAAATACTAAAGTCAATAAAACAAGACAGTCTTAATTTTCAAGAAATCTGAAATCGGAAAGTTCATAGTAGACATTGGCCAGAAGATGTTTTTTGAGCTTAACTTTGAAGACTTTTGTTGGGGCATTTTTTAGAGTACTATGAAGCGAATTAAATAATCCTATTCCGAAATTATTTCGTTTAGTGGACGTTAGTCTCTGCTGCGGAACCTGTATATCGTCTCGACTGCGGGTGTCGTAACCATGGGCATCGCCGTTTTTTGTATAATCGCCATAATGTTCTTTTATGTGTAATAGATTACAATATAGTATTGCTGACGGTAGCGTTAGTATGTTATATTTTTTAAACAATGGTTTACAACTGTCTAACTGACTCGCTCCCGCCAACACTCTCAAGGCTCTTTTTTGTACAATAAAATTTTTTTTAATATGTGTAGAGGTACCCCAGTTTATTAGACCGTACGTCATTACACTATGAAATAATGCGTGGTATGCAGTAATGGCAGCATCTAAGTTTACTCGATTTTTTATTTTTCTAATTACATAAATTGTTCTTGATAACTTAATTGAAAGATTGTCAACATGTGCTTGCAAGTTAGTTGTTATCCAAGGTAAGGCCTAAAAATTTGACGGTTTCACAGATATTTTGTTTATTTGAAAATAGTAAAGTGGTAGTTTTATTTTGGTTTAAACAAAGCTTATTTGCCTGGAGCCAATCTGAGGCTTGGTTGATAATGTTGGTTTGTAACTGATTGACTAGAGTTTCATCTTCTACGTGGTTTGCAAAGGTCGTATGGTCTGCAAATAAAGTCGTGAAAACTGGGATGGCATTAGGCAAATCGTTAACATAGATTAAAAATAATAACGGTCCCAATACACTTCCTTGTGGGACACCATGTTGAATTGAAGACATCTGGCTATACTGACCTTTGCAAAATACACATTGAGATCTGTCAGATAAGTAGGATGACATTAGTTTTAGAGCTACCCCCTGCAACCGTAATACTCCAGTTTATCGAGTAAAATGCTTTTTGAGACACAGTCGAACGCCTTGCTTAAATCAAGAAATAGTGCAAAGGAAGATTTTTTGTTTTCCAATGATTCTGTTATATAATTAATGAGATTCAGCACGGCTCCCGACGTGTCCCTTCCTTTTCTGAACCCAAACTGTCTGTCCGTAAAAATATGGTTGGTTTAAAAGAAATTTAGAATTCGAACTGCAATAATTTTTTCTATAATTTTGGCCAAAATGGGGAGAAGTGCAATGGGTCTATAATTTGATCTATCATCAATTTCACCCGATTTATATAAGGTATAATTTTGGCTTGTTTCAATTTATTAGGAAATATGCCCGTCTTTAATATGATGTTTGCAATATGAGCTATCGGGGCAGATAAACATAAAACATTTTCTTTGTACATACAAACCGATTGATTATATAGGTCTAATGATTTTGACTTTTTTAATGCCTTTATAATATCTTCTACCGCGGATTCCTCAACAGCAAATAAGAAGAGTGATTGTTCATTGTTTATTGGTAATTTCTTTAGATAAACACTGTGTGAGTACTTTGATGGGGGAATATTTGATAATAAATCGTCGGCTACATGCACAAAGTAGTCGTTGTGAGATTCTGGGGAAATCACACTTACCACTCCATTGCTATTGATATTGTTTACACCTTTTTTTATTATTCTCCATATTGTTCTTTGTTTATTATCAGACTCCAAGATTTCTTTACAGATTTTTTCTTTTTTTAATTTTAAGATTTTTTGTTCGTATTCGTATTTTTTTTGTTTAAATTCAGCCGATAGAGGATCACTATTTTGCAAGTTCAATTTCAAAATGTTTCCAAGAAGATTTATTTCTTCCCTGGCCGAAACTATTTCTGGATTGGTAAATATAGAGGCATTTTTACATTATTAAATTTTATTGTGTATCTTTTGCATTTGTCAAATTGTTACAGTTGTGTACCTGTCATTACATTTCAGTTGCCGTCCATTTACATAGTTGTTATTTAGCTTTATGCAGTAGCCCTTGCCATGTGTCACAACCGATACTTTTTACTGTTCATATCGTTTTTCAGAATTAATGTTAAGTTTACCGAATTATTTCAATAAATTTAAGACGTTGCGCCATTTAACGAACTGCCGTATACACATTTCATATTTACATGTGCCGTTTTACTATATATGCAAATATTAACTGCGGTTTTCTTTGTTATTGTATTCGTACATGCGTTGTGTGTATTATATTTTACAGTTGTAAGAGGAATTTGGCCAGCTGATCAAATGGATTTTCAAAGGGTGAACCGGCTCGCTGACCAGATTACTGCCAAGCTTAAAGTTGAAAAGTGAATTCATATGCTTCCACTGCGCCTCAGTGGGTTTACCTGCGCATTCTCTTATAGTGATGGAATTGTGGTGGCGCCTTATCATTTTAGATCTGTTTACCG
The DNA here is from genome assembly GCA_940337035.1 of Agriotes lineatus. Classification (NCBI taxonomy): domain Eukaryota; kingdom Metazoa; phylum Arthropoda; class Insecta; order Coleoptera; family Elateridae; genus Agriotes; species Agriotes lineatus. The sequence continues at coordinate 138,266,536 of OW679200.1, forward strand.
TTCGTTAGGCCGTTGCCCGTGTGTTATTTCGTGTTGGACCACCCCACGCTCCACTACAGCCGAGTCGGCAACTATTGTTATGGGCTGGGCAGCGATCTTATGTGAGGTACATTTCCGCTTTTGTGAGTTATTGTACGCGCTAGTCGTCTAGCTGTTACGGTATTAAAACAACTTTACGACACCCACCCAAGGTGAGCATCGCACCACGGAATCAGTCCTGGAAAACTGGCACACTTGCCCTGAGATTTGCTAGAAACAGGCTAAAGCGCCACGGCTGGAACGCTCAGGGAGTCGGGCGTGAGTCACACGATACGGCAAGCGTGTTGAGGCATATATATAGGGTACGTCAAAATTATGAGGGCGCCACCAAGCCTGTCTTAGCTCGAATAACCGGGCCTGGGCGGTTAAACGGGAGCAAAGTATTCAAGATACTCCGTCGATAAGAATTCTCATGAGCTGCAAGCTCAAATAACAATTTCGTACTGGAATGGTAATATTGGGGCTCTTTGGCCGAGACTGCGCAATCACTGGACCTACCTGCACGCTCTGATCTCTCACGTCTCGCCGTACACCAATCTTTACACTGTAAAAGGCGCTATCTGAAACAAAGCATGCACAGGTCGAATAGGAATAATACGTCCCTTAACTAAATATGCGTCTATTGATCGCTAATTACATCTGGGCAGCAAATCGTGCCGCCAAGCTTATGTTACTGCTTACGTTAAGCACCAGCTGATGGACGCGCTATGCTAATGAACAACACGCTATATTAGAGTACAGTTTAGAAATACGCGCTCCGGCAAAAGGGCGCGTTAGTGCGCGATAACAGACGCCGACCTGCGGTTAACACCTAGGAAGCAAAGCACAAAGCCCTCGCAAACATAAACAAAGAAAAACTCGAACAGCTTAGGGCGCGCCAGGCCCAGCACGGCGAGGCGTTAATTCTATTTAGGTATTAATCGGTACAATATAGCGAAGCTAGCGCACCTAACGTTACTGAATTAAAAATTAGCACAAACGTAACACCAAATCATAAGCGCAGAGTTCTTTAGCTATTTAGGCGAGGAAACGCGAAACTCGCGCACATGAACTTACTAGCAGGCTACCAAAGTAGCGTCTTGCAGCATGGTGGCCTCAAACCGGCATTAAAAGCCGCGACAAGCAAGCAAAGGGGCATGCATCCGCCCACATAAAGTTGAGCACAAAGCACCAACGCTCGCACAAGTGACAGTTACTATGTTTAAATGGTTGCAATTACAAATACCTTAGTCCGCAGACGGTCCATGAGAATGGCGTGCAGTCAGTTGGTAGAAGGCGGCAGTCTGTGGCAGCTCAATCGCCAAAACACGGCATTAGGGGTAAACGGGCTGGAATCCGCCAAGATGGCGGCGTTAGGACGCTCTCCTGTGAGCACACTACAGCGGCAATGAGGCCTACTTCGTCCTGCCTAGAAAGATCCTCGAAACAGCGAGTTGCAAAGGGAAAACCCCCTTTCTCACCAACGCAGAACTGGCCCCAAGAAGCCCTTCACACACCTACGCCTTGACGTAAAGACGTGCCACTCACACAACCACACGTGACCTCTTAAAGGATGGCATATTCGACAACATTCGCTGAAACAGCACGAGACGGGAAAAAACAGGCTGGCGTCCCCGCAAATAGCGGGAACGCCGCGAAACGGCACACTCTGCGACTTCTTCGATCAACGGCCTGACTTGAACTCCTCAAGCAAAAAGCGTTAGCACGCTTGAAGTGGCGTGAGCCAAACGGCGTTGCCACGTGACTCTCGGCAGCCAATGGCGATGCGCTCCACAAAACAAATTAATTCCGGTATCAAAGACAGCCAATGGCGAAGCGCCTCAACGGAGTGATTTCTAGAAGCTTCGGAATTCTTGCGAGCGATAACACCCGGCTGCCAAAGTAGCAGCAACGGGGTGCTCCAACTGACGAGAAATACTGCGTTTGGGGTCAAATATGTGCAAAATCATTATTGTAGAATTAGGCGATGGAGCCAAATAAGTAACTAAAAGGGTTTAGCATACGGGCACGCTGCCCTAAAGCCTAGATGGCTACTTAAAATACCAAAATGACCTGAATCAAATGTGCGGAAGATGAGATTGTGCTTGTGCACAAAGATTGAAAATGGTTTTAACATAGCGACAAGTTGCCCTAAAGGCGTGAAATGCAATTAAGCATCTACAACAGCAAAATGACTTAACATAGCTTTATCGTAGCTTTTCGTAAATGCCGTTATAAGCTGGCGCGTTGTCGTAATTGTCGTTTTAGCCTGTAACAACACTCAAAGAGCAGTTTAATGGTAGTAAGAGTTTAGTAGTTTAGTTTTACATTAGAGTTTCTACGTTTTCCAACTCAATTAACCATTAAATAACATTTATTAAAATTAACCTACAGCCGACAACAACTAAAACGTCAATCCATTGAATAAATTATTTGATGTATTTTTTCAAAATATAAAATAGAAATAGCTTTTCCTGAGCAGTTTTGATCCATAACGTTATGGATTGCATCTAGCATCGAATCGTTAGGGTCTAATTTACTTATTTCAATTCCGAAGGGGATTTTACGAAATTTGCGACAATCGCGACATTTTATTTAAAACGATACAATGTGTGGACGAAGCGGGGCAATTGGGATTTAACCTTGTGTTTACACAATGCGTGCTGACAGGGCTTTTGCAGGTCTGTTGGCAATCCACAATAAAACTGCTGTTCGCATTTTGTAAATGTTTTTGAACGCCGTTCGGCGCGCGGTTATTGTTTGGCGGAAGTTGTGCATTTTTCGGAACAAAGGGCCTAGTTGAAGGACTGACCACTGTTCGCTGTGAAAACATGTGTTTTGCCTCTCATTTTCAATCGTTTGTTCTGCTGGGGAGCTTAGCCAAACTATCACCAAAAATTGTAAAAAGTAGAGAGCTTTAGCGTGTTCAAGGCTGGATGGCGTTCAATGGCCTGGAAATTTGTAATAAATATCATTGCAACGGTCTGGTCTGCGTTCCAGTGCGAACAGATATGCACTTGAATGGAATCGGCTAATTGATAACCTTTGATTAGGAATCCATTAGCAGCTAATCTATTCATACGGAAGATAATTTCAGTGCTCTCTTGGTACACATAATATTCGACGATGTATGTTCAGATAACGCTTAGCAAGTTAGTGAAGGAAACTATGTAACATTCATCTTAGTAATAATAATTTGTGGAGGCGCTTAATTTGGCAGCTATTTATGGACAACATTGCAATAATTATCAATGTTTTACTCTAATAACCGAGTTCCATACAGAATTTGGCAACTCTTTTTTGCGGACGAAATTCAAAATACATTGCGTGAGTAGTTTTAAAAATACGTCATGTATCATGCAAGTCGACCATGATATGTTTAATACAAAATTAGCGATATTCCGTATATATTAGTACTCAAGACTAAACCTGCCTATCTTTAATGCAGATTAGACGGTCTTAAATGAAATTTATAGTTACTACACTTAAGCTCAGTATTAGTCATGAATAAGAGATTACTTTTAGTGCCATTTTCATGAGGTCGACTAATTCTGGCTCATTCCAGAACAAAGGCAAGTATTCTGAACATAGTCTTCAAGAAACTTTGTTTCTCAACGAAAGTAAGTTTTTGGAGTAGCACCTCATAGGTCGAAAGTCGCTCGGAAGTTGTAAGAAATAAGATATTTTATCATCGTAATGTAGCTACAGAATTATTAGAAAGGGAAATGTTAGCTTTTACACTACGGGAAACATTAGATTAAATAGTCACAGCTAAGGTTATTTAGTCGAGGACATCAGAAAGTTGTCTTTCCAGAACTCAATACGTCTTCAACTATTTCCAAAAGCGGTTCCAGTAGATATGTTTTTGTATAACCTAGATTTGGGAGTTTTCCTAAGATACGTTACGGCCTAAAGGCAATTGAGACACTGTTGATATAATTCCGGAGATGACATGAAAACCCGCGAGAGATAGAAACGGAACGAGTGAGCAATTACGGTAACAGTGACGTCAGCCGGGTTCAGAACTGCAACCTACTTAACAGTCCGAACTAAATCACAGAAGAAATGCCTCAGCGTATCTCAACGATGCGGTGCCTCAAAAAACTTCGGATATAAGCCTAAGTAAATCCCTTTCGTCGATGCAACTACGATGAGACGCCAAGAAAGTTGGCCGATAATTACATTGTCTACGCACGTGAACCGTTACTGCTCCAACACAACCGGCCTATACCATTTATATCCGCCAGAAATCGGAATGCACACATATCCTAATAAATAACAAACCAAATTTTAGAAAGAAGAGATTAAATGTATAATTATAATCTAGCGAAAACATATAGTATTTAGTTGAAAGTTAAGAAATTGTTTCAATTTACCAATTTGTTATATCAATACCTGCAGAGAACTATAGCATTAAGTAGTATCAAAAAATGACTGTTAAGAGCCATTGACGCAGTTTTCATAAAGAAGATAGCCTTGCTCACAAAATAAAAATGTAAAGTAATTAATTAATGGATTTGGTAATAAACTAGATTCCTGTAGAACAAGACGAGAGATCAAAGGGGGAAAATTGGAAACGGTAGATAAACTTGGCGAAATCAGTACAAACTTTTATCTGACCAATACAGATAAAAAAGGACGCAAAATATGAGAATACATTTTATATATAATAAAATAAAGACCTACTACCGCACCAACACAATCTCAAGAAAAACGTGGCAGAATTACGCCAATAGACATTATTAATTGTAAAGTTAGGGTAGTATTCGGGCGCTATACTCTATGTAGGATAATGGCTTGGAACTTAGCTAGTCAAAACCACCGTTTATTTCTTCTTAAACACAGTCGTCGGGTATACCATTAACGACTGTTTTATTTCTCTACTTGCAGAACTGTAGTCGCTACCCAAGTTATAAAGAGACTGGGTGTACCGCCCCTCTTTCCAGTTGTGAGGATTGAATCGGAGATAAGCTAAGAAGTTATATTTTAACACACACCAAAACTAATGATAATTTACTAGTACAAAAACTTATTGTAGTGCACTTGAAATTAGCGGCAAATTACACATGCAAGGTAAAATAATAAACGTCGACAACTTAGCTGACTTTGGGTGTCTCACAAAATTATGGATGGGTCCACCGCCAAATTTGAACGATGGTACAAATGATGGAACTCCTGCCTCGAAAACTGAAACAAAATAGGGACCCTCTTCAGGATGCCGCCGGGATGCGATAGTTGTCCTTTGTCAGAAGAATGGAAAACGGTGGTTCAAATATTTCTCACGAGCAAGCAGCGCGAATCTACACGCTGTGTATAGTTTCTTGAGAGACGCGTTATGTTAGAGTAGTTATGATACAAAACCTTGATTGACGAAGGTGGTCTTTTTAAATTTGAACAGATATCGATATAAAATGTCTGTTGGTGGATATATGGGCGAAAATCGTCGTAAATTTGCCGAAGAGGCAAGATAAGGCACCCACAAATAGCTGCAACTCTGAAAATTAACGGTCCTTCATAGCATAATGCTCAATATACAAAACGAGCTCTTTGCTCAATGATTGCTGGTCAACTACTAAAAATTAACTGTCCTGCCTGAATTTAATGTGACGGACTCCACCAATGGAAAATACGAACTCTTTTTTCTAATTTTTGCGAGTCTTCATATGCTCTACACAAATTCTGGAAAAACTTTAGCACACCAAATCTAAACTTCATCGACGTACTTCGCTTTTGCTTTAAATTTCCCCTCGTTTCACTAATTGTCTACGTTGCCTGTGTAGAACCCTTGTTCCCCACAGTGTCGAATATTAAAAATAGTTTAAATAAAATCAAAATCGTCTGTCACCTAAGCAACCGCAAAGAAGAACCACAGAGGTTCCCATAAAGCTCCAGTTTATTTTAAGCTTTGATTGTTTTGCCATATTTTATAATACTTTAATCCACATGAGAAGCATTGTAACCTTTAATCGTTATTTCGATTTTAAATTCTCTATCCGCCTCATTACATCTCCATACCTTTTTATAATACAATGCTGTGTTATAAGTAGTTCCTTCATAGCTTATCTTTTCTACCCCATTCAAAATTTTGATAGCCCTCCTTACCTTCCTTATTCTTATCTGAATCTCCAATTTCGCTCCTAAATAGTTATAACACTAAAATTCTTCATCACTAATCCAGCTTTACTGCATTTCTCTTTAATTTTTCTCTGGGTATATCTTACATCCTCTTTTTCTTGTGCAAGGAAACGTGCCCGTTTGTGATTTATAAGATGTAGATATCAATGAGTAATTATTATTCTATCGTTATGAATTTCTTGTTTAAAATTGTTATGATAATTTCAAATTCTAGCACTTTATGCAAATGCAGCCCATTTACGAAACCACTAGCGACATATTTTGCTTCTCTATAAAGATATTGCAGGGTTCCACAAATGCGGGTCCTACCTTACCCAATAGAGGTCGTCCTGAATCACGTTTTGAGTTTTTGCGCCCAGCCATATCTTAACAATTTTTGGGGCTAAGGTCAGCTTGTTTGCAACCTACTTGTGTTTTTGATCGTATGCTTTCCTGCGAGATATGGTGCAATCTTGGGCACACGTGTGGCGCACATTGAGGACAAGCCAAAATTGTTTGTGTCGGACTTCGTGGTCCAGTTTTCATAGCATTGTTGTTAGTTTTAATTACTTTTCGACAGTTATTCGAAGCATGTAGTCACGTGTAGCGGAGCGAACCGGACGTGTTTTGAGATGCGCTCTCTAAGTTTACCTAAGTTAGTGAATACTTCATTGCTGGTGTGATATTATCAAGCACTGTACTCTAAGAAAATGCATAAAATAAATGCGAGAAATGCCATGAGAATTTCCCGTCGGATGGTGATTTTATTATTTGTAATGGCTGCGGGTATAAAATGCATTATCTATGTTCGGGAGTTCGCGAAGCTAAATGGAAGTCGAGCAATAATGACTTTCAAGACATGTGGCGCTGTATTATGTGTAGAAATAAATTAGAAGAACAGAAAAATGCTGATTCTAACAAAGTAAAACAAAGCCGCTCTACCGGCCATATCAATAGATAATACAACAGTTGAATTAATGGGCGAGTTGATAAGAAAAATACTGAAAGAAGAGAACGGCGAAGTTATCACTCAAATAAAAGAATTTCGGAAATCAATGAAGTATTATAGTGCGCAAATAGATGATTACACTAAAGCGGTGAAAAAGTTAACGGAAGAAAATACCAAGCTAATAAAAGAACAAGAGGAAATGGAAACCAGGTGCATTAAGCTTGAAAAAGAAAACTAAGAACTAAATCTAATTATTCAAGAAGATCGTCAATACAATCGGAATATTAATGTGATAATTGACGGGGTCCCAGAAACAAAAGAAGAAAATTTACTTTATCTTAATCAAAAGATTGGCGAAAAGGCTCAAATATCAGTATCAGCGGCTGACATCCAGGAAGTTCATCGCATTCCATCTGCAAATAATAAGAAATCCATCGTAGTTCAATTTGTCAACAGAATGGTCCGAGATAACCTTCTAGCAAAAAGCAAAATAATCCGTCCAACCCTGAAGGATGTTTTTCCCAGTCAACAAGCTACTCCGATTTACGTTAGTGAACATCTGACACCTTACTTCAAACGGCTTATGTACTTGACTAAACAAAAAATGGTAAACAATCAAAAAATGTTTATGTATGTATGGTTAAAAAATTCTAAACTTTTAGCCAGAAAAACTGATAATAGCCCAATAGTTAGAATTAAGTGTGAAAAATATATTATCTAGACTAATGTATTTTCTTTCAGATATCCTTTAAATTGTTTCTCCGTCTATGGAGCAATATCTAAGAGATTTTAGTTATGTACCGGAGGATACAGCAGAAATTAACGAGCCGAGAGAATATGTTAACTATTTGGTAGCGAATGGTAATAAAACACTAATTGTTGTTCTGTTTTTCATAATAATATTAGAAGTATAAATCGTAACATTAACGGAATGACACTATTACTTAACGAATTGAGTTACAATTATGGTTGCATAGATTTTATTGAAACTTGGAAAATATATAACAAAGATTTTTATAACATACTGGGATTTAGATCAATTTATAATCAAGGAATGGTTAACCAAAATGACGGTGTAATAGTTTATATAAAAGATTCACACACAATCAAAATATCCATTTATGTTACTGATAAGATAGTTGTAGTATGTGCGATCTACAGGCCACATTCGATATGTGTTAATCAATTTAATGAAGATTTACAAAACTATTTGAGAAATGAAAATAAAATTGAAAGTGACGTTAATTTTTTGGTTGGCGATATAAATATTAACATTAAATCAAATGCCGATTTTTGTCAAGATTACCTCGAAGCCGGTTTTACATCGTTAATAAATAAATACACTAGAGTAAATAAAGATTCAAAGTCATGTATTGATTATATATTTTTAAAACAGATTGAAAACAATTCGCATGAGTTATTTGTCCTTAAAACTAGTATGAGTGATCATTTTTGTATAATTTCACGGTTAAAATTTAAAAGCACCGATTGAAAAACGTAGTAACTTGAGAACTATAACTAAAGTTGATGAATACGAATTAAATAATACTTGAAAAGACGAGAATTGGAATCAGATATATGCCACAGCTAATGTAGATAAGGCAACTAACATATTAACTAGTAAAATTCAAAATGTCATTAAACTTTGTACTGTAACATATCGCATTAAATCTTCACAAGTTCGGCGTAATCCTTGGATTACGAGCGGTCTTCTAAAATCTGTCAACACAAAAAATATGTTATACAGAAAGCATATGTCACAACCTGATAACTTAAATATTGCACGTGAGTATGTAAAATATAAAAATAAGCTAACAGAATTGATTAGGGCCACAAAAAATAAGTATTACCAAAACAAAATTGAACAAAATAAGGGCTCTAGCAAAACATTGTGGGCTATGGCAAAACAATTTATAAACAAAGAACACTCAAACTTGGAAATAAAAGAAATAAAGATTAATAAAGTTACCGTTACAAATCTAATTGACATTGCAAATCAGTTTAATAAACATTTTGTTACCATTGGTGAAAAAATGGCAAAAACTTACCAAAACCCGCTCAAGAGGTACCTGCTGGACGTATAAATATCAACCAAACCCTGTACCTCCATCCAACAGATGCTAATGAAGTTGAGGAGTTAGTAAAGCAACTCAAACCAAAAAAATCACCAGGTCAAGATGGTATTACAACAGAAATTCTGAAAAGTATCGTAAAACATATAAAACATCCAGTTGTACATATTATGAATAATATGTTGCAGTCAGGAAATTTTTCTTCTGCATTTAAAATTGCAATAGTAAAGCCACTTTTTAAAAAAGGCGATAAAACAGATCTCAACAATTATCGACCGATATCTCTTATCTCAAACCTCGCTAAAATTGCAGAAAAAATTATAAAGAATAGTATTATTAGCTTTACAAATAAATGCAACATTATTTCTCCTAGACAGTTTGGTTTCAGAGAAGGGATATCGATGGAAAACGCAATGTCTTTTCTGACTGACAATATATATAAAGCGATTGATAATAATAAAGAAATTTTGTGCATTTTTTTGGATCTTGCTAACGCGTTTGATACAGTTAATCATCAAATATTATTACGTACTTTAGAAAATATAGGTTTCCGTGGTGTATCATTAAATTTAATAAAAACCTATTTAGCGAATAGAATTCAATATGTAAAAATTGACAATTTTATAAGTAAGGCTTGTACTATAACATGTGGTGTACCACAAGGTACTGTTTTGGGGCCTATTTTATTTTCATTATATATAAATGACTTGCTTGCACTTAATACAGTTGGTATAACATCTTCTTTTGCAGATGATACAGTATTAATGTATACGGGCACAAAGCAACCACTAATAGAGCGATTTCTCAAACAGTAAGCTTGAATAAAAGTTTCAGCGCCCTACAACGGGTGGGCCAGAAACTATTCCAGCAAGGCGGCAAAATTTAAATACGCCATTACTAGGATATTTGGATTAATCAAGGATATACTATCAACACCAATACAAATTTTGCATATACATAATTTGCCTTCATCAGAATCTCGATTTTAAAGTTTTGAACCGCATAAATCGGAATATGCAAAATCTTTATAGGTTCTGAAGTTTACAATAATTATGGAAAATTCAAACAAAATATTTGCGAATAACAAATATATTTAAGTAATTCAAATAGCAATATTGTTTAATAGGTATTGTCAATCTTACAATAGTCGTGCTCAATTGCAACAATTTGCTTTGGTTCAAAATGCTTTTCACGCATTTTAAATGATTTGTCGGTGTCAGTTTGACGTATGAGTTTACTATTTACGCACTTTTCAAAAGGCGGACAGGTGACACCAGCGCCTCCTGACGGATGGGCCAATCTCTAACAATTATTTGATTTGACAGATGCATTCAGAAAATGCTTCTATTAGTAGGTTTTTCTATGCCGTTGGGAAACTTGTGTCTCCTACACTAAATCGGCACAATTTGAAACAACACTTCTTCACATACAGACCCATAATTAATTATAGTTTGGTTCACAACCTTGCCGAGTGGCGACACTAGCGCCGTCCGACGGGTGGGCCAGTCCCTAACAATTATTTGACAGGTGCATTTAAGAAACTCCTCTATTAGTGGTTGCTTTGTGTATACGGGTAATACTTGGGACGAAGTAAAAAGTACTGCGGAAGAAGATTTTAAATAAATTAAAAGTTGGTTTAATAAAAATTTCTTATCTATCAATTTCACGAAGACGAAATATATATCGTTCTCTTGTTACTCAAAAAAGACACGAAAACATACAGATTTAGTTATTATGGATGGGCAAAAAGAATATCGTATAGAACCAACTAATAACTTAAATTATCTGGGTATATGCATAGATCAACATCTTAAATGGGACATACACGTAAACCTAGTAATACAAAAATTAAGATCAATCTTATTCATATTTAAACAACTTAAAAATATATTAGATATCAATAATCTAAAAATACTGTATCATGCCTTGGTTGAGTCTCATTTACAATATGGTATCGTTGGATGGGGGGGGGGGGGTATTTTGAAAACACACCTTGCAAATTTGACAGCGTTGCAAAAATATTTCATCAAAATTATACTGGGCAAGGGCCGCTTGTATCCCAGTGATTTGCTTTTCAAAGAATGTGACCTGTTCGACTTGCGGCAACTATTCTGTTACAGAATACTCTGTCTTCTGTATAAAACAAAAGGTAATTTAAAAAATATTGAACATGGGCACCTTACCCGTTATAAAGTGCAAAAAGAAATACAGCTTGAAAAACCTATAAAAACCTTTGGACAACGTTCCCAAAGTTATTTAGCTCCTCGACTGTACTCTTGCCTTTCACAAGAATTTAAAAATTCCCCAAGTATCAATACTTTTAAAAATAAAATTAAAAAGTGGTTAAAGGCCTGGTTTCAGTGTCGTACATATCGATTTAGTCTGTAACAAACTGTCCGGTGGTATAGACAAGATTTATGAACGGGTGAAGTAGAAAAAGTTCGAAGATTTTTCACAGGCAAAACGCTCCCAAAAGCACGGGCAATTGCATAGAATAAGTCACTTTTATATGATTTAACAGGGTTCTATATTGTTGTAAGGTTTCATTGCTGTCTTTCGGCAGCAAAATTTGGTTGCATGGGCATGTACTACTAGAGTCGGTCAAATGGTCTTGATAGTTAACGTTAGCCGCTGTCGGCATTTGGATGGATTTTCAACTGATGTTGTTATTAAGTTCACAGGCAGCTGTGCTTTGGAAGGCACATTAAGCCATCGGTTGCGGTGGTCATTTCGGTGATAATCGATAGGTCGGAGGTGCAAGCGCTAAATTGGAATATGCGTCTTCCAAGAAAGCTTTTATTAACAAATAAACTAAAATGCTACGATGCAGAGGATTAGAAATTCATTCTGCATAGTTCCGGTTTGAGTCGATGAAGCATTAGGAAAATTAGGTTGCATGACAAAACCAAGAAGTAGACGGCCCCGGTGGAAAAGCCTTCACACCTAGAATAGAGTTCAACTAGCGTAACTGAATCTGCAATTGAGCTGTAGATGGTATTATGCTGGACTTCTGTAGCAGATTTCCATTTGAACAAAAAAGGCGCTTAACAAAGCCGAGCTATGAACCAGCGACACTAAAATAACTAAAGTCGTTTATTTTCACAGCTGCAATAAATGCTACGGAAGACGCTAAACTGCAGCCCCATATCGTCACTATTAAAATTACCCCCGGCTGAATCCACATTTCATTTTAAGCGCGGATTTATGTAATGAGGACCGAGAACCGTATTAATCCCTTATCAGTCTATAAAATTTGCATCTTAACAACGATCTTATAAACTCGCAGTGTACAAAGTTAACATCTCGCGGGAACAGTTTCGAGCGAAGTTTTTCGCGTCGCGAAAAAGAGAATCGCGAAACTTTTGGTAGCGATTTGAATATCTAAGCTTTATAAAGTCCGGATTAAGCTGCGACACACGGCGCCTGGAAGCTCGTAAACGAAGGTGGACGCGAGATGGGGGCGGCGCACCCGCCAAACAAGCTATTTATAAACTTCATGCCGTAACATGTTGGCAGATAAATTATGTGTTTATTTTTACGGAAAGCTCCCCGAGACGATACGCGGTTTTGAACATAATATCGCGAATATTTTATGAGGCCTCGTCCTGTATCCTTAAGGTTTAATAAAAAAAGAAACGCAAATGGTAGTTCCGAACTCGCTCACCCGATTTGCATACTACACTAGGAGCCACTATTAGCGTTCATCATTTTTCTGTTCGTGAACCCTTTGCGCTTTCCTCATGGGCGCCGGCAGGATTTATTCCTAGGGAGTTTCCACATGTGAAACCTGCACTTCAAAATTTCAGTCACTCTACACTGTGATTCATTTCATATCTCCACGCCGTTGTAACTTTTTTATTTATTACGAGATTGATCCCTGAGAAGGAAATATTAACAACAGAATTAACAAAACAATGCAAATACAGAGCCCCTTATAAAACATTTAAGTAAATGTAAAAGTATATACGATGTAGTACTGGTACCCATATTAATTTACGAATGTATGCCATGAACACCCTCAGATAGACTAGAACAAAAAGTTGAGGCTTATGAAATGTGTGTGAGTGACGAAATTAGACCGACATCAGAAAACCCCTGATAGTAAAAGGAATCTTCGAAAAAGTAGAAAACCAACAAAATTATTATGGTTTGGCCATATTAATAGAATGGGGGAGGTAAAGCTAATCAAGGTCATGTGGGAGATGGACACCGGAATGAAACGATGGAGAGGTAAGCCGTGAACTAAATTACTTGGAATGCCATAATTGCAAAGACCCTTCAGAATAGGGGACTCGACTGGACCCAAGCGAAGAAAATGGCAAGAGATCGCAAAACTTTGAGAAGATTTCTCACCTCGACGCCTTTGCTACAAGAGTTTGCGGATAAGTAAGTAATGATCCCAGCTTATTTTGAATTATTTTGCTGGGTTACTTCACTTCTCTCGCCCGTTGGATTCCTGTGGCTTTGTAAAACCTCCCAGCACGATTCCATGACATATTTCTGTAGGTATTTGATAGAATAATCAGCTAAAAGAACTTACCACACCACGAAAAATCTTTCTATAGGCTATGATATTCCTCAAATAATTTTTTTAACACACATTGTCCACGTATTCTAGCATTACTCTGACAATAAAGACGTTTTAGGATTTCCTTTGGAAACCTTGATTCTTCAAAATTGATATAGTCAATGGCTGACACTGATGATAAGGTGAATTTACAATCTGCGACATTTATCTACCGAGTTTGCTGCACTGGATGCTGCGTCGGCAGCATTAGAAAACACTCTGCTATCTACCCCTCAGAGTGCTTCAACGTTAATCTTTTCCCGAATCACTGGAAGATTCGATTTCGGTATTACCAGGAACATAACCTGGTATTTCGCTGTTTCTAGAGTTTTCGTTATAGATGTTCTCTTCATCAGTTATTATTGAAAGTTTCAGAGGTATAATATATAGACAAAGAACATCTTCTATCGGAATGAACTGAAACTGATTGATGGAATACGTATTAACGTGTATTAAGACATGAATTTCGAGCTACTTGGTCAGGAATATCTCTGCAGCAAGATCTAATTTTGTGTGGTTTCTCTACGTACTATACATTTACTCACATTTAGCAAAAATTGGAAAATATTCATCAGCGCAGAACCATTTCAAGATGCAAATAGAAATTTACTTCTTCGTTCTCCTTTGGTGGCATTCAATAGGTAGACTAAGTTGCTGGTTCCAAACCCGGATAAAGGAGCTCACTGTTCCGCAACCTAGCAACCTACTCTTCTAAAAGCTGATTAATGTTCAAAGAACTACGCGCAGCCTCGAAACAAACATGGATTATGCTATGACAACCAGACAACGAAATAGGAGCAAGCGATTGAAGTATCCTACATACATTTGTAATAATAGCAACGAAATACAACATCGAGGTGTTGGTGGAGAAGACAAAGTCTCTAGTTGTAGTTAAAAATCAAGGCGCAAGTTGGAAATAGGGGGAAATGGTGGAGTTGTCACAAAAAAAGAGCCAACCTGCGTCAAACGGCTAGGGTAGTAAATCACGCTTACCACACTTACCGCGTGGGCCGAACTAGCTCAATTCGGCGCTTTATATGTCGTGGATTCTGATCAGCTGTGCCACCCTGCAAGTAGCTTCAAAACAAATAATATTGGCGCTAGGAATCAAAATGATTCTAATAAGAATAAACCAAACCACAATTAGATAGGGTTTATTACAGGTTAAAATTTGTTGATCATCAAAGATAGTATACGTAAATGGTTTGTAAAACATTTTAAATTACAGTATAGTGCAGTAGAATTTTATGAAAGGTTTCCACGCGCATAACTTTAAGGGGGATTTTTAATTAATTAAACTCGTCGATTAAATCGATAGATGTGCACACCGCTGTCAATTAAAACACTTTAATTCTAGGTCACCGATAGCATTAAGCGTGATGGCGCCTTTTACAATAAAGCCGAGATTGCAAATTCTGGAGTTACAAATATAAAGTTATTTAAACCCTGATATAAGACAAGACATGAGTCAACTTACAAAGATATGGGCAGACAGAAACGTTCGTAAAGAAGTAAAGATAAGGCTGATAGAAACCTTAGTCTTCCCAATAGCTCTATACACTTCAAAAAACTTGGACAGTTAAAAAAAACGGACCAACAAAGAATAGACGCATTTGAAATGTATTGCTGGCGTCGCATGGTCCGCAAACCGTGGACAGCAAAACGCACAAACAACTCAGTGCTGCAGGAAATACAACCGTCAATCCGCCTCTCTCAATTAGTATACCAGCGTATACTACGATTCCTAGGACACATAGAACTAATAGTCTAGAGAAAAACATCGTCATGGGTAAAGCCAACGGAAAACGGAGGCGAGGAAGATCGCCACAAAGCTGGTTAGACATAACCGAAAAAGTATTGAACGAAACACCGCAGTCGGCCATCCAAAAAGCACAAGATAGTAGCGCATGTAGAACTCTTGTTACAGATAATGTAATAAACGTCCAGTGAGGATCACAACACGTCAATAATGACGTTATGATAGACAGAGAGAGATCAGACAGGATATCGTGAATACATTAATGGTACGTAACTCGTCATATACTGGCGTTATAATTAAATCCACCACACTAACCTCCTGCCATCAGCAAGATCTTCGATGATAACGCCGGCCGTGAGTTGCCATACGATTATGGAATTTTCCAAAATCGGCAGGATAGTTGCACATGGAGCTATCAATTATTTAGCTGCTGACTTCTGGACGTGGAAGAAGGCTTGAATCCATCACTCGCAGCCGAAGGAAGCAAAATATGATGATATATTCTTTCGGAAAATAATTATTGGGGCAAAAACTGCCTGTCACCAATAACTGCAATAAAAGAGCTAAAAGAGCGGCCAATTAATATGGGAATAACAAAATTAGAAGGTCCATCATAACTGATTTATTGTCAGCTCTCGAAACAAAGTGCTCGTAATTTTAATTAAGCACAAGGTGGGTATCTCGAGTCGCCGAAGAAAAATGCGCCTCACGCCGCAAGAATAGAGAAATGTTGATACTGGTACAAAATGAGCGGAACTGGGAAATTGAACAATTTGAAATGCAAACTGATTAGAATACAAATATAAATATATAGTTTAGGCTTGAAATAATTTGGTAAATTGAGAAAACAATTAAGCGGAGCGAAAAATGGTTTCAGAGTAAGTAATTGAATTTTAGTACCTAGGAGTTGAAATCTCGAGCGTACACAATGCATACCAAGAAATCAGACAACACTATAAAAGGAGCAGAATTTCAGGGTTGCAGAACGACAGTCAGGACAGAAATAAGAAGACACAGATTTCTTTTTCCTTTTTTCTTCTTCGTCCTCTTATTATTATAAGCTAGTAGCCTATTTTACCCACAAAGTGTTTATATGAGCCCTCTTTGCCCTTACTCCGAGTAGGTAGCTAGTCTTATCCGTCGAAAGTGGAGAAGAGTTCCCTTTTTAGAGGGTTAACGACTATCACAGGTATTAGCGTGTAGCCGGGGATCGTACGATTTTTAAAGTGTAGAATCGCCGGAAATCAAACCCGGGGCCATCCTCTCACGCACACATAGATTCCGAAATGATGAAATAAGACAAGTGTGAAGTAACACTTGAAGAGATGAAGGACAGAGAGTTGAATATCGTCATTCACTAAAACGCAAAGAGAAATAGCTTATTACCTATATAAAGGAAGATTAACAAGAAGTCTATTTCCTTTTCTAGCTCATTTTCATTATCGTCTTCGTCTTCAGTATTTTCGTTCCTGTTTAATTTTAAAAAGGAATATTTTGTACTTTATTCTACTTTAATTTTGAGAAAGTGCCCCTTTTGCACCTTCCTCACGGCGCCCATCGTCTCCTTAATTTCCACGCTTCATATAAACTTCTACAGGAATTTTAAAATCCGCTGTAGAATTTAACCCAATTTGCAGAAACGATGGAAGTTTAGTGCTCATTTTCAAAGTTTGTAATTAGATTCGATCTTAGCAATGACTTGGTGGATTCAATAATTTGGTTCTTAAATTGTCGAAGTTTCCTAGTTAACCTTGATTTTAAAATTAGATTAGAGGGCAGCGAACGCCGATAAGGCAAGCCTGTCTGCTGGAAACTTCACTCTCCATTTGGCCTCTTAAAATCCCGAAGCAGCAAAAACGAAAATCGAAATAAAGGCAACAGTTTGAACAATGGGATTTCATATTTAAATTTGTAATAAAATTTCTGTCCATATCGCTACTTTTAATTTGCTGTGTTTTATATAAACCTTTTTACTTTCGTGGCTTGTACATTTCAAAGTAAAAATACGTAAATATTTATAGACTGAGCAAATCTGGAGGTACGGTATCTAGAAAACTGAAGAAGGCAGAAAATTTACTGTCATAAATATATTTGCTATTGGCTGCTCGTTTTAGTGTATACCAAACATTATCTTTAAACATAGTTAATATATTGCGCAAAATCGCCTACGGCGTCGTGCTCAAACTTTATCCTCGTGCGATATGGACATCATATCCACTCTCGTTGTACAAACTACTATTATGTGGTGCTGTTCCTTATCGTACTTCTTCGAAATTTTCAAAAAATTATGATATCATTGAGCTGTTGAACGACTCGTTTCTACAATCTCTTGATGGGCGAAGACATGAAAAATCAAAATATAAAACCATTATTTCTAGTGCCACAATCATAAACAGGGTATTATCTAATATTAATTATAAAATAAAGAAACGCAAACAGAAATGGACCGCTAGTTTAAAACATAAACAGCGAAGTTCTAAAGATGTATTAAATATACCTACAAAAGGGTACATCCAAAGACTAATTTAGAAAACGTTGAAAAATCGCTACAGTGAAAATAGGATTACAAAGGGCAGTCATCTAACATGGAAAGAGTGAATATGATTCTTGTCCCACCATCGTAGCAACGCGTTTGCTTTACTCGTCTTCGTCCATGGTTAATTTGACGCAATTAGCCACAAATAAAAAAAATAGCCCCCCTAGAAAGGGATTCGATAGCTCAGGTGACGAAAGGAGGGTGATTAAATATTTTATTTGCTAGCCATGCGCCAAAATAGAGTTTTACACCAGGGGTACATGACAATGTTGGTAATTATTAGGCGCCACCTGTTGTTGATGTAAACCTGGACGTGATGTGAAAAATCTCTTAACAGATCAAAACTGGCCGGGCTGTAAACTGAAACTTACCTGAATTATTACAATGCTTTATGCTCTGTCTGCAACAGCTCTGACTTCTTTCAGTCGGTTCAAGTTACAAGTATTCCTTGGCCCAAACCCTGGTTGATGACTATGCTAGCAATATTAGACAGAGGAATCTAGCTTGTGTACGATAACGCATCTACAGTTCACAACAGCCCAATAGTTGCACGGAAGGCGCCCTAAATAAAACAAGATAAAAATCAAAGCAGACAAACTCAATTCTCAACTCGCAATTAAAATGCAGCTATAATAGTGAATTTTAATGACGTGATTAGTCATCCAAAATTCAAAACGGAACAAATACATATATTATTAATTAACTGAAAGCGGTGGATGACTGGAATCTGGATGGAGCCCGGAGCTTGAATCACTGCTAACCATACATTTGTCTGTGTGGGTGCGACAGACCACCTGACAGTGAAGCACATACACCTCGACATTGCTTAACCCATTAGTGCCCAGTGTTGCGTTTGCGCAACAGGGGTAAGTGGTTGACTTAATGACATCTACTGGACAACGAACAAAATAAATGAATTTAAAACCGACGAAATCTGTTTATTTACAGTTACCTCTACTGGCTTCAACACATTTACGAACTGAAATAGGACATGCGCATTCAGAATAAGGCTATCAAACATGTGCTTCGAGTTGACGGCAGGATTGCAGGTGTTTTTAGATACATAAAAGTCAAAATATCGCGACTTTTGTGAATAATATTAATTTTTTGTGTGGAATTAGTGTTTGGAGATACCATTTGTGGTGTGTGCACAAGGTGAGTTCCAAATTTTTTATTTGTGACTTCTACGTACGTTTATTTTTTGTCGTTGCGTTTTCGCAACACCGGGTACATAGGTATATTTTGCTTACATTGCGTTTTCGCAACACCGGGCATATACGTATTAATTGACTAGTATTATTATTAGTTAATTTTTATTGCGGTCAGTTGCAAAAAATTGTTTATTGCACTGCAGTTTTTAGTTCTTACTTTCAGGATAAAAAACTAACATCAAAATGGACTAATTGCCTTGTTCTTCAAGCTCCCTTCGGAGCTCAACTCAACCTACGATGAAGCAAAAGACAATATATACTTCCAGAACCCACAGAATAATGTCAATGCTTGAGGAATCAATTACCATGGAATCAGCTAGTAGTGCTCAAGTTTATTTTGCTCCTCCTGATTCCCATGAATTAACCGATGAAGAGCAACTTAAGCAGCGCCCAGCTACAATCGGAAGCAGAAGCAGTTTTTGATATTTTTGACGAAGCAGACGATATTAGAGTTGATGAGGGCAATATAAATATCGTTGGAGAAAGGATTCAAGCCTTATATGGTATTTTTATTGGTTAGCGATACAATGTTAACTCCAGAAGACGTATGTATTGGGAGGAAGCGGATGATGTTAAAAACATTATGATTTCAAATGCTATGCGCCGTAACAGATTTGAAACTCTGATGAGACTCCTTCACTTCAATGACAATCAAAATATTGATCAAAATGACAAAACATACAAACTTCTACCCTACATTGAAATGCTAAGGGAATCCTTTTATGAGTATACCATTTGGGAAACAGAATCTAGTATAGACGAGGCCATGATTCCGTATTATGGACGACATGGGATGAAACAACATATAAAAGGAAAGCCAATACGTTTTGGCTATAAGAGTTGGTGCTGGAATTTAAAATATGGATATCTTATTGATTTTCAAAATTATCAAGGCGCCAAGGGTCAAAAAACAAATATAGAGAAGAATTTGGACTAGGCAGTAGCATAATTTTGCAGTTTGCTGATGAAATCCCTAAAGTATCGGTTGAAGAGTACATTCCACAGGTTTTATACGCCGACAATTATTTTACTTCCCTAAATCTAATAGACCAATTGACTGCTAGGGGCATAGGATATGTTGGAACTGTAAGATCGAATAGAATTGAGAAATGTCCACTAAATGATGTAACGAAAAAGTCGGCACGAGGTCACTTTGAAATACAGTATGACAGCACAAAGAACGTCTTGCTGTGTAAGTGGAATGACAATAGTCTGGTTACTCTCGCTTCCAACTGCATAGGTGCACACCCAACTTACCAAACTAGAAGATATAAGTCGTCCAACCAAATTTGGTAAAAACCTACAATGAAAATATGGGTGGAACAGATAGAATGGACCAAAATGTTACATATTATCAAACAAGTATGAGGTCAAAGACGTGGTACTGGCCGCTTTTCAATTGGGGTCTTGATGTTGCTGTCCAAAACGCTTGGTTGATTTATAGGAAAATGGGAGAACAAATTGCAGATCAACCGGAAATGGATTTGTTACCATTTCGCCGAAGTATTGCCAAAGGATTGCTAAGTTGTTTTGGTAGAGCACCAAGTAGACCAGGCCCGGTGCATGTTAGAACAATTCTATTAAAGCAGTTACTTTTGGCACTTTAGCCTCAAATCCTAGTATTTTCACGAGTCACGCAAGCAAAAATTCGTAGTTCCGTGGTAATGTTATTAAAATTCATTTCCATAAACATTATTTCCGCGTTGTTCATTTCAAAAATTAACGCATGACAGTTCTTGCATATTCACCGAGACTTAATTTTCCGTTGCTAACGTGTTATCAAACCTTGACCCTGCTGCAAGCAGTAGTTTCTTTGTTCTTTTAAATTCTTAGTAAGCCGCTTATCAAAGCAGCTTTGTTCTGCCCTTGCCTTCTGCATGGATGATGTCATCTTGCCACTATCACGTCTTAAGTAGTTCTTGACGCCGAACCGGCGGTTGTAATTTTACGTGTGAATCCCCTGGTTAAGTAAAGTTGTTTCAGTATTTCGATCCGTCTTATTCTTAAACCTAACGAGTGGAACAAGGACGTAGATAAGCCGCGTCTGCGCTATGTTATTCTTCACGCTTGCCGCTTGGCAGGGACTTCACTTCCCTACCGGCTGTTGAACTAGAACAAACGTTTTTGGCTTCTTCAGCCCCCGGCTCGCATCGCTTTGCGGCCGGGGGACGCTGCTCGAACTTTCGTAATTTTCGTTGTAAATAGTTGTGTGTTTTGGGTGCATCGTGTTGTTTGTTGTACGAATTTAGCGTTTTCGAACTGTTTCGTTTGGCAAGAAATCTCCGGCGTTGGTGGTGGTGAGCTTTCCGTTTGAAGTGCATGTGAAGCATTAATTAGTGGGGTCAAGAGTTCTTATCGTCGAGGGTTGCGAGGCCCTTGAATATATCGTTTATACGGATCCTAACGTACTCTTCCTACGCTAATTTGAATTTAACGTCGTATTATCGAAACTCGCACGTCGAGGGGTTTACCCCGTGTTATCGTTACGTCGACCTCGCCCTTCGGGGGACTCTATTGCATCATGCCACCCTTAGTTGTTGCCAGCATCTTCGAGGCTGTGCCCGCACCACGTCATCACCTGTGATTTCGCTGTCGTCCGTTCTTTCCAGCAGTTTGTTTGGGAAGCGACGCTACATACAGTATCGCCCGTAATTATGCAGCCAGCTGATGTTCTCCAAGTAAAGTTCTTGTAAATTAGTTCTATTGTGTATAATTAAAAGTGAACGCCTCGTTGAGTGTTGAACGATCAGCGCATTTGTTATTAACGTTATGCTTTGCTGTTTGCGAAATTTAATGGTTTACCGATGCATTCTTTTGTTGTTTAACGTAACTGGTGGCAGTTGCGTTTGCCTTGACCCACATTATTGTTGTTTACAGTCAAGCTTACCACTTGTAATTAAGTTAACGTATTGCGCTATCTAACCTAACTAACCTTTTTGAGTACTTTTAAATTCTAACTAGTCAATTTCATGTTTATTGTCACCTATATATATATTTATTCTAATAGAGTTCATGGTCAAGTACTTCTGTTTTTCATTTGTGTTCGTGATTCTTGTATGCGTTTTATGTACCACGACCTTTCTCCACTGAGCATCCAATGGTCGGCGCATTTTGTTACAGCAGATCTTGTAACGAAGGCTAGGGCTGAGTATTTGGCAAGATTCCCGATTTTGTCTTAGTCATTTTGTAGGTAACAGGTTTGGCTCTCAAGCGTATGAGTTATGCTCTGCACGCTCGAGGGGCTGATTATTAATGCCGTTAACGCGGTTTTCGTCGTGTAACAAACTGGCTAATTGTTAGTGTCGTAATAACGTTATCGGCCTGTAACACGCATTCAATCTCTAGAAGAACATCATTAGATGTTCGTTATGATAATATTGGTCATCTTATTGGGTCCCAGGCAAAAAGATCCCGATGTGCCATGTGCCATTCTACAACTATAAGAAAGTGTACCAAATGTAGTGTCGCTCTTCATGAAAAATGTTTTGTTAAATATCACACAAAATAAGAAATAACAATAAAATAAATACTTTTCTTACTTACTTAGTTTTGTTTATATTGGTATCCTATATGTCCGGTTTTGCGTTTTTGCAACAACCGTTTTTTCAAAAACTAAACCACTAATTATCAAAAAACTCATTAATATGTTCATTTTACATTATTTACAGGTAAACTTTTTGCTTATTTCAAAAAAGTAGAGAAAAAAAAGTTCTGGGCACTAATGGGTTAAGCGCGAGAAGATGAAGGATTAAGTAAGTAAGCAAGATGTCTTACATAATATTGCAATACATATGTAATGTAGTGTATGTTGTTTTTATTTTAGTCTTCAGTTTTAAGTTGTTCATGTTTACATAAAACCCATTTAACTCTTATCGTGACATATAAATGATTTTATTAAACATTCTTCTCGTATTAGATAATTGTTTTTATTAAGTAAGTGATAAACACAACCTCACAATAATTGTTTGTGTGTAAGGGACAATTCTAGATATGTGAAGTACCAGGTACGGCTATCGCCTTAAAAATCTGGTACACCAAAAAATTTTTCCCTTTGTGAATACGACTGAAATAACATAAGTTACGTCCACAATTTTTAAATTCAAGTCACTAGATTTTCGACCTTGTACCAGATTTTTAAGGCGATAGCCGTACCTTAGACACCGACTGCTTTGGTCAGATAGTCAAAGTCCTAAGTAGAATTTTGCCGAGACTAAGCAGTATCAACCCTAGCAAGGGATCTTTTACATGCTACAAGTCGTAATAACATGGAACCCACAGCTTTACATCACTTCCCAATGATGGCATTCTGTAGAGGCTTTTATCTGCATGTTTTTAAACCTTACCGGGAACGGGAACCGAACTCGCGATCTTTAGACCAGTAGTCAAAATATTTAATCACTGAGCTACCGAGCCCGGCTCGCAATAATTAAATTATGACATTTATGACACTTATGACACGTAAGCACAAATTGGAGGTTAAAATTGACAGCTCCAAGTGATACAAGCTTCGTCTTATGGAACATAAAACACTGTTGACTCGTTTTATCTTTAGACACCCTTTATCTTCTTCTTTATTCAACTGACTAAAACAGTAAGTAAGGGTTCACTTTATGATTCTACCGGTATCAAGCTTCTTGCAATACTTGTGCTTTAAGAAATAATAAATTCGTGGAAGCGAGAAGTAAATATAGATACCTAATGTTGCCATGATGACCAATTATGTAATTACATTAATCATATTTTTAATGCATGAGTGCCCTCTGCTAACTTTTTCAGATAAAACTATTATACTTAAATAGTTAGTCTCTCATAGTAGTTAGAGCGATCAAGGTCAGAATTGCTACACCTTCGAGGGGTTCATATAAGTGGAAAATTTAAATTCATGCAAAAGTAAAATTCAGTGTAGCGTTAGAGGCAGGTAAAGGTAAATAGTGCAATAGACGTGGTTCAATAGTAGAGCCTGTACTTCTAAGCCAGAAGCTGTTGGTTGCAATTTCCACCTACTTCAGCGGCCATAAAAATCTAACACCGACTCTACTCTTATTTTCAAATCTGGCTTTGGTAACCGTAGGGTCTCGATGCGTAAAAACGCCCTCAAAGAGCAGACGTCTATACTCCGCGAGTGGGGATGCAGAAACACTTACTATCCGACAGTTGCACGACAGAGAGAAGACAGCAAGAGGAGGGTAGGGGATAGCAAGGTGTCTTTTTGGGGTCTATTCGTTGGGGCACCAATTTGTTTACACACCAATGAACAACAAACAAATATCTTTCGTGTTTAAGAAACATGTTAAAATAGCAAGTTATATAATATTAGTACTAAACACCACACCAATTTCGTATTGTGCGTCTTAGAATGGCAATATAAACAAAAATTGCATATTTTTTTTACATATTCAATGCTTATAATATAACTGGTTTTCAAAAAGTTTTTCAGTCCCAGGCGGCTATGTTATAGTTCTTAATCTAAGAATTCACGTATGTTTATACTTAAATGTCAAACTTGACTTTGATTTTTATGTGACCTATACTTGCATTGATAAATTAGGAACTATACCATAGCCGCTCGGGTCTGAAAAGCTTTTTGATTATCTGCTACAAATTTGACTGTATGATCATAGCATTCCTAGACCTTGTCCATTACAAACATACAAACAAAAATGCGTAAGAATACGTGCATAGCATAATAACACCACGAAGAAGAATACACATTTTACATCTTTAAAAATGTAACATGTTGCTTTAGTCAGGATAAGTTCATCAAATTACTTCTCGCAACTACTTGCCCTTAGGGGTAGTTTCAGACTAGCCAGACGACGTTGTCGTTCAAAGTAAATAGATTAAGAACAATCTAAATAAAATACGTATAATGGGCTTTATAATACAGATCAACATTTCTTACATTAAAATTAATTATACAATATATAGACACAAACTAAAAATAGTTTATTCGGATTGCCAGTAGCTTCTCAAACGCCTCCGGAGTCAGGGTTCCAACATCGCCTCTGGAGCGTCTTCTGGCGTAAACCCGAAACGGCGCTGAGATTGTCTGGAATAGGAGCGATTAAAATGGACGTGCGCAAAACAAAGCTCTTGTATGCGAATTTGAAGGTAACTAGGCGCCCTGGAGGTGGTTATCCGGGGTTGTGACAGTATTGAATATCGTAATGTCTACGCGGCCACAGAAGCTTTGTACGAGACGGCTTTGATCTTCAAACCCAGGTATGGGTTTTCGTTGGCTTTCATTGCATAGCTTCTACCTGCGTCTCCGGAGTTCTGCAGGGTACTGCAGGTGCTTGAGAGGCTGTGGGTCTTCGATGGGTATGTGGCTGTCTTGCGTATTTACGGTGGTGGTGGTAACAAAACCTTTCTCGTTGCAGGATGCGACAAGATATTTTGGAGGGGGGGGGGCTAGGTGAGCGGGTAAAAGCTGCAGGTTAGGATAGTAAGTGCTGCAAAAATTCTCATTATCGATGGCGGATAGGTGTGAATTCTGGTCAGGATTGTAGGAGGATTTTTCAGGAGGAGATTTGGGATCAGAACTTTCCGAAGGGCGGCGATACTGGCAGGTGGCTAGAGCAGCCGACAGACTGGAAGAACTCAGGTCTGTTTTTGCTGCCGACTTTGGGACTTAAGTCCATTCTTGGGGCTTTAGGCTGGTATCTGGAGCAGTAAACTTCATCAGGCCAAGAATCTTGCTTTTATACCCTTTTGGTTGTCCATCCATAGGGCTTCTATGGCGGTCTAGATGAAATTGTGTGTTAGCTGTGTGCACGAGAACTCGTGCATTGTGGAGCTTTCCCGTTTATCGTAATTCGCCGCGTTCTAGAGGTTGGACATAAGTTGTGACTGAAGTTCACGGCGTTCAAATTCAAACACACTAACTGTGTTCTAGACTCGATTGGAGCCGACGCAAACATCACAGCGTAGGTAATCTTGAAATGACTAGCTTTTGAGTTGTAAGTAGTTTTAATGCGAATTTACATGGTTGCATCCGCATTCCGCGATGGATACTGTCTTGCAGTTTTATGAACATTCTCCTACTCTTTTTTATTGGGTCTAGGCCACAACGGCCAATGACCACAACGGCCAATCGCTATTTTGGCTGTTGTGGCCATGACCACAACGGCCACCGTGACCATAACGGCCAAAAGCGGCCGCATAACCACAACGGCCAATTTGACTATATCGGCCAACTCGATATTTCACCATAACGGCCACCATGACCATAACGGCCAATTCGGAACTCCGCCTCATGCGCCATTTTGACCACAACGGCCACCGACGCCTATGTATTAGCGTCCCTGGCGACGTAGACCACAACGGCCAAAATGACCACAACGGCCAACCGTGGCGGGTGACCACAACGGCCAACCGTACTAAACGGGAGATTGTGCGTGGGTGTGTGTGGGTATGTGTTTGTGTGGTGTATGTGTGTGTGTGTGATAGAAAAAGAGAGATTAAAAGCAGTGCCGGTCTGGCTATATTTTGTGCCCCCGGCGAAAAATTTTTGAGGACCTCCTTCCATTACAAAAAGTTGAAATCAATAATACCCCGAATAAACAGTTAAAAAATGTTTTGATTGCCTTTGCTGTTTTTGTTTTTGAGCACCGCTTAATATTTTTTCATTCACTTTAGTTACTATTCCTTATTTTAAGAGAAGTCAGTTACTATGGTTTTAATTTACAACTAGCACTATTTTATTATGTTTTTTATCTCGCCTAAGACTGTTAAGAGTGTCTTTTCTAAAAACAAACATTTACAAAATATATGTAAAATAGTAAGAAGAAATAACTGGAGGACAATTCGTCGTTTAAGGCCCCTTTGGAACTCAGGGCCCCCGTCGATCGACAGTTCGACACTGTGTGCGAAAGTTATTTATAGATATTACTAGTGGGATAAAGGCATATTATTATGATACGAGTGTGAAAGTTGCCCGACGAGGTCGTAGATCAAATCGTGTAATGACACGAGTATTATAACAAGCCTCTATCCACGTATGATATACATTTTTTATCTGTTTGCGTTTAAATTAATAAAAACATTAAAAATTTAAAAAAACTCGCTCGGACCTCGCTCGTATTTTAAACCTTTCGTGCAATAAAGAATTACTTTTTACACTTGCATCTTAAATAACTATAATAATTTGACTTGACCAGTTTATAGAAAGCCCACACCAAAATCGATTTTTCTTTTTTTACAAAAATTCTAGCTTAAAAATTTATATTTGAAAATAAACTTTAACGATTTTTCTTATAGTTAGTGGCCAAAGGGCAATTGCTAATTCTTTTGGTCGCAAAAATTTTGATATAACACCCTGTAGAACTTATCGAAGCAGTAATACATGGTTTTAAGGGTATGGGTAAGTCCAGCGAAGTTTTCTTCGCCATTTTTTTCGGGTTTCAATTAAGTGAATTTTTTCATTTTCTAAAATATTGTTACACCGGGTGTAAATGAAATCAGGCCCACTCCCTTATTTATTAAATAATTTTCATAAATCATCCAACTCAGTGGGCTTGGACAATATCGGAATCGACGAATAAGGACTACAAACGATAATAAACAATTGTATGGTAACGGCTGACTCTAAAGTTTTATGCGCTCCATGGCACTCTAGACCTAAAGCTTAACAAAACTAAACTTTTTAGTTATCAAAAAGCAATTGAAGTACACCATGGTATGCAAACTTTTATCCTGATTTCAAAAATGTAAAAATATATAAAGTGTTGCATTTAAAATAAGAAAGTTATGGTTATTTCCAACGAAACCGAAATTGCTAAAAAAGGGAAAATACCACCAAATAATCTAGTTTTATAAATGTATTACCTGTACCAAATTTTATTTGTTTATCTTAATAAATAATAGAAAAATGGGGGGGGGAGGCTGGGCCAGATTTCATTTACGCCCATTATACGTGTTTGTTGTATGCAATTACTCTTTTATTTCACTTTTTTAAGTATTATCGCTTCTAACGTGGCTAATAATTTGTTAAAAGGTTTAAAATGTATTGACAAAATTTTACAATTTTTTGGGTTCTTTAAGAAACTTATTGAGACGTGAAAGCAAGGGTTTTGCTTTTTCCCGCATGAGTTGTTTAGATGGACTTTAATTAAAATTTTTGCGCAAAAGTAAAATTTTGAATAATATTTTTAAATTAGTTACCACCTAACTGAAAAACATTCAAATTTCAGCAATGGAATGAAACAAACTAGATTCGGTTTAGACGTTAATATATTATGTAATATACTAAAATTAAGATAAGTAATTTTTTCTTCAAACGGCAGTAAAATATGGCATTATACTGCTGGATTGATGATGCTAAACTGTCACTTTATTGCCAAGCGGCAGATAATATTATCTGCCGCTGACGAGCGGCAGATAAAGTTATTATCTGCCGCTGACGACTTTATCTGCCGCTCGTCAGCGGCAGTTAAAGTTTTTATCTTCCGCTCACAACTTTATCTGCGGAAGATAATATTATCTGCCGCTGACGAGATCCAGTAATTTTCTTCGAATTTTGTTCACAAAATTGTAAATAATTTGTTATAAAAATACTATATGTTATTCGGAGCAAAAGTATCTTTATGTGGCTCGGCTGTACCACTTATCTGCCTCGCAAGCTCGGAAGATAACCCGTCCAGCCTCGCCACATAAAGTATAACTTTTGCTCCTAATAACATAATATACTATTATAATATTCAATACACACGGAAATAGCAATGAAGAAATAAACATTAGAATAAATAAAAGTCGTGCTATTATCAGATCTTTAAATCCAATACTATGGGATAGAAACTTAAGGAGAGAAACAAAATTTAAGAATATGTAAAACGATGGTAAATAGTGTTATGCTCTATGGATCAGGAGCATGGGATATTAACGGAAAAGACAAAAAAAAAGTTATTGTCGACCGAAATAGATTACCTACGTAGGAGCTGTAGAACAACAAGAACTGATCGAGTACGGAATAGCGAAATAAAGGAAAGAATGGGAGTTGAAAAAGATATTTTGGACGAGGTACAAAAACAACAGTTAGTATGGTTAGGACATACCAATAGGATGGAAGACATAAGATGGCCCAAAAAGATATTAAAATGGATAAGAAGCGAGAGACGAAAACGGAGAAGACCAAGGCGTAGCTGGAGAGATGAAGTGGAAGATGCAATGACTACACGAGATTTGAAAGAAGAGGATTGTTTTAATAAAAAAGAATGGAGACTGGTTGCGGAAAAGCGGCGTCAGCCGTAAAAAATCCGCGTATATATACATATATAGGTACTATTATAATGAATTTAATTTAAAATTAAAAGGAGGGAGATTACAAAAAAAAAGAACTCGGCAACCAGGCCAGTTTGTTATAAAACGTTTTAGTAATATCTTCTAAGGAAATATAAAAAAAAAACACCAGGAGAAAACGTTTCATTATTACTTACCTAGCGCTATTTCCAACGAAAATCGATCGAATTTGGTTGCTGGTATGTTTGGCTTCATCCACCAGTATCTTTTTCAGACATAAGGCTTCCTTGCTCCTTCTAGCATCCGCCAGATGATTGTGATTGTCGCCAAGTTTTAAAAAAACTGTTTGCTTACAAGTTGCTCTTGCCGGACACTTTGCCACCACACAAACGAGATAAACTATGTCGTCTTTATAGGACTTCGGGCGATAAAAAAATCACCTGCATTATTACGAGTTAGTTATTTGAAGTGGAATATTCGAAATTGAAAGATGTCCAAAATTCAAAAGTCACAACAAAACAATGTTAAAGTCGCCGTTACGAGAATAATATCGATAAGAATATTATCGATACACTGTTGAAATATAATCTGTAAACTCTTTATATAGTTAATGACTAATGCCATCCACCAATAGAAAGCTACTTTGGGATAATTAGTACACCCTCCTAGTTAAAATTGGACCATGGAATATACTCCCACTACATATTTTGAAAAAGAAAAAATTAAATAGTTTAACTTAGAAAATTTAAAAATAGGTAAAGACGTTTAGTAACTTCTTTCGGAATTTTTTTTCCAATTACTTTGATTCAGTATAATTTCTAACAGAATATTTTGAAATGTTTTTTCAAAAGTCCAATGCCTAAATTATTGCAAATTTTTTTAAATAGATCAGTATTTAAGCCTGTTTTTAGAAAACCTAATTTGATAAAAAATTGTTTTAAATCGTTATTTTTGATGCTTGCTTTATGTTGCTAGCTATAATAGTATAATTCCTTCATTCAGTACTTTTTTAATACTTAGCGCAACTTTTCCATAAAAAAAGGTTTTTGACAGCTGCTGGCGATCTTGGTTAATACTGGAATACTGCATATGTACTAGGACCCTAGTTTTGTTGATCCATAATATAATCAATTTTGAGGAATACCAAAAGTTCTTTGGGCCAACAGATGGGCAAGACACACAGGAAACACAAAATATTGATCATATTTCAATCTTTAGCCTCAGTCTCAAAATAATTTGCTGAATTTATTGCATTCAGTGTTGTCACTTCAATTTTTTAGGGCCAAAGGAGTTTCAATTCCAGCAAGGAATCTTTTACATGCTACACATCGTAGTAACATGGGACCCACGGCTGTACATCAGTTCCGCATGATGGCATTCTGTGGGGCTTTCATCTGACTTTTTTATTTTAAAAAATCTTGCCGGGACCGGGGATCGAACTCGCGACGACTTTAGATCAGTAATCAGAATGCTTAACCCCTGCGCTACCGACCCCGGCTGGATATTCAGTAAATCAGATTTTTTTAATGTCATTGTCATTTCTCATACTTTTAAGATTACGATTTCTTTTAGTTATAGTCTGACACTGTTAGTTTTGGACAAACTTTCATAATGAATAGGTTTTGCAAACACTTTCATTCCTTTTTAAACTGCAGTTCTAAGGTTAACGAAATGTACTACTTATTTTTCTTGCAAAGAAATAGTAATAAAAATGTATATCACAAATTTACAATACATCTTATGAATATTATATCATTCCATTTATCATTGCTACTACAGCCATTTGTGTTTTACTTGTTGATATGTAAGTCCATATTCCCTGCGGCAGCAACGAAACGTGTAAACCCGTATTATTTCTTCGTAGAATTCTGGTGATTATGTCCATATTATCGGCATATCCCAGTATTTGCCGTTGTTTGTAGACTACAGTTTCTCTATTTTAGAAATTATCGTCCCGTTCCATTTTTTCCATTGTAGTATTGAAAATAAACCACGTTAAGGCGTAATAACCACACATTTTTATGGAAGTTTAGCTACAGTAGAAATAAGTTAATTAACTACCCAATTTTGAAAATTGTTACCATTCATTGCGATATGGCAATCTCGGTCACGGTTTTTTGAATTTAAGAAAAAGTCGCACCCATCCAAAAACCCTCCCCTATATCATGAATGCCAAATGGTGAAACGTTTGCCTTCACTATTTTAATTAAGCTATATTACTTTTTATATCTGATTCTTGCACACAGCATCATATCCATGTTGCATCCAGGTACACGAATTAGATATCTTCGCTGGAATTTTCATACTGTAAGACTTTTTAAGGAAATGAATTTTAGCTGCAAGAACAAAAAATTTTGCGCCCATTAATTTATATTTATAACTACTATTTTTTTAAACCTTATACAGGGTGTCGATTCAGTGCGCCGGTCTCCGATTACGCCTTTACTTTTCTTCCGATAAAAAGTTTGATTGAGGTTATCCTAATGGGGTTGAAGGGGCACATTTTAAAATTATTTTGACGTATACAGGGTGTCCCAAAAAATGTTTGGCTTAAAAAAGTAATAATTTTTTAAATGGAACAACCTATATATTTTTTTACGGCTATTTAAACTCTCTTAAATTCTACGTTCACTTATAACTTCTCTTTTAAATTGCTTTCAGCGTTTCCAACTTATGAACGTTTTCATTATTTTTGTCAACGTCAAGCTTAATTTAAAACGTCACATTTTCCTCACTTTTAAATATTTCTTCCCCAAAATTGAGGGTGTCGTCATTTAGGATACCAAAATATTAAAGTTACATGAATACGACATATTTTAATACAGGGTGTTCAAAACGCTGGTTTAAATTTAAATATATTTATTTTCTCAATTGTTTTTGCGTTATTACAAAGAGTTTGAGAAATTAAACTTTTACTAAAATGTCATAATAAGAGTAACTATTTGGTGGATGGTTTATAATAGTGCTGGTAAAAAAACTGTTTTGATAGTTAACCGGCTTTTTCCATAAATCAAGCACCGGCAAACCAGTTAACCGTAAATATGATTTTAAACCTGTTCACAAACCGGTTTGTAAA
The DNA here is from genome assembly GCA_940337035.1 of Agriotes lineatus. Classification (NCBI taxonomy): domain Eukaryota; kingdom Metazoa; phylum Arthropoda; class Insecta; order Coleoptera; family Elateridae; genus Agriotes; species Agriotes lineatus. Next base: position 138,299,074 of record OW679200.1, read on the forward strand.
CCTGTTTAAGAATCGGATTGTAAACCGGTTAACGAAGCGCTTTGAAAATCAGTTTATAAACAAGATTAATCCCGATTTATAGTTCAGTTTAAAAATCGATTTGTTAAGTGATTTAAAAGTCGGTTCTTAATAACAACAGTGTGATTGTATAGTTTCCACATTTTACAAGTATAAACAATTTACGTTTCTTAGAGCGGTTTATAAATCCGGTTTAAACCGGTTTATAAACAGGTTTTCAAACTGATTTGTAAACCGATTTAGAAACCGGTTTTCAGAACGGTTTATGAACCGCTTATTTTCAAGTTTTCGGTTAACTGGTCTACCGGTTTTTAATTTATGAAAAAACCCTAGTTAACCAAAAACCAGTTAACTGTCAAATCGGTTTTTTACAGCACTATTATGATTATGAACCATGCGACAAATAGCACACATTTATCGTTATTTTTTATTAAAAGCTTAATTTCTCAAATACTCTTTGGAGTAAACTATAACATATTAGAGTCAAAATAGAGGACATTTAAGGCCCTACTTATTAGTGTAAAAAATTATAGGGCGATTCATTTAAAAAAATTAAGAAAATAAAGATTGAAGATTCTAGGAGCTTGAACAGCCATAAATAAATACAGGGTGTCCCATTCAAAAAATTAATACTTTTTTGAGCCAAACTTGTTTGGAACACCCTGTATCAAACTTTTTATGGAAAAGTGCCTGACAGAGTAATCGAAGAACGGCGCACTAAATGGACACGCTGTATAGTGTTGTCCTAAACCTCTTGAACTCATAATTTTCTTTCTTATCATCCAAAAGGTCGCTCAAAGTAAAATGCTAAATTCTAGTGTCATACTGCCGAATCAGTTGTTGCATATCTTTTCTAAACAGGAGTTTCCAAAAAGACCGTTTTCGATCACTTGCCAGAAGTAGAAGATTTCAATTTGTCTAGCTTTTGTCGTAAAGTAATTTTCAATTAATCTCCCTCCTGAAACGTAAATTATCTCTAGTGAAGTAATAGTCCAGTCATTTTATATCTTCTGTATCAAAAAAGTCAGAGCTTCAATTTTTTTGTAATCGCTTTATTTTGACGTTCTGAAAAACGTATTAAAAATCGAGAACGAGATTGCACCGGCGTTAATAAATATTGAAGGTCAAAGGTCAACAACGGATTTTTGGGAATATCTAGCTTCCTATGGCTCGGAGGCCAATTAAGGTTACTATGAAAGATTATAAAATTTTCCACAAAAAGGCCTTATTCATTTTTACGTACAATGGATTATTTATGTGATATAACGATATAGGGCGAAAAATGTCTATAACGTACGTAGTATCGGTTTCCGCACCACCGTCGAGATAGGATCCAAGGTGCGTTTTATTACATGGTCTCTCCAGTAGGCCTAACCCACGTTGGATATAAAAAATGTATCTCTCATCTACGCCGTCATCAATATCTTGTATTTGCATTTCGTCGCCCTGTTCTTCGTAAGTCGCCGTCGTAAGTTCTTCATCTTTACTTATATTCATTAGCAAAATATCAATTGGATTAATTTCATCATTGTCAGCGTCATTATTGTCAGAAGAATCGATGATTCCACAGTCACCGTGGGACTACTGTCGAGAAGTTCATTACATATAAAACAATTTTCCGCCATCACATGTGTCAATGTAACAATAAATTGCCTTCATAAAATATATTGTAATGGTTTTAGTGTAAGGCTTTGATATCAGATAAAAAAGGGTTAAAAGACTACAGTATTAAATTACATTTAAGTATTAGAAGGATATTAAAATTATTAATATGTGTTGGGTAAAATAATGAAATAGAATTTAAATTTAATTCAATGATTCTATATAAGAAACAGAAAGGTTTTAACCTAATTTAATTATTATGTGAAATAAAGTGGAGGATTCATAACAAATACCTATTGGAGAAATATCATTCAAAATAGTGGGTGTTAAATAAGTATGATACAGATTATATAGAGTGTTGGACTTTAAAAAATATGCAAAACAATATCACTAAGGAGATTTTTAATTATTTGGAGAATGTAAAAATAATTTTGGACTGAAAGAATGTAATATGTTTGTAAGCGGCTAAAAATTCTGAAATAACCCCTTTATAAAATAATTTGGATCTATTTGATGCGGTGTTGTTAAAGAGAAGTTTGGATATAGTGAAAGTGCCATATGTAAAACAATCTACAAAGACAATTTCTGGAATTGGATGCAGAACTAAGTTTATTATCAATTAATTACATCATATGAATTAGATAGCAAGGGCTGGTTTTACTGGAAGTAGCTTACATCGAGTTTGTTAGCAGAGTGAACGTCTTATGGTACAGATAGAAGGTTTTTTATCTACTGGAATTGTACTTCACCAATTTGTTATTGAAGTGCCATTTTTTAACTTGCATCTAGTCGAGGTTCGTGGTACTAGGTTGTCAACGGATTGTGAATTTTGGAAGGAAGACGTGGATGGCGTTTGCTTCTGCTCAGTTTTGACAGTTGTGTTGAAGAAAAGTGGTAGGTGTCTTGTTGTGTTTGGCTGGGAAGTGTTTGCGGTCCCTGGTGGTTAGTTGCATTCATGCTGGGATTTGTCTAGACATTGGGAGATTTCTGTGAGGTTACCGGATGCATTTGGCTTGGTAAAGGAGCATATCAAGCTCCATAGACACGTGACAGGCTACAGGTATTTATGTAATAAACTGAAAGTAAAAGATAAAAAGAGTGAAGTCCTCCTCAATTATAAAAGGGAGTACTTACTATTTAATATTTGTTGAATGACAAATAGTGTAACGAAGAGGTATTTGTAATTGATTTTGCACTTGCATAATTTCAAGTAACATTGACAGACGCACCGATTGTCAGGGAATTTGAAATAATTTTCAGGAATAAAAGCAGTCTTGATTATGCATGAATCCGACCTGTGTTTCTTAAGAGTATATGTTTTCTACCAGAGCTAGAGATATTTAATAATATTGATAATTTATAATTTGTAAAAGTGTAAATGCGTTACTTAAATTCATTTTAAAAGAAAATTGATTAAAAATAAACGAACGTATAAGAAAAGTCGGACGTAATAGCTAAAGCATAATAAATATTGTTATAATATAAAACCATTTACATACATAAAGACCATTGTAACATAGTCAATTATAACAATATACACACTAGGAGCACTAATATTTTTAAACTGTATTGACACATTCGCAGCACGAATATTTTCAAACTGCGTTAAAACCAAGGTGAACCCCCAAAGTTATTTGTTATTGGTCACATGAGGAAATACGTTAAATTCTCCATTCTTCACGCATAGCCAACTTCTTTTACTTTATATTTCGAACACCTATACATAAAACAATCACTTATTCTATACATGAGCTATACGAAATGGAGGGTACGCCCCTTGCTGAAACTTTGGAGCACTTTTTTTCTAAACGGTTCGTTGTACGTAAAAAATCAATAAAACCTTTTGTGCGCGAAATTTTATAATCTCTTATTTTGATAATAATCTCAATAAATTGATTGTTGACCTTTAACCATGAATATGTATTAATGCAGGTGCGGTCACGTTCTCGATTTTTAATATGTTTTGCAGAACGTCAAAATAAAGCGATTACAACAAAATTTTGAAACTCTGACTTTTTTGGTACAAAAGCCATATTGATGCCTAAAATTACTGGACTATAAATAAGCTATCTTAAATTCTAGACTTACCCCAAAAATATCTATTAAACTAGTAATAATTAATGCCTTGATGCTCTAGATTTGGATCAATACGCCTACAACGTATACTTTCTGTATTTCTAAACTAATAATCCATGACTCCCAACCTATAGTTCAGTCAGAAACCTAAATTTTCTTCTAATGTAAATAAGCCCTCTGTACGCTGTGTCCAAGTAGAGTAATTTAGTTTTCAACGAAATTAAAGTTTTTTTTTCACTTTGTGCATTTAATAAGTAACTGTTATTAGTTAAGACTGCAATTAACACGTTGTTAGTTTGTAACCACCTCGATTGAATTTATTTGTAATTGATGACCTCTTACAGAAATAAAATTGCCGTTTACAGAGGAATATAATATTAATAAATGGATATTAATCAGACTCGACAAATCACACAAAGCGCGCTACTACATGCATGCACTGTATTAATATAACTGCTAGGACAAAATTGATAATTTTCTATTTTTTTTTTTCAGAAAATGAAGCCACTGGTGGGGCGTGTAAACTACTGCAAGTGAGGTAAGAATTTTAGTTATTTTAGCTAGTATTACGTATTGCAAATATACTGTGTCTGTATTTTTCTATACAAAGATGCTAAATATTTGTGCGAAAAGTGGAACTATTGATTTATGCATAACTTGATAGCACAAAGGTTAAATTCTATTATTATGAGTATTAAGCAAAAATAGACCAATCTGTCATGGTAGTAACTATAAACTACAAAATCTGCCCTATCGAATCCTTCGTATGAAGTTGAAAATCTTGGAATTTTTGACTGAATAAATTATATTTACGCAGGGTGCATTTAATATCACTTACTTTGATGCAATTACACTAGCTCAAGTAAACTTTCTTAGAAGCGCTTTTAGACTTCCCACCTTCGCACGTACACGTCAAAGGAACAGTTTGAAACAAAAACGAATCCAGCCATCATGAATAGACAACGTCTGCATAAATAAACTTGATAAAGCCTGGCGCATATCCAGGATTGGCGTCTGCAAAAACCATGGGCGGAAGCACAGAAGAGTGTTCGTCATGTTAGACAGTGCATGTATAGTACATAGTTCGTTACATAATAGAAAATAGCAAGCAGAGGAAACGCCGGAGCTACAGTTTGACATATGGAAAATGTAGGAACAAAGGTCGCTTCTCCATGTAAGAGTTCGACCCGCAAATATAAACTGTGCAATTTAACTGTGGGTTAAGGTGGGTTACGTTTAAAATATTGCTGAAGCTGGTCTAAAATTATATGTCATAGAGACGGTCATGCTGTAGGACTTTATTAACTACTATCTCTTGTGAATATGTTCTGTTTTCCGAAATAAGATTCCTTTGACAATTGGCAGTTGTAGTAGTTGTACTTTTAATATGTATGTATGTTCACAAATAAGTTATACATTGTTACAGGAAAATTGTTAAAATAATTGGTTCATTTAGAACGCCAAAATACTCACCATCAGTTTTTCGTTAGCAATTAGTAAACATAACTTATTGTCTTGAAAAGAGATGTAGTAAACAATCAAATAGGGTTCAATCGTTCAAAAAAATGTAAAATTTTAGTGTTCCTTTATTTTATAAAATATAATGTGCCCTCGGCAAGGAAGTACCTTTTATTACTCATGTAATTTATTTGCCTGGGCTCTACGGCCCTGGATAATTAAATTTCACATTCCTAATAAAAAGTTATTAGGTATGCAATAGTTATTTGTATACCAAGGCACTGAAGTTTAACTTTTTATCACGAATGTAGAATTTAGTTACAGAATAAAAAGGAACTTCAGTGCCGAGGAGTACATTATGTTTTCTGTTAATCGAGAAATGATCCATAATACAAGTTTTGTGATGAAAAATCAAAAATCAATAGAGAATCCGCCGTCTTATTTACAGTATTCTGACTTAGAGTTTGTAATCAGTACCAAATACCAATTTTTATCAAAACCTGATCATTTTTTATTTGAGCTCGTATTCGAAATGAGTTGATGAAAATGGCGACTGAATATACAGCATTCAAGCGCGCATTATCGCATTTAAGCAAAAATATCTGATGATTAAAGGAAAAAAATCAATAGCCACTTTTTTGCAGAAACTAAGGCTTGCATTAAATAACTATAGCACTGTACTTATAATAACGATAAAGAATATCTATATCATCTGTAAGTAAAAGCTCGAAAAAATCAATAGCAGCTACACTCTACTTTAGTATGGTGTACTATAATTTTAAAAAATCGTCCTCAAATATTATACGATCATCGTCAAATCTTGATTTTCAGATGATGTAGTTGCCAATCCTTCAAATATAACTTTTGAGCAAAATCGTCCTGTACACGCGGCATTAGAAATTAGAGTATTCAAGCGAATCCGTTGAAATACATTTTTTTGCTAGTGATCGTGAAAGTCGTCTTTTTTAACGAAAAATCGTATTGAAAGTTTCACTTTTTAACGCAAAAATAGTGAAAAAACGTAGGTACACTTTTTTTAACTATTTTATTGAAAAGTCAATTTGCCATATCACTATGCAAAAAAACTACGTGTACAACACGTTTTGAAAGTCCTTTTTTTTCATTCATTTGCTTGATTAACTTCATTATGACTTTCAAAACTAGTTGTACAAATTACTATTTCTACGACGCATACTAAAAGTAGGTTTTTACGAATCGTTTGTCGAAATAAAAATGATTATAAATCAGCGTGCTAAAAGTAGAATCAGTTGTTAACCTTCAGCACCTGTTCTAAAACTAAACAGCTGATTTTGAATGTACGTATTTTAATCTGGAAGTGAGGTTATAAAGTCATTCTAGTTACTTCTTTTGTTACAGGTAAAGTGTTTTTCAAATAATTAAAGCATTATGTAATGAATAAAGTCAAATGTTTACTATTACAATAACCTTTGCTAACTAACCTTGACAGAAATGGCCATCTATGCCGGCTACTTATCCACGGCGATCTTTTTACTGTGACGTAAGTTAGAACTGTCAAGAATGTAAACCTTTGTTAAATCGATATTTATGGATTAATATCGGGTGATCGAATAAATTTCACCTCTAGTGTGCTGTGATTCGTGGTATACATTTGGCAGAACTGAAGTGGATTGTCGTTCTATGTCAAATTCCAGATTTTCAGGTTAAGTTTATTGCTTCACTTTATGTCAAAAAACTAACAAAACCTAACCTACTAACCTCGAATTTGATATAGACTGACTATCCACTTCAGTGCTGCCAAATGTATACCACAAATCACAGCACACTAGAGGTGAAATTTATTCGATCACCCGATATAACAGTAAATGTAATGTTCTAGAAAAATATTGTATGAAAACGCGTGCTAAAACTGTTCTTGCATGCGGCATCTTTTCAATTTTCATGTCTCGTGCAGTATTCGTTTTTAGCACTTGTATCATAAATAATAATAATAATGGTGAGGCACTACCACCCCATGGAGGAGGTTGGCCTTAAATAGCTATTATTAAATTCTTACGGTTAAAGTTGTAGTTTAACTATTCAATTCAGAAGCATAAATTAGGGTTATATCTCGGTATATCATTCACTACTGCATTGTTGGTAACACTGTCAGACTATGCCAAATTCGAGATGTGCAGGTTAAGTTTTAAGTCAGTCTGTATCACATAACAAACAAATCCTAACCTACTAACCTCGAATTTTACATAAACTAACAATACACTTCTGTAGTGCTAAACGTATAACACGAATCACAGGCGATACTTTCCAAATTGTCACTATAGCTTTTCACGGATGTGTTTTTTTAGATATTTATTAGTAGCTTCAGCGTACTTATGCGAACGTTTTGTCCGTCTGTCTGTGTGTCCGTGTGTCTGTCTGGATCGCCTGTAACTTTCGAACGGCTAGAGATATCGAAATTTTGAAAGGGGGTAAAGTTGTTGCTAAGGTCCCGAGCACCTTCATGCGCTATTTGGTTTTGGCGAAAGGTCAACCGTTGGCGACCTATGTCAAAGGTCACTTTATTTTTCAATGGCAACATGGGTCATATGGGGTATCAATCGAGCTAGTTTTGTCAATTCAATCGAAAGCGATTTTCCACTTTGCAAAATTTCCAAGCATTTTCACTATAATACTTAATGTTTTCGCAGTGCTGAAGCTACTCTTTAGACCTGTACTTGAGCAGTTTTTGATTAATGAAATTATAAGATTGAATAAAATTATGTAGTATACATGACCATAAAGTTATTATTACAATAAGTAACTATTAATTATATCATAACCATCACTGCACTAAAAAATGATGAAGGTTGTATTTATCCACTAAAAATGTTATCATTTTCCTACACCGTTATAATGTACTAGAATTATACAGGGTGTCCAAAAAATGAGGCCATCTATAGTACAGCTAAACATGTGTGACAAACATGTTTTTAAAAAATTCGCTCAAATCTGTAAGATATGAAGAGGTAAAGTTTTACACTGTTAACTTTTAAAAAGTTGGAAATGAACATAGCTAATTTAAAATATTGTAAACGAGCACGTAATTACAAATTATTAAATTAATACTGTATATAATTTTCACAAAGAGGTAGCGCGAAACTGAGTCTGGCAACATTTTATTGCGATTTAAATTTGCCTAGATCAACAATAAATCAGATTAATTGTGCTTTAATATAAATTTGATCGAATTTTTGCAATTGGTTGTTAGGAGCTATTGATAACAACAAGGAGTTTGCTTCAAAAGTTTTGTGGACTGAAGGGGCGACTTTCAGCGGACGGCTTTTTTAAGTCTTATAATTCCCATCACTGTGGTTTAGAAATCCAAATGTGTTACACCAACGCAACCATTAACAGCGTTAATGTGTGGGTTGGTGGTATTCTGGAAATCCTTTGCTAGGGCCAATATTCTCGTCACAACTTTTGTATGGAGGTTTCTCAAATTTTCTTCAAAATGAGCTTCAAGATCTTCTTGAAGACCTTCCACTTGGGAAAACTCGAAACATGTGGATTCCATCTCACCAGGCAGATCGTGGTTGGATAACGAATACGGTAACAACTGGATAGGCAGAAATGGTTCTGTGCCAAGGCCTCCAAGATTCCCGGATCTTACGCCACTCGCCATGTAAAATCAATCGTTTACCGAACTCCACTACATGACCAGCAAGATCTAATGTTACGAAGAGTTCTAAATAATATTAGATGATGGACATCGTCGTGTTTGGATGCACAAGGACAAAATTTCGAGTATTTAATTTAATTATCTTCTGTAATTTACTTGGTTATTTAATTAAATGGTCTTGGACCCTTTCTGATTGTTTTTTTTTATAAATGTGCTCTCAAGTCGTTGGTTTCCAAGGTAATAATGAGTAGGTAATAATTAAAATAAAGGGCTTCCTAACGAGTTATAAAATGTATATATGCCACATTGTGCACATTTTTTTGTTAATAACTACAAAAACACGACAGGTAGAATTTTATTATTGATTTTCCCTTACTAGCTTGTCAGTCACCTGCAATGCCTCATAAATATTTTGCACCATTATTGGGACACCCTGGACATATCTGGAAATTACGATAAGTACTATTTCAACAAAAGTAAATTGAGTAAGTAGATAAATAATAATAAAACCTAAAAACCATTATATCAAACATTTTTGGTATAATTTTATGTGTAATATTTTGTTTTCGTGTAATCTGTATTACTAATATTTTGGTATATTTAAAGCGAGAAACGATATCAACAAACGTTATTATAATAAATATTGCATATGCTCGACCTTACACTTCTTTGTTCTTAAATTTACATTACACTTATTATATAACAAATAGTGATATCCATCGTAGTTCTACAACATGTCAGTGTCTCATAACTAATTTTATGAAAATGTTGGCTCAGTTGCCTATATTTTAGACTGAAGATATCCATCCCTGCGGTAGCAGGAATTCTCAGTTACTACATACTTTTCTTAAATTTCATATTGGAATCGAGTCGCTTTTATGTAAATTAAGCAACAGTACCACATTTTCTTTAAGAAACGGTATCCATTTAATACACCGATCGTCGATTATGTTCTTATGGTTAATCCGATAAAATGTTCAATTAAGATTATCCTTAAGAGGTTGAAAGGGAACATTCTCAAATTATTTCGGCAGATTATCTCAAAAATGTAAGGCTCAAAGATGCATTTTTTAATGGAAGTAGTTTATTGAAGACGGAAGTGGAGCCTTAAATGCCCTTTATTTTAACATCAACACGCCAACCAGTTCACAGGATTATGCCAGAGATACTACATAATGCGGGACGTTACTTTATGGACAGACTTGAATTCTGCATTTTACAAAATCAACAACCATTATGAAGATAAATTTGAATTTTTGTTTGTTCACAGTTATTTATCTCTATTAAAAAGGTTGTTTTTCTACATTGTACTACTTAGTATGGTTGTAAATATTGTGCCAAGTAAGCATTTTCCGTGTTTTTTTATTGAAAACTTATTAAATTGCGATAGTTCTGTGCTTCGGCATCTAGAACTGATGTCTTCAGCACACATAAGTAAATACAGGGGCAATTAACAGTTGGGACAACCTACGTATATATACTGCTAATTCATATTCTTATTTGGGTATTTCGCCACTCTGCAAATTAAAATTATTAAATGACGAACGTTTCGAGAAACAATCTGCCCTCGTTATCAACGAAACAATTAAAAAGGAACAAGAAACTTAGCTTTTTCACGGAGATTGAAAAACCACCAACCTCCAATAAATTGCTTGACACTGACGTGAAAAAGCTAAGTTTATTGTTCCTTTTTAATTGTTAATCGTTGATAACGAGGGCAGATTGTCCCTCGAAACGTTCGTTATTTACGTTATTTAATAATTTTAATTTAAAGAGTGGCGAAATACCAAAATAAGAATATGAATTATAGAGTCACGCCACAAAGAAGTTTCAGATTGGTGCAATTTTTAAAAGTATTTTCCGAAAGGAGGGTCACGGGATTTTTGGTAACATTTTAGGATTATGTCACTATAAAAAGCATTTCTTTTCATAATTTCAAAATTTTGAGTTTTGCCCAAATGTTGACAGCACATCGTTTAGAAAGTATTCCAAATTGTTGCTAAAAAGTTTTAAACTTTCCGAGAAGACTCAAAAACTATTAATTTTCCTTTTTTTTTCTTCTTCCTCTTATTTTTGTTAAATATAGTTTTTTATAAGATGATTTCGGAGGCTTTCACGGCCATTCTCATTAAGTAAAAAACGACTTCCAGGATTGGACCGCGTCATTATTGAGGTCGAAGTTAATGTCTGGATGTTGACTATTGAGATGATTTAAGAAGACGAGTAACGTGTCTTTACCATGTAGCCAAATAATAAAGGTATCATCGACGTATCGGAACCAAACCTTGGGTTTCAATTCTGAAGATTCCAGAGCTACGGTTTCGAAAGCTTCCATGAAGATATTGGCAACGACAGGTAAAAGAGGATAACCCATGGCCGCATCACAGATTTGTTTAAAGAACTAGCCTTGAAATAGGAAATAAGTGGAAGAGAGGAATTTTCCTATAAGGGCAGGTAGACTTGAAGACGAGAAAGTGGGGCATAAGAAGATTCTTGGAGTAAAGACTTAACCTTAGTGGTGAACTCTGTTCGATCCATAGCTACCGTAGCATTACCTTTATCGGCGGACAAAATTGAGATCTCGGAATTGGAACGTAAGGTGTTGAGATCATTTCTCTCGTCTTTTGTAATGTTACTTTTATGAGGTTTAGAAGATCGTAAACACCTAACACTTTCGAAGCGGATAAGATCGGCAACGTCTTTAGGAAGCGTTCTCACAGAAGATTCTACCGAAACAAATCTCTTATGCGGCCATGGGTTCTCCTCTTTCACCTGTCGTTGCCAATACCTCCTTGGAAGCTTTCGAAACCGTAGCTCTGGAATCTTCAGAATTGAAACCTAAGGTTTGGTTCCGATACGTCGACGATACCTTTATTATTTGGCAACATGGTAAAGACAAGTTCCCCGTCTTCTTAAATCATTTCAATAGTCTACATCCATACATTAACTTTACCATGGAGATAGAAAGTAACGGCTTCCTTCCTTTCTGAGATGTACAGGTCTCTCGCCAACCTAGTGGCAAACTTGGTCATTCTGTATATCGCAAACCCACTTACACTGATCGCTATCTGCATGCCGATTCCCACCATCATTCTACACAAAAACTTTCCGCCATCAATTCGCTTGTACACCGGGCTGTTTCCATATCCCAACCCAATAATGTCCACGTTGAATTAAACCACAATTGGAAAAGTTCTTAGGAACAACGATTACCGTGTTAGGGATATACAGTCTGCCATCAAGCGCCATCTTCATCCAAGGCCACCCAAACCTCCAAAAACCGATCCTCCTGCAGCAATAGTCTTTCTTCCCTATATCCACCAAGTCACCGATCTCGTTGGAAAGTTTCTTCGAAAACAAAACATTAAAACAGTGTTCAAACCCCCGAGCAAGATCTCACAGGTTCTTCCTTCACTTAAAGATAAATTAAACACTATGTCCTCTAAAGGTGTTTCTAGAGTCAGTTGCTCTTGTAATGCTGTATACATTGGTGAAACAGGACGTTCAGTAAAAACTCGCATCTCTGAGCACCAGCGCTGTCTCAAATCGGGTCTCGTTTCATCATCAGCCATCGCCGAACACCAGCGTGATACTGGCCATAAGATTCTTTTTGATGAAACTTCCCATCATCTGCAAATCCCCATTCTTCTTTAGCCGAAGGATTCGCAAAGCCATTGAGATTTATAAACACCCTAACAATCTCAATCGGGATGAAGGCTTTCCCCTTCCTTCCATGTGGAAAGTGCTAATTCCTAAGCCCCGCCCACCGCCACTGAACCGCGACGGCATTTGCTGATCCGCAACGGCGCTTGCCTATAAATTCTCGAGTTTCTCCTTCCGATTGTTAGTCGAGTTTCGCATCTGATGTGGTTGACATGTTGAGTTACCGTGCTCTTTTTTGCTTTTTCCTCCTGATGAAGCTCCTTACAAAAGTGGGCGAAGTTTTGAGTTTTTCGACCTCAATAATGACACGGTCCAAACCCGGAAGTCAGTTTATACTTAATGACAATGGTCGTGAAAGCCTCCGAAATCAATGCATACATAAGTAAAAATTAAGGTTAAACGTAAGAGCCACAAAAGTTAATTAACAACGAAGGAATACATGGTGTTCTATTTGAAAATGTATCATTATTTGAGGAATGTCTTTTGGGGACACCCTGCAGAAGTCGAATCAATTTTAAAATAATTAAAATTTTCAACCCCTTTAGAATCACCTATCAGATCAAACTTTTTAACCGATTAAACGTAAAGGCGTTATAGAGGTTCCACGAATTAAGTGTACAATCTATAAACTTCGTTTTATATTACTATGTCTTTACACTAAATGTTTCTCATTTAACGTTTATTTAATCTTATTGGAGTCCGCGTCTGATTCCCGAAGCGTAAAAAAGTGTCTAGCGCCGCGGTATCGGAATCGACTTGAAGTGAAGGCCGCAAGGCCTATCTACTTATTGGCTTGTGCATTTATAATTGTTATCAATCGACCACAATCCAACTTCACACAATCACATGGCTTTTTCGCAAAATTATACAAACCTGCAAATGGGATCCATGCAGCAGCCTACAGCCTACAATAAAACTTCACAATTGCAAATGGGTCAACAGCCAGGAGCGTACTCGCAACCTATGCCAATGCAAAATAGTATGTATTACAATCAACTATCTACACCTAACGTATCATATTATAGTCAGCAACAACCAGTGAACACGCAATTTCCACCGTTACCGCTACCTACCGATAATGGCTGGCGATTAGTAACTAATAACAAAAAAAGATTAAGAATTTCCGAAGCAACCGCAGATACTAACACGGATTGGCCAAATCGCATTACTGGTTAAGTAATCCCGCGTCCACTTCAAATAGATACGAATCATTAACAGAGAATGTAACAATGGAAGATGCACAAAATGAACAAAATGAAACCCATCCAGATGAAATTAAACCTCCACCGATCTTTGTATATCGCGTAACAAATATTAAACCATTAACGGAAACGCTTGAAAACATTGCATTTAACAATTACGTATTAAAAACGCTCAGCTCTGAGCAAGTCAAAGTACAATCAAAGACTAGCGAGAAATATCTAGCTATCCTTAAAGCCCTACAGGAACGAGGCGCAGAGTTCCACACTTACAAGCCCAAAAAAGACAGGAATTTTCGAGTAGTCCTGAAAAACCTACATTCATCGACTAGCGTTGAGTTAATAAAAAATGAACTACTTGCCCTTGGGCACACAGTCGTCAATGTGTGGAACATTAAACACCGAGTGACAAAACTACCATTACCCTTATTCTTTATCGATCTACAAAGCAAGGAGAACAACAAAGAAATCGACAATATCAAACAACTCCAAAACTGTATCATACAATTTGAACCAGTACGAGCCAAACGAGAAATTCCGCAATGTGCCAAGTGCCAACGATTTGGACACACCAAGAATTACTGCTTCCAACCCTCCAGATGCGTCAAGTGTACGGGAAGTCATTCAACAGCAGACTGCTTACGCAAAGAAAAAAGTAATGACGTGAAATGCGTAAACTGTAGCGGAAATCACCCCGCCAATTATAAGGGTTGTTTTGTGTATAAACAACTCCAGCAAAAACTCTACCCAACCTTACGAAACAATCACAGTAAACCACCCACAAGAATGGTTCAGCCTGGCCTCTTATACTCCCAGCAGGTAATAGGTAATGCGCAAACTTCGCAGGACATAAGTAACTTCACTGAAACTGCTCCTAGTACCCATGATCAGCAATCAAATGAGATGCGCGAATTAAGAGACATGATGAAAAAATTAGTTGAACAAATAGGCACAATGTTAAATCTTTTAACTACCGTCGTCGCTAAATTAGCTTAATGGCTATCGCATTTACATTAGCCTTATGGAATGCCAATGGCCTCAGCCAACACACAGAAGAACTTAAATATTTTTTACAAATACATAAAATAGATGTCCTGTTAATTTCCGAAGCGCACTGCACTGAGATAACTTACATTAAAATACCGAACTATTGCGTTGACTGTACTAAGCATCCATCTGGTAATGAGCATGGTGGAACAGCGATAATTATAAAACAAAACATCAAACACTACGAATTGCCAGCCTACTGCCACGATTATCTCCAAGCCACAAGCGTAGCCATAGAAGATCATCTAAGAAAGTTTGTTGTGTCCTCTGTATACTGCCCCCCTAAGCATAATAACAAAAGAGATAAGTTCGAGCATTTTTTCAAAACTCTAGGCAACAGGTTCCTAGCTGGTGGAGACTATAATGCCAAGCACCCACAGTGGGGCTCACGAACTATGACAGCAAAAGGAAGAGAACTGATAGATGTAATGAGACACAGTAACCTGCATTCTGTGGCAACGGGAGAACCCACCTATTGGCCAACCGACCCGAGGAGACTACCTGATGCATTAGACTGCTATTATAAAAAATATTAACAATAAATACTGTAAAGCCACATCATTATTCGACCTCTCTTCAGATCATTCTGCGGTACTAATCACTATACACACCGATATTATCCACAAGCAACGACAACCCTCTTTATTTAGCGCTGCTACTAACTGGGATATGTTCAGAGAACACCTAGATGCGTCGATCTAGCTCAATGTATCCTTAAAATCGGCCCAAGAACTAGATAATGTGATTGATGCGCTTACAAGTGCTATACAAAATGCTGCCTGTCAAGCAACTCCCGATAGTAATGAAAGGCAAATTAAAAACACATGTCCTATAATAATTAGAGAACAAATAGCAACAAAACGAAAACTACGCAAAAGATGGCAACTGACAAGGACAGCTGAAGATAAAAGAATCCTTAACAAAGCTGCTAGAAACCTCAAACAATTGCTGCTTAACCTTAAAAATCAGTCTATCCAAGAATACCTCAACAATCCATCTCCCACGGACACCTCAGATTATTCCTTATGGAAGGCCACACGGAAGCTTAAACGCCCTCACCTACCTGTGCCACCAATCAAAGACGCAACTGGTAAATGGGCAAGAAGTGTTGCAGCTAAAGTCTCTGTATTTACTGAGCATCTTGCAAACGTTTTTCAACCATATTCGTCTCAAATAGCCGCGACAGAAGAAGCTGCTATTCACAACTACCTTGAAGCACCATTTCAAATGCATTTACCCATAAAGAAATTCACATCTACAGAAGTCCAGAACGTAATCTCCTCCGAACTTAATCCGAAGAAAGCACCAGGTTGGGATCTCATCACTGGCAAGTGTTGCAAGAAATAACTCCGAGATGTATCAAACTCCTGACCTACATATATAACGCTATCGTTCGACTCAGATACTTCTCCATCTCTTGGAAATTAGCTCAAATCACCATGGTACTGAAACCTGGAAAAGCCCCAGCTGCCATAGACTCCTACCGACCTATCAGCTTATTGCCTGTAATGTCTAAAGTGTTTGCAAAGCTACTCCTTAGACGACTTAGCCCAATATTGGAAAACGAACAGCTCATACCAAACCATCAATTTGGCTTTAGAACCCACCAGGGCACCATCGAACAAGTGCATCGAATTGTTAAAAAGGTAAGCAATGATTTTGAACGAAAACGCTATTGCTCTGCAGAATTTCTTGACCTCAAACAAGTCTTTGACAAGGTCTGGCTCATAGGTTTATACTGCAAACTCAAGCAAGTGCTACCGCATCACTTCTATGAAGTTTTGCGATCTTATCTTGAAAACAGATGGTTTACGATCAAACGGTGTGACGAATACTCGGATGTCCATCCTATCCTATCCGGCGTTCCCCAGGGCAGTGAATTGGGGCCTGTGCTCTACTTGCTCTTTACAGCTGATATACCAACCACAGCGCACACGACAATGGCAACTTTTGCAGACTTTACGGCAATCTTAGCATCGCACACTGATCCTATTATGGCATCTTTAAACTTGCAACAAGCCCTCACGCAAATCGAACATTGGTTGCACAAATGGAGAATTCCAATTAACGAATCTAAATCCTCGCACGTCACATTTACCACCAATAGAAGCACTTGCCCACCAGTAACCTTAAATAATATCAAAATTCCGCAAACCCTAGACGTAAAATACCTAGGAATCCATCTAGACCGACGACTCACGTGGCGTAAACACATATTTACCAAGAGGAAACAACTCGGCCTCAAATTTCGTCAAATGTACTGGCTGATAGGTAGACAATCTCAACTTTCGCTCGAGAACAAATTATTACTTTACAAGTCTATTATAAAACCTATATGGACTTACGGCTTGCAACTATGGGGTACTGCTAGTATCTCCAATATCGAGATCTTGCAGCGTTTTCAAAGTAAAATACTCAGAACTATAGTTAACGCTCCCTACTATGTGCCAAGTTTTGTGCTACACAGTGATCTTAAAATTAAAACAGTGCGGGAAGAAATTAAACACAGGTATATTAAATATCGTGATCGACTAGAAGTACACCCTAACGAGGTAGCCAACGAACTATTGGACGATAGTGATGAAATACGAAGGCTAAAACGTTTTAAACCATCGGACTTAGAAAACCGATTTGATTAAGTTCTGTTATTCTACATTATAATTCTGCGTAGTGTCAGTAATGTTCTTGTACTTTCTACAAGTAAGAGGATAAACAGTGGATTATCCTTACCATGTCAATTTTAGATTATATTTATTAGAATGTAAGTCTTGTCATAACATTTACTTATTGTTTATAGAAACAGATTGTAAATTTAGTGGAAATTAAAAAAAATTAAAAAAATTAACCTTATTAGAGGTTTCAATCGGAATTAGATTTAGAAGTCGGAATCGATTTTGGAATACACATTCGTATTTTAGAATAATCTATACAAGCTGGGGCAAAAAATTATTATATTTGCAGAAATTAAAAAACTGCCTGCTTTTTGCTGGGAAGTGATTTTTGTGGTACAGCTTATTACTGCAAACGCTATCTAATCCATCTACACTGAAGCAAATGCAAAGAGCTACATTTTTGCACGGTCTCCCCTAGATAAAAATCTTTTTCAGCTACATATAAATACTTTATTAAAAATATTCCTAGAGAAATTTGAGACACTTTGTAGCCTAAGGCATTCTGGCTGAAAGTATATACCACTACAGTTATATAACATCATTAAAATACTGAGTGTGGACTGTTAGAGTCGTCACAGCTGCGTCACATTTCACAACTACATGCTCTGTAATCTATTGAGATACAGATGTATACTTACCGCTTTGACGTTATGTGTCACGCAACAACGTATTATAAGTCGGTGATTCCCAACGCGTGTGGCGCGATCTCCTGGAGGGAGGGGAGGTCGGACTATCAAAAGCAGAGGCATGCAATGTTTTGAACTGTGATAACACACGGTGAATCGAGCAATGTTACCAGGTACATTGTGGAGAGTTTTGTATACTGTACGGACATTGGTCGAGCACCATCTGTGCAAACTGCAACATAATTATTCTGATGCATGTTTGCCCTCTTTCCTCCCCGAAAGCCAGCTTGGCCGAGCAGTTAGGGAGCTCAGGCTGCGGTGCCACGGTACGGGGTTCAATCCCCAAATCTGGAAACTGGCGGGCGGCCCACCCAGTCGCTTTAAAAATTGGGTACCAAAACCACAGTTGTGAAGTAGGGAAATTAAGGCAGTCGTCGACGGTGTGATGCTAACCACATCACCCGGTACGCCGTTAACAGTGTGCCAGATTGGCTGGATGTCGGAAAGATATATTTCGGAGACCCTGACTCACCTTGTCTCAGGCTATGTTCCTACATAGAACGAAGTTCCCGAACTGAATGTTTGTCCCCTTATAAAATCGTCTAATATTTTAAACAATTCAGGTACTAAGGCTATTCTTTCCATTGGTTTAGAAAACAACAGTTCTTGAAGTGCAGATAATCGGTTGCAGAATTGAACAAAATCAATTAATACTAAAATATCACGAGTAACAATATCGTTTGAGAAAGAATGCGCTGTAGTTGTATGGAAAAATGTTCTGAAAACATAATTTTTACAATATCAATCACAGCTGGCAGAATAAAAACTTCCCCGCTGGTACTAACAGTAACCAACTAATGCGTTCTTTCAGAATTACAAGTGTATGGAGAGAAACATAAAAAGAGCTTGAAAAATGCTGCGTTAAACTATGGCATGGGAAGGCAATTCAAGTCAACCACCTGGATATGAAAAAGGATCGCCCCATAAACCACATCCAATAAAACTGTTAACAAATTAGTATTCGGGGCCAGCTATTGACCACAGCCGCCGCTGATCACCAACAGATACCGCAAATGATAAATGCAGATCGTCATAAATCCGCAAACCCAATCATACATGCCGCCCGGTACAATGGAACGAGTTCTACAGCAGTCGCGTTAATTACCGAATTCGTGAATAAGTCAGGACCGAACCTCGTGATTTGCATCAAATAATCCAGATGACGAGGCGGGCCCCGCTCTGCAGACGTCTGCTGGGGACGAGGGCGGCTATGGTCACCACGCCGAATCACGGGGTGTGCAGGACATGCATCATCCCTTGTCCCGACACGTGTCGTTGATTAAACGCTCTTGATCGATGGCGCCCGGATTACGCAGCCTAACGGTGACAATTATTTTGCAGACGGTTTCCTGCCTTCGTTTTTATTTTCTCGGCTGGCCTGCCAGTGAAGTATTGGAAGCTCTAAAAAATGGGTTTCGATAAGGGTTGAAAGGGCAATAAAAGGGTAGCTTTTAGTGGATAGAAGGTTAAATTCTACGTCACTATATAACCATGCCTAGAAAAGCTGTGTAATGATCTAGTAAACGAACCCGAAAATTACACTTCAGTGCAAAATATACCATATTAGTGCTCTTTCTACTTTAAACGGCAAACTGAAATAGTATTAACTGCTTCTATTTATTGTTGTTCATTGAATAGAGAAACCCATGTGAATATTACTGAAACATTTGCTTTGATCCTTCTGCGAGTATATATTGAAAATTTACATTCTCGCAGTTTTACTAAACAATTACAACTCACTAAAGAAGTTAAGTTAATTAATGGATTATTTATCTAATATAATACACCACTTAGTATCAGTTTTTGGGACTTATTTTCTGCTCTAGAAATAATTTACGACAGGCTACAATGCCAAAGAAGCGTACATCTAGCTTTAGTGAGACGCAGGTGATTCTATCAGTCAGTTCAGGAGGGGCATAGAAAGTATATATTAATAATTTGTAAGGCGCCACCCAGTCACATAGTTTCACCTAACGAGATGGATGTCTCCTTTAGAAGATGACGGTCAGAGCGGGCAGGAATACTGGAACCTGGGAAAAAAAGTTGACCCACAAAGATGACAATTCACGTATTCAAGTGCTGCCCAAATGCGAGAAACGAGTCTAAACACAACGCATCGTTGGAGTCTGACGGGACTTAAATAGCAACAACGGCACCCGCCACAAGGTACAAGCGGCTTGGAAGTTACGAATATTCGGCGAAACAACACATACTTGTTTTCAGCCTCCCCTTGTATCCAAAACGACAATAACTAACAGCTTCCTCCGAGGTCACCAACCGCGAATTGATGCCAGTGTGTTCTAAGGCGCGCCTAAAATCGCATCTATCAAGAACGCAAAATAGCCCTGAAATTTAAATATTTAAATTAACAAAGGATTTAGGCTGCTCTTCCACTGGTCCGACGCCACTGCGATGCGATTACGATGCAACTTGTGTTATGCACATCAAAGCAATTTATTCTGTCTGGTGCAAAACGTTTTCGAGTGGTGATGATGATGACGTAGTTGTAGCTTACTGATACATACGAAATAAGGACAGGAAATCCAAAAGGAAGTCTACTTCCACCCACATAAAGAGTGCAATACTTTAATTTTATCGCAGCAAGATCATGTTACAATGTCAAAAGAATGCTTTAATGCATTTGTGGAAAAGGTTAAGTCGTCGATTGAAAGACGCAGCATCAATACATTGTTATTGTTGTACTAATTTGACATTTGTTGTATTTTACCCCGCAACTTCAACGCAACTAATCGTTTCGCGATTGGCACTGACAGTCGCGAGCAATTATTTTGTGCAAGTTGCATCCCCATCGCATCGCAGTCGCAACAGCGTACAATGAAGTACATAAACCCATAGAACAATCTCCACGCGATCATCGCTTACGCGTTTCTTGTCAGTTGCGTTGTAATCGCGTCGTCTCAGTGAGCGGACAGCCTTAGTCTCATCTGTCCTGCTGTTAGCTACAGGTTAGTTTATTTATCACAGAATCAAATTCCAGCGTGAAGTTTCTTACAGGGCGGCATGGGTGCTTTGGTACCTACCTGTATAGATTTAAGATTGTAGAAAATGAGAGATGTAGATACTGCGAAGGCAGGGACACCCCTAAACATATGTTAATGATATGCAGAGGATGGACCGACATAAGGGACAGAATGAACTCAAAGATAGGGGAGGAGGTGACCCTAGATAACATAATCGACCTTATGCTAGAAGAGGAGGCTAAATGGGATGAAATTGGTAAAGCAATTAGAGAAATACTCAAAACAAAAGAAATGGAAGAAAGAGAATAACAAAAGGAAAAGAACAGGCGATACCACTACGATTCTTGATTCGAGGAGGGGTTTTAGCAGGTAAGAATCCTGCACTCTTGGGAGAAACCCCAAGGTCTTACGAAGATTTCCCCTCCTCAACAAAAAAAAATCCCAGTGTGAATATAAATTTGTCACATTAATTTTGTCAATAAGAAGGCGCCCTCCTTTAGAATTAATGATTTGCTACAATCGCTTGGGTAGCAAATACATTAATATTCGAAAATCTTTTAGTCCCAAAACCACACTCGAATAACTGCTTCAATCAGTTTTCTCTTGGTCGTTCGATGTCATTTCTAACTCCGCAAAAAGTATGCATATTTTTGATCAACTCTTAAGCAAGTATTCCTCTTCAGAGTGTTTTTGCAAAAACTTCTGTATGTTGTAGGGAAATCACATTCTTTGAAAAACTGCTGCTTCCTTGGGACGAAGTTCTTGATCCAACTCTTCATACCTTTGGCTGTTCACTATCCCTTCAATTGGTTCCAGTGGTATGGACTCTTGTTCGAGAAACAGTCTTAAATAATTTTCTTTAGAGGATGTTCGAACGTCTGGTGGATATGAGCAGCAATTAGGGTTTCACTCTCACTTTCTCTGACGAATTTTGATCGCTGATCCACCAGCTTGTGCCAATGTTGGTTTTCTCATTCAATCAATAATGTGACATAGCAGCTCTTCTTTCATATTCTAAGTGTCTTCTACACACCATAGATTCATGCCTTGGGACCCTATACCCTATTTCTCATGAAAAATCGCTATCTCAAAGGCTAATCTTTGTTTTTCCTCCTCATCTTCCTTTTCCTCTTTTCCACTTATTTAGTTGTCCCATGACACATTCCTTATCAATTTTATCCAGTTTTAATCGAAGTATGTGAACCCAAGCTCGTTATATTTCTACATTTTTGAGTGTGATATCAACAAGCTACAAGTGAGCACCAACTTGAGTAAAATATGTTTGACCTACACAGTGCAAGGGACTCTCTCAAAAGATAAAGGTAAAGGTTCAAGGTAATTGCAATTCCCCCAACTGGGGGTGGGCCGCTATAGGGACCTTGCGTCCCTCTTCAACCAAGAACGGGTGATATTGGATGGGTGAGAGAAAGGAGGGGTGGAGAATGGACGAAAGGCCAATAAAGGTGGTGAAATACTGCCCCAGCATTTGCCTCAGAGAAGGTACTCTGTTGACTCAGGTAAACCACCTAAAAACCTGAATCAGAGCAGACGGTCGTGGGAATCGAACCCTTGACCTCCCGATTGGGACTCACACGCGTGCTAGGCAACGGAGTTGCAAACGGGCCAAAAGAGATCCATTACTAATGATATACCGAGGGTGGTTCAATCAGCAATGGATAAATAAAGATCAGTAGACGGGTATTCCAACAGACTTTTAATTAATCCAGTAAAACGTCAAACCACATGAAGGTAAAGCTATAAAAGTATAAACGGTTCCGTATCTGAGATTTCATGCAGTCAAAAGCAGAGTTGCTTCTAAGATACGGTCAAATCCTGAATCGACAAGGAGTTGCATAGAGTTAAAAAATCATTACGCTAATTATTCTGCATCTGGTTGCTTAAGATTTTCGAAATTAAATCCGCTTTGTAAGCCTGCACTAAAACAAGCAACAAAAATCCTTGTTACAGTATCAGTAGTAAACTGAAGACTAACCGGGTTACCCTGAAGTTGCATACTAAGAACTTTCTAAAAAAGAATCAATGCGAATCGTAAATCAAAAATTTTCAAAACTATATAAGCAACCCACATACCCCAAAACTCTAAAAATAATTGCAAAAACGAAAATAGAACAACATCATAACTCTATAATAAAGCAGAACACTTCCCAAGGTCAAACATTTCAACTCCTGGTCTATGTGCAGTTACACTTGTGGGCGTTGTCTTGATATTAGCAGCGTTGCCAGACCTGGTACAATTCTACGAATCTGGTACATTCTGAAACCGTTTCTGCAAAAGTATATTTTTAAAACGCGCATGCATTCAGTCTGGCAACCCTGCATATTCTGACCCGAGTGGTGCCGACCTACCGATGCGAGCGGTGACGTAACCGATCTTTGCCGTTTATGTTTGGAAGTGTGGTTAAAGTTTCGAAATAATGAATTGGAGTAATTCTTCTTCAGCTTTCCAGCATTTCACCAGTGGAAAGACCAAATTGAAGGACGCACTTTGTCATCGTATGGACTTCACACTTCATCTAAATTGCTGGCGGATGGCAGTAAGAAACAATATTATTACAACTGTCTTCGCTCTGTAAACTTTTTGTGTGTTCTAGGCAAATTAAAACAAGGTGTAACTTTTGAGCACATATTAAATGATATTCGTGATGCTGGATTGACGAAAAACAAACAAATCCTACCTTTATAGAAGAAAGACTTGCACAATATCGCAAGAGATTTTCGTATAGAAAAAGTCGCAGGCAATTTGCATAACCTCCGATAAAAGAACTGGTGATTATATAACTAAAAATCATAACATTGTAGTAAATAGTGAAGTAGTACAGTAGAGTAGTCATGCAAAAAACCTAGGTATTATAATAGACGATAAATTATCATTCGAATTGCATGTGAGACATATTTACCAAATGTCATTTATGAAATTACGTACTTTGTATAGTTTAAAATATTTATTAGACGAAAAAACCAAACTCATGTTAGTTAAAGCGCTTTTTTATGCGCATTTATACTATTGCACTATGGTATTTTTTCCAAATCTGACATAATTCAACAAAACTAAACGACAGCGAGTACAAAACGCTTGCGTAAGATTTGTCTGTAACATTACATACAAAGAGCTCAATGTAAAACAACGTAGTATGTATCTGTAGTAGAGGTGGGCAATCCCATTCATTTTTGGGAGTCAATTCTTACGATTCAATCAATCAACATGAATCGATTCATTCGATTCGTTCATTTGAACGATTCAGTTTCGTTCGGTTAGGTCCCACTGAATTTTAGGTTTTGCACCGAGCGCGTCTGTAGCATTGCAGTTGCAGGTATTACTTATGAAACAGTGGCACCAACCAAGTTTAAGATTCGGTTTCGTTTAGTTCGTCCCGTTCGCGTTCGGGTTTCAATTTTTGAATCGCGCATTGCGTCGTACGATCAAAATCTAATACAAACGACGAACCGAGACAAGAAGAAACCGATTCATAGGATTCACGATTCTTTATTCAGATTTAAATCACGCTGCGCAGCGTCGTACAAAACGTAACTTCGAATCAATTGAACGACGAATCGAGACAGGAAAGAACCGATTCAGACGATTCTTTGGTCGGAGTCGTTCAAATGAACGATTCGTTCATGAATCGCCCCACCTCTAATCTGTAGGTATTGTATATTTTTGTATACTCTGATCTGTACTAAAACGCCAAGATATTTGTACGACTTGTTGAGCAAAAGATCAGAAGTTCACAATGTAAATATCAGGTACAATAGTTATACAATACCACAACATCGAACAGCTAAATTTGAGGGCTGTTTTCTATATATGGCTCCCACATTGTTAAATAAGTTCTTTGATATGTTTCCAGAGCAGCCACTTTCTATTAAGAGTGCCTTGTTAGAATTAGTTAGTAACACGATTTAAGATAATAATAATAATAATAATAATAATAAATTTATTGATATCAGAATACAAATAATAATATGTACATTTATAAATTAAACATATAGCACCAGCCTCGACACCGCAAGGTAAATGAGGTTACAGATAATACATACATACAATACATATAGCACCTAATCCCTCGAGGGATTGTTTTGTTGCTAGCATGTACTGTATTGTCTTATATTAAGTTTGTGTGTGTACAGCATTTGCTTATATTTGTGTGATGCCCCGGGAGGGTGGAAGACTGGCTTTGCCAAACCCCCTCGGTTTGTATACCTCTTTGGTATTCAATAAATGGATTTATTATTATTATTATATAAAACAAATTACAAATTATCACAAATTTTAATAAAACCAACTACGAAGTCTATGTGTGGTCAAACCTCGTGCTAATGTTTTCAGTAGCATCGGTTTTATTCAAAAGGCCATCCATTATATTTTTTTCTTCAACAATTGTTGGTTTATTAAATTTTGATACGTCTTTAATTTGCTTCTATTTTGTTGTAACCAAATTGTAGCAACTGTTGAATTTGAAAAGACGTCATTATTGTAATGTCTCAAAAGTCCCCATCGATATCGCGCTTGCGTTTTGAGTTATTCAAGGTCAAATGTCACAGAAATAAGTTTTTCGCAAATATCTCGCTTTCTATGGGTCGTATGACTTTTTTAGTTATTACAAAAAATGAATGCTAGGAAATTCTCTACAAAAAAGATTATACAGGGTGTATACGAATTCGACCGACAAACTTTGGGAGCATATTTCTCTCACTAAATACAGCCTAAAAGATTAGACAACCTTGATCCTTATCTGCAAGATAAACTCTGCACAGGTCAAAACACTTCGAAAAAACACTATGAATTTTTCAAGATTTATCTGGTTAAATAAAATAAAAATTATCAGAAATCCATTAGCTTGATTATTAAGAATAACATTTATTATCAGCTATGGCCTAGCTATCATCTTTCAAGAATTCTGGACTTTCAAAAACAATTAAAAATTAGTGTTCCTACTCATTACACGCATTCAAATCTCCTAACTTGAATATTTTATTTTTACTGGTAGTCTGATTAATTAAATGTCATGTTTCATATGTACCTAATGTCATTAATTAATCAGTATAGTTCCATATTTGAGTAAAATTTCATGTTCATGTTCATTTCAATGTTAGATTAAAAGACAAGTCACAAAAGAGGTTCTAACTTTGAAATGAAAGGAGATTGGTTATAAGTATACGAACAATTTAGGTATATCTTTAGGCAGTAAATACACCCTCGAAGTTTGTCGGTCGAATTCGTATACACCCTGTATAGTTTTTTTACATACAACTAACCGTTCAGTAAATAACACACTATTAAGTTTAGCTTAAACAAGGTTAACAATTTAATGTGAATATGATAGATGTCAAAAGTGTTACCAATACAAAACTTGGAAATTACTAGATTCTAACATTAGTTCTGCCATCTATGACCACTGGTTTGGATTCAAGTTGTAGTGACATCGCCATGGATATGCCATCTACGAGTGCTGGATCAAGTTCAGACGACATCCCCATGGACATGTGAGCTATAGATGTTGGTTCAATTTCCAGTGACATCGTAATAGGCATATATGATGAAGAGGTTTGTATTTTTGTGAATTATCTGTTACAATGTTATGTACCTATTTTAATTATGGATTGCAGCTATGGTGTCACTGTAGGAAACCAGACGACGGCGAACAAATGGTAAAATGTTATGACAGAAAATGTAGAATAAAATGGTACCATTCAGCATGCCTACAATTAAAAAAATTCCTAAAGGAAAGTGGTTATGTGAACTCTGTAAATATACTGCTCCACAAATAAACTGGACCATTTGCATATATTGGTGCAATTTTTAAAAATATTTTCCAAAAGGGCAGTCATGAAATTTTTGGTAACCTTTCATGATTGTGTCACTATAAAAATCATTTCTTTTCATAATTCTGTTTAAAGAAAACGAAGTCCATTAATAAAATATCATCATTTTAAAATTTTCAATTTTGCCCAAATATTGATAGCACATTGCATACGAAGTATGCTGAATTGTTGCCAAAGATTTTTAAACGTTCTGGAGAGACTCAAAGAACTATTAATTAACCTTTTTTTGTGATTCCTCTTATTTTTGTGAAATATAGTTTTTTATAGTTTCATAATTTTTTAATTTTATTAATATGATTTTGTTAATTGTTCAGTTGATATTTGAGAATAGTGAAATTAAATATGCTTAATATGAGTATACTATAAAACAAAAGCTTTTATCAAGTATGCCTTGGAAATTTTAAAAAACCTATTTTTCTGTGAGGTAAAGTACCTTTTATGTGGCAAATACGACAAAAAGTTGTTTAGAATCAACACATAGGCCTCTATACCAAATTTCAAAATCCTCAGCCAACTTTGATCTCACAATTTTCGTTTTATGTTTAGAATTTTACTTTTAGCAAGGTTTTTTATTTCATAATAAAAAAACTTTGTAAAAATAAAATTCATTGATTTGGGAAATAAACTTGAAAGAAAATGTGAGAAATCAAAGTTGGCCGCGGATTTTGAAATTTGGTAGAGGGGCCTAGATGTTGATTCTAAACAACTTTTCTTTATAACTTTTTGTCGTATTTGCCACATAAAGGGTACTTTACCTTACAGAAAAATAGATTTTTAAAAAATTTCCAAGGCATACTTAATTTTTCAAAACTGAAATGATGTTAGAAATTCGCCTTTAACGAAGCAGGGCTGAACACCAAAAAATGAAAATTTAAATCGAGAATTTTTTACCTTTCACAAGAGTTGTTTCACCTATCCGGGGACACACTGTATATATATATTGTGACGTAATGTAATAAATACATTTTTATGGGTGGTCCAGTACATTTGTGGAGCAGTATATAAATAGAATTATTTTGTTATTCTCTGTTGATAGAATTTGTAAATATGTTGATCCTTTATACTTTATCCATTGCAATTCTTTTTCATACTTAATTTAGACATTAGTTATTCTGTTATTTTGTACTGTTATGTAAATATTTTGATTGTTTATGTACCTTAAATTCATTAAAATTTTGTTATAAATTATAGAATAATAAGATTAATGATAGCAAGCTGCGTTCGCTATTAACTTTAAGAGTACCCGCTAGGCTTGTTCGTTTCTCACCGTTATTCTTTGTACCTTCTTTTTATACCAGAATTCCGATTACTGATATATTAAAGCTTGTGAATCAAATTTACATACTGCTCAACATTGATTTGTCAGCTCCATACTGTATGTTTGTATCTGTTGTAAAAAAGTATTATTATAACTAAAATGAAACAAAATGAACTATTGATGTAACAAATTTTTAAGACTTAAATTTACCAATCAGTACGGGAAGTCATAGTAGCAAGTTACGGCATCGATCCATCTCCTGCAACCATGATTAAAGTTTATTTTAGTTAGGATGATTATTTTAATTTTAATTTACGAGGATAAATTGAAAAGTCCCCGGCCTAATTTAGATAGGATACAAATTTGCGTAATGTTTTTACGGCGTTATATTGTTTCAAGATTTATCAGTCTGGCTCTGGAATAGCAAAACTTTCTGGAAAATAATAATTGTTTGACAGACTGTCAAAGTTGCTAAGGTTTTGCATGCTGTAAGCATGGAGCAAGTTGAAATTCGTGCAGCTATTAAATATTTTCATATTAAGGGTTTAGCTCCAAAAGAAATAAAAGATGAACTAGACGGCACATTATGCGAATCTTCCCCTTCATACATCACAGTTAAAACTTGGGTTGCGGACTTTAAACGTGGTCGCAGGAGTACAGAAAATGCACCGCGTTCAGGAAGATCAAAAACACCCACCACAACAGAAATTATCGAAAAAGTTCATAAAATTGTCTTGAATGACCGGCGATTGAAGTTGATGGAGATAGCAGATACTATGGGCATTTCAACAGAGCTGACATATTATATCCTAACTGAAGTTTTGGGGATGAGAAAGTTGTATGCGCGATGGGTGCCGCGAAAAAAATCTTGAAAAACGACGCCGGTTAGTAAAGAAAAAAATTCTGTATCATCGGGATAATGAGCCCTGTCACAAGTCAGTTATTGCCATGGCAAAAATTAATGAATTGCTGTTTGAATTGGTACCCCATGTCCCCTACTCGCCGGACTTAGCTTCCTCAGATTTTAGTTTATTTCCAAACTTGAAAAATGTCATGCTGGAAAGAAGTACGAGTCCGATGAAGATGTGATTGCTGCCACAAATGTCTATTTTGACCAATTGGATGAAAGGGCTTATAGGGATGAAATAAGAGCACTTGAATATAGGTGGACCAAGTGCATTGAACTTGACGGGGATTACGTTGAAAAATAAAATTACTGTTTACATGATTTTCGTTTATTTTCTTGTCTAGGCCGGAGACTTTTCAATTTACCCTCGTACATGCTATAAAGCTCATACCTGCATATAGCAGAATATATCTACACTGCATCTCTTGTAATAAGGGTAACACCTGTTAGAGATGCCACAATAAATAAATATTAAATAGCTTCAAAATATCCGTTATGCTTTATGCATTAATAGTTATTTAACCAACAAGTGTGTTAATGAAGGCGATTAATATTAATCGCCCATTAACAAACGAGTTGATTACAAAATTTTTTTGTTGACCCAAAATCTTTTTTTGTGACGAAAAATTTGATTAATACAACTAACCTCCATGCAAAATATCATCAAAACGTCAAAATCACAAAAACAGTTAATTAATGAAAAAGAGTGGATTAATCAAAAACAGTGTATTAATGGCGTCTATTAATCCATACTTTTTTAGGAAAAATAATTCATTAATATTGAAATTAAGAAGCGGTCAACGAAAAAATTATTTTTCATACTTAATTTAGACATTAATTATTCTTTTATGTTGTGTAGACAGCATGTGTAATTTTATTGATTGTTAATGTACAGTCGTGTGCAAATAAATCTGGGACAGTGTTTTTTTCACATGCAGATTCAGTTAAGAATTGAAGAATATCTCCATGGATTTCCTGCTATCAGAAAGAGTTACATTAAACTTTAACAGGTACTGAAACCCGTAACTCTCTCTGATAAGAGGAAATCCATGGAAATATTCTTCAAATTCTTAACTGAATCTGCATGTGAAAAAAACACTGTCCCAGATTTATTTGCACACGACTGTAGCTTACATAGTTTCGAAATATCTTTATGTTTCTTATCGTATAGGTACTATTTAATAATTTTTGCTATGTGATATTGTAATTTTGCTTTTTATTAATTATTGGACACATGCAGAAAAAGATAATCAAATAATTTTACATTATATAATAAATGGTGGTGGATAGTATTAACGTTAGATCCTTAATTAACTAATTTTAATAATTTTGTAGATATTATTATTATTATTAAAGTAAAAATAATTAGATTAACTTTGTTAATACAATTTATTTCATAATTATACAATTATAGGAGAGCATAAATTTACGAGTGCAGAAGAAACTGTTAATATCTGATCTACCACAGCAACATCGTCAGTTTTCTTTTTTGCCAGGAACATGGGCATCGTTTCGTGAAGAACTGTATTTTTTTGACGAAGGACACCAATAACGCGTTGGACGTGTATTCTGAAAAAAAGATATAATTAGGATAATTATTGTAACAATATACTTGCACTACCTCACGCTTGCTATATTCCTGGTTGATGCTATATCCCTTGGATCGAGCTGCCGTTTCCCTTTTAGAAAAGCAGAGGCGTAATCACTGTGGCCATATGTAGTCCTACGGAGTCTTTTATTAAAACGCCACGATCTGCCAATACAAAATCTTCTGGCAAGAGATTGTTTAAAATCCCACAATCCTCTGTTAGACCTTTATCGCTTATTCTGCCACCATATCCATGTGATACAAATGATATTGATCCAGGAGGAGTGATGCCTATTAGTACCTTTACCGTATTATGTTGTTTGTACGTAGATCATGTAGTACAGTCGTGTGCAAATAAATCTGGGACAGTGTTTTTTTCACATGCAGATTCAGTTAAGAATTTGAAGAATATTTCCATGGATTTCCTCTTAACAGAGAGAGTTACGGGTTTCAGTACCTGTTAAAGTTTAATGTAACTCTTTCTGATAGCAGGAAATCCATGGAGATATTCTTCAATTCTTAACTGAATCTGCATGTGAAAAAAACACTGTCCCAGATTTATCTGCACACGACTGTACATTGTACTTCAAGGCTACTTGATTTTTTCACTCTCATCTCAAAACAATCGATTATTACTGAAATCTTGTTGCCAAATGCTACCTTGAAGCATTCTGGCATTGATTTAATCACCTGATCTCGTTCAGGCCAAATAATAAAATGTTTCATCCGATGATACATAATATTCAATGTGGTATAAAATACTCTGGAAATTGTTTGTATGCTGACGTTAAACATGTATGCCAATAAACTAAAATCTAAATGTAATCTAAGTTTTATCACCGTTATCAAAAACATGGCTCTAAGCATGTTTTACGTACTGAATTAGGAATAAATATATATAATTAAATGTGAACTGTATATATTGTATGTATTTGGTATAGCATTTGCCATAGTAGACGTGTGTAAAAGATTTTTTTTTTGTAATGTCACAAACAAAGTATATCTATCTAACGCCCAAAACTTTAAATGCGGCATGTGCCTTGGGCTACAACGTCATTCTTCCATGCTCATGTAAAACTTTTACATTCACTGGAAAACTCTCACTTTTCTTAACTTGTATAACAATTTTTTCCATATTTTTTTTTACTGCGTTCCAACAACGTCGTATTAATTAGGACGCCTTCCAGAGGCGAGCGTTTCCTTTCCAGAGACTTTCCATTTGAAAAAATATTTTTTGGAACTTTTCCTTACTGCCAATCTCTAGCGTGATTTTAAAACTTTCTTTAGTGCAACAAAAGTTATTAAATTCGTCGTACATTTTAAATGCGGCATATGCCGCGGGTTTCAGCTAGTATGGGAAATAAGTGGCCTCATTGGGAGCATCTACAGGGAATTTATTTTAGTTGTTAACATAAGCGTTTCGTTTCTATGCTGCCGTTTAATCATACAGGTCATTTCCATAATTACAAATGAGACCAATAGATTAGAGCGTGTATTTTACGAGTTAACATAGAAATTATTACTTGTCAAAAAGACAATTAAAAGTTATCTAATGTATAGCACAGAAGAAAAGATACAACACACAAGTTGTTCCTAGGTATCTACTTTTTAGTTGCATACTTACATTCCGGTAACAAAATTAAAGTTTCTTATTAGCAAGTACCTAATTCAAATTCGTATGTTAACTCGTAAAATAAACGCTCTAATCTTTTGATTTCATTGGTAACAATGGAGGTGACCTGTATGATTAAATGCTGGCATAGAAACAAAACTGCTATGTTAACCATTAAAATAAATTCACTGTATTACCCTGAACATATAGAAGTGTAGTTATGTAAACGAACTCCATCTGGATTATTAACTCGACATCCCCATAGAGTGTTCTTGGAATTTATATCTCTTACCAATATCATTGGTTTATTTCTGTTAAAGATGTTAGTTATATCTCCCTCTATCAGGCGTGTGTTGGGCTGTTTATAGGCGGATATAATTGTCACATTAGTGTTATTGTTAAGGCTTATCGTGACTGCCACTGCTTCTAAACTAACTAAGGTTAGAGAAGGGAGAGGAGATATTTTTAAAAGTTTTTTTGCTATAATTTCAACATCACCAGATGCAATCCTTGCATTTCGCTTCATTCTATAGATGTTTCAGTTGGGGATTTTAATTGGTTCATTTGGAATTAAGTGAGTTTCGCTTATGCAGGCCACGTCAACGTTATATCTTGCTAGAAATGCTGTAAATAATGACATTTGAGATTTAATGCCGTTTGCGTTCCAGTTTAGCATAGTGATGTTATCTAAAGTTTGTATTTTATTTGTTTACATTATTTAATATTGCGGGAATGAGCGAAGACAACAATGACTTGATGGTGTTCATATGAGGAACAAGGAAATCAATTAAGGCTTTCATGATTGTTTTAATAAGCGAATTTTCTTCAGAAGTACTCGTATTATCTTGTTCGTGGTTTACAGTAGATAGTTGTGGTCCACGTAGGGTGTTTGCAAAAGACATTGTGCTGTTAACGTATGTTGTCGTTCTCAGGTTTCTTGTTGCTGATGTCTGTTGGGCTGATACTGTTTTTGCGCGCACATTTTGATAATAGTCGCAACCTTTGTAATTGGCAGGATGTTCTCCGCCACAGTTGACGCATTGGGGTTTAGTGTTTTCCAATTTAGGACATTCCTTGTAGTGGTGATTTCCTGTGCATTTGACGCAACGGCGGCCAAGCTTACAATAATTACATGTATGCCCGTAGCGCTGGCATCTCAAACATTGACGAATGTATTTGCTTTTATTTCTAGGTTCTACTATAATTATGCAGTGATATAGGGTGGTCAAATTAAAAATACTTTTGGCTTCGTTGGTGTTAGTTAGGTTGACTGCACATAAAGGTATAGCTTTTTGTGACCAAATGTTTGAATTCTTTTGTGATGATGGCCTAAAAAATGTTGTGTGCACCTCGGCCAAAAGTGCTGTTTTGGCCTCATCTGAATTGCAGCCTCGGCTAACGCCTCGGCCGCAAACAACGGAGTCGGCCCAAAACGATCACTTTTACGGCCTCGATACACAATATACTATTTCCGTCGACCTCCCTATAAAATGTGATTTTACGGACGCATTTGCGTACCAAAAATGCCACTTTTTTGGACACCATTAATTTTTCGTCCGCAAACACTTTTCGTCCGCAAATGCTTTTCGTCCGTAAACGCTTTTTGTCCTCAACAACTTTATAATTCGGACTTCACTTACATTTTTTTTTCAAATTATGACGGTCGACGGAAAAATTTAATATGCACCTCGGACGAAAACTGCTTTTTATGGCCTTACCTGATTGCTTGCCTCGGCTATCGCCTCGGCCAGCAATTGCAGGCATCGTCCATAAAAAGCCAATTTTTCGTCCTTGATGCATAAATAACTATTTTCGACAACCGTCAAAAAAAGGGGACATTCGCGCATCGCTATCAATGCGTGAAGTTTGCCATTTTTAACGTGTTAAAAAATGAAATATTTATTTACGTTACCATTGACGTGAAAAAATGCATTTCGCGCACTAGAGCGCCAACAATTTTCGGCAACTACGACGCGAAATAATATTGATATTTTTGTTTGACGGTTCGAATTACTTTTTTGACACGGCTGGCTTTCGTCAAAAAAGTGGCATTCTCACGCACAAAAACACTCACTTCGCGCACTTAATACAAAAATTACTATTTTGAGGCTAAGTATTGGAGGAGAATTATTGCTTCTTGTCTTGCTAGCAGTATCTATTTCTTTGTCGCAAACAAATGGTTCGTGTTCCATACGAGTATAGTCGATAGCACATTGACAGCGTGAATTTTCTGAGATGTTTTTACAGGGGAGTTTATTTTTGGCCAATATAAACCGAGCACTGTGGTAAAACGCAACCGCACGGCATAAAATTATTATCTGAATTTAAAATATTAAGTATTGTAAGACCTTCCATGTTCCTTACTAGATGTATTCAGTTACACAATTACTGAGACTGGATACATAGATAGAAATGACTAAAGTTATATTTTCTGATCTGCTGTAACAACCGACTTCCGGGATTGGACCGAATCATTAGTGTGTCAAAGAAATCAACGTTTCGCCCACACGAAACGTTGTGTTCTTCGACCGCAATAATGGCACGGTCCAATCCCGGAAGTCGTTTGTTACATAATGACAATGGCCATGAAAGCTTCCGAAATCATTTTAAATATGGAAACTTTGCATTTGAAGGTGTTTTTTCATGTTTTCTAACCAAAATGCATTTTGAAACTTCAATGCAAACCTCGTTCAAACACAACAAGGTAATTTTACGCAGCTGAATAGGAAAAACTTTTATGGCCAACCTTCATGCAAAAAGATGTGAGCAAATTAAACATTTTTAGACTACATAGTTGTGATAAACAAAAATGTAATAAATTAAATTCAAATTTAATAAAAATATTTGTTCATTCATTCATTATAATTAGCTCTTTATTACCTTTCGGTGTCGAGGAAACTTATGAAAATAATATAATGTAATAAGTCGTAGTAAATAACAAAACAAAATCAATATGGTAAAGCGTTCTATAGTTGTTTTCACATACCGATAATATGGAGGAGATGCAATTGAAAGTTTCGTCGACCTTATGATCGGTTGTCAAGAAATATAAGCTTAGTAGTGGAGCAATTTTTATTATAATATGAGTAATACAATAATGTTAGGCTTCTAACTGTCAAAGTCAAGTTAATCAACAGTTATAAATTAAAGAATGGAACATCTTGGAGTAAAATAAGATTGAATGTACCTGTACCTACGAATTTTAAAGTTTTAAAAAGTAATTGTAAAAATCATGTACATAATTATTATAGTTGCTCACTTAATATTTTGCTTGACAGAAGACAGGACACAATTAGTCCGTGAGGTGCGTCACTGGAATTGTTATAGTAATACTTAATTTCCCCTATGTATTTGTCAGAAATTTGCATTATATGAAGACAACTGTACACCAGGCTACATGTTTGACCCAAGTGGTTAAACTTTTCGTCATTGTTGATATTGTTTAAAACTTTATTTGTTACTAATTTGGTGTTCTTCACAATAGCTGCAAAGCTAGTTAATTCTTCTTTTAATTTTGCAAAAATTGTAGTAATTTTAATATTTGTCAATTTTACAGACAAATCTTTCAGAGTTTTTAGGTAGCTCATCTTTAAAATAATCCACCCTAATTTTTAAAATTAATGTCAGCAGTGTCAAACAAACGTCACTTTATAAAATCGTGATAACTAATTTTAGCTCTTTTGTTACCCTTCTGCTTTTAATTAGAGTGCCGTGATATGTCAAATTTGAAGCAGAGGAGAGTGTGCCACGATTTTCAAATAAACAAAGAAGTGTTATAATGATGCTCTTAACTACTCGTATATAAAGGCTTTAGTAAATTAAAATTAATTAAATAGGGCAAATCACCACAATTTTCAAATTAAATAGTTTTAATAAAAGAATTCTTGTGCCAATCTCAGGGCCTATTAAAATGATGTTGTAATTAATATTTGCAAAATAAATGGTTGGTTGCTCTTTATATTTTATTCATTTGTAATCAATAAAATAAAGCTCCGGTCTAGCATAAGAAATACTTTTTTTCAAAGGGGTAGATTCAACAACTAGTACTACAATTATTTTTGAGGACAGATTAACTGGTATGGCAATTGCTCGAATTCGTATCTGACAGCTTTAACCTTAAAATTGACTGTACACAATGATGATCTGCTGGTACAAGAAAATAGCCTAATTTGAAGGCAAAACACCAAAAATGGCAAAATTCACATCAGGTCAAATACAATGCAAATAGTCTGACGGCTAACCTGGTTTTGTTTCAGTGACGTACGGACGCCAAAACCTGCATTTGTTTAGCTTCCTGCAAATCTCCAAATCTCTGGGCCAATTCACAAAATCAAAGGACGCTATCTCGACCACACAACCATGGATGAATTCGTGCAGCTGGACCACGTTCACGACCTCGTACGATGTTTAATCTTGATGAAACCCAAAGCTAGTAGGCCTTCTGCAACGGCTTGTCTGTGAAATTTACCTTGCAAGAGCAATTCCGATGCCGGGTAGCAGGATTAAGGGACGCCACGGCAATTACCAACTTGGTGACAGCTTCCTGCTCCAAATTTCTACGATTCGAAAATTGGCCTCGATGTTAACCGCTATAGGGGCGAATATTCGCAGAACTGATTCCTTTTTACTGAGATGTGTCACCACGACGAAAATTACACACGTAGATGCTCTGCAGACTGGTGAACATAAAGAACCACGTTTTGGCTCGCACAGAAAACTTTTTAATATGGAAATTTACAAAAGACTGGGAGCACCTCTTGCACCCAGCACAAATTTTACAAAGATTCTTTAGTTATTAATAACAATTGAATGTTTCGTTTCCTAGCAACAAAAGTTTACAATTGTTTTATAAAATAAGTTCTGATGAAATGTTTTTACTTAAGAACTACACTGTCTTTTTCTTGGGAATTGTCAATCGTATCACTTTACACTCTAAATCTCTGGTTTTTCACAATTAGTTTTAAATGCACTGTTTCACATGTTTATCTTAACACTTCACAGTTGCTTGTGTCCTATAGTAGGTTGCCTTATTATTGCTCTTTAAAATTTTTGCTTTGCTTGCACTGCTCCCTTACCCGTCAGTTGTCTTGCCGTTTAAGATGCGTTTGCCATTCCAAACACCAATTATGAATAAAATGTTAGACGTAACCCTTTTGATTCTGCCTTATGTAATGCTAACCTTTCTCAATCAAATCATAGGTACTGCTAATCATATCACGTGCATTTATTAGTGTAAAATACTGACTTTATCTTGCAATAAATAAATCTTTAATTCTGTGTTCATTTTAAAATTCTTTCATTTTTGTGTTAGGTAACCAGAATTTCTGTAGGCGGTATATATGGTATTTTTTTTTCTAGCATTGTAAGAGAGATAGACTATTGTCAAAAGTGTACATCTGTCACTATCTGGAGAATATTGGCGTTACATAAGGGGTGGTTGATACATTCATTTATTTATTTTATATTATATAAATGGATCAATAAAACTTCATGTTTCAACAATTGCATTTCTTGCAGGAGAGATGTAGTAAATCTCGTTGTAGTTGCTTTGAAGTTTAATTTTTGTTGAAAAAGCAATACTAAGTCATTGATAAGGAAAAAACTGGTTTTGATTTGTTCTGATCTTGAACTCCACATCATGCTTACTGCGTAGTTTGTAGAAAAAAATATGTTATTAGCGTTGACAAAACAAATCCTTTGGATGAACGCCTTTTGTTCAAACGCCATTTCGATAATCAGCTGATTGACTTAAATTCATAACCTAAAACAGATTGACAATCGTGGCCACACTCTCCTCTGCTACAAATTTGACATATCAAGGCATTCTACTTTTAATAACATGAAGTTTATGACAAATTCAGCGGTTCTCAAATTTTTTTCTCAAATTTTTGATGCTGGTTTACCTATAGGAAAACTACGGATCTGAGGCGAACATTTTAGAGGAGTTTACAACGTACCTCCGGAAGTTATACGGTGGACTTAAGAAACATCCTATATTTGTTTTATTATATTTTCATATTAAAGATAACATTATTTTAAAAAAAAGTCTTCGCGCAGACAGCCCACGGGCCGGCGGCCCACAGGGAATTTAACAGAGCTTATTGAACGTATACTGCGGATTGATAAATACGAGCATGTTTGTAAAAAAGAATATCTTAGATGCCTTTATAACAGCTAATGACAATTAGCAATACTCACAAATTATTAAAAAATATAAATCGTTTCTATATTATATCAAATTCATGGTGTCTCCGGTCCATTCCTCAATATTATTGACAAACGATACTTATAACACAGATTTAGGTTGCCTATGCAATTAAAACCTATCGTGATATTTAATAAGCAGTTTCTCAATGACATGTTGAACCACAATATATTTATTGTACATAGTAACAGCTCTATGTCTATATTATTTTATGCAACGCTAAGCAAGATTAAGATATGGTCTATTATTGCTTTAATCTTAATTGCTAAATACAAGGATTAAGACTAAATGGACAAAAGTAAATATATGAGAATTCTGATATGATAAGTAAGTATCAAACGAATTAGATTGATTGCGTTACATTATATTGGTAAAGTTCTTATGTATAGAAGGGATCATAATTCAATACTTGATAAATGCAAACTTCTCGCTCGATGTGGTATCACGCTGCAATTTCTTTTCCTAATGCAACATTGCACAAAATAAACTATTTTAGATACGAGGACTTTTCTTATCAACAGTTATATACTGGTTTCGTGAATTTAGACGTGGAAGATGTACGTGAGAAGATGAACCGATGCCTAAACCACCTCCAGTAGTTACGCAGTTATTTGTGCTGAAAACGTTAATGGTACCGAAAAGCAGAATTACTTCAAGAGGAGACAAACGTTAAAGCGCAGTTAGCATGACCAACTTTATAGAAATTCAAAGACCGGCAACACGGTTGTCTGTCAGAAAGCTTTACTGCTAGATTTTCAGGAAGAAAACGGGTTCAGCCAAACTCTTGTGTGGTGACCGCAACGCTTAGATGGCCAAGATGGAAAACCGTAAGATTTCAAACACAGTGCGAAAAATAGCCCGTTAACCTAATTTTTTACATAACACATTTGTCGTTGTTAGTTGTCAGAAAAAGTATGATAGTTAGAAAGCCAACTTTTCTACTTAACAAAAAATTCGGAATCAATAGCTGCATGTTTACATTGCAAACAAATTAAGGCATAACCACTTGGTGTCATGTATATGTAAATTGTATGTTTGCACTTATTGGGTTTATACATTTTTTAGTATTTGTATTAGTTTCGGAACATTTATGCAGCTTGTAAGATCTATTGATCTTTTTTTAAAGATAATGCGTTCCGCTGCTTATAAAAAATATGTCATTGTCAAATCTAGTTATGTCAACTCAACCTCATGTGTAGCTATTTTGGGTTCGCTATTTTTTCCTGCCATGACCGTATTAACATTGACAAATTTGTGTTTTATTTTGCTCATACTGTGTACACCATCCGAGTGTTTCATATCATTACCGAATGCTGAAACAGCACCTCTTTTCAGGAACTGTCTGATATGGTTAAACGAAAACTTATTTGAGCCGCAAACTACTATTAATTTTATTTTTGAACAATCCCAAACGGTATATATTCCACTGGAAACTACACACCCTCGTATTATAGTTGTACTTGGAAAATTAGTAAACGGAAGTTTGAAGTACCATCGTG
This sequence comes from Agriotes lineatus, assembly GCA_940337035.1. Taxonomy (NCBI): domain Eukaryota; kingdom Metazoa; phylum Arthropoda; class Insecta; order Coleoptera; family Elateridae; genus Agriotes; species Agriotes lineatus. Next base: position 138,339,026 of record OW679200.1, read on the forward strand.
GTTATAATTATGTTATCTGTACAAAAAGCTATCTCTCATTAAACTCCATCTTAATAGAGCTAAAGAATCTTTTAATTTGGAATGAAAGTGAGAGCCCAAGGGGGAATTTTATTATTATTACATCTACCTCAGCACATATCGAGAACATATTTGAAATTGCTTGGTATCACGATATGGTTAATGTAGTTGTAGTTACGAATGAAGATATTCCATGTTTATGGACTTCAAATCCTTTCGCAAAAGAAAACGAATGTGGCCATGTGGCAAGAGTGACATTTCTCAGGAACTGTGGAGGTCTGCAACAAGTATTCTTCAACGAAACATTTGAAGACTTAAATACTTGCTCGTTGCATTTAATATCTAAATTTGATATTTCGAAAGCAAAGAGCACAATTCGCATTGCACCTTTGTTTGGAATTTTATTGTATATAATGGAGTTGGTAGCAGAGGTGTTAAGAACGAAAATTGTTATTACCTCCACGGCAGACGAAAAAGCAGTTATCTATAATCATAGTAAAGATATACCACTGATTACAGAAATTCATCAACGGTTAGGAATTTATGACGATTATGACTTAAGCCAACCTTTGTATTGGGACGATACTGCGTGGATGGTCCCTAAAGATGTTGAAATATCGAACAACAAGATAATATTTTATATTTTCCATTGGAAAGCAAGAGTTCTCATATCAGTTGTGGTAATCGTCATTGCAATTTTTTCTTGGATTATTGCTACCCACATACCTGAACAGACGGATTTTAAAGCCTTACAAAGATGCATTTTCTTTAGTATTGCACTTTTGGCTTGGACTCCTATTAATATACTTCCTAAGTCAAGCTCTTTAAAAATATTAATCATCTTTTATTTATTCTTCTCGGTTTTGATTATAAACATGTTAGAAGGGCAGCTAATTAGCTTTTTAACCAAACCAATCCACGAACAAGATATCAATACGATGGAGGAGTTAGCAAATTCAGACCTCGGAGTACTAGTATTTATACCTGCTTTTGAAATGCTGGTAGAAAATAACAACAACAGCATCGTTGATAAGTTGATGAAGAGAGCACAAGTGATTCCTAAAATAAATATAACTTATATCATAGAACAAGTTGCATTTTATCGTAACTGTAGTAGCCCTATGACTAAAAGGCTTTTATATAAGTTGTTTCCAAAGGAAAACAAGTTAGTACACTTAATAGATAAAGATACGGGTCTCAAGAAATTTGAACTGTACCTCGCTATGCGAAAGGGTCATTACTTTATGCGAACCTTGAACACAATTAGCAGAAGAATAATCGAATCTGGATTTCATGAAAAAATTGTGTCTGATGCTGCTAGATACACTTTTGATAGAAAACGTAACGGCAATACTAAATCTATTAAGATTGATCATTTGTATGGGGTTTTCGTTTTCTTCTTAAGCAGTTTAATGTGTACAACAGGGATATTTATTATAGAAGTATGTATTGAAGCATGTCATATAAGGGGATTGTAAGCATACGAGTAACTTTTATATAAATTATACAACATTCACAGAGTTAAATGATATATGACAACTTAACTACCAGGGGGTAAAATACATTTATAACAAACTTCAAATAGTGTTGTTGATTGGCGCTCATCACTGCAGTGTTTTCCGATTGCTTTTTACTACGTAAGTTGTGTTTCACTTTATCTCAAATGCTTTTGTCAACACTTGTCAACATTGCCAAATGGGAATTACATCTCACAAATAGTGAAACACAATTGATACATGGTGAAAAAGAATCGGAAAACCCTGTATATCTAATATAATTATTTACGATAAACAGTGTACTTGAAATAAAATGAATACAAAACAACAACTGACTTTTTCACATACTCTACTGTAGTTCTTCAAGTAAAAAAGCACATTGTAAATGGTCTGTAACGTAAGCGGCGCAGGAATGATCTTATATTGTAGATAAACAAATTATATAGGCTAGATACATTAATTACACATTATGTTATTATCTGTCGTTCTTGTAGCCCAAATAAAGCAATAAAAAAGTATTGAGACTTATAAAATTTTATAAAACTTTAAATGGAATATCGTGGTTCTTCTTAGCTTAAATTATTTAAATTTTGCTCTTATCAGCCTAATCTACTAGATAAGAGAATTATTCATCATAATCGCTCTTTTTCTCTAACACTTACTTCTACACTCTCAAAGTTATTGCTCATACTGAGTTCATGTAAATTCTTTTACCCTCAATTTCAATGACTACTATCTTTTTTAGCGAATTTATTTTGTTGATATAATTAATAATTATTGTACTGACAAAAAGAGCATCCTTATATGTTATGTTGATTTCGATATTCATGTTTACATCCATCCGGCGTGAAATACTAAAATTTTATTGATTTTGCGATTTTATTTTCTTCCAATACTGTTATTGTCTGCACAGAAGTTAGATGGGTTTATGAAACCTTTCATAGTATAGCTTTGCCTTGGTCGGTATTTCTTAAGAGGTTGCTACAATCATTGTAAATTTGTAAAAATGGTAGGGGTTGAAAAGAAAATCCCTCAATAATTTCGGACTATAATAAAAGAAAGGTCAGAGATCTGATCATTCTTGAATGGAACCCAAATAGGCTTTTGCAACATCGGCAAGAGTTACTAGTAACACTGGAAATCCAAAATATTGAAATATAATGTTGATTAGCCTTTCTTTATATAGTGCCTGTTGATATTGTTAAATAAAATTTTTGTATATATTAAATAAATACAAATTGATCACCCACAACACAGCTTATTTCGAATTTTATTGCCTCTCTCCGTGGCTAATTAAAAATATTATTATTTAATTATGCTTTACTATAATTAAGGTATGTTGCTATTTCTATATTGTATAACTTATAAAATACTTTTACGCCGGTTAGCAATTTGAGACTCGTATTTTCAGGGTTAGATTGTTACACGAATGACAAATAACCTCAAAATATCTATCCCAAAGCTGTTCGAAACACACAGAATTCAACCTATCCTGAACACAAATTAACCAACAATTAATCAGTTCACCCCAGGTATATTATTACAACGCTTTTCTAATAATAAGTAATTTGGCTAACCTGGAATTTGTTTTTCAAGTGCAAAAGGACGCCAACTCGCATTTGTTTTTTTCTCTCCAAGGAACGCTAATCCCGTTTTCGATCTCCACGAAAGCTTCTATTTGTTTCCTGGATCACGAACCAACCCCCTTCTAGTTCTTGCACCTTGCTGTCCGCTTCTTTCAGCGCCCAATCTTGTTGAATCTGACACAGGCTAATCTCCAGGTCTAATTTACACTGAAACTGCACTCCGGAATACTGCCAATTTAACCACAGCTGCTCTCCGCATACAGGCAAATAAATAAAATGCACAACTGAGTACAAATTATTTAGTACTTTTATTAACAAAACTTATCAAAATCGAGGAGCCAAAAAATTCACACCAGCTTTCGATTTCGTTTCCCCAACAAACAGTAACAATCAACTCTCTAAGTCACCATAGCAACATTATTTAAATTGTTTATCTGTAATGGTTCATTCTTGGAGTTTAATTTATAATTTTTTTGTAAATGGCTTTCAGGAAACTCTTACCTCACAATTGGTAGCACTTTTTCAATTTTAGTTAATAAAGATTGATTAAAACACTACTAGCACCTTCTTGTAATCTTCATTAATTGTCAGGTTGCTTCTTATATGCTCTTTGCATGTCTATGCCTTCTTGCACTGATTTTTTAATCCCTTTAGCTGCGTTATCGATTGTTGACATTTCAAGATAAATGCAAACGCTGCCTTAGACATATGTAAAGCCTTGAAACACCTTTGCACTAAAGCGATTTCATTATCGTGTGACTTAATTAATCTGTCGGTCATTATAAAATTTGCTACATTTGTCGTATTGGGCACAAAATTGAATACAAACTGATCGCAACCCTGGCGATACTGTTTTATACAGTTAATAACCTCTGTTGCAATAAATACAATATCAATTCTGAGCCTATTTGAATCTTTCGTTATCATTCGTATGTTAGCAAAGCAACCACAATTGCTATAAGCATAATATTATTACAATATGATTAATTTCGGTGTCACACTTCACGAGGCTATCGTACGCTAAATTGAAAAGCTATCGAGTAGTATGCCTTACATCCACTACCACAGCTAAAGGGTGGAGCAGCTATCATAATTAAAAATGGTATAAAAGAGCGAGAAAAATATCAGACACAAACAACACAAGCTGCTAGTATATGTATCAAAACAAAAGTACACGTAATTATATGATCACTATAGCAACGTACTTCAAACCCAGGTATACGTTGAAATTTTATATTAGTTGAGAAGTTTATCATTGAAGGCGATCTCAACCTTCAAAGACACACTTGGGAATAATATTAATGATTTACGAATACAGGGCTTTATTTATAATGCAATCACAGTACTCAACGGTAGCTGGTGGAACTGGAGACTTTCTCGATTTCCTAATTTCAAGCAAAATACCGACAAACTCACCCACGTTGCTGATGTTAGGTAAGAACATACCAACCAGATAACCTAAATCTGACATTAACTAATAGAAAATTTCATGCTGAATATTCAGCTTGTAGCACCATAAAATAAGAAGAAAGGCGACAGGGAATAATTATTCAATAGAAGTTAGAAATTTGATAGAAGAGAAATGGAGAGCAAAAAATACGTGGATGAAATCCAGAACAAAAAGGAACAAAAGTAAAATGAAAACACATTCCAGATATACTCAGAGAAAACGAATCTTGGGCAAAGGAAAACAAACAAAAGATATCTTCGTTACCTATTTAGAAAATATATTCCAACAAATAGAAGCACACGATCAAACTAATAGCAGAAGTAGCACATATAACACCAACTACTTCGAAGAAAGTATTGCCATAAATAAAAGAAAACAACTCAAAAAAAAGTTTGGAGTTTTGGTTTGTTCACTGGGAAGATACTAAAACAACTTCAAAGGAAAGGCATAGTGAAATTCCCACGCTGGATAAATGCAACATTCAAACTTCACTACGTACCAATTTTGTGTAAAGAAGCTGAAGTTGTACATACGAGTACATTTAACAGGAAAGGCCAATAGCATTACTACCTATATCATCAAAGTGGAGAATGAAGAAAATACGTGAGAGAAAACAACTCATTCTCCCACATCAATTTGGATTTCGCAATAGACATTCTATAGTGGATCAAGTACATCAGATTGTAAACGTGGTAGGAAAACCTTTGTAGGGAAAGAAAACTTTACTCGGCGATCTTTATAGATATCGCCAAACCTTTCAACAAAGTTGGTTCAATATGTTTAGCTCATGACCCCGTAATTAACAAACAAAAGATTCAAAATTAAACTAGAAAATCAGTATTTCGAACTCAAAACAATAAAAGCGGGTGTTTTCCAGGAAAGTGTTCTTGTTGTATACACGCAATATCTCAGAAAAATAAAACATCAAATTAGCTACACTGCAGTCCTAGTCATAGAAAATGAAATAGAAGAAACAACCACCAATCTCCACGACGCAATTAATAAAATGAAAAACATCGACGACTTGATAAGGAAATTTGCCGAGAGCTATAAGCAGAGGCTCAACAGACATCCAAACCCGGTAGCTCGACAACTTCTTGGCTATCAAGATCTCGTCCGTAGGCTCAAAAGGACGAATCATAAAAATCTAGACTAACAAGTAACTTAGCAATTTTGGATAAAAAGTAAATGTTGCTTAACCTTTCAAGTTTACGTGCATTATAAAACATTTGTTACATAAAAAAATCTATATATAAAGGATAAGCATAAGTATTGTTCAAGTATATATATTTTGGTAAAGTAATAATAACTTGAAACTACTTCTTCTGCCTATTTGTGATGTCAGATTGAATTTCCAACATGGGTGGTTTTCTTAGCAGTACAAAATAGTAAATGGTGTTTTGCATGAAAATAAAATACATAGCACACGCACTCGTGATGTCTTCGAAAACATATACGCTGAAGAATCAGCAAGGCACATAAAAAGAGGATCGATGCATTCCAGTTATAGCAACATAAGATCGCACTGGAAATATTTATCAAATATAGAGCACCAAACCAATGTAATGGGTCACCATATCTAATTGCGAGTAGGTATATTTTAAGCCAAAACTAAACATGACCGATTGTCCGTTATTGAATACTTATGGAATATAACAACTTCGTTTCAAAACCAAAGATATGTACATTATTATTTGAATTTTTTATAGATTGAGAGCAAGGTTAAAAATTGACTGTTTTTTAACACGAAAAAGGATTGGCAATTCATTGAACTTTTCTCGTGGGCTCGAGTTAGCGCGTAAGACTAAAGTCAGCCACGCAGCTACCATAAAGCAAACAGGGTGCTCGGGTTATGAATGTATCATTCCATATGATGTGGCAGTATTTCAGGAGAATTGACGGCTCCTAGAGGCAATTTGAACGTTATCAGCTTCCAAAGGGTAATCTGCGAATTTGAAATTCCGTTTTCTTCTCGTTGTTGTGCAACAGAGTGTCATTTGGACCGCGCGGGTAGGATATTTAAAGGGATTCCGTCCCACCAACACCTGGTATACCGATGCTCTGGTCCGACGCAGCCGTGGAAAGTTTCTCGTTACAACATGCGTAGATCAACGCCGATGTGCCGGTAGCCATTTTTCATTCGACAAACCGATGCAGGCCTTAAAGACCCACTTTTCATAGACGCTTTGAGCTGCAGCGAGATTCGATTATTAATCTGAATTCAAGTCCATCTCATACGTGCGTATTGACATAGGCTCATTGAACATTTACGTTAGACTTAAAAGTCATTTCATAATATTCTAACTCAGTCTTTTTAAATCCGATGGAACACTATAACTATGTAGTTATTACATGCAAACGTTATACGCACATAGTCGGAAGGGAACTGGGATCAAGAATAGTCAATAATAGAATTTATGGGTCTGGAGTTCGTCGATATTCACACTAACAACAAGCGAAAATCACAGTTAATCGTAATGTAACGTCTTGGCCCTCCGAATTTAACTTTAGTCCTGGCAATTAATTCTGGTCATTTACGACTTTCATTAATTTCGAAAAAACTCAAACGTTTATTAATTTTTCTACCTCGAGTAACTCAGTTAAAGAAAATGTTCACCAATTCTCAAATGTATACCGTCATGAAAATACAATATATTTACCAACGATATATTATTGTTAACTATAAGTAGAAAATAATCTGTACTTCTAAGCAAACGAAATTTTATATTAATAAAATTAGCCATTTTTACTGCCCCTGCGTTTCTTTGCTCCTTGGTAAACTGCAACCCACTCAGCAGGTGGTATCCCGCGAGGAGCCGAGTGAGTATTTTAGGCTCTATGTCGAGCGTCCGAATCGTCGCTGGTGAGATAAGCGCAGTTTGTTGACACTTTCGCACTGTGCACATATACTGCCTTCGGATGAAAATGCGTTTCTTCAAGCGTAACTGAGTTGTGACCTGGTAGAACTCGCTTATTTTAGAGGGCAAATGGTTTTGACAGCTCGGCGTTCGCTTGCTGTGAATTCATCTGAGCTCGGACTCGAGAGGTGGGCTTTGACTTCGGGCTCCAGGAAGTCGTCTTTAAACGTCCAATGCGAACCTTCCAGGTAAGTTTAATTAATGCGGCTATATTGCTCGGGCCGCCTTCATGCGAAACGTTCAGTACGATTCCTACAGGTACAGTTATTAATATATAGTTAATATTCTTGCTGCTTACGGTCGTGGGTCTTTAAATTTACACAAAACGTGTTAGAAGACAGGCAAACACTACCACATTCTAACACGCAAGTTAGGGTTCAGGTGGATACGTTATGAGACAGGCCAACACTGCCACAATCTAACGTCGGGAGAGGGGTTTGAGGGAAGAGAAGTCTAGAGGCTCAAGCGATGTTACATAGCCAAGAAAGCTGTTTTTATATCCTTCAAACCGCTTTATCGAAACAGCCACTTTAGGCATCGTTGAGTGGGAGGCGGCGCCGGGGTCGTTTCTTCGTGTCTTTGCGCATAGCGGGTACGTTTGCTATTACTAGTTCGACCGCTGGTTATATGTAACACCTAAAAACGCCTAAATGAGTGATGCATAAATTAAATACACTGTATCATGTTCATATCATAAATTTCTGCAGATTCTAGCGTTATAGTAATACGACGGGGAAGTCATTTGCATATCCAGTATTATCCGATTGGATGACTACTCCTACGTAAGAACGTCAGCGTACCCAACGACAGGTTTGATTTTTTTATGTGTCGGGACGATTCTTCTCTTGACTTTAATCGCTCGCTGATAAAGCGTGTGTAGCCCGCCCCCTCCCCACTTAGCGCCAAGCCACAGTGCACAGAAAATTAACTCGTCACTTTGATCGTAGAAATAAAGTTTCACCGCAGTTATTTTGCAAATATAAAATATCATAACAAATTTGGCCGCTTTAGGAGGACCAAACATTTAGGTGCATCCCAGTTGGGAGTGTAGTAAAATGTTCGTGAAACCTGTCGCTGGCTCGTCATCATAATACTGGTTTCTGTATAAAATTGTACCGCAGCTCAATTCACGTGAGGGATCCTTACCTTCTCTACCGACTATGACGACCAAACGCGTAGGTAGTTTTAAATTGATTGAGGTTTAAGTATGTAGCTGTAACATACTTTACTCTACATGAATTTCTTTGTTAAGCGATACACAGTTACGCGAATTCTTAAAGTAAGATAAGGTTTCAGATGCAAGGTAAGTTATATCCTGGAAGATGAAGACATTTCCTGCGGCCGCGGGAAAATCTTCCTGGTGTGATTTCATTCCTTTGAGGTAAACATTAGTTTTAGTTAACGAGAGCGAGACTTTACCTTTCAGCTTGCGAACTCCAGTACTATATACGATAACAGCCTACAATTTTGGTAAAATTGTTGCTGACTTAACAAAAACTTTAACAAAGCAGCGTGAACATGCGAAACTAGTAACTGTGTCACAGTGACATGTCGATTTGATGATGGTGTTTGATTTAGAAGTAGTGTTGAAGTCATTTAATCACTTTTACAGTGGTGAGATGGGTTAAAATTAGTGTCTGGATGCCCGAAACAGCAAGAATGGAGCATCTTTGCTGCACGGAAAACATATGAAGCATTGCACAACCCTAAAAATTCAAACATGGGAAAGATGAAGCCACTAGTTTTAAAAACAAAAAATCTTATCTCAAGAAGATAGAGGCTGTTATGTAATATTCTTTGCGTAACATATTGGCTTATTATATGAGCAACCACAAACCCTAGACAAAGTAATCCCTCTAGATACATTTCTTTATTAAACAGCAATTAGCCCGTAAAAACGTAGAATATTTTATATCAAGGTATAATAAATTGTTATATTCTCTCGGGAGAGAGTTTCACTAACTAAAGTAGTTAGAGCGAAGCTTTTACTGTCAATTTATATCGTAGACCGTTAACGTATAATTATATAGTTCAGCAGCTCTGCCGTAATGTGATAATACACTAATCGATGCATAGTTTTGTATATCCATAATGTCTTCTTTCGTTAGGACATTTTGAATTATTAATATTTCAGTTCTGGTGGCTCCTGCGACCTTTTTAAAAGATGAAATTTAAGAGAAGCGATAGTAGCGAAGTTGCAGTGATACTTCGTGTTTAATCGGTCTTAACCGAAGTGATAATAGAAGCTTCGATCAGCTAACCGTTTTTCTTTTTTTTTCGATCGTTTCCGTTAGCGTCATCGTCTTATAGTTTCGTATCTCTTTCCTGACTTCTTGTTTGATGTTTTTTTTGGTTGTTTTGTATTCATCCATAATCTGTAACTATGGATTTGTTGTTTGGTATTGTAAAACCGATTTAATTTTTTCTCTTTCCATGAGAGCTTTGTCACGTAGGTATTCATACAGTATAAGTATTCATGTAACGCGAGCATGGTCGAGCGGTTAGGGTGTTAGGTTGGGATGCCACGGTACGGGGTTCAATCCTCACATATGACAACTGGCGGGAGGCCCACACAGTCGCTTTAAAAATTGATTACCGATTCCACAGTTGTGGAAGTAGCGAAAGTGAGGCAGTCATCGATGGAGTGATGCCAGCCACTTCATCCAGTACGCCGTTAACGGTGTGCCAGATGACTGGGTTTCGTAAAGAGATATTTCGGCGACCTTGACCGCCTTGTCTCAGGCGATGGAATGAAGTGCCCGAACTTTTTATAGGTATTCATGTTGAGGGTAGTTTAGCAATGTTTCATGGCGGCTGTTTCTGTTTCCAATGTCCACTCGCCAACATTTTCATAATTATGGGTTTTCTTTCCTATTTTGACATTAAAATGACCAATGAGCATACAAAAGTGGGTGTTTTCTATTTCTTTCGCGGAAGTGGTGTCGTTATGAGCATATTCCATATATATTTTTTTAATTCTCTTGTCTAAAAGATGAAGGAAGTATTGTAATCGTAAAGAAATTAAATTCCGATATTTCTTCAGATCTTTACGTTTCAGGGTCCTTGATAACGAAAAACATGTTTTCTCAATTCCATCTGTTTGTTCTACCGTCTGTTGGTAGTATAGCTGAAAAAGTATTTGGTGGAAAAAGACGATTCCTCATGCAGATTACTTGGCTCGAAATAGAATATACATTCTGTCAAATATACAGAGGGTGAGCATATTAAAAAATTAATAGTCTATTTTTAATTTAACTCAGGAATAGATATTTTGCATATCGGCAAGAGTTTTACTCCTGACAAAAATGGGAACCAACAGATACAGAGAAATGTCAAAAAAGGACAAAAATGTTCAACCATCAGCACGTCCACTATAAAGCAGCCGTAATCTAAAATAAGAGACTGGCCGAAAGGGGTGCTCCCAGGCGCTGAAATCGAGCAGGGTTTGAATCATATCGGCTGCATTTTTTTTTATTGGAAGTTGATGTAATTTGCATTATCAAGTATCTCATTTTTTGTTTCAGTTTTATTATGAAAATTAAGATATTTTTACCGCTATGTGGTGCGCTCTTGATAGGAAAGTTTCGTTAAAATCATTTTTCTAATTCTGTTATACGAAGTGGGAGGAACGAAGAGCTCACTTGGGAAAGAACAGAAAAGTATCTGCCCATTACCCAGCACTGCCTACTAAATTTTTAAAATAATTTACTACATTATCTTTAACCGTGCATGTTTTTTGATTCGTTTATCTTACGAGCATGGTTTTGGATGCAGAATTTAATGCTGCTTAATATTCTAAAAAGAAATTTAACCATCGTACTTGCTTTTTATACAATTGAAAATACTTGCAATTTATAGCTTTCTTTTTTTGCTTGAGCTGAGTTTTTAATTCCATACGCAATTTTATAATTTTCTCATGGGCATGATATCAGTTTTTTACCTATTAAGTATATAAGTTTTTTATGATTTCATCAATAAGTGTTTAGTTTTACTTTTGTTTATATTCCATAAATTTAAATCAGCTCGAAGTTTGATAATTCTATACCCCTTTAATGTTAAAACAATACCTATAGAGAGAAGTACTTGTACTGCTTTAATAAAGAGTTGGGCATGTAGAATTCACTGTTATATTTGTCAGCGCAAATTTAAATTACTCTGTATATGGAAGCCTTAATAAGGGTCACACTTTATTGTATAAAATATTTCCATATTTGTGTTGTTAATAATCAACATACTAAATGATCATGCAGTAATAACAGAACACGTACGCATTAAGACATTTTAATACAAGCATGTCCATATGTTTCCATTTGTTATATTATAAAATGTGTATAAACGTAGTTAAGTGTATGTTATGCATCTATTAGTATGTTTCTGTTTTGATGACACGCATAAATAAACAAGTACCTGAGTATATTATTACTGACGAAATGTAAAATATTGAAAAGAGTGGAGAGCATTTCCTAGCCATTTTGTGTTCGTACTTCTTAGAATGTTGAGAATAAAATATAGCACTTTAACTCTTATTTTAGGCGTTATATGTCCCTGCAATTATTAGTGCCACAGCTTATTGCTTAACATTAATATTACGTGGAAACCTAGAAATAATTGCTTTTTTCACTTACTGCAAAACGTTTTCCATAGAAATACAATTCATCGTGTTTTCGAGGATGATGAGAAATTGCAGTTTCCACTAGAAATTTGGAATTATTGTATTTTAGTGTAAACAAATAAATCGGTTAGAGGAAATATGAAATATCATCACGGCTACAATTATGTTGTATTTACAAAGAATTATTGTTCACTAAACTCTAGCTTGATAGACAATCTTGTAATATGGAATGCGAGTGAAACTCCAAGAAACTTTTTTTTATTGTTACTTCCGCTATAGAAGATTTAAGAAACGTGTTTGAAGTTCTGTGGTACCATGATGTAACACCCCGTTTCAATTTTATTTCAAAAGCGTGTTAATGCATTTAACAACGATTTTCGGACCACCTTGTAGCTATATTTTGTAGCAAGAGAATTCAAGCTAATCGCAGCAGGCGTGTGTGTGGAGCGATAAATACCTGCACATTTACGCGTCTGAATTTATCGTCGATTTTCGATCCGCATTGGCTGTTAACACAATGCAATAGCTGGTATAGTATTGATTTTTCGAGAGGTATTCTTGTTTTTCAGGCAAGCGAAGCCGCTTGTAGCATTGTTCGCGGGTGTGCTTCCAGCGCTGCTAAGAGCGTTTCTTCTAATTTTATTCTTTGAGTATTAATTTTGCGCTTCTGCTCATCGAAATCGCTGCGTTGCGTTGTCTAAATTAAGCCGTGAACATCATCGGTAAGAATGCTTTTGCGTGTATAATTTCGTTTTCTAATTTTCCAATATTTAGGCCATTTAGTATGGGCTAGTTTGAGCTAGAAATCGCTAGTATTGGCTCACAAATTAAGCAGCGATTCGGGTTCTCACAAAGGCTTAAATTCAGCATCCCGGAGCTAACGTTTTGGCCTTTGAGCTAACCAGTTTCTCGAATTGGCGACTCTACGTGGCCAGGAATTTTATTCCATTTGATGCTAGTACTTTTTTCGAGTGTCGACTCTGGGATTCTGAGAATTATGCAGTCAGTTGGCTTTGAGTCTTCATAGAAGAATGCAACGAACAGAGCTCTCCTGCCGATCGCTGGATTTCACCATTAATTAAACATGGTAAGTACATGCCATTATCAGCTCTGTCTCTTTTATCGACAAAGGCATGATGCCGCAAACTTATGTCAGTTCTTACTAAGATCTTAGCAACTCAAACTGAGCGCGTCAAATCAATCTTTAGCTCAATTGTTATTACCGCAAAAGTGCGAATATTTAAATAATTCGAAATTGCTGAAACAGCGCGTATAGTGTATCTCAGATAGCGCCCTTGGCGTTATGTGTTTCTGTCATTTGCGGTTGCACAGGTGTTAACCTGAAACTCTAATTTAAGCTATAACTAGCGAGTTCTGAAATGCTACTTCGATTTGAAGTTTTTTAAAATGTTGTTTTGTCTGTCTTGTCCCGATATATAATTACATGTGTGTGTAAGTTGAGTGACGCCAACCTTGATTTGTTTGTGCTGGATATTAAATATTCTTTTGACTATTACTGTTAGTATTTGTTGCTGCTAGCATTACTACATTTAGATTGAGGTATCCAGCGAAGCTTACAAGGAAGGTGTTGATTTATTTTGCTAGCTAGGTTTGTTTATTTGTTGTGAATAACGTCTTAGCGTCCAATTATTTTATTAATCTACTGTTCAATAGTAAAATCCCGAAGCATTTCTTTGCCCGATCCTTACACCACGCCATATTCTGCCGAGAGTTAAAAAAGCTAGCCGAGGCCTTGTCAACCCCTTCGTTTAAGGGTGGTACAATGACATAATCAAGGGTAATACCACAAGCAGTGGATATATTTTTGACAAATAGTTTGTCGTTTCCATGTAAATTATTGCGTTTAAATTTCACGATACAAAATCACATAAAAAATGTCACGAGCCGAAGGCGAGTGACACTTAAATGTGATTTTGTTGAGTAAAATTTGCAATAATTTCTATGGAAATGGCAAAATATTTAACAAAAATATATCCACTTCGAGTGGTATTTGGGACGACTATTTAACAATATTAATACATAACGATTAACTTTATTGAAAAATAATCCAACAATTAATATAATTATTCATTCTCAATTAAATTCAGCGGAATACTTCTAAAACAGCATTTTAAAATATTTAAAACAAGCGACACAGTTTGTTGGGGTTTAGTGTTACGTAACCTAGCGATATCACTAAGGACAGAACATCGTTGCTAAGCGATACGTCGCAACAAGGCTATTTATTTTTTGAGTACGTACATTGTTTTGTGAATATTTTGCATGGTGCCCAATATTCAGTGATATACTGCTGTTATTGGTTGAAAAAAGCAAATGTCTGCATTGTGATTGGCTTATATCTTATAGTGTTGAATAGTCAACATAATTTTGTTTAGAAAGGTGACACCAACAACGAGTTTTTCCCCTTTGTAATGGAAAACAAGTGTGGCCGAACAGCACAGCCAATTACTTCACGCTTTAGTAGTGATGTTAAGCAAACATTTATTAAAATAAAGAGCCTAGACTGCTCGCTGCATTTAGTATTTAAATTAGACCTTTCAGCTTAATAAAATATGATATAGTATGCACATACGTTTGGACTTTTGTTATACATAATGGACTTATTTGCAGATACAATCAAAGCAAAAGTAATGCTATTTCGTAATGCTGGTGAGAAAAGTACCCTATACAATCGTAGTAATGATGTATCAGTAATCCCAAAAGTCAGTCGAAGGTTAGAAGGAACTCAGTATTATAATTTAAGCGAAACCTTGTATTTAGACGTTTCTAAGCCATATAAGATTTCAAATATCAAAGCCATATTTAGTATTTTCGATGTAGTAACAGCTTCTTTGTTTATAATAATACTCCTAGTCCTAAACAACAGCTGAAAATAGTTTTTATCGGTTTCAGGATATTAAGCCTTTGTTTACATATACAAAAGTACGCTGGTAACTAGATCATAACTTATCTGTAGGGTTAAAGAATATTACCCTACATGGCAACCATAACCATATAGCAACCGATAAACTATTGAACAAATCACGGATGTTATGAATCATAACTGCCTTAGAAGTTTTAAAATCCTCGCTCTACGAGCTCGGAATTCAAAACATCTGCGGCAGTTATGATACTCATAACATTCCTAGATATGTTAATAGCTATTAAAATGCTTTTTAATCGTATTGTCGCTCTTTATTTACAATCCTACTAATATAATAACGAAAACAAGGTTGCTAGATTTATTACTAACGGTTTACTTGTTTTTCTCAATTAAAACAAATAATGTTTTACAAGGAGGATTAACCAGTTTTTTAACAAAACCAAGATGCGAACTCGACACCAACACAGTGTAAGAATTTGCAGAATTCAAAGTTGAAGTGCAGATGTTAACTCCAACTAGCGAAATGTTGTTAGCTATTTTAATTCATTGGTCATTCTTTCAGAAAATTTACTTTGTACACTCGGGTGCAATAGTCGGCCGCCAACTCTTTCGGAGGAGGCGTACAGGTTTTTAACAGAACAGTCGGTAGAACGAAGTAAGAGATATAAATTCTCAGTGCGCCAACGATTTTTTTTTGTACTATATAGGGCGAGTGCACCCAGGTGTTCAACGAGAATTCGTAAACTCACAATGCTTATGCACAAACACAATTTCTGGAAGAGGATATTCAAATACGATAGACAGCCGTAACTAAATTAAACCCCTATAGTTGACATCACATTATAATTTTCAAAAGTTCAGCATCACAGTACATATAAATATCACAAAATTATAGATCCACGATCAGAACCGCAGGTGGTCACAATATTACTTGCTACACTAATTATGTTTGGCTAATTTAGCAGTAATAACATGAAGTACCTCAGACAAGAATTAAAACTAATACTCACAGTTTGTAATACATCAATAAAGCAATCGCCTTATTGAACACATTAAAATTATATTCAGGGGCAGGTAAAACCAGCTGTAGTTAAAGCCTCAAATCGACCCTCCAGCACGAGGTGCCTGGACAAAATTCCTGGCGAATTTGCAAAGCACGTGGCAGCATGAAAAGTTCCGCCAACGGCGTCGGAGTCAAGCTTCCCTTACATCGAAATTCGGGGAGTAGGAAAATCCACCTCAAAAGTGTAGGCTCACATACACACCATCGAAACTAACGGCAGCCCAAAATAAATCCTCCGAAATTCTAACTGCTACCACGGCATGTTGTTCGTTTCGCCAGCGAGATTGGAAAAGAAGCGTCTCAAAACAAATGCCAGTACTTAAAAATTATCTACGCAAGGCCAAGGGGGCGTGGCGCAACGCGGGAAATACAAACTGTGCTCACAGATATCCGCGCGCGGAGATGCGTAACAATGTGAAAATGAATACTACAGAACGCGAAATTGGAAAAACAGAATGAAAAATACTATATTTGCCGAACGAGTGCAAATGATGTCTTTTAGTGTACCCTGGCTTGTGGAAGAAGTAATAAACTTCCATAATTGCCTCACACCTGCGCCCAGAAAGTGCTTCACTAAAATATATCCAAAAAAGATACAGTTGTTGAACTTTATTGCTATCTGTACAAGCTTTCCTAGCGTCGAGTTGTCTCTTGCTCTTGCAAATGCAATTCTTTTAATGCCAATTTTAAATGCTGCAATCAGACGGATAATCAAAAGTGGGTTTCACGAAAAGCACATCTAAGCCCAGTTTTAACAACAAACAAGGTGATGTGAGGCGTATTCTTGAACGTCAGCATCCGTATAGCATTTCCATGTGTTGGTTGTTTGGTTTGGTGTGTGCGGCAATGGTATTTGCCATTGCATTGATAAATGAAGAACGATAAACTATCAAAAACTATAATTATATTTATATATTTTCTCTCGATGGAACTCCTAAAAGTACACTTTGATAGCAGGATAATATTATCTATAGATCTCTTCTAACGCATACCCCAAAAAGCAGAACAAAATACAATGAGCTAAAGTAAAAGCTAAAATCAAATATCAAACAAATGAGAAATGATCGTTTTTGAAACTAAGTCCAATTTCAAAACACAAGATAATATCATTTGAAAAAAGGCTGTACACGAGAAACAAAACCCCAATAAGCTACACCTTTAGGACCAAGGGAAAAACACGACAAGGAACAAAACCAAAGCTCTCTCTACACCTGCCACATTGGAAGAACTTCTAAAATTGTTCACCCCAAAGGAATAAGCTGTGAAAATAATCTACATCTTCAAAATCATATTAGCACTCAATTAGCAGCCCAAATCATTAAAAATTGTACACCTAAGCCTGGAAAAAATGCAATAGACCTTTCATCGTACCGTCCAATAAGATTGCTACTAACAATTTTCAAACTTCTCTAACTTAACCAACAAGACTGGATTCCAGATTACCAGTTTGGATTTCAATAGATTTACTTCACATAGCAACAAGAAATATAAGCAATCAATCGATAATACTGTATAGATTGGCATTCCTAGACATTCATGAAATGTGGCCTCAGACATATTATACATCAAATAATTCTACCCATAAGCTACATCTATCACTAGAATCATGCTTAAATGATTTTCAGTTTGAAACTAATAGCGACAGTGAAACTTCTGGCTTCAACAACCTTTAAGGGGCACCACAAGGGAATATTTTCCGTTCTTTTCTATATGTGATATACACATCTGACATACCAATAACCAGATAAACGTCATGACATTCATATTTGAAACTCATTCCAATACATCTAAACATAATCGGAGCTTGGCTTTAAAGAATGGGAAATTAAGGTCAACCAATCCAAATTTTCGCATACAGTGTTTATTGTTCACCCTCCGAAAATTCCACTGTCCTACAGTCACCCCAATCAAAGACATATCTCACAGGAAGTTATAATAAAATACCTAGAACTGCACTCACTAAATTGGAAACACATGATTAATGAAAGAAAACAAATTGACCTAGAAACAAAGAAGATCAACTGCCTGACAGTACGAACATTTCATCTAGGCACCTTTTCAAAAAAATTACTTATTTGCAAAGCTGTGATCAAAGTTATATGGACTTATTGAGTCGAACTCTGGAATTCTTCAAGCAAGTCCAACACAGCCATTTTGTAGAAATCCCAATTTTACACTTTGAGGCATTGCAAACGCTCCTAGTATGTTTCCAATCATATTCTATGTATCGATTGCAAAACTGGATACGTAAGTGCAGTTGTTAATCAGAGCTACATGCAAGTCTCACAAAGTATCTTAGACAACAATAATGATATAAGATTATAGATTGCAATTGTTTCTGATTGCTAATATATTGTTATGATCTCTATTCTTTTTGCAATGTAATAAATAAATAAAGATTGAGCACACACAACACAGTTTATTTTGAATTTTAATGTCTCTCTCTTCTAGCTAATTAAAAATATGATTATTTAATTATGTTTTACTATAGTAAAGGTTTGTTGCTTTCTATATTTTATTCATTAGCAATTTATTAAAACCAAGCGCAGGTTAGCAATTTTAAAACTCATATCTGCAGGGTTAAGTTGTTACACTGTTAATAAATTTTACCATTGCATGGCAAATGTTCGATTCTAACAAATGACAGATAATATCAAAATATTTAACTTGTTACGGTACTTTTAGGGCGTCCCCTGTAGTAGTAAACACTTGCTAGTCGAATTTTTATCCTTAAGTATTAATAGGTGGCTTTTTGGAAATTTTGCATGCTTTAGATTAGGTCTGGTTAGCTGTACCCTAGTATTCTCCTATAATTATTAAGCAGTTTCGCAAACAACTCCCCGAGTAATTACCCTTACTTTACTAATTAAATTTATTCTGGTTTCATTTACACTGATATTTAAGCCTGGTGGCTAGGCAACCGTTATTGCAATTATTTTAAACTATTCCTTTTGTTGCTAGAGCAAGGTTATCTGTTGTTGCAGTCATATCTTTCAAGAAGTTTTTTTTTATCCACTTGCCGAAAATTTTGTTATCTGGTGACCTTTTGAAGCTGGTGTCGAGTTCTGCTTTCTTTCCAAGCAAAATTGCCGTGCTAGTTGGTTTTCCCTGCAGCTTCAGTGCTTCGAAAAGCCCTTTTGCTGGGCTCAACCCTTACGAATAGTTTCCATGGGGGATCTAGAAGTACTATTGCTTTGTTTCGGACGTTCGTAATTGTTATATAGTTGCTTACCTACGTACTGTCGCTTTGCGGATTTCTGGGACCAACTTTAGCGCATTGTCCTTGGCTTCATACCAGCGTTAGGTAAGATAAGGCCTCATCTTCTTAATCGAGGGTTCATTTGGGCATTGAACGTTTTTAGCCATTTTCATGTGGGGTTTGAACATTTCCTGTGGGGTTTGGACATTTCTTGTGGGGCTTGAACATTTCCTGTTGGGGATTAAGCATTCCCCGTACAGTTTTACTTGGCTGGAAGCCAGTCCGTCGATCTGGGCTCCTGAAATTGATGTATTGCTTGTGTATTTTGCCGCCCCAGTGGGCTACGCTTGGGAATAAGCGCTACCACCCCATTCAACTGCAAGCCACCCTCGGATTCTATAGCTTGCATCGCCATCAACAGCTGCTGTCGTAACCTTCGCATCCCTGCGGCCTCCAGCTGCGCCAAACTGCTTGGGAGCCAACGGAAAGGTTAGCTTCCGACGTACCTTCTTGCAGGCAAAACGTTAGCATAGTTATTACGCACTGCGTCTGGTGAATTTTATAATAGAATAGCAGTGCTTCGTATAGATAGAAATTAGACACACCTTTGCGAATCGTGCCCCTCGTGTACTTTGCTTCTGCATGTGCTTTCGATTGTTTTATGTTAGGGCTGTCGCAAAATTCGAGCGGCCATTTTTTGCAGTTTAGTGATTAATGTCAACTAGGCCTACCGGAGTCCCGCTTTGGAGTCCTGGTTCCAGATTACGCCCCTTTTTGCCGTTTGCGCTTCGAATATCCAAAATAGGTGGGGACCCACGGCCACGGCCTTTCGACTCGTTTGTGCGGGAGCTACCGGTTATAAGTAGCCCCAAGCCGCCGCTCTCCGTGAAACCTACGCCGTAAAATTCGTGCGGTCATTTGTTGCAGTTTACTGAGTAAAGTTAAATTGGTTTACCTTGGCCCTGTCGGCTCGAACGCGTGGAAGCCTTCGGTTATACTTAGCCCCTCAACCGCTGCCTTTCGCGAAACCCTCTGCAAATCATTGGTTAGGCCCCTTCACCTATTTTCTTAAATTCAAATTTGTGTTTACACTTATCTGCTGTCCTCGCACGTCGCCATTTGCATGCGAACTCCATGACGCGAAGCTGGTAACTTTTTCGGCGGCTGTGGTGCGTGAACTCCTCACGGAAGTCGTTTGTTTACATTTCAGATCGCCGCGAACCGGTTAATTATTTTGCGTCGGTATCGACCTGTTAAAGAGCAGATGCAAGCGTTTGCTAATATTATTATATATAGATACCCTGATGCCTTTTTATTATTAAGGACCTCGTCGTTAATGTGTGGCCACGCAAACGTACGTTGCTCCGACAACTAGAAATTTCTTTGAGTAGCGTTTTAACGTCATCTAGACTTCTAGAGCTAACCTTCAGGGCTAAACGTTAGCCACATTAAACTAGCTCTGTATCGGCGTATTTGTTGTTGAACCCGCTCTGCGCCCCGTATTTATTCAACTTTCGTTATTTTAATTGCCCATGCGGTGCCCTTCATAATTTTGTTTTTTTAGAGTGTATGTATTGTCCCCCGTATCGCGGCAAAAAATAGTTATATTTATTGTCGGTTCGAAATATTTTTGCCCGCCTAAACTTATTTACATATTCCTATTATATTTATCTATGTATTATATTTATATTTGTTTCGATATATATATTGATGCCTGCCCAAACTTTCACATACTTATATTTATATTTGCGCTTATATTTATGCATGCATGTTTGTGATATTGCACTGTAGTACCCACCAAATTAAAATAAAGCTGTGATATTTTATTTGTCGTTGCTTTGATTTCGTTTGTTCTGCTGGTATTATCTCCACCTTGTGATGGTCCGACGCAAGGATTAAAACAACGTCGG
The DNA here is from genome assembly GCA_940337035.1 of Agriotes lineatus. Classification (NCBI taxonomy): domain Eukaryota; kingdom Metazoa; phylum Arthropoda; class Insecta; order Coleoptera; family Elateridae; genus Agriotes; species Agriotes lineatus. The sequence continues at coordinate 138,360,162 of OW679200.1, forward strand.
GGACCTCTTTTTTGTTGTTGTTTTCTTTCAGCGTAGCTGGAACCCCGACCCTTCTCGGCGAGTTAGCCCATTTAGGCCGATATTTACCAGCCGGCAAAATATTTAATACAACTTTCGCCAACAGGTAAGGCCAAACATTTATCATTCCTCACAAACTCCAAATAAAGTTGTTGGAAACACAGATTATTCAGCGAATTTTGAACACAACTTCACCTCAGGTAAATTATAACAATGCTTTTCTAATAATCAAATAATTTGGTTAACCTGGAATTTATTTTTCAAATGCAAAAGGACGCCTGTTTTTTCTCCAAGGAATGCTGATCCCGGTTCCGGTCTCCGCGAAAGGACGCCAAGCTTGTATTTGCTTGGTGGAAAGGTTTCAGCTGCTGATGCCTGCCTCTGGATCACGAACCAAGCCTCCTCTAGCTGCTGCACTTTGCTGTCCGCTTGCAGCTCCAAATCTTGTTGAATCTCAGCTTCCGAGACGATCAGGCTAAGCTCCAGGTCCAATTCACTCTGGAACTGCATTACGGAATACTATCAATTTAACCACATCTGGTTTCCTTACACAGGCAAATAAATAAAACGCAAACTGGGCACAAAATATTTACTTTTATCAACAAAATTTATCAAAATTGGCTTGGCTTCCCTAACAAACATTCACAAAGGACTCTCTAGGTCACCATAGCAACATGATTTACAATTGCTTATCCGTAAGTTTATATTTTTTGGTCTTAATTTATCATTGTTTTTGTAAATGTCACTCAGAAATTATAAACTCGCAATTGGTCGCACATTTTTTACTTTTAGTTAATAAACACTGATTCACAAGCCATTAGCACATTCTTGTAGTTTTAATTAATTCTTAGGTTGTTTCTTATATGCTCTTTGCATGTCTGTGCCTTCTTGCACTGAATTATAATCCCTTTAGGTGCGTCATCGATTTTTGGCACTTCGATATGATTACAAGCGCTGCCTTAAATCCCTGTAACCCTTCGAAACACCTTTGTACTAAAGTGACTTCATTATCGTGTTCTGACGTTACACAATTAAGCTGCCAGTCATCATAAACTTAACTACATTTGCCATATTGAGCACAATTTTGAATACAAGCTGATCGCAATCCTGATTATGCTGTTTTATACAATTACTAACCTCTGTTAATTAATTGCATTTATTGCTAATCATGTTTCATGTAATTATCAATGTTTACTAGTGACTCTTGCTGTTGCAATAAATACAATACCAACTCTGGGACTATTTGAATATTTCATTATCATTCGTAGTTTAGCAATGCAACTAGAATTGCTGTAAGCATCATACCATTACAATATTTCTGCGCTTAAGGTTGTACTTGAATATCAACTACACTTACGCCGTAGGTCACTAATACTTATTATAAGCTAGCTATAATATAATAGCTTGATAAATATTTAATAGAAACTTAATCTCATACTTTAAAGTTAACGCAATACCAATTATCCTTAATACCCTCAAATAAATCGACTACAAGTGAGGCAAAAACGTAAATTTATTAGTTAGGGAAATATAAAATTTAAATAGTCACATTGATATAATTGAAAGTTACTAATAATCTGGTCTTTAAGTCGATTCTTACTTTTACTCAATAAATCAAATTACCTTAGTTTTAACTTTAGTAAAACATAGTATACTGTAAACAATATTTTCTATAATTACATATGTCTGAGCTTATACCGTCCTCCGTCGTTTCTATACAGACATTAACTTAGACGCACTCAGGATTCGATACGGTGATGCTTTTCGCTTTCTGCTGCTCTCAGCGAAATTTACTCTTCTTAGGGTATCTCCAATTCTTCTGAACTGCTGCCAGATGGCTCGGTGGGCTGGCTTCGGTCCTGATGTCCTACTGTTGACCTTGGCTGCTCAGTAAACGCTTTTAGACTGCTTTAGTACGCAATCACTTCGACGATTCGTTCAAACACTGTTTTAAATTGCTTTTTTTGCGATGCTAAATCACTCCAATGTGCGTGGTAATTAACAATACGACATTCTAAATTAATACTTTTACAATAGGTACAACGCCCAATAAACGTTCAAACAATTAAATTCGAAAGTGCTAAGACTGTGAACAACATCAGTCTTCTTAAACACGTTTTGCTCACTTTTTATTATCAACAAACCTTCATTGTCAACATCGCCTTAGTGACCAAACAAAAACTGCTGTCAACGCAACCTCTCGAATCTGCTCTTTTTAGGTTATGAATAACTTTTCTGATAAACACATCGTTCGAAATTCCACGTTAGTCCAGATTGCTATCTGCCTTCCTTACTCAGGTAAGCGAAACTTCAATTCATTATTTGCTATATTTTACTGATATGATGCTTTTTCATATTGGAACTGTCACTGCTCGGCAACGATTTGGGATGTCGGCGAAGTATTGCCAATGAATCCCAATTCTAAATGTAATTCAACATCTGGCATTGCATTATTACGATACAACACATCGTATTAAACAAATATATTAACTTTATTAGCTCAATAAGGTTTGATCATCTAACCAAAGATTATATATACCGGGTGTCCGTTCTCAAAGTCGAACATAAGCGATTAACATTGTATTGAACGTTTGTGCCGATTCCTGCTCGCCAATTCAACTTACAGGTAATGGTATCAATGGAAAAATAAAATTAGTACGCATCAAATGATACCAATAATAATATTCAATATGCGATTTTTATTTAAAATACTAATTTTAAACTTGGGAATCTTTAAATATGCCATGCATTGCTTTTCAAGTTCGATAGCATTTGTCAAAAAAAAAGGTAATTACTAGTTGGCGTAAATCAGGTCAACGTCTGTTAAAATTATCTACAGAACAATGAATTATTTCAATGAAGAAACGAGTGAATGCACTAATGTCAATTGCCTATGTTCGACTTTGAGAATGGACACTCGGTATAATCTTTGATCTAACCTTTGTGTTAAATTCCAAACGTCAGCTCAACTTTTGCGTATGAACAATCAAAGCTTTCAACACATGACTTAACTATATAATGTTGATTCAGATTATTTTCTAATAAAAGGTCAATACATGATCATTACAAATTCACAAGGGAGTAAGATTTTTGCCTTAGTTAGCCCAGATGTAAATAAATTAATACATAAGTTGTTACAGCCAAACTGGTAAAAGCAAACCGAGATAGTAACTCAAAAAACTATTAGGAAAGGTAAAAGATGGAAGAAAAAGAGACGACTGCAATGGAAATGGATGGCGATTACGGAAGACGGATTACAGATGAAGCAGAATGTAATGAGAAAATTGAAGCCAAGAAAGAAGAGAAATGGAATTCAGAATAGGAACTTGGAACTTAACTACATTACAGGGAAAAGAACCTGAATTAATAAATGAAATAGAAAAATATAAGATCCAGATACTAGGTGTAAGTGAGACAAAGAAAAAAGGGAAAGGAATAAGAGTACTGGAAAATGGTTACACTTTAAGATTCTCAGGGGTTGATGAAGCATGTAGAGCTAAAGAAGGTGTGGGAATAATAACAAACCCGGCAATAGAGAAACTGGTAACAGATACCGAATTTATAATTCAAGAATAATTAAAATAAACCTAATAATAAAGGAAACAATAAGTATAATACAAATTTACGCCCCAACAGAAGACAGTAGTGCAGAAGAAAAAACAGAGTTTTACGATAAACTGTCAGACATAACTGAAAAGGAAAGAGATCGAAATGTGCACCTTATAATAATGGGTGACTGGAATGCTCGAACGGGAAATAATGAAAATATTGGATTAGGTACTATTGGAAAATATGGTGCAGAACAAACAATCAATAATAATGGTAGAAAAATGATAAATTTCTGTATAGAAAATCAATTACTTATAGGAAACTCCTTTTATCAACATAAACAAATCCACAAAATCACATTCGAAGCACTACAAAAGAAAAGCTAAAAGCGCAATAGATTACGTCACCTTCAGTAAAAATTCAAAGTATATAATAAAAGATATTCGTGCCTACAGAGGAGCGAATTAAAATACTGAGCATAGATTGGTTATAGCTAAATGCAAATTTGAGTTGAAGAAATCAGTCAATGAGAAAAAGTATCAGAAAATAAAATAGAGAAATTAAAGGTAAAAGAAAATATGCAGAAATATGCCCCAACTAATAGAAGCGAAATTGTTAGAAGAAGAAAGAAGAACGGAATACAGAAATAGTGATATAAATGAAAAGTGGGAAGTACTAAAAAACATAATGATAGAAGCTGCAAAAACAATATGTGGAACTAACGTAATAAAACCAGGAATAAAAAGAACAAGATGGTGGAATGAGGTTGTTAAGGACAAAGTGAAAGAAAAGAAAAAAGCCTGGAAAAAATATCTGAAAACAAAAAATGAACATGATCGACAGACTTATATAAATAAAAGGAACATAGCTAAAGAAGCCGTTAAACAAGCCAAAGAAAAACTCATGGGAGGAATTCGGAGTGGAACTACAAAATAGATATGACAATCGGAAATACTTTTGGCAAACTGTTAAGAGACTAAAAGGAAAAACTTCAAACCGGATACATAATATAAAAGATGAAGATAATAAGTTGGTTACGGAAATGAAATCGATACTGGAAGTATGGAAAGGTACTACGAAGAAAAATTCAAGGGGCAAGGAATGGCAGAACAAATAAATGAAGTCGTACAGTCTGAAGAAGAAGCTACAGAATGTATAATAACTAGAGAAGAAGTGGAGTATGTAATAGGCACAATCAAGATTGGAAAAAGCGGCTGGGAAGGATGGAATTGCTCCGGAGATGATTAAAATGGGAGGACATAAAGTAGTGGATTGGATAACCAATATATTTCAATTGGTCTGGACACAGGGGAAGATACCAATGAGTGGGAACAAAACATAATAATGCCACTGTACAAGAAGGGCAGCACAAACTGTTGTGACAACTACAGACCACTGTGCATATCGTCAGTAATATATAAATTATATTCTAAAATCCTTGAAAGAAGATTAAGGTCCGAAACAGAAGATTTACTAGGAGAGAGGAACAGGCAGCATTCAGACCTAGAAGACAGACCCAAGATCATATACATACAATACGAATGGTAATAGAGAAGAACCTAGAGGAAAGGGCAAGAATTACGATTAGCATTTTTGGACATAAAATCAGCATTCGACAACATACCAAGAAATATCATGTGGGAAGAATTAGAAAAAGTATGGGGTTAATAGGATATTAATTAATGCAATTCGAGTGTATATAGTAATGTTGAGGGATATATCAGAATAAATCAAGAAACATCGACAAAATTCAGGATGACGAAAGGAGTAAAACAGGGAGACAGTTTAAGCCCCTTATTATTTGTAATTGTAATGAATGAAGTGATGGAAAAATGTAAGAGTAAACTGTCAAAACAAGAATAGGTAATAGAAAGTTAGAACCAGTATTCATACAGTATTTGATTTATGCAGATGATATAATATTAATAGCAAAGAATGAAAAACAGCTACAAGAGCAATAGACGTGTGAAGGAGGAACTGGGAAGGGCGGACCTAACTATAAATTATAGCAAAAGTAAAGTAATGAAGATTAGTAAGGATCAAACACCGATGAAGGACATAATAGTTGAGAACCATAGTTTGGAAGAAGTCCAAGAATACACATACCTGGGAACAGTAATAACTAAAGATGGGAAAGTAGAGGTAGAAATATTAAACAGGATAAATAAAGCCAACCAAATATATTTTGCTATAAAATAATACACTCATAGGAAAAAAGAAATATAACAAAAAAACCAAAAGACAGATCTACAACACGATATTCCTACCAGTACTTACGTATGCATCAGAAAACTGGATATTAAATGATAAATTAAAATCTAAAATTACAGCCGACCGAAATGAAGTTTCTACGTAAAGCAATGGGATACACAAGGAGAGACATGATTAATAACAACATTATCCGAAATGCTATGAAGTGGAACCAGTGGTTAAGAAGATTGAAAACAAAACAACTGAAATGGTACGGGCACGTATGTAGAATGAGTGAAAACAGGATCCCAAAAGTGGTAACGGAAAATGAAAGCAGAAGGAAACGACAACGGGGTAGGCCAAGAAAAACATGGGAAAAAACAGCTAGAAGAGATAGTAAGGGAAGAAATAGGTCTATTCATGAAGTGAAAGTGATGGCAAGAAACAGAAAAGAATTTAGAAAGTGGGGTAGAAGCTAAAAAATGTTTAGTGTAGTTAGTGAAACCCGACGCCTAAGGGCATAAGGGAAAGACAAAGAAGAAGAAGAAGTTGTTACTTTCAAACCTTTATTTATATTTATGCGAAATAGTAACATAGAAATATATAGCATAACAACTTAGCCTACTTTTCTTTAAACAATGCTAAAAATCTTTGAAATATAATTGTCCTGATTTATATAACCAATAAAAACACATGTATGTTGCAATGTTTCTCTATCTTCATGATCAATAACAGTATAACATAATTACCGGCTTCTGTCCACGTCTCTTGGATGTTGTGATAAAAGTAAAGCTGTGAAGCTATTTATTACACTTATTATTAGTTTTAGCCTCATATTGAATCATGGTAATGATGATGATGATGATGGCACATCACCGTGAAGATTTATGCTAACGTTCGGCTTCGTAAACTAATTTATAGTTTACAGTTTCTTCTCTGCTTTGGCGATCTCCCTTAATTTTTTCTGTGAACTGTTTTCTGCTTCCATTTTTCGATTCCCATACGCTCTATCTCCATCGTTACCTGACCGCACAATTTTTTGTTTTCCCTGAATGAAATGGGGGTACCTTACACTTAGTGTGTTGATCTAGTGACCTTAGCACCATCGACTAGCAAACGAACCACGCAGCAGTACACAGCGAAGGCATCACGAAGTTAGAGCAGGGAAGAAATGTGCCTTGCTGAAAGCTGTAAGCTATTTATCAATAATCCAAAAGATGCCGTCACTTAATATAAAAGCATCTAATAAATTCTTCAAACAAACACACCAAAAGACTTAGAAGCATGTACACGGAATCCCAAAATGTACTGACAGTTTTCAAAATTAAATAACTGTTTATTAGTTTCATATACTACAAAAACAAAACTTACATCTAAGAGTTGAAACATGGGAGTTTTTTTTTACTTGAAAATTGAAGTGGTCAAGGGGCTGCCTTCCTCCTCAACGCACTCTTGTAGGCGCCGTACAAAATCTCTCATTACTCATTACCTTTTCAGGATTGCAAACACTTCGAGGTCTTCCAGTCGATCTTTTGTTATTAATGTTGTCCAAAACTTGCCATTTCTCATTCCTCGCCAAAATAGTGTTGCGTGAAGGAGCCTCCCGACGTTGGAATTCATTCCGAAATGCTCGCTGAGTCGCAAGAATCGAATTTGTACTCAAATAATGTTGTTCTCTGAATGTCATTTTTTGGCAGTGGTCTATTATGATATGTTTTTCGGACTTTTTCCACTGTCTAGGGTATAATTCACACAACGTTTAGGGAGTTTTGTTCTACTCCCGTCTTCAGGACTAACCAGGAACACCTGAAGACGGGAGTAGAACAAAACTCCGGAAACGTTGTGTGAATTACACCCTAGACAGTGGAAAAAGTCCGAAAAACATATTATCTCAAATAATGTGTTACGCAAAAGATGCGTTGGTCGGTGGTATAATATCTCATGATAATTACTTTGACAACTGTCAACAAAACTCCCATGCTTCCTTGATAAGATCCCATTTGAGAAGTTGGAATTGCTTAATCTGTTCAAAAGTTGTTTAATTTTGAAAACCGTCAGCACATTTTGGGATTCCCTGTATAAGGTATAATTAGTATAAAAATAAAGAATCTCTAATTTAACAAATACTATATACATACATATATACAAAATACAATTATTACCGCCGATTGACATTAAAAGTGTGTTTTAATGACATTTGCGAAGACAGTAAACGTCCACTTGTACTGAATGATGGAAAAAGCGACACTTTAGTGCCTATCAAATGATAATAAGTATTTATTTTGACATAGAAACCTCATAACATTCAGAAATATTATGACTTTGCGATCGCGATAGCATTTGAAATAATCACAAAATTAATGTATTAACAGCAGAAATGCAGATTTACTGTCTTGGCTGGATTCTTATTGAACGTCAGTGCATCTTCCCTTTTTGTTCCATCTATTTAAACAAACTATTATTGCTTAACCAAAGCACCACTACCGAGTAAGTAAACTTAAAAATTAGGTAACACCGCTTGTAACCATAATAAAGTTACGAAAATGATAAGGTATTCTATTAGTATTTTGTTTCCATCGCAAACGTGTAGTTAATTTAGTCTTTCTGCAGTATTTCTAGACTTGAGTCCCAACCAGAACCCCTCATCAGGTAAAGGAATAAAACTTCTGGTACCTATCTGTATCGGAATTGTTGTTTTCTCGACAGGTACAATTTCGAATTTGCTGATAATTTCAGCTATGATTAGTTTGCTCTCAAGTAGAGCAAACCGTGAGCCTGAAACCAAATTGTCAAGTTAAAGTTTAAATTAGCCTTCACTTCTTACCAATGCAGTGTCGAGGCCCAGTTCCAAATGGCATGAAGGTGAATGGTTTGATGTTGTGTTTATTTTCATCACTGTATCTTTCCGGATCAAACCTATCAGGGTCTGGATAATACTGTGGATCGCGTTGCATGGAAAAAATTGGAACGTGGATAGTAGTTCCGACTTCCAAATGCAATGGTTGTTCACCAGGTTGATCTGCATCTATGGTGTATGGTCTCACCGACCTCCTGTCAGCAGCTATAAACGGTGGCCATTTTCGCAAGGTTTCTAAAACCACTCTAAAAATTCTTACTGTACACCAGCTGTAATTGAAAATTGATTACCTGTAATTACCATATCCAAATACTTCATGCCCAATAAAGCTTCATACGTAAAGCCATCTTTTGATTTTGCTAATGTCTCGTCAACTTCTCTTCGTAGCGTTTCTTGAACATCGGGATTGGTAGCCAGTTCATAGGCAGCGTATGACATTGTTGTAGAAACGCTTTCAACGCCAGCAAAGAAGAAAAGGAGAGCTTGTGCGGTTATATCTTCATCACTTATATCCGCCTTCTGGTGCTTTTGAACTTTTTCAGATGAAAATTCCTGCTGGACGGCAAATCCTGTATCTACAACCCTATTCTTATCATCGTCATGATTTAGGCGTCCCTTTCGAGCTTCCATTAACAGTTGAAGCATGTCTGGTCTGACTATTCCTTTTTCTTCGCGAATTTTTATTGAATCACTTATAAGTGTCCGAAAAAATTCACGAACGTTTTTAGTGTAAATATAAACCTTTAGTAACTGAAAATATAAGAAAGAAGTTAGGCTATTAGGTTCCAGAGCTGTTTATTATTATACACAATAAATATACAGCAGTGTCCAGCATATAAAGATATATTTAAAGTAAATTTAAACCATGATGGAAAGGCCGTAAAGCGTAAAATATACTTTAGGTAACGCTCAACATTGCTTCATTAAAGAAACATTTTGTGCAAGCTATATGATCTATCAGGGTGTTTGTAAAATATATATTTGTTGATGAAATTATTGCTGCGTAGTAAACGGCATTAAACTCCCACTATGTTATAAATAGAAAAGTGATGGACTAATTCTTTTCGTATGGGAAGTCAAACATTTATAATTTAGAATGAAAATATCAAGAAATAAAGATAAAGGTATTGAAATGTATGTATGTATTATCTGTTACCTCATTTATCTTGCGATGTTCAAAACAAAATTATATAACAGAAGAAGAAGCACAAGAGATGCAACGCCCATGGATAAATTATAAATTGCCATACAATAACAAGCCGGAAAAGAATGAGCACGACTCTCCCAATGTCTAAACAGGGCAACAAGAAGAAACCATCCAATTACAGGGAAATAAACGTACTTGATGCAGCGCTAACACTCGCGACTAAAATTATCACATATAATCTCATAACAGTGCAGCGGTGATGAATGACCTGAAAACGCCGGTCGTGCAAGAATCGGCCATAAACTAAAATGTGACACTAAATGCAGTGCTAAATCAACTAAAGAGTGAAATTCGTAATGTGGCAGGTCTGGTGAAAGAGTTAATAGATCTGTAATGTCAAATGTAATTTCTGTCGTCGAGTTGAACAATCAAAACTAACTCTCATAACGTGCACGATGAAATCTCTAACACAGCCGGGGTTATGTTGTAAACAAAACCTTCCGTTATTCCAAATAACAATAAACCAGAAAAGAGATAGTCAAGCCCGGTCGACAACACAGTCGTAAACGCTCGAACAGGAAAAGTTCTTTTCGACAGACGATTTCAATCTCTTGTGCTAAAATACAGCTGGACAATCCTATTGTACTGAATAGAATAGGGAATGTCCCTTCCATTCAGGGGAACCGTATATAAAGGCAGTAGCTTAGTTTTCGAGATCACTCAGTTATCACTTGTACTTTTACTGTAACTTAATATCACGTTTTCGGCATATTCCGACTTGTACGCATTGTGCTGAGTCGCAGACTGAGGTCAGATTTCAACGTCTTTTAATTAATAATTAATTCGGTATTGAAAACCGGGCTACTCAAATTCGTACTTGTACTTTAAATTAATATTATCGAATTTGTATATGTTGTATTCTGTTCGTGTGTTCTAAAGAAATAAAACGAATGTTATTGTATTCCACAAACGGTTGTATTCTACTGAACTTAATTCCGTAGTAATAAACAACGTAATGGTTCCAGTGACGCAACCACAGAATTGGTAACGCACGACAAAGTAATCAAAAGAGCATTAATTCTTTCCGGAAATTTTTTTTGAGTGCGTTCCAACGACGTAATAATTTGCCCTCGCGTTCAAATACTTTCCGGATATAAATTAATGCTCGAATGCAGATTCGGTAAGAAAATCGTAACGACACAAACCCTAAAAGGAAGTAATGTCTACCTACACAAAATTTCCAAGAAATTTTGCTGTTGTTTTGGTTACGGCTCGTGAACTAATTTTTCTATTAGTTATTAATGAGTGTCGTACAATTTTCACAAGAAAAATATATTCCCTCGTGACACTTGCAGACGAACGGCAAGGATTTAGATCTAGAATGTAATGTACAGGTGAAGTTTTCCTATTACAACAGATCGTAGAGTACTCAATTGAATGTAACAAACCTGTATATCTGTGTTTCGGTAAACTACAGTAAGCATTCGATAGATTTCAAGTTCAAGTCGTCGTACGACAGGAAGATTACCAATCAACCGCATAAAAACCATCAACCACATATAGGTATCTAAATAACAAAATTTCAGCTAACTAAAGTCGAATAAAAGCTAATTAAACCCATATCGGTCAACAATGAAATCAGTAATTCACTATTATTCAACACAGTTATACGGAAATTATGAAGAAAGTAAGAAAGTAAGATGGATATAAAATGTGTAACAAGGAAGTTAAAATTTACTGCTACGCTGAACGATGCTGCTCTTCTGGCGAATGATTTAAGATGATTTACAAAAATTATTGCTCATATTCAACATAGCCGGAAGGATATCAAACATGATTATATCTCAAGAAAAAGCTAAAGTGTGTGACTGCCTCAGTAAACCGCTTGCGATGTAAATTACAAGTACCTAGACGGGAAAGTAATTCGACAGTAAATAAATACTTGACAGATCGAAATATTCAACTATGGAAATGTTTAAAAGGAAGTCAGAGAAGAAGTGATAAAAGAATACAAAGTAACGGGCTGTCTTAATGATGATCTGGGATGCATGCTCAGACTGCTTTTCTAACTTTTAAAAATAACGTCTGTACAATAAAATAAATAAGTTATATAATCATTCGTTCATCTAGCAATTTAGGCTAGACTCCCGTGCACTATCCTGCTGATAATTCCGTGATAACATAGCAAGAATATAAAAAAGTAAACGACTTATGGCGCAACCAAATGGTGCGATATATCTAACAAAAATGATGATGATAACACAATTTAAACACCTGACAAACCGACTTTCAAACCCAAATAAAAAGTCAAGATGCCTCCTATCTACGTGCACAATGCAAGCGCTAATGGCTACTTGAAAATAGTATGGGATATTAAAAACAGTTAAAACTAAATTTTTGAAAAGATTCACTAAGAATTTTTTGGAATCAATGAATCGCAGGTGATTACCGCGAAATAACAAGACATTATACGGCCAACAATATAAAATATTACACCCTTTATAATCCTCGAATGAAACCAATAAAGAAGCAAATAAGATTATTAAAATAACAACTCTCTGCTATACAGTAGTAAATGTTGAGCCCAGGAAAAGCCCACAGACGCTCCACAATGTTTTAATTGTCAAAGATTTGGCCAGACCACAAATTGTTGTCACCTCGAACCAACATATATCAAATGTAAAGGTATTCATCTATACAAAGAAGGGCCTAAATGTCAGAAAGGCAACCACACTGTTAATTTCCGGGGGTGTAAATATTACCAGGGCATACTAAATAGGCTAAACCACAAACGCAATAGACCAAGACGACATGGAGCAGCTAATAATTATCAAACAGTTAACCCGCATCTGACATACGCCAATGCTGTAACCAACGCGGCAACACCCACTTCTGAATCGCCACTAATAGATATACCATCCTTAAACTTATGCTCAACCGAATAACTCCCCCTTAGAACAAATCAAATCCTTTGTAATACAAAATATCCTACCCAGCCTCCTCAATGGACTATAATTACTCAAGAATCCTTAGAAACTGGATACTCTTGAATTGAAATTTTAATGAACTGAAAAATCCAAGAGCCATTTTCATTAGTTTCCTAGAACGGCGAAAGATCGGCATGGCGTGTTACAGAAATGCACTTTAGTGATAATAATAGTTTTAAAATTCCCCACTATAATATATACCGAAAGGATTGAACGGGCAGTATTGCCTCCAGAGGTGTAGCGATATTACTAAAATGCCAATTTACACATTATCTCCTACCAGAGATGAATCCCAAGAGCCTGAAAGCCATGTCGATTAAGATGAAATGGGATGATTATCTAGACGTAAACCTGATATGTGCTTACAATCAGCCTAACACAATAATCATGGAAGAGGCTATCTCAGAAATATTCAGTGTTAATGAAGCAACCGTACTCTTGGGAAACGTTAACTGCAAAAACACCATGGGGATACAGGCAAACAATCCACATGGAGTGAAATTAAGTCAAATAACAGCATCCATGCAGTTCAAATATCACCACCATTCGAATACGCGTACTTCCCTTCCCGCCAAGACGACTTGCCTGATATATTAAATATTTCATTACATAAATACAGGGAGATCAATAAAAAAACCAATTAGGGCGGGCTCTGATATGTGTTATAGGTTTGGCAGTACTGAAGTGTATTGTCAGTCTATGTCAAATTCGAGAGGTTAATAGGTTAAGTTTTACGTCAGTCTATGTCAAACAACATACAAAACCTAACCTACTAATCTCGAATTTGACATAGACTGACAATACACTTCAGTACTGCCAAACGTATAACACATATCACAGCCTGCCCTAATTGGTTTTTTATTGATCTGTTGTTACTTATAAACCTATCAGAACTGGGCAGTAATTAATTACTTTGTAATTAAATTACTAATTAACTTTCTCTCTATTGATTTATCTTAGCATGAAATTACTTTTCAAAATATGGTAATTGTAATTGGTAATTGTCATATTTGTTATAAAGCACTTGGCAATTACTTTTTGAAAGTAAGTAATTACTACATTCAATTACTCAATTACTTCTGAGTAATTAAATTACTCTAAAGTATTTAAATAACTTTACAAGTAATTCAATTACGTGTGGTATTTTAAATTACACGCTGTAATTGAATTACTTTCTGGTAACTCAATTACTAAATTACTACCCTCGATTGCGTATTAAATCTCTACAACTCAAAAAATAGGACAAGGCCTAGATAAGTTATATGTTAAGCAAATGGCAAAAAAGCATTCCTGGAACAATATAAGTATAATTTATGATTTCCTATCACTAGTTGAATAACAGCGAGTGTTGTACACCAGCAAAGAGATATTTGGTATAGGCGTGTATGTTTCTAGATGAGATGTACATGTGTTTGTCTTGTGCAGTATAGGATGTGCAAGATGTAGCATTGTAGTTTGTTAATAATTGTGTAAGAAGCGAAAAATAGGTTTGTGGTAAGTTTACAATACAGAGTTAAGTACTGTAAAAATATCATTTAATTTTTTCCACAGCAATTGACAACAAATAGCTTCATTATACAGTATTGCTTCAGAATAATCCTTTATTAATTTTAATTTCCTTGTTTAAAACGATGTATTAGCACATGGCTATCTAAATACTACTAATACAATACGACAACAATTTCTAGTGAAAGTAATTGGAAAATTAACTTATGTTGTGCAATTACAATTACCTGCTAGCAGTAAGAGACTTGATAATACTGCACAACCACCTAAATATACAGGGTGTCTTGCTTTTTCACGCAATTTTTTTTGTAGATAGTAAATGTATTCTGATAAAAAAATGTTATATAGACTTATATTTTTTTAAGTCCTTAACAAGTTACAATATGTTGCAAAAGAAATACGAACATTTATTGATGTAACAAAACAAACAAAGGATAACAAATACATTATACTAAATTTTCAAAATGACCTCCACCAACTTCTATGTATTTCTGGCAGCGCGTCACGATGGCTTTTTACACAGGATTTAGAATTTCAACGTTACTTTTTAACATATTAAAAGCATTTTCGATCCGTTCTTATAATTCGTGTTTGGTGTCCACCGGTGTTCTGTACACTTCCACTCTCCCAAATATGAAAATCCAAAAGTGTAATATCTATCGAGCGAGGTGGCCACTGAACAGGTCCACCACGCCAACCCAATGCTGTTTTTAATAGATGTTTATCATGAGCTGGAGCACCATCTAACTAAAACCATCGATGTTGTCGATGAGAATTCGGCACATTGTTGATATATTTCGCGATATTTTAAAATTTAAAATTGCCGTAACTTGTTAAGAAGTCGAAAAATACAAAATCCGTAGGGCGTAGAGAACGCGAAGCAACACGTTGCAAAATGTAACCTACCCGTTCCTCGTACTGATATATCTACAGTGTCCGCCAAAAAGTCGGAATAATATGGGACAAATTTTTATTTTTGATTTTTCAAAAAAACTTTTTACGTCAATAATTTGTGCTTGTCTAAAAACCTATTTAGCCCTTATCATATATACCGAGTGATTTTTACTTCTTTAGAAAATTGAGTTTTTCGAAATTGTCAAAATCCGAAAAGTGCTATTTTTCGGAAACTAAGTAAGATTTCAATGAGATTTTTTAAAAACGTGTTATTTTTAGCGAACTAAACAATCTTAAGGCCAGAACCCCTAAATTTTTTTAACTTTAGCTAAAAATTAATTTTTCAATTTTTTCAATATTTTTCAAAATTTCACATATTAAGACTTAATATTAAAATTCAAATTTTTGTATGTGAAGACTTTAAAGATTTATAATTGGAAAAAATAATATAAAATGTTAATTACTTCTTTATATTTTTTATTAATTACCGAAAAGTAGTATGTTTGCATAATTTTTACGTTTTTATGCAAGGTGCTTTTTAGGAGAAATATTTTTCAATTCTAATTAATATCGATTTAAATGGCTTCAAGAAACTCTAATCTAGCCCTGTAAATGAATTACTGTTACAAAAATCCTGTAAATCTCCTCATTTAGACAACTGTAAAAGAACATTTACAAGATTTTTGTAACTGTAATTCATTAACAGGGCTAGATTCGAGTTTCTTGAAGCAATTTAAACATATATTAATTAGAATTGAAAAATATTTCTGCTTACATAAAAAACGTAAAAATTATGCAAACACTACTTTTCGGTAAATAATAAAAAAACTAAAGAAGTAATTAACATGTTATATTATTTTTTCCCACTATAAATCTTTCAAGTCTAAACATAAAAAAAAATTGAATTTTAATATCAAGTCTTGATATGTGAAATTTTGAAAAATATAAAAAAAACTGAAAAATTAATTTTCAGCTAAAGTTAATAAAATTAGGGGTTTTCTGGCCTTGAGATTGTTCAGTTCGCTAAAAATAACACGCTTTAAAAAAATATCATTGAAATCTTACTTAGTTTTCGAAAAATAGCACTTTTCGGATTTTGACAATTTCGAAAAACTCAATTTTCTAAAGAAGTAAAAATAAGTCGGTATATATGATAGGGGCTAAATAGGTTTTTAGACAAGCACAAATTATTGACGTAAAAAGTTTTTTTGAAAAATACAAAATAAAAATTTTCCCATATTATGCCGAATTTTTGGCGGACACTGTATATACATACATACCGTGTGCAACTGGATTCTGGTAGACCTCAAATATATTTTACAGTTAGGCTACTGTTTACGTGAAATTTGGGAAAGTGCTTATGTAAAGTAAAATACACAAATATTTATAAATTCCATTCAAATACCATTTCCGGTTTAACCGGAAATCACCTTAACCTGTTTATTTCCAATGGAACACCCTCTATATTTTTATATTTTTTTATTCACTCTTAAATTCTGAATCTAATGACGTATAACATGCCCATGTTTGAATCGACAGTTTTTTGTTTAATTAATAATGAAAACGAAAACATGTTTGCTATGAAACCTCACGATTTAAAACCAATAATATTTTGTTTACATTATGACCAACACACAAGTTTTGCGATACTATTCCAGATTAAGAAGTTGGAATTTCTTATTTTTTTTAAATTATATTGTTATTGAAATAAAATGTTTTTTCAGTTTCAATAAATGATGCAAATGTTGTTTACCTTTATTCTAATTTAATTTAAATTCAAACAAAACACTGACAACAGAAAGGTCATTTATGATACATTTATAAACTCAGAATTTGAAGACGAATTAAATTATGTAGAAATATACAGGGTGTTTTATTTGAAATAGTAAAGTTAAGGTAACATACTATATCGTAAAGATATATGTAAAAATACAAATGATATTTGGGGTCTACCAGAATTCAGTTACACCCGTTATATGTAATCCCGAATTATGCCATTTAACAGTACATAGCAAATTCGCGATGTGAACACAATGCGCTCACAGTAAATTGATAATTATGATGCTGAGTGTCGAAGTATTCTTGGAAAGTACGGAAGGGCGGTTTTCTTGGATGGGGGGTACCGTAAGTACCTCGAAATCATCATTAAAATACGAGAAGTCGGCATTAAAGTAATCCATTGTTTTACAATTTTTTTGTAGGTTGCGAGGCGACAGATAAACGTCAACCGACGTTAACATAACATACAAATCTTCTTCTTCCTCCTCTTATTATAGGCCAGTGGCCTGTTTTAAGTGGTTATATGAGCCCTCTTTGCCCTTAGGCCGGGTAGGTGGCTAGCATTGTCCGTCGAAAGTGAGGAAGAGTTCCCTTGTTTAGGGGTTAACGACTTCCACAGGTGTCAGCGTGGTAGCCGGAGAGCGTACGATTTTAAAATCCTTTTAGAGTCTGTCGGGATTCGAACCCGGGCCGGCCGCCTTAGATGCGAGCATTTGTTCGCTGGGCCATCCGCTCACCAGATGTTGGTTAAAATGTTGTAATTTCACGATTTCTCGATTTCAAATAAAACATAATGTACTCCTCGGCATTAAAGTTCCTTTTTATCCCTAATGTGGTTTATTTGCCTTGGCCCTACGGGCCTCGGCATTCGTGATAAAAAGTTAAACTTCAGTGCCTTGGTATACAAACTACTATCTCTTATTTCTAAGGGCCCAAAACAAAAATAAACTGATACCAACACAATATGATGCACTAGAATCCCTGATAGAAACTGTAAGTCGCTACGAATTAGCTGTCAAATACCTAACCTTCAAACGTCAAAGTCAACAGATAAGTAAGCATCTTAATTAAACTCTTTAAACGACCTGTTTCTTTCATAAAGTCATTACGACCAAGAGAAAGCACGCATAACTCGTTGTTATTTGGACCTTCGTATTATAGTAATTAAGTGCGTTTAAGGCAACTCAGGTGAGGCAGAATAAGCTTCAATTATATGCTAACGTCAAGATATGCGCAACAAATCTCTAAATAGTTAGCCGTAACAATACATATGAAAGTGTACATAGAATTTTCGACTTTAAATATGTTTACGAATTCATTCTTAAAATATTGCCGAATCATTTTGGGACACCCTGTATAGGTACCAACAACTAACAATAAAACCTTACCTTCGCTAACGTTGGGAACATAAGAAGGAAAATAAAGCGTAGTCCTTTGATTCCACCAAAATCTGTAATTTCTTTGCCCATTAAGTAGAATTCATTTTCCCTTTCCCCTAGTGAATCGCAAGTAACGCCAAAAGCTGTAGTAGCAATGACATCGTTGGTAAACCTAGTTAGAGTGTCTTTCATTTCTACCGTAATTACATTTTGATTGGATTTCAAGAAGTGATTGGAAAACTGTTTAGAGCAATCCTTCATTAGTTCGAACATCATTTTCATTTTACTACTTGTAAAAGACGGACTTAATGTTGATCTCATATCTTGCCATTGCTGAGCCCCTACAGTTACTAAGAATTACACAACATTAAGAAAAGTAGAATGATGCTAAAATACCTCTCATTGCCAAGAGATTTTTGCTCCAAAGCGGATCCACGTCGTCTGGAAGGAAATTGCTGTGATCGGGAAAAATGTCAAAATTCTTTACGGTAATCTGCCTGACCAAAATCGGATCTCGAATTAACAATACCGGCGCCGTAAAGTTATAGAACCCTACATATCTATAATTTATTTTTTTATTACTACATTGCATATTACCAGATTAGTAATTACCTGCTGTGCGGATAGGCATTATAAATGTCTTCTTGTATCCGTGCTTGCGAGCGTTTCTTGATGAAAAATAATCCCATATTTCCAACAAAGGGCCATGGCTTTATAAAAGGCACCCCTCGTTCTTCCCAATATTTGAAGGGTTTGAAACCTTGTCGGTATATAATTATTAATGACAATGCACACAGGAGAATTATAATCCACATTTTGCTGTACTACACTCAATCCGATGCTGACACAAGATTCACGTATAACTGCTTCAAGTATTTATTGATAATTACAGTACGGAATTAGCTTTATAATTTAAAAAAAAATGTTCTATTGCGCATTGCGTATCAAAGTCAACAACTACAATATTTACCGCTGACCGCGCAATCTCGCCGCGGAATTTGCAATACAAGGTCGTACGTTAGTCATCGAACTTGGGATTTGTTTAATGTTTACATTATAAGCTTTTGCGGATTGCTGTTAGATGCCAGTACCAAGGTAAATCGTAGAAATTTCCTAACATTATTTAATGGTATATCCTATTGTCAGCATGTCAGTATACATTAATTACTTGGGATTTGCCTGATATGATACCAACTTTTTGACATTTAAATGGATCACTTTATATTTCGCTTTTTGTGTGCTAATATGTAAAAAACGATTTGACTGTTTGGCATTGTTTACACTAGTTACGGACTGTAGTAAAAATAAAGCATGTTTTAAAACATAATTTAACCCTTTACCTCCTACTGGTTACGTCTGGTAACCAACAATTGAAAATGTAGTCTACTGTTTCCTGCTGGTGTTTTGGCGTAGTCACTATAAATAGGGCCGACTAGAAATTATTATTAAAAAAAAGAGTATGCTTGGCAACTTTGTTGAAATCAAAATTTTAAATAACAAACAAAGAGTAATAACGCCCTACCAGCAGAATTTTATACTAACGTGGACATGGCCATTCAAAAGATTGCATTTCATCTGGTTTAGGTTGCAAAAAAAAACACAGACTATATTTCTGTGGCAATGCTTTAAATGTTGATAATCGATGAATAAAACAAATCTGAATATCCGTTATAAACCACATAAATGAATTCAACATTTGACAAGTAAACCCAAAATTATGATTCTCCTGTTTAGTTTTTATATTACTTAATTTATTTACTCATTGCAGTGGCGTAACTATGGGGGGGTGGTATGGGTGTCGGAACACTCCCCAGAGGCTTTAGGAATAATTAAAATTCGTTTGAAACAATAAATCTAAAATTATATTTTAGTAATGTATAACTGAATATCAATTATTACATTCGGAATTCGGACTCGACCATTTTTAAAATCCGATCTCAATTTCTCAATGATTTTATTGTTTATAAATAAACAGTATATTTGCTTTCATTTCTATAGGACTTGCAGTAGGCCGTGGTTTAACTAATTTTTTACAGTCAAAATGACATTTAACATTTTGATAGGTTAGAGTTATTTCAAAGACAGGAATATCTTGCAATTTTGTTTTACAAGCAAGCTAAGTTGTTATTTATTTAGCAAATAATTATTTCTGACTTCTTTTGGTTAATAAGCAAATAAAATGGCACATTAGTTAATTTTAACTAATTAAATAGACGTCTATCAACATCAGTTAGTAAATTTTTAAATGTAACTAGGTGGTCTACACTGCCAAGAAGTTAAATAAGGCCTACCGCAAGTCCTAAAATCGGTTTAATTTTGGACCTAAAAATCATTTTCTCCTGAACATGCAATTGAAAAATAAAACACAAAATTAATCTGTTCTGTAAATCTTTATTATAACGATTTTTTAGTAGAATTCAGCGAAGCTATGAGCAGTTGGCCAATTCGTTTAATTATAACTACCCAGCAAACACAGTTAAATAACATTTACATATACACTATATAACATTGTTCTTTCAAATATTACATGTAACATCTCCAGGTTACCTATTACATGTTTGTTGCATGTAAGTTTCAATTTCCCACTCAATGTATTATAACTGCAATCTATCAACTACAAAATTTTGTTATATATCTGTAACAGTACAGGTATATCACTGATATTATGTAACTGTTTCAACAAGTAACATTGCTGTTATATGTTTGTTATGCAATGGTATTATTGTCGTTATGTAACATTTATATTACAGATTTATAACCGTTATATTTATTGTTATCAAGAGCTATAATACTGTCATGTCCTTATTTGTCAACCGTATATTGTAGTCATGTAACTTATGTAGGTACATGGTAATTTAAATTTGAGCCACATGGTTGACATTTTGATTATTACCTATATGAGCAATGTTTGATTTAAGTAGGCAACCTGAAAATCTTTTCCATTCTTTAAAATATAGCAATTGATTGTTATATAAGCAGCTTTGCCAAATATCAATCTAAACCTGTATATTTTACAAAACAAGCACGATACCAATGACGAGGCTCAGAAAGAAATCATCCCATCCTTACCATTGCTGTACAAACTGTAACCATAAGGTGGAAAAAACAAAAACCCATTTATTACATTAGTATTTTATTTTACTATAACACTATTGCACTACTACATTGCACTTCTGCAAAGCGCTGTTATTCAAATCGAAACTACTAGCTTCCTAGGTCTTCATTTTTAACATTCGGCATTTTATTCTCTGTAATATTACAACAGTGCAATGATAATAGATTGTTTAAAACAATGTTTAATCACAGTTTCTCATATAAACCTTTTGAGACCGAAGTGAGGTGCAATTTATATTTAAGTAACTCAATTTTACATTTTTTGTGGTACATTTGGCCCTTTATGAATGATCAGTGCTGCAGTGTTTCCTTGATAATTTTGGCTTTTACTTTTAGTGAATAATACATTCCAACAAATACTTGCATTTTCTTTTAAAACGCTATAAAATATGCCGGAGATATTTTAAAAGTCCTTATCTCACTAAGAATTTTTATAAACAATTTTATCAACAGGATCTTGATAGTGTGACAGTGTAGTTTTATAAAAATAACGTCGTCAAATTAACAGTTAAGGCTCTGTATTTTGATGACGCCACGAAAAAGGTTTTAATAAAAACTTTGGGAATAGAACGATTTCCATTAATAATTTTTATAAAAGCAGGCGTTTGTTTTATTGGATGTCAATGGCTAACTACAGCCTACTAGGGATTTAAAACTGCTGTGCGAACTTTTAACACTTAACCTCATTTTTGTCGTCTTGTGAATAACTTGTAATTTTCATTTAAATTTGATTTTTTAAGTAATTAAAAATGACGGGCATGTCATCTAACGACCAAATCACCACATCCATTTCAGCGTAAATCCACCTTATATGCGATTTCACATATAAACCTACCCCTAACCCAACATTTATCTGTAGTTTTGTTTTATTGGAAGATACGCATATTATATTAAACTTGTTGTAAGTCCTGTAAATAGTACATTTTTATTCACATATTATATAAGTTTTCTATTGTAACGCGAAAAAGACGAGCCTAAAAAAGGCTTGCAAAAGGGCCAAAAGGGGCAGCAACCGCAAACCAAAACACTGCAATCTAACCTCACTTTTCAGATTTGCTGCTGATCACGTTTTTATAAAAACTTTGGGCAAAATTTTGGCAGTGGGACATGCCTTAGACATATTTTGATGAAACGTGACGTCACTTGGCTTTTATAACAACTTTTTACAATTTTTGCAATGGGAGAGGAGCTTAAAAGTTAGCTGTAAAGGCAAATAAAGCAAGCTCACCTACACAAACAGAATAAAAGCTTTGGGTTCCAAAGGTTAATGAATATGCATAGAACATTAAATACTTACATTTATTTAATATTTACCTAAAGTAAAACCACTTGTAAATACAAATAACAAAGTTCCACATTGTTCTCCTGTCGGCAGGTTGCCAAAAGTAACAGAGAGAATACCGTTAGGAATTGGTAGCAATGTTATATAATAGATAGAGTTGAATCAACATTATTATATAGCAGTAATATAATAATGTTATATACCGGGTGACAATGAGACTAGGACCATGCCTATATCTTCTTTATTTATGACTCGATTTGGATAAAATTTTATATCAAGATACTAGACATAATTTCTGATTAGCCGATAGATATATTCAAAATGGCTGACATCCGGAAATGATACCAATTTTAATTTTTTAAATGGAACACCCTGTATATTTTATGTTTTTCTGATTCTATGAGTCAAATTACATATAATAGTCTTGCCAAATTTCAATTTTTTTAAACAACAAAATTATTTAAAAAAAATTTATTTTTACTACAGAAGGCCTTGACTTGAAATGTTTGTTTCTAATTGACTCTAGCAACTCTTAATAATAGCTATTTTATCAATAAGGTCAATAACAAACCTTTAATAAAAGAATATAATTTGCAAAACCCGTTTTTTAAGAAAAAGTCACTTTTTTTAAATGGCACCTACTAGGGGCCATCTTGCCATTAGATAGAAAATGTAATTACCAATCTAACGATATGCATCATGCACTACTTGATCTTTATCTGAAACTGAAAATTAATTAAAAAAATAAATTTTTTGTTTAAAAAAATTGAAATTTGGCAAGACTGTTATATGTAATTTGACTCGTAGATTCAGAAAAATATAAAATATACAGGGTGTTCTATTTAAAAAAACAAAGTTAGTATAATTTCCGGTAAAACCGGGAGTCAGCCATTTTGACTATATCTATCGGCCAATCATAAATTATGTCTAGTATCTTGGTATGAAATTTTATCAAAATCGATTCATAAATAAAGAAGATATAAGCATGGCCCTAGTCTCATTGTCACCCGGTATATGTAATCTCATTAAGTTACAAATCTGTTACGTGGAAAATATGTAACCGTGTTATATTGCAATGTTATATTTTTGTTATAAAACGAGTTATATAACAGCAATATAACAAAAATTACATAACATTAATTCTATATTTGTTATATTCCAGTTATGTATCACAAACATAACAATTGTTAGTTATATTATGAATAGACAATAGGCCCCCTGTGTAAAACTGCAAGCTTGCAACCTTGAACAATAATAGCTTCTTTATATGAACTGCAAGTCTGCAACCTTGAACGCACGTGGCTTCCTGTCTCACGCTCCCTTTTAGAGATAACGCTTATCTTAGCTGATTAGGCATAGTATATATACAAGTAGCTTGCACTTCTAAGTTAAGCTCCAGTCAGTCGATAAGTTCCATTGTGTTCGTATCATAGCTAGATGTAAGAAATTGTCCGGCGGCTAGCTGTGTGCTTCCAATGTTATATTTCATTGTAAAATAAAAATAAACGTTTTTTAAAAAGTCGTTTCGGCGGCCTTTTAATAAAACTTGTTAGTTAGCATTATTACTTTCGTGTTGCATAACATCAATATAACGTGTTTGTTGGGTACTTTTAATAATTACAAAAACTATTAATTTTGGACCTAAAAATCATTTTATCGAACGGAATTTCCTTTTTACTTCTCTCGTCTGAAAGATTGTAATCGCGAAAAAATCACCTTCCGAGACTTTTTCAGATCTTCACGTTTCAGGGTCCATAGATGAAAAAAACAGGTTTTCTCAATTCCGTCGATCTGTCTGCCTGTCTGTTGGCGGTATAACTCAAAAACTATTTGTCGGAGGAAGATGATATTTTGCATACACATAAAATATATACGTGGAATGAAATTGGAAAAATTTCAGACAAATATATACAGGGCGAGCACCTTAAAAAAATAACATTTTGTTTATTTTTACGTTAATTTTGAAATAGAAGGAAGTAATAATTTTCACATAGATCAGGCTTTACACTTGCCGAAAATAGGACTCAACAGATACAGGATAATGTCACAAAAGAGTGGAAACGTTTTAACAATAAGCCGTTTCCTTAAATAGAGGCGCGCGCCGCACTCATTTCAATTAGGCTCGATGGCGCAGTTCCACTTATTGATGCAAATTGGTTCGGTGTAAACCCATTTACAGATTTTACTTTCTGAATGACAAGTCTCTAAATTAGGATGTCAAATAATTTTTATTATGCCAGATATATTTTTGTCAGGAATTGATTTAATTATGACCCATTTTAATATTTCTACAAGCAAATTGCGCGCTACGCGCACGTGAAATAAGATACGCGAAAGGTCAGCCTCCGAGCCGAGCGCTAAGATAAGAAAAACAAAACCTAAACAAATATAAACATCGGCGAAGCCGGAATGTGAGATTTTATGTGGTGCCACAGACAGACAAACACACATTAAGGAAAATTATATTATAGATTATTGATTTTAGACCTAAAAATCAAATTGTCCTGAATAGGTTTATATTCATCATTCATTCATTAGCCTTCTTCAATCCAATTTCGGATGTAGGCCTCCCCTAGTTCTTTCCATCGTGTCCGGTTTTGAGCCACTCTCTTCCATGATAGAATAGGTTTATATACACTGCTCAAAAAAATTAGGGAAACACTTTTTTCAACCTGTTATTTTTTAAATAAGAGCACAAGGAAAATCAAATTTGGTATACTTCAACGGCATATATTTAACTAAAGAAAATGACGAAAACAATGTTACAACTCTTAGTTACTTCTAAGTTACACTTAAAAATTTAAATTAATAACGCAAAACAAAATGAAAACGACTGTCGTAGTATCGATGAGAGTCGGGTTTTCTGTGGATTGGTGGGGCTTAATACCGTGTATGCCCTTCACGAGCACGAATCACAAACCTGCGTGGCATGAATTAAGTTTCTCAAATGGAACTTTGAGTTTTTAAAAATTATTTATTTTTCGATGCACTAATTACAAATGTAAAAGAACAGAGTTTCGGTCTTAGATTTCAGTAACTAATGATACTGTATTGTGCGCTTTCCTACTTTTATACAATGCTAAGCTATTTGCTTAATGATAGAAAGTGAACGCTATAGGGCAAAGTCAAGTACATAACTCCTCCCTTCCTAAATCAGAAAATAAGGGTTCTTTTATTTTCTGTGGTATTGGTGTGGGTTTTTGATAACGAGGTTTAATAAATTTTATATAACTTAAAACCAAAATCACAATTAAAATTATAATTAAAAATAAAATGGTGTTAGTCCAAGAATGTGTTGAACCAGGGATATCATCCAAATCGGTTGTTGGTATATTTTTTATAATCGTTTTTAGTTGTTTTATGGCTTCACTGTTGATCTCGTTTAGATGCAGTGGTCGTATCTTCGTACTGAATTCTGGAGTGGTCATGTTGATAACAGGTAGATCGAAAGTAAATTCTTCGTGTATGGTTTCTTCAGGTTGGAACGTTTTTCCTTCTATACTTATCGCACAATCCTTTAATGAAATTAAAGAGGGGTTTTTAATTTCATATATTCCCTTGTTGTCACACTGTGGCTGTAGTTTTATAACTTGGGTTGGAATAACCAATACTTCCTTGGCATTGATTTGAGCTATACTTGATTCGTAAAGGTGGACTGGTGTTCCTGGGCATGAGTTTTTTCCTGTTCTTAACAATTCGGCTAAACATGGTTGACTCCGATGTAGGTTGGATTGGTGGCAGTAATAGAAATTTTCCACTTCTGGGCATTCTTCTGAGGTTGTCCAGTGTTCTTCAGTGTTAAGTAATAGGAAAGGTTGTTCAGGATTTATCATTAAGTTGGAAATAGGTACTGGGTACAGATGGAAGTATTTAAATTGTGAAGACACTATAGGAGCATGAATTTTGAATAATATTAAGTTATTTCGAATTAACACTTGTGTTGAAAATAAAAAGTAATAATTAACTGAATTTTGTAAAATAGGAACTTGCCTAATTTTATAGATGTCATTTAATTTTGATGTAACTAATTTTAGCTGTTTTGGTTCAATTATTGAACTGTGCAAAATATTCAAACGTGCAAATGATATTGCTGTTTCTATATTATTGATTAAATTTTGGATGGATTGTAATTGCGTTAGTAAATTATCAATTATATTTGAAACTGAAAATGCTTGTTCTAGTGCAATAACTTTCGTGAACTCCTTAGATAAATAGTTTAACTGATCGCGTAGAATTTTCTGATTCTCATTAAGGTTTTGAAAATTTGCCTCATATGTTTGCGTAATTTCTTGTATTAAAGATTTTTGACTTTTCAAATCGTTATGCATTTTATTATTATTATTTCTTAACATTGTCATATAAGAGTTGATGTGTTGTTCATCATCTGAGTCGAGAGTGCCAAAAAGCCATTTTGAAATTTTACCTATACCATTAATAACTCCTCGTTTTGCCCTGCGATTACTGGAGACTGTGTCTAATTTGTTTAATGTTACTGTAGTTAATGAAAGAGCATTAGCAATTTTATTTAGTAATAAAGTATTAAAGGGATTTTTTGTTTCTTTTCGATCTAGAGCATTATTTAATGACATTAACTCATTTTTTATTTTATTTAAAGATCTTTCAGGATGGGTTAGGTTTATATGGTATAAAAATGTATGTTTTGATGTGATTATTTTACTTTGTCCTATTTGAACTGGAAGAATTGGATTTTTTATTTCTTTTATTTTTATTGCAGATGCCAAGTTCAGGCTGATGAGTAGTGTGAAGATGATCATTTTTGTTTTCGTCCTGAAACACGTTGAGGTTTTAGAATCTTATTATGATAAACCTTATTGTTTGATTTAATTTTATTATCATTAATTAAAATTGGATTGTCTAATTTTTCATAAGGCTTAACTGTTTTTCGATGTGAAGCATCTCTTTTCTTAGTTTTATACAAGTCTTGTGTGACATCAATTTCAATTGATTGCTGCCTATTTTTGTTGTGATTGTTTAGATGTTTTTGTTGATTTACTTGAAGTTTTTCTGATATTAATGTATTTAGTGTTTTTAAATTTTCAACGTGGTCTTGAAGATATTGAGTTAATTTGGTTTGTTCATCTATTTCAAAAGGATTCTTATAATTTAACTTTCCTCGAGTTATCTGGAAAGGGGTATAATTTGTGGAACTATGTATCGAATTATTGTAGGAGAGTAACGCGTAATTCATAAGAGTATCAATAGTTTCTTGAGGTTTTGTAGTTTTCAAAGTTAGAATAGTTTCTGCTAATGTTGAATGAAATCTTTCAATAGGACTATTGCTGTTAGGGTTATAAAGTGTGGTGTAATGAATTTCGATTTGGTGTGCTCTACATAAGCCTTGAATTACTTCATTTTTCCATTCGTGTCCATTGTCTGTAGTAATTTTTCTGGGAATACCAAAATGATTAAAGAATTGTAGTAATTTATTTGCTACTTCAATTGAATTGAGGGCTTTTATGGGATATGCCTGTCCTAGTTTTGAAAAACTGTCTATTATTGTTACAAAATATTGTCCATGAGTTTTATATGTGTCTGCATAGAGATGATCAAAAGATTCACAACCGATAGGAGTGGGTTTAAACACAAGTTTTGTTGGATGTCTTTCGTATTTAGTCTCCTGACAGATCTCGCATGAATTTACATACTCTTTTACATCTTGGTCTAATTTTGGCCAATAATATATACGTTTTATTGCTTTTAAATTTTCTTGAATACCGCGATGACTTGGATTTGTTTCGTGATAATTTTGAATCAGTTGCTTTTGTTCAATTTCATCGGTAACATCGGTTAATATGACATTAGATATGTATAATGTAAAAGCTTTATTTTTAAATAAATCTCTAACTATTTTAAGAAAATTGATTTCTAAATTTTTATTTTCAAAATGAATACAATACGTTTGTTGAGGTACCATATTTTCTTTTATAAATTTTATAAAGGGTTCATAATTTTCGTTTTCAGGGATGTTGAGTTTTATTCGAGTTTTGTCGAATATTTTATTTTTATTAATTGAAACTTTTTCGTTTTTTGAGGGAGATATAATTATTTGATTTTTATAAACATTTAAAGGTTTTTCCGTATAAGGTGCTTCAATAATGGGGTTTTCTTGGTTAGTATGTACTGTATTGTTTTCGTCTGTTTCTATTGGGGTTACATTTGCTGGTTTAAGAAGAACATTTTGATGAATTATTACTTTATTATCATTACTTGATAGTGAGGGGCTAAGGGTTTCAGAAGGGAACTCCTTGTCTATTAATTTTTCTATTTCTTCAGCATTTAGATAAAAATCTTCAGGGTCTGGTGGACCGACTATTAAGGATATGTTGTCATCTGTGTTAGATTCTATGGGATTAATTTCAACACGTGAAAGTGCATCAGCGTTTGTATTAAGTTTACCTTTTTTGTAAATTATTTCATAATCGTATTCTTCAAGTTTAAGTCGCCAGCGGACTAATTTTGAATTGGGTTCTTTAAGAGAAAATAACCACTGAAGAGGTTTATGATCACTGATTATTTTAAACTTTATTCCAAATAAATATGGACGAAAATACTTTACAGCCCAGACAATGGCCAAAAGTTCTTTTTCAATAGTACTGTAATTAACTTCAGTTGGATTCAAGGTTCGAGATGCATAAGCTATTGGAAGATCTGTTCCTACAGGACCTTGTGAGAGGACGGCTCCGATAGCAAAGTTAGATGCGTCTGTAGTTAAATTAAAAGGTTTTGAGAAATCGGGATACTGTAAAATTGGGTCATTCATTAATACTTGTTTGCAAATGTTAAAAGAATTTACAAATTCAGGTGTGTGCTCAATCTTAATGTTTTTCTTTAAGCAGTGTGTCATGGGTTTTGTTAATTTTGCAAAATTTTTAATAAACTTCCTGTAATATCCAATTAGTCCAAGGAATGATTTTATTTCCTTGGCTGTCTTGGGAATTGGAAAGTTTTTTATAGCACTAACCTTTTTTGGGTTAGGGCGAATACCTTCAGGGGTTATTACATGACCTAAAAATTCAACAGATTTACAAAGGAATTCAGATTTATCTAACTGGATTTTCAACCTAGCTTCTTTCAATTTTTCGAGAACCTGTTTTAGATTATTAATGTGCTCTTGTAGTGATGTTGAAAAGATTATTATGTCATCCATGTATACTAAGCAAATTTTGTTTTGTAAATCTTTTAATACATTGTCCATGACTCGTTGGAACGTGGCAGGGGCATTTTTGAGACCAAAGGGCATTCTAATATACTCAAAATGTCCATGTTCTACATTAAAGGCCGTTTTGGGAATCGAGTCAGGGTGCACCTCAATTTGATGAAATCCGGATGCTAAGTCGAGGGTTGTGAAATATTGACATCTTCCTAATTTATCGAGTATATCGGTAATATTAGGAAGTGGATAACGGTCATCTATAGTTTTTTCATTAATTTTTCTATAATCCACAACTATACGCCATTTCTGTTTTCCACTAGCATCAAGTTTTTTTGGCACAATCCAAATGGGGGAACTCCAAGGAGATTGTGAAGGTCTAATTATTCCGTCTTGTAACATTTTGGAAATTTGTTGCTGAACTTCTGCTTTATGCACATGTGGGTATCTATATGATTTTGTGTGTACAGGAATTTCATCTGATGTTTTAATTTCATGTTTTATTTGATTAGTGAAAGTTAATTTATCGTTAGGTTGATGTAATATATCTTTATACTTAGTTAATAATGTTTTTAATGCTTTTGTTTCTTCTGAATTTAAATGATCAGTTCTGATATTTGAAAAATCAAAATCGGAATTTTCTAAGTTTTGAGAATGAGTGATTTCTTCAATGTTAAAGCATTCGAAAAGAGTATCGCAATATTTTGTAGCAAATGGTCGCAAGAAATTTTCATCAAATTCGATTATTTCAGTTTTTGAAGTTGGGTTAATAAATTCTAAAGTTGTTAATCCATTTTGAATATTTAAAAGTCCTTCTGGAATTATAATAATATCATTACTAATTTGTTTGATTATAATTTGTTGATCAGGTATGTTTGTTTTAATTTGTTTTAATACGGATGTGAAAGGGGGCACTTCTATCTTTTGTGAATTAAAATCTTTTCTATAGTGCAATGGAATTTGAATTTGGTTATTGAATAATATTTTATTTTGTAGGTCAATATTAAGCCCTAACTTTCTTAAATCTCTGATGCCTATTATGCCATCGAAATAATCATGAAAATTAAACAATATAAATTCTAAATTTCCGTTCAGAGGTTCAAATTCTTTAAACAAACGAATGTGAGCTTTAAATTTAGAATCACGTTTTCCTGCACAAGTAATTATAGGAGTATCAGACTTGAAAATTGTTTCGGGAAAGTAACGTTCTGCTATGTATGGTCTAATAATGGAAGGATGACAACCAGTGTCAATTAGTAGTTTAATGGGTGGAAATTTTATTTGAATGTATGGTAACGAGTTTGGTGTAAAGTTATTCAAATCTACGTGTCTTCTGGTGGAAAGCTGGTTTCTGGAAAATTTTGATCATTATTTAACGATGTTTGCTCGGTTTCTATGCCAAATTGATAATCGGTATTTCCACAAGCAGACTCATATGCAGGGTCACATAAATAATTAGTTTGTTGGTACAAGGACGTATCATGTCGTTCATAGTCATATTCCGTGTCATTGTATGGGTCACTAATGTCTGATTCTGAGGTTTCTACGTTAGTTAATTCTTGTGATATAAAATTACGCGGTCCAGTTGGTCGAAAATAATTATTTGTATTAAATTTCCCTGATGTTAGACGTGAATTAATGGACATTGGTTCTGGTTTATTTTGAGGTTTATGGGAATTTTTCGGAGAAAACACATTAGTTGACTTTCCAAAGACTTGGCTATTAGTGGGAAAGTTTTGGGGAATTTGCCTACTTTGAATGTTTATGGGTTGACTAGGAAATTGTGGTCTATAATTAAAATTATGCGGAATTTGTTTTTGAAAATATGATGTTTGATTTGAATTTGGTAAAGGTATTTGGAAATTCTGTAAATTTGGGTTCCTATAACCGAATTTATGTAGATTTTGTCTGTGATTAAAATCTCTATTCTGAATTTTGTTTGTTTGAGTACTAGGCTGAGGTTGATATCTGTAATTAATCTGTTGTTCCATTGACGTATGATTAATAACTAGAGTAGTAGCTTCTTCTATATCTTTAGGTTTTTTCAACATTAATAAGGTTCTTAGTTCAGAATTAGTGTTTGATATTAATACTGTAACAGCAGTTACCTCATTTTGAGAAATCAGAGCACTTTTCGTAGCTTGGTTTAATTGGGAATCGGAATTAATTTTAAGGTTTAAACGCATTTTTAAAACTTTAAGTCTTTCTAAAAAATCTATAATATTCTCGTTTTTATGTCTAGTTAAAAATATAAATTGTTGTTGTAATACATTTCTGTCTAAACGATCTCCAAACTTATTTCTAAGGGCACTTTTAATTTCGGGCCAGGTAGTTAAATCAGGTCTACATAAAATAAAATCACCTGCTTCGTCAACAATTTTTGAACAAATCGAGGCAAATACGAATTCACTTAAGCTATTATCGCTGGTAGCTCCATAACGATTAAAAAATTTATCAACTGCGTTTAAAAATGATTCTAAATGGTCACTACGACCCGCAAATGGTCTAATAGTGTTTGCAATTTCTTTTGCAGCTTGAATAGTTGCCATATCGTCCAAGATACTAATTTTACTTAAGGAGTTTGTCAAACTATCTATAGAATTATCAGCAAGGGACATAAAGTTAAATTATTTTCAACGACAAATATGAAAGAAAAATATTCTCTTTTCACTTGTCTAAAAGTGAGAAAATAAATTTATATATTCAAAATTCACAATGGGGATAGGAAAAAATAAAAAGGAACTCAACACTTACTTTTTCGAAGTTTTCAGAGCCCAAGTTTTCTTCCTGAGGTGTAGATTCTTTTGGATCCAAAAAATAGGTTGAAACCAACGACGAAAAACGAATTTCTTCTTAATGTTCGCCCTTTTGGATCCTACCGACTGCGCCAATTAAGTTTCTCAAATGGAACTTTGAGTTTTTAAAAATTATTTATTTTTCGATGCACTAATTACAAATGTAAAAGAACAGAGTTTCGGTCTTAGATTTCAGTAACTAATGATACTGTATTGTGCGCTTTCCTACTTTTATACAATGCTAAGCTATTTGCTTAATGATAGAAAGTGAACGCTATAGGGCAAAGTCAAGTACATAACTCATGCTTAAAATGAATTCTGCAGAGTGGGTATGATACAATTTAAAAAAACACTTAGTCTCCCTCTAAATATATGTATTAAAGAATAACGACGATTGTTTCAGACGAAACAAATTCTTATCTTAAAACGGTCATCATCTGGTCAACTAAAATTAAACTGCAAAAAGAGAGAGACAATATTACTTCTAATAGTAAAATGTTATATCAATGTGTTAAATTTAGCTTAAACTACAATTGGCGCTTAATTTAAAGATCTTAAACTTACAGATCGAATAAAAAATTGTGCAAGATACATAGCATTAAAATTGATACAACCACTAATTATTTCGAATCGTACAAACTATCTACAATTGCATTCAGTTGAACTTTATAATGAGAGAAAGGTCCAGAAACTCGCAAGAAGAATCAAATTGATTAATATTCAAAAAAATATTCAAAATGTTATTGTTATTCCAGCGAGTATTTTCATTAACACAGTTAACATTCTTATTCAAATAATCAACTTGAACTTCAAAATGTTCAATCAAAACAAATTTTTTGAATTTGCCATCAAATATGCCTAATGTCTGATCAATATCTTAAATAGCCAATTTAAAAATGCCTTTCAACTCATTTTTACTTCCCTCGTCTGAAAGATGAAGGAAGTATTGTAATCACGAAAAAATCACCTTCCCAGATTTCTTCAGATCTTCACTTCACGGTCCCTAGATGACGAAAAACAGGTTTTCTCAATTACGTCTGTCTGTCTGTCTGTCTGTCTGTCTGTTGGCGATAACTCAAAAACTATTTCTTGGAGGAAGACGATATTTTGCATACATATTATGTATCTACCTAACATGGAACCGAAAAAATTTTAGACAATTATATACAGGGTGAGTACTTTAAAAAAATAAAAGTTTGTTATTTTTTGCTTGAACTCAGAAATACATAAAAGTAATAATTTGTATAGTATTCCAACCAAAAATTGGAAAGCTATTTAAAATCCAGTACACCATGTCATGTCTAAGTTGGTTTCATACAATCAGTAAATAATATTCTAATCTCAATCAGCTTTCAAGTAATGACAGTTCATCTGCAAATTGTACATTAACTGTTTTGTTAAGGCATTGTAACATTGTGCATGATTTAAGTAGGTACTAGTTGAGTTTTTAGAACCGTATAGTAGCCTAGAAAATTTAAAAAAACGTATATATCTTCCACTGTCACTGAATGACAATCAAACAGTAATTTTATGAATTAAATTACGAAGTGACTTACTGTTTTCAATGCTGGCCTGATTTTAAATAGCTTTCCAATTTCTGGTTGGAATACTATACATAGCGTAGACTTTATCCTTCACAAAAATTGGACCTAACAGATACAGAATAAATGTTCTACAAGTCAAAGAATAACTGCGTTATGTTGACCTTTTTAGGTCGCGAGCCGCATAAATGCGTAAATCCCAAACCTTCAAATAGACGGGAAACGCATATTTGGGCGAGACATCGACGTATATCGTAAAAACTATTGCACATAAATATATACATCCTGCGTATGATATGCTTAAAAAGAAATAAAGAAATTTTTAGTGAAAGAACTATCTGCATTGGTTTATTGATGTAAAAAATATAATTAATTCTCATTGTCTGATTTGGCTGGAACGCACCTCGTTTCGGCACGAAACTTAAGACATGCCCAGCGTGAAGGTTAAGCCAGCTGAAACGCAACCATATAAACAGGGCTCCGTAAGGTTGCAAGAAATTAATCAACGATTTGTTCGCACTCGCAAGTATCGCGGTTCAAATCCCTCCGGTAAGCAATTTTTTTTGTTTGAAAATTTATTTAATTTATTAGAAACGCGAAGATATTTTTACTCCTAACTTAATTTCATTTTTAAAATTGTTTATTGTCACAATGTCGATGAGGGAAGTTCTGAGTAAAGCCTTTTACAGATTTTTTTATTTGTATTTTACTCATTCAAACTTATTTCAAAATTAATAATTCCAGTTTGAACTACAAACATTGTGAAACATTTTTTTAACTTATGTATATTTTCTTAGAACAAAATTCCTTTAATTTTAATAACAAATTTTATAAATAGCGTGACGGTCTCACTGTGGGAGAGAACCTTAGTCTTTGGGTAGCTGACATCTTCCGTGATGATAGTAGCTAATATAAAAGTAATATCATGTTTTTAATCCATATAGTTAGTTATTTTTTATACGTTGACGATATTTTAGTGATATTTAATGTTAGTATGTTAAACTAAGACCTTCTTTTTAATTTTAATAATGACATCTACCATAGAATAAAAGCAGAGACATGTTGGGCCAAAATTGTTGCTCCTCAAGTGTGATTGATTTTTCTTTACTACTAATCTGTAATATCTAAATGCAGCCGTCATTTAGCTGTTTAACTACCTCCATTCCAAAAACAAAAATTAAGTTCGTCCATACACCAAAGACGTTGTCAAACCTGGAAAGCTTGTATAAATCCGGCAAAAGAAATGTCGACGCGTACCACAAAAGGCATATAGCATCCACACTTTGAATTACACCGCACTATTAACTTACTGAAAGCTGTCTATCTTCTAAATGTCCCACGTCCAGACGTTGATCGTAAAATGTTTCTTCCACTCTCATAAAACCAGTGGCGGCGTTGGCGTATTTCAAACCGACATAAAAATTATTAACTACAAAACCTTTTAGATGTTATTGCCATTAAGTAGCGCCCGAAGGGCAAACTGTAGTAAAATGTTGATGTACGCAAGCGTGAATAACGCGCAAATCTATGCCTAGCTCTTAATAGTTTTCCATATTTGAAACTATAAACAACATTTTACGTCGAGAATCAACCAATATGGCGGTAGCATATAGGAGTGTGCTGGTTTACAAACTGTAATATTTCTCTTCTGTAGATAATGTCGTCAGGCGTTTTTACTACCAATTCTATTCTGCAGGTGCAATAAGCATTTACGAATGCGAACTTCAAGTAGAACTGAATCTCAAACAAAACGATTGGCAGATCGAGGCGTGAATGACACGACACCTGGACTTGAATTTGACAGCTCCCCACGGCGATGCCTTTATAATTGCAACATCTAATGACACAGACTCTTCACCACCACAATATAGTTGGCCACAGTTTACACCCTTTGTGAAGGCCACCGGCCACTATTTCAACGCTTCTGTCCGCTTTGGTTCGCCAAGGAATGATTTTTTTTATTTGCTAAGGGGTCGCACTTGTAAAAACTAGCTCGCCCAGCGACGAAGCCACTTTACACGGCCAGCATCAACAAGCTTCCTTGTTAAGCCCCGCATCGACTAACGCTTTCGCACTAAAACTGATACTTTTTTCTTCTTGTCCTCCATGTTAAATATGTTCATAACAGAAAAAAACAAAGAACATATGTGCAAAAAGCGGATGTATATTAATATGTTGTCCCAAACACACACAGGCGTGCCAGGTCAAACCCATTACAAGTTTAAAAATACAGATTTTGAAAATATATTAAACGCTACAAAAATTTTACATACTTCTTTCTATAATATAAAAAATTTTTGTTTTGCATAAATTATTTGGAAGCTGATGATTATGCTTTGTTCTTCTTACTAAAAACCCTTTATTATCCAACAGCTGATTATTTGAACTCTGTTTATTAAATCGTTTAGATAAATACAAAAAGTAGACCCCACAACCGTAGGTGTGCAGCTTTCTGGTGCTTGTAACTGAGATTGCCATATGTGACGATTGGCCTGAGACCGGGTTTTCTAAAGTAACATTGCAAATTGTCGTCGAAGTCGAGTATTCCTATTCAGCAATGTATAAAGCTGTGTTATGTCAAGCATAAGCCTGGTTCAATTTTTCCAGGTTAGACCGATCTCCATGTGCTCTCCCACGTACTTTTCCGCTTCATATTTTTATATTCGGATGGTTGTTAATGCGTTTTAGTGTGAATATGTTTGCTGTGCACTTGAATAGGTCCAAATAGGTTTAATTTTATGCACCGTCAGCTGATAAAGTTGATGGTTGAATGTAAGTGGTTTATGGCTGTTATCAAGGCTTTCTGCAGCGCTCTTACCATATTATTACCTGTAAAAATATTAAGAGTTGGAATGATGTGCAAGAAGCTATTGAAAAAAATTCGTCATAACATGCTATTCTAATGTACTCCTGCTCGATTAAATAGCGTTATTAATTGATGCGCACTGTTAATTTGGTGTCAGTTGAGCTTCGTCCATGGATGATTTTTGATGCTATGAAATAACTTCTTCTAGGAGCTTTGATGATGCAAGGAGGAGACTTATAGCACGGTAGTTGCTGCAATATATTTTGTTTTAGTCTTGTTTGACACATTAGTGTGTGGAAAAAATTCCACGTTTTGGGAAAGTAAAAAATTCTCATGCAAAAGTTAATTAAGATGATCAAGGGTGCGAGCGTCTTGTTGAGCTCTAAGCTAGGCGATCAGATTCGAGTTCGGTTGTTACATTTTGCTGAACTAGATAGTGGAAGATGATCATACCTATATGGGAAACAGGTAAATTCGTTTGAAGTGGTATTTGAAATTGATGAGGCGCTGCAAGGTTTACAAGCTTGGTTCCACTAGGGCTATCAGTGCTACATCACCAACACGTAGTTTTGCTGATTGCTTTCTTATTACTAGCGTTTGGCAAGATGTATCAAATACGTTAATAGCATAGGTCGCTATTGGAGTTTTGTTGTGATGCTCATATGCACAACCCTTTTGATTTGTAGTAATTGAAATGGTTCCGAAACTACTTCAGTTGCTGTTTGATAACGATAGCTACTCCGCCATAAGTAGTCGTTAACCATCTGACGTTGCGCTGATTATGAAGGATTCGCCCTAGGAAAGATTGGTTTTCGTCCAAAACCGATATAAATATTGATATTGCTGTTTCAATTAGGTATTACTAGATTATCAGGTTATCCATTAAATATAATTAAAAGTATGTGTGTCCTTGTCATTATGAATGATTTTATTTGTGTGACATGATGATAATGCTGAGTCGCTTAACAAATTTTAATATGTTGTCTAGGAGAGGATTTGGGGGTTTGTTAATTCCTTGAAATTCAGATCGGGTAACATTGTTGAAGAGGTTAGGACTACTATATACACGTTTTTATTGTATATGTAATAGAAATGCGTAGATATAAAGGTTTTTTGAGTTGGGGATAACATCTGCAGCTCGCAGAATGTTCACTTTCACAGTTGACACAACGTGGTGGTTTGTTAGTTGTTTTTGCAGTTATTTAGTGAATGCTCTTTCAAGCACCTAACACATCTTGGTTTCCTTCTTATTTTGTATATATCATTGGCCGATTCATTTGCTAGCAGTAGAACCACACAAACGTATTGCAGTTTCCGAGAGGAAAGTCGGTACATGTTTAATTACTACTGATCCATTTTCATCCGCATTCTAGAAAGTGTGGAACTCGATTGCATTCTTCACGTAGAATTCAGTGAGCGCTTTGTAGCCTTCCATAGAGAAATGTTGTTATTAATTTGTAGAAGGGGTCTACCATTGTATTGTAATCTAGAATCTTTTTTTAATTAGAAATAGATGTGCTGTCTATCTACATCCCACAACACTACAATAAGCTTTACAACAACCTTAATAATTTAGTGTCCTTAAGAAAATTAATTAGTTTTGCAGTTGATTTGACTGCGCCGTTGAGGTTATTACCTATTCCATAGTCTAATGTGGCTGTATGGTACGTATCTGGAACACTAACACAAGATATGCACAGCACTAAGGCATATGTTACACTCGATACATTTTGGTTTATCATTTTCGTATTGCTTTGGGATATGTAAAACTATGTCGCTGATAGGGCTGATCAATTTTGGCTGCAATTCAAGCTAAGTTTTCCTAATTTTGGAAAGTGCTACAAATGCTTCCTCTTTAACTTATTGTGTTTCGAAGCAAAGAAATGTATTGTGTGTAAGTATAATTATGATCGCATTTGGTAAGTATGTTGCTTTGCATCATACTTGATCTCTTAGTCTCAGGGACCGATTGAACTAACAGGAATAGGATGGTGTCAGCTCTCAACGAGCTGATTAAAGCGCGATTTCATAATCCAGTAAGTCTTTATTAATCACTGCAACAATACAGCTACAGTTTTCGAATTACTAGATAAACCGACTACACGTTGTCCTCTCTAATTGTATCCTACGAGATACCTACCAGGTCCGCTATCTTCAACTTGTAGGTATATTAAAAAATTATTATATGGTGGTAGAGGATCTATTGCGCCTTTAGAGACTATTGTCTTGGCTGCAGTGCCCATGACATCAGCCACCGCTTGAGCAAATTTGTGTGCAAGATCCAAGTCTGAATCATCTTCAACGTATACCTCTTTAAGGCCTTCTACTATTTCGTCCTTTTGTTCTGAGGTCATACCATCGTATTCCAAAACATCCACAGTAATCTAAAACCATGAATACAGAAACAAATTAGGCAAATAAACGTTTTTATCGGTTTCAGGATATTAAGCCTTTGTTTACATATACAAAGGTAGACTGGTAACTAGATCATAACTTATCTGTAGGGTTAAAGAATATTACCCTACATGGCAACCATAACCATATAGCAACCGATAAACTATTGAACAAATCACGGATGTTATGAATCATAACTGCCTTAGAAGTTTTAAAATCCTCGCTCTACGAGCTCGGAATTCAAAACATCTGCGGCAGTTATGATACTCATAACATTCCTAAATATGTTAATAGCTATAACATCTCCCCAATATATTTCGTATTGTTTCTATCCCAGTCATTAAGAATTGTTCGTACAAAAAACCTATAGCTTTAGAAAGAAAATCATAGACATTACATCAACTCATTTTTTTTACTTGTGCCTTAATCGCTCTTACAAAGAGATTATACTTGAAATTTGGATGTTGAGAACAAGCCAGTGGTCTGAACTAAACGGTACAACAGGCCAACCAGCAATTATGTTAATATCTAGTACATTACATGTGCAGACAACTTTGAACAACAATATTTAAGAAACTATCCAAGGAAAACATAAAATACAAACCTCTTCACTGGACGATGAAACACTTTCAGAACTAGATTTGCTCGCTCTAGCATCTGAAAAAAATATGTCTATGATTAGTTTCCAGATAATACACCAATGATATAAGTAGTATTATTTTGGTACATACAAGCGACAGCGGCGCCTTTGGGTTTGGCGCATACACCCAAAACTAAGCACACAACCAAAACCACTATAGCTTTCATCTTTGCGATTGCTGCGGTTACTACTGTTCAGATGGAATTTTAACTCCCTTTATATACATAGCGAATAATTGTTACGATTTCATGCATCAATTGTTTATTGTTTATTTATCATTTGCCTCGGATGACAACGTATTGCAAAATTTATTTAGATATTAATTTCTTAATATAATTATCGTCCAGGTAATTGTTATCAATTTACTATATAAATGTTATTCAGAATTTGCTACGGCTCAGCTTTACAGCTTTTATTTTTACTTATGTCCACTCTTTCCTGTTTATTGCTTTTTTACTGCGGCATTGTTTTGTCAATCAATTAATGCACTGCCAAAAATGCATTGGCGTGCGTAATTACATATGAACTGAGTGGTGAGTTCATTAACTCGCAACCAAATTAGTCAATTTCAAGTTGTAACGAATTGCAAAACTAATTCGATTATAACTATAGTGTGTGTTCTACTTTCAACTGATATGGATATTGTTCAACTCAGATTTATTTATCATTAAATTGAGAATATTATTTATGAAGATTATTTCCATTAAGCCAAATTGGAGACTGAAATTTTATCGCAAAACACTCTACTAGCAATGAATCACAGCTTTTCTCCTATTAAAGAAAAGTAAAGTAACGCCATATTCCAAATACTTACAGATATAGATTAAGTTTTCGCCAAAACGACGAATTAAAAACAGGAGGAAATCCAAAGAAAAGAAGGAAGGCAGTAGCTCAAGTGAAAGTAGTTACTACATCAGATCGTGGGTGGCCAGCGGACATTTTATTTCAAAAGAAAAACCTACCATATTCCGAAGTCATTAGGCTTTGGCGATGACGATTGCGTCGGTAGAGAGTTGCATACGGCGTCACATCCCAAGAATGTTCGGAGAAGTTAAAGCCAGTAGTAAATAAAAATAAAATAGAAGTATCTGAAATGGGGAATAAAAGGGATGACTATCGCTTCAAGTTTTAATTGTATAAATACAACCATAGCAAACAGTAACAAAAAAAAAAAGAGAAACTATACTATTCCCTGCAAATAGTACCGTTGGTGTCATATAGTAGTGAAGCTAGTGGAGAAGTTCCGGAGGCAACAAGAAAAATATATTAAAAATGATCCACAGCACAAATTGAACAAAAAAAAACACCAAAAGTTTAGCAGACAGGTATAATAGTACGGTTGCATAAAAAGGGCGACGTAAGAGAATACGTAAATTACAGATTGAGAAAAAATTAGACGACAAAAATTAGGGAAAATGCAATAAATAAGAAAATTACCAACCTTAACCGGTTGGAATATAAAAGTCAATTAAGGAAAATACTTGCGTTTTTCTATTAAAAAAGCATAATATCCCGTACGATAAAAGGAATTCTCTGCTAGTTTTGCTAAGTTAGGTCAAAGAAAATTGTAATCGTATCTTAGTTTTACAGCTGTCCACTTTGATCTACGTAATGTTTTAACAGTAATTACTACGGCATTGTTTTGCTAATCAGTAGATTTTAGATTTTAGTAGGGACCATTAAATTAAAAAATTAGTAGCGAGTTAATTGTTTTAAAGCAAATTGGATAATTATAAACTTGATATATTATATGTGGATGTCTGTTTTAATTAACATAATCCTTAGCAACTATAAAACAAATATAGCAGAAGCTAGTACGGAAAGCTTCCACAATGGACGACAGTATTTTGTAAGCTGCTACACAGAAATCGCAAAATAGCTTCTCTCCACAGTATTCTGCCATCATTTTATAGCTACTACGACTCTACTATGTTACAATATCAAGAAATGCGTTAGAAAGTTGAAATATATAACCTCCAGAAAACAAGACAAGTAACAAACGTTACAAAAAATTAATGATCGTGATATACAATATCAACTACACGTCGCTGATCTTAGACCTGTAGGATTTTGTGTCCTGGGCCTACAGCTCTCTAGTTTTTCGCTCCACCTCAAGTACGAAGATTATTGTTGTAGAAAGCGTAACGTAAACTAGTTATTTCTATGGTAAAGGAAAGATTTCAGAATTTCAGGATTACTTATTTCCATTTTCGTGATGCAATAGCCTTCAGAAGTAATTTTACGGTCGCGAAGACGCCTCGGTTACTTCCACAACTAAAACTTCTATAGTGCTTAAACCCTTGGAATTCCTTTTTGCGGTATAGTTAGAAATTGAGTTACCATTGGACTCTGCGGATCGACTTCCATCACATCGGAAGATCAGAACTACGCATCATCTCCCGATTTTTTCAGCTGGTTTAGTTTCTTCTCATATTCAGGCCCTAGGTTACCTTCCCGGAGCTACGGCTCAGAACATCGCCATCTGTTGAGGTTAGTTGCATTAAGCCTCTTTAAGCGAGACTAACTAACGCAGTGGCGTGTAACGAACAATAGTAATCGCCTTCTACGTTTCTACCGAACTGACTTTTATAGCTAAATACCTACGCTTTCAGAGTAAAACTCCACTATTGTCTTACTGAAGCTAGTCGTGTGCATTTTTTAAATATTTTACAGATAGTAGTTACATTTTCTCTCGTAACAACTGCTTAATACTGGAGATGTAACGTAGGTAGGTGCTTTGAACCAAGGAAGAATATAGGAGGTGGGATAGAAGTAGTGACTGTGAGTCTATGAGAGTAAATGAAAGTTCATATACTCTCCATGGATATTATTGGAGATGCGCTGAAGCAACCTAAATGCGTCATTTAGTATGACACTTTCGGGCTCAACTCATGCACACAACATTTATTTATAAAAATCTTCACGTTTGGAAGTTGTCTGCACGCCTCTGCGTTTTATATGTTTTAAACCGCTTGTGGAAGGTAAAAATACAAACGGTAAATAGTTAGGGTCGTAGTATAGAACCCTGCGGCACACCGCCACTGATTACGAAGCGAATATGAAATCTTCAATTACATAACTGTGCCTGTTATAGTCTACCTCTAAGATTTGTTGTCAAGAAATTTACCGAATTATTGCTAAAACCAATTTAATATTGCATGAGGCATTTTGCCAAAAGCCTTGCTATAATCTAGTAAGATCAAACTATGGTAACATAATAGACGTACTACGAATCGTGTCAGTATAATCAACGTCTTTTATTACTTTCCTCTATTTTGAAAGGCAAAAACGCATTATACCAAGCT
The DNA here is from genome assembly GCA_940337035.1 of Agriotes lineatus. Lineage (NCBI taxonomy): Eukaryota > Metazoa > Arthropoda > Insecta > Coleoptera > Elateridae > Agriotes > Agriotes lineatus. Next base: position 138,403,516 of record OW679200.1, read on the forward strand.
GAAGGATTATCATATAGTTTATGTACCTATCACCATCTGCAGCAAGAACAAATTAATTTACGAAAAGCGGACTTGGTCCGCACATACAGAATAACTACTGTTGGGGAAGTGAAGTGATAAACTACAATTTTTTTAATACAACAAGAACAAATGCTCAACTTTGGAATAAATGTAGGACAGAAGGTCACATGTCATATTGCGCAGCAAGGACATACGAGTATAATGATATTTTTGAGCAAATGATGTTTGTCTCCAATAAAAAAAATATTAGAAAATGTCGATTTGATAATATAGAACATTAATTAAAAAAATCCGCCTTGATCGCAAATTAACACTGATTTAACAAAAAGGCCCTTAGAATAGTCCTTCGCGAATTCATTAAAGCACAATATCAGAATCCAGTAACTCTTTATTAATCACTGTAGCATTATATCAACAGCTTTCGAATTACTGGATGTGCCGGTAGCTGTTGTCTTGTCTTCTTTACAGCCATAGCCTGAAATATTTGTTGTCCACTGATAAACGAATATAAAAAGCATAATAAGGTGGAATATCTTGGGGAGAATACGAAGGCTCCACCGTAAATTCGCTATTTAGAATTTTATATGCAGCATCGACGAATTTGGCTGCAACCTCGTTGATGTTATCTTGACGACGGTATACATTTTCAAGTGCCCGTTTTAGTTTGTTCGCTGTGGCTTTGTCCAGACCATTATAATCAATTATTTTCGCGTGAAACTGAAAGCACAAGTAGTTAATAAAATCAATTAACAACCAAGTTGAGACATCTTTAGTAATAGTAAAATCCATCACGCCACTTAGGGACAGGGTACTTTGTAACTGAACATCTGCTAGTCTACGACCATAATTAATTTGGTACTCATTTTAAAATCATCAAATAAGGATAAGCTATTGCACTTACAGGGCAATAAATTGCAAGTAATTAACATTAGAGGAAATTAAGGAAAAGGCTAACATGAATACATTGGAAATTATTTTCCACCACTAACTGTTGTACTAGTAGTGTTTTACATTTTCAATTAAACCCTTTTCTACCTTCCTATTATTATTATTATTATTACTATTATTTCTCATTTGTAGACCAAGAATTGCTCAAACTTTCGTGCAATCTAACTCTATACATTTTGGAAATTGAGAAAAGATCGGTGGCTTAAATAAAGAGATAAAAATCTGTAAAAGGCTTTACCCAGAACTTCCCTCGTCGACATTGTGACACTAAATAATTTTTAAAATGAAATTAAGTTAGGAGTAAAAATATCAGGCGGACTGCGTACGCAGTCCCAACGTTTTGTGGAATATTGCAAGGGAACGGGCTATTTCTACCTGAGGTACGGAGCAACGACCCTTCGAATTTCTGCGTTGCAGCTGTATTAAGTAGCGCACTAATTTATTCTGTATCTATTGGGGCCCATTTTTGGTAAGAATAAAAAGCCTGCGCTACGAACAAATTATTACTTGTATTTATTAATAAGTTAAATGCATTTTTTTTTTCAATTACTTTTTTAAGGTGCTCACCCTGTATATATTTGTCTGAAATTTTCTCGGTTACATGCCAGGTAGATACATAATAGGTATGCAAAATATTGTTTTCCTCCAAGAAATAGTTTTTGAGTTATACCACCAACAGACACACAGAAACACATAAATACTGACAGAGAGACAGCAGACGTAATTGAAAACACCTGCTTTTCGTAATCTAGGGACCCTAAAACGTGAAGATCTGAAGAAATCTCGAAAGGTGATTTTTCCGCGATTACAATACTTCATCTTGTAGACGAGGGAAGTAAAAAGGGGTAAAAAATAGCATGAAACTACCAACAAAAATCAGTATGAAAATTATTGAAGCTTTAGCGATGGTCAACTATCTACATATACAATATTAAATATAAACCTTTCTAGAAGTTGCGAGTTCTTTTCCAGGACTAGCACTAGCACTGGCAGGTTTTGAATCTGAAAAACAGTATATAGTTAGCTTCTATATGAAGCAGTTGCAGCAATGGTGTAAACTGTGTTCTATTGCTGCGTACAAGAAATAGATAATCTAGATACTTACGTGTGTATTCGAAGCACACGCTCAAAACCAAACACACAACCAAAACCGTTAAATTGTTCATCTTTGCAAACTGCTATTACTGCTGCTAATGTTCAGATGAAATTTTAACTCCGTTTATATACCAAATTCGAAGAATTACAATGGTTTGACATATCAACTGGCTATTGTTCTTTTAATGAAAATATCTTCCTGATTTTCTGAAACATAATTTCTCAAGTAAATGATTGTTCAAAGTTATTGTAATCAATTTACCATGTAAATATTATTTATAATTTGCTACGTTTAAACTTTATTATCTGCCTGTTATTTATTTTATCAGTTGTGAACTCCTCTGTCACTGTCTTGTGTTTTAAAAAGAACTTCTACTCACCATTTCGTTACATCAAATTAATTAATTGGAATTTGAAGTGTTAGTTCTATCTTTCTTGTTTTTTGCACTAGCTGAAAAATTTAATCAGTTTTTCTAAATGTTGTAAAATTAGTGACTTAACTACATTTGAGTTCAAATGGGTTCAGATAATGTTTTCCGAGAGCACGTTAAAATACTTAAGTTGACTGTAATCTTTAAATGCCATCAAATTTCTATAATTACTAGAATTTTGCGTATTTACATCACACACAAGCCCTAAGGTGCAAAGTATAATATATTCACCCATCATTGTGATGGTAGCATTCATGATGGAAGTTGATTTCTGGCATCGACAGACACCAAGAGTAGAATATGGAAAATCTCCCAACAACAATTGTAGTGTTAGAGGATCGAATTGAAACTCTTAACACATCAGCAATATATTACCTATCGAAATATAAAAAAAAAGTTGCTTTGTACAATGTAAAACTCATAGGTACTACTTCATCACTGTGTATTAATTAAATTCAACTGTCAGTGGTCAAAACACACAGAGTGTCTATTACTCCATACGCGTTGTGTGATGGTTATTCATAGCATTATTATGTTTTTGGTATCTATGCAGAATATAAAATTTCTTCTTGGGATTAAATTTTACAAGGAATTAATTGTTTTGTTTCCAAGCGAAGCAGTGAAAAAGCCACACTTTTACTTTTAATGCAGCATAGCTATCTAACGAACGTTACATCACCACGACCATCAGCTCTTTATGGAGCTGCTTCATCACAAATATACACCATAGCGTAATGGTCAAAATTGTATCGTTAAAAACCCCAAGCAGTATAAGATACTCCTGGGTTTGGTAGAAAACTGATAGCCCCAGTCCAAGGAGAAGGTAGTTTAGGTCATTTTTACGAAAGGACCTTTGTGTACTTCGTATATTTCATGCAGCTCAATTCAATGTTCCGAAAATTGTTCTGGCTATATTACGTTCCCAGGCAGCGGGCAATATTTATTTAATATTAATTTTACATTTCTGCAATATTTGTATGCAAGAATGCAAGACACCTAAAGAAAATATTCTCGTCTATTTTTCAATAAGCGCTATTATCCGGAAACCATTTACTACCTGGCTTATTGGAGCACTGACAATTCTAGGAATTTTAGACGAAAATCTTTGCTTACCAGTCATGGTGGGAGTATGCTGCTGTGGGGAATTATTTGCAACTTAATTATGAATAAAAAAGTTGGCCCAAATGTATTCAATGATCAATATTTTGGTGTTCAAATGAGATAGGTAAGTTAAAGCATTGTTTTGCCTCGGAGAGCACGTTAAGCCGTCAGTCCCGGTTATCATTTGGGTGACAGTCGTTAAGTTATGTCAGAGGCGCGTGCGCAGCCTGAAAACCCTGACACATCAGCCTTTCTGCCACAAGCCATACGATAAAAAACTATAAAGTTTTAGATTAGGAATGGCGGAGAGATGATATATAAGAAATGCTTCAACTTCTTATACTTGCATTTCAGCTAGCTTTATTCACAGCAGTTCTAATTTTGCACTCATCCTGTAATATCATATATGTGGGTTTTATCTGCTTTATTCTAACCAACATTTTTAATACATATTTTCCCCTAGCGTTTACTTATTGTTTTAGATGATATCAAAGCTTTTCCAGACACTTTGAATAAAGGTACTCATGAGCGCGATATGTTTCACTACTTTTAATCAACTTAATAGCACAAGCGGCAAAAATTTAACTACTTATACCGAAATTTTACAATTTCTTCCTTTAAAAACTGTACAGAAAGCGGAAATTTTTAAACCGTATTAAACGACAAAAATAATACGGAAACATTGGTAAAACTATTTAGCGACTTTAAAAGACAAAAAACGTTATTTGTTTTTAGGAAGAACTACTGGCAGCTTTCCAAACTATAGTACAGTAGATGTATGTATTGCCGGTAACCTCATTTTACGTTGCGGTGTAGAGGCCGGTACTTTATGAGTCTAGCGGTACAATGCTCAACTCGCCCCTGATTCGAGTTACAAAGTTGGAGCGCGCCTTTTATGTTTGCGTAGCAACCATTGTGTGAGGTGTGTGTTTTGGCCTGTTAGGTCTGTGGTTCTGAGTAGAGCACAGTTAATTTGGTGCCCAACTCTGAATGGTGTCACCGAGCCCGGTTGTAATCGCCAACGCTGCGGAAAAAATCCGACCCCCGCGGGATTCGAACCAAGGACTTGCTTAATGCAATCCTAGCGCTTTTCCAACTGCGCTATCCGGCTTCTACTACAGTACAGTAGATAATTTTTTTAATTTATTTTTTCGCCTAATTATTATTTAAATAAAGTAATTGAATTTTCCAAAAATACTTATCCACTTGTATAGTAAATAACTATTGACTCATGGCTAATGTGTATAATAATTTCAAAATAAAATACAAAATTTTTTAGATTATTGTCCCTACGGAAAAATCTTACTTACTTTAGTGGAAATAATTAAATTCATTTAGATTAACAAAACCAACTATCGTTTAAAATTATGAAAATTAGTTTTTAACGACAATTTGTGCTTATCAAAATCATGCGGTAGTGAATGAATCTGTTTATTCAACTATGGCTATACCAATATCGTAACAACTTTCTTCTTTCAATGTTATCGATAGAGACGACTGTCTGCGCCAATCCACATAACTTTTACTGTATTTGACAAATATGTTGTGTTAATAAAACCCCTTTTTGTTCTACTACATTACATTTTTAGCAGGAAGGATCTCTAAGTGCCAAGACATCAAAATTAATGAAAATTATTAGTGTGTAATTATTAATTAGATTTAATTATAAATAATTATGTTGATAAATAAACCACACTGAAACAGGTGAAGATATTCCATTAGTATTATTAATATATTCTGCACAATGCTAATCATTTATTAACAAAAATTCTTATAGCATTTTCAATGCATGTTAGATGCTTATTTATGCTCAATATTACAGTAACAAACGTTGGAAATACTTCTACAACACTTTAAGTGCTTATGATAATATTAGTAATAAATATTACGTCTACGTTATTGTTAATAATTTTTAAATATTTCTTCCAAATATTGGCAGAATGGTTTAAGCCAATATTGTAATAATATTTCCAATACATTCCACAAATTTATTTAGAGATGTACAGCAATAATATTTTTCTGTAATATTACCTAAATATTCTTAAGAAATATGTGAATAATATTGACAAGGATATATATGTCAAATATTTTAAAATATTATCTACTCAATATTTTTGACATATGTATCAGTAATGTAAAAAAGGAGCAGGATAGCGCAGTTGGTAGAACGTTAGGCTTGCATTAAGCAAATCCTAGGTTCGAATCCCACTGTGGGCGAAATTTTCAGCATCCTTGGTGATCGGCACCAGTTCCGGTGAGACTATTCACAGTTGGGTATCCAATTAACTGTGCTACTCAAAACCACGGAACGAAGAGATAAAGTAACAAGGTCCACACATCGCCAAAACACACACCTAACACAATGGTTGCTACGCAAGCTCAAAAGGCGCGCTTCAACTTTGTAACCCGAAACCGGGGCAGTTGACCACTACATCGCTAGATGCTAGCATACAAAGCACCACTCTGTACATCGCTAAGGTAACAAGACGTAAATGATAATACATACATACGTATAAGTAATGTAAAGTAAGTGTCACATCTAGTGTTAACATAAATATGATTTTGCAATATTTAGGAAAATATGTTATTTTACTGATAAATATCTTCGTCTACTGTTGGCTCCTTTTATCTATAACATCTTTGGAACACAATTTACGTTAATGCGATTTAGCAAGCCATAAACATGGAAGAAACTTTAATTTTCTTCCAACCATGCTTTATTTCCCATTCTTTTAAATCAGTAGCTTATGAGCATTTCCAGTTTTAACAGCTGTAGACTATTACCTAGATCATAAACGTTTCCCATTACTATTATTAAAATATAAATCGATTAACATACGTTGAAATCTTGCTATAGATCACTGCAATTAGTGAAAGTATTGACATAATGGTTAGCTCTGAGCTATTTTAGGAAATAGTAACGGCATAAACAGAAGCCTCGTGGCGCAGATGGGTAAGCGCCAAGCTTGCATTAAGCAAGTCTTCGGTTCGAATCCCGCTGCGGTCGGAATTTTTCCGTATCCTTGGCGATTAGAATCGGGCTCGGTAAGACCATTCACAGTTGGGCACCAAATTAACTGTGCTCTACTCAGAACCATAGACCTAAGAGTAACAAGGTCAACACATCACCAAAAGACACAACTCACACAATGGTTGCTGCGCAAGCACCAAAGGCACGCATAAAGCACCAGCCTCTACACCGCAAGGTAAATGAGGTTACAGATTATACATACATACAGTAAATTCATAAAGATGTCGAAAAAACTCAGTAGATAACTAGAAAAGTGCGGTATACTACTGAGACCAATTAAGACAAAATAAATACAATATACGGAAGATAGGAGTAAGAAGAATTTTACTGTTTTGATATTTTCTGTACAGTGCTTTCGTAAAGTAGTGAATAAATTCGTTAAAAATTCAAGGAATAACTTCTGGAAAAAACTCTGGGACCCGTCGATTTTTATTATTATTTGCGAATGTTTTCATATAAAATCTATACATACAGGGTGACCTGTGTAGGAGGTTTGATGTCATTGCTGTTTTTTTTTAATGGCAACCCCCCTTTTTATTACGGAATTTGAAAGAACGCATTTTTATGTCTAAATTTTATTTGAAGAAAATGTGAAAATAAAAATTAAAATCGACGAGCTCAGAATTTTTTCCAAAAGTTATTAGTACTTGAATGTTTAACGAATTTATCCAATACTTTACGAGTATATATGGCCTTATCGAAAAATTGTTAAGATTGCAGTAAATTTTTATCAGGCTGTCCACTTTGATCTGTGTATTGTTTAAAACTAATTATTGCCGAATTCTTTCGTCCATCAGTAAATGCGCTTTAACCGTGCTAATCATATAACAATTGCGGAATAAGTTAAATGTTTTTAATCAAACAAGCAATATGTTATGGATGTCCAAATTAATAACGTTTTACAAGTTTTACTGTAATTCAGCGTTTCTCAACTTTTTTTCTGTTTTTACCTTCATTCTTAATAACAATTAGAGGTTTAATTCTTGTGTCGAGTCCATTCACAAAACACATTAGTCGGTTACTGTTAATAATCTAGTTACTACCAAGTCAAACACAGCTATCTTCTTTAGTGATCTGTTCATTTGTTCCAAGTATTATTGTATGCATAGATTGGCATCGTGGTCATAAAATATGCATCAGTGCAAATTTCTCATCACTCGCCTGCCATTTGTGTACAGTTGCTGAACCGTAACCCGACGTCCAAAATGGTCTCGAAGTATTTATGCGATTACATATACAGATATCAAATTACTTCGACAGTCTTGATTGGGCAAAACCTGTTTTACAACAAATTCAAAAATTGTATAATTTCAAATAACATTGAGCTGCATACAACCCACGGCAATATTCTACTCAAATTTAGCGCTCATTTGTGGGAGGAGCTTCTGCTGAATCTGTTCGTTAAACGTGTGTTATATGTACTAGCAAAAATTCTACACGAATATTCCGGACTCTACGTGAACAAGTTTTCTCCCATGCATATTTTATGACCCGAATTGCGAGCTGTGCATGCAATAATAATTATATTTGGAGCACATCAAGACTAAAGAAAATATTTAGGTTTGACAAAAAGTAATACCGTACTTACACAACTAACATGTTTTGTCAATGTACTCCACGCAAGAATTGCAACACGAATTGCTATTAAAAATGGAGGCAAAAACAAAAAAAAAAGTTGAGCAACGCTGAATTAAAGTAAAGGTTGCAAAAAAGTTATTAGTTTTAAAATCCGTACAATGCCAATATTTCCACTTTATAATTCATCAGTTTTATTGCAAACCATTAAGTCATTACTCAATAATTTAATAATGTTATCATGGCTAATGTGCATCCACTGATGGACGAAGCAATTCGGTAGTAATTAATTTAAAACAATGCACAGATCAAAGTGGACAGATGTGAAAATACATGTGACAATCAGTTACTGTAACCTTTGAACGCAGCAAGTTTTTAATAAAGCCTCCGAAATCATTTTAATATAGCAATTTAGAGAATCTCAAAGGAACTGTTCTTCGTAAAAAATAATTTCAGGCAATTATTATCTTCTTTAGTTCTAACTTTCGTATTTTTTTGTGTATTTTGTCTTAATTAGTCTTAATAGTATACCGAAGTCTTTTATCACATCTTTTCTTCTTCTTTGCCCGAGAAATACTAGTAGCATCATACCTAAAAATAGCTCAGTAATTAAACCAACATGTAAAAAATTCCAGATAAGTGTTGAACAACATAATATTAATTGTGATGCATACACAGCCCTCCACCTATATTAATCGATTTATATTTTAATAACAGTTATCAGTAACGTTTCTGATAATTCTGATAAATTAAATTACTAATTTAACAGATACAGATAGCATTGTTGGAACAAAAGAAGCAGTTATGATATCATTTTGGGCTATTAAATAAATTTTGTCAAATTATACTGTGCTATGCGGTCGTGTTATAAATAGCTCTGAAATTAAACTCAAATTTTGAGAGTTTTGATCATTTTAATTTCTAATACACCATGACAAACGGTGTGTCAAAGCTACTAGTATTTTGAAGAAAGGAAAAATAATCAAGGTAGGAATGAAGGTAAGAGTAGAATAACCAGTAAATACTACATCAACAACAGAAATCCCATGAGAAGACGACAGCGATTATTGCGGTGCGACAAGATAAAGTTGACCTATACACTAAAACAGATGACGACCAATGCAGTACTAATAATTATTTTTATGCCGAGGTACTCATTATCATTATGTTGTTTTTATCATACAAATGATTTTTTCTGTAATTTTAACCAAATATGACATTTTTTGTCATTTTAAACATCAAAATGATGCATATATTGGCACTATTTCTAATATGAGGTCTCATATTGACACTAGTTGCAATATGAGATCCCATATTGACGCTAGTTGCAATACGAGATGTCATATTGACACTAGTTGTAATACGAGATTTGATATTGACACTAATTGCAGTATGAGATTTCACATTGAGACTAGTGCTAGTATAAAAATTTACAACAATTTTGTAGATTTAAGTAAATGTATTTACTATATAAATGATGCATGTATACTCACTAGTTGCAGTATGAGATTTCATATTGACACTAATGCTAATTTAAAAATTTAAAAGAATATTGTAGATTTAAGTAAATTTATTTACTATAAAAATGATGCATATATTCGCACTAGTTGCAATATGAGATTTCATATTGATACTAGTTGCAGTATGCGATCTCATATTAACAGTAGTTGCAATATGAGATTTCAGATTGATACTAGTTGCAACATGAGATCTAATATTGGCACTAGTTGTAGTTGTGTTTGATTATTTGATTTCCTCTGAAATATTATCACGATGTACTTCTACAACGGATTTCCGAGTAATATTTGAGTCAGATTTTTCATTTGTTAGTAATATTAATGAAACCGTTGCGTCTGTTTATAAGGCTCTGGATTTCATATTGCTTAATTGCAAAGGTTTCACTAATATTTGTGCTCTGAAGGTGCTATATTTTTCTTTTATTAGATCTAAGATAGAATATTGTTGTCTTGTTTGGTTTGAATACTATGATTGCTGCAAAAACGCAAATTCTTAAAATTTCTGTGGTTCAAAACATATCATGTTTATCCTCCTCAACGCTTTGACCATTTTTATTAAATACATTTCAATTTGAATCGAGCTGGAGTCGCAGGGTTAATATCAGTGTTAAAGTTTTATACAATCTATTGCATAAAAAAATCGATTGCTCGTTTTTACATGAAAAACTATCTTTTCATGTTCCACGACTACAAAGTAGCCAATGTTTTATCTTCCCTCAGCGCGTACAAATTTAACTTTAAGGTCTCCCATTTATATAATGTATAGTAATTATGACACTGTATTTAACTGCACTGTGACACATTATCTTACCTTTGAAGATCAGTTTCCGAGCGAAGTAACGATAATTAGAATTAACATTATATTATCTTTACTTTTAAATTCAGAATTATTAATTAGTTTAGCTTTTAACTAAATACGCAACTCATAATTTGTGTTCTATATGTACGTTTATTCGTTTGTTCCAATATTTTTACTATTGGCTATTGTTGTTAGGCAATTATTATCTAAATAAATAAATATGAGATTTCATATTGACACTAGTTGCAATATGAGATCACATATTGACACTAGTTACAATACGATATTTTATATTGACGCTAGTTGCAATACAAGATGTCATATTGACACTAGTTGTAATATGAGATTTGATATTGACACTAATTGCACTATGAGATTTCACATTGAAACTAGTGCTAGTATAAAAATTTAGAACAGTTTTGTATATTTTAGTAAATATATTTACTATAAAAATGATGCATGCATACTCACAAGTTGTAATATGAGATTTCATATTGACACTAGTGAAAATATAAAAATTTAAAAGAGTATTGTAGATTTAAGTAAATTTATTTACTATAAAAATTATGCATATATTCGCACTAGTTGCAATATGAGATTTCATATTGACACTAGTTGCAATATGCGATCTCATATTAACACTAGTTGCAATATGAGATTTCAGATTGATACTAGTTGCAACATGAGATCTCATATTGACACTAGTTGCAATATGAGATCACATATTGACACTAGTTGCAATATGATATTTGATATTGACGTTAGTTGCAATACAAGATATCATATTGACACTAGTTGTAATATGAGATTTGATATTGACACTAATTGCACTATGAGATTTCACATTGAAACTAGTGCTAGTATAAAAATTTAGAACCGTTTTGTAGATTTAAGTAAATGTATTTACTATAAAAATGATGTTTGTATACTCACTAGTAGCAATATGAGATTTCATATTGACACTAATGAAAATATAAAAATTTAAAAGAATATTGTAGATTTAAGTAAATTTATTTACTATAAAAATTATGCATATATTCGCACTAGTTGCAATATGAGATTTCATATTGACACTAGTTGCAATATGCGATCTCATATTAACACTAGTTGCAATATGAGATTTCAGATTGATACTAGTTGCAACATGAGATCTCATATTGACACTAGTTGCAATATGAGATCACATATTGATACTAGTTGCAATATGATATTTTATATTGACGTTAGTTGCAATACAAGATATCATATTGACACTAGTTGTAATATGAGATTTGATATTGACACTAATTGCACTATGAGATTTCACATTGAAACTAGTGCTAGTATAAAAATTTAGAACCGTTTTGTAGATTTAAGTAAATGTATTTACTATAAAAATGATGTTTGTATACTCACTAGTTTTAATATGAGATTTCATATTGACACTAGTGAAAATATAAAAATTTAAAAGAATATTGTAGATTTAAGTAAATTTATTTACTATAAAAATTATGCATATATTCGCACTATTTGCAATATGAGATTTCATATTGACACTAGTTGCAATATGCGATCTCATATTAACACTAGTTGCAATATGAGATTTCAGATTGATACTAGTTGCAACATGAGATCTCATATTGGCACTAGTTGTAGTTGTGTTTGATTATTTGATTTCCTCTGAAATATTATCACGATGTACTTCTACAAAGGATTTCCGAGTAATATTTCAGTCAGATTTTTTTATTTGTTAGTCATATTAATGAAACAGTTGCGTCTGTTTATAAGGCTTTGGATTTCATATCGCGTAATTGCAAAGGTTTCACTAATATTTATGCTCTAAAGGTGCTATATTTTTCTTTTGTTAGATCTAAGATGGAATATTGTTGTCTTGTTTAGTTTGCATATTATGATTGCCGCAAAAACGCAAATTCTTAAAATTTCTGTGGTTCAAAACATATCATGTTTATCCTCCTCAACGCTTTGACCATGACATTTTATTAAATACATTTCAATTTGAATCGAGCTGGAGTCGCGGGGTTAACATCAGTGTTAAAGTTTTATACAATCTATTGCATAAAAAAAACGATTGCTCGTTTTTACATGAAAAACTATCTTTTCACGTCCCACGACTACAAAGTAGCCAATGTTTTATCTTCCCTCAGCGCGTACAAATTTAACTTTAAGGTCTCCCATTTATATAATGTATAGTAATTATAACACTGTATTTAACTGCACTGTGACACATTATCTTACCTTTGAAGATTAGTTTCTGAGCGAAGTAACGATAATTACAATTAACATTATATTATCTTTACTTTTAAATTCAGAATTATTAATTAGCTTAGCTTTTAACTAAATACGTAACTCATAATTTGTGTTCTATATGTAGTTTTATTCGTTTGTTCCAATATTTTTACTATTGGCTATTGTTGTTAGGCAATTATTATCTAAATAAATAAATATGAGATTTCATATTGACGCTAGTTGCAATATGAGATTTCATATTGACACTAGTGCTAATATGAAAATTTAGAACAACTTTGTAGATTTAAGTAAATTTATTTCCTAGAAAAATTAATATGACTTAAAATTACAGGAAATCTTCTATGCAACACGTTGCAAAATTAATATTTTTAATACACAACGTGTTGCCCAACTCACGTCGCTCGTAGAGCAAACTTTACGTCTAGTTTGAGAAACATTCATTTTGTAACTTGACACATAAATAGCTATTATCGCATTTAATATGGTAATATACTACATTTCTACATTCAAATTCGTTGAATACGGTGTCATTATGCACCATAGCAACCATTACATCATAGCAACGGCGATTTGTTTTACGTTTGGCAATACTAGAGGACTGTCGCACTGTCAGTCTATGTCATATTCGAAGTAAGCAGGTTAGATTTTGCGTCAGTATTCATCAAAACTAGCGTAAAACCTAATCTGCTAACTTCGAATTTTTCATTGAATTATAGTGCCACCACTTGAGTACTACCAAACGCATAACATCAACTGGAACTGTTTATTATGTTTCACTACATAAAAATAAGTTTTGCTAAGGTGGTTATCTTTTGACATTTAATGTCACTTTTCTAAACTCGTTGCATAATATACTATTAACCAACTCTTATAGGTTATGCTGACGTTTTGTGTTACCAATCTGTCACTCAGCCAACTGCAAAACGTGGTAAAACGCTGCTTATTTCAAAAAACTATTATTAAGTATAAACGAAGCGGAAACCTAGAAACGGATAAAGCAAAACATAATGCATATAAATTAGAAAAAAAACCAGGAAATGATGTACTCAATAACACAAAGGGTGAAACAGATAGATAAAGATAAAAAATAAGGAAATTAAGGCAAGTAATATTCTATAAAGTATGGATAGAAGAAAAAGAACAACGTAAAATCCACTAGAAAACTAGGAGAAATCGTATCTCATGGCACTGTATAATAGAAAGGATAAAATTAGGGCGGTGCAAAAAAAAAATAAAGTGAGAAATTATAAATAGAAGAAAATGAATATCAAGGGCGACATGGCCAAAGGCCAGAGAGAACTCTAGGAAAAAATTAGAAAAGTTGCTCGAAAAGAAAAGAAGAAAGGAAAAAGAGTTAGAATAGATAACCAAACATTATTTTTGAAAACTCAATACACAACGAACCAGAAGATAATATCACAAAACACTAAAGACAATATGACAACAACACGGCAAGTCGATAGGACGCGAGAAGACATAAACGAAGTAGCAGCAAAAAAGAAAAAAAGCAAAAACGATTTAGGGAACACATAAGGAAGCTAGAGAAGCAGGAAAACGTTTAACTGGCGACATAGAACATTAAACCTTATGGAGGAATACAAAAACATAATTTTTCTGCAAGAAACTTGGCAAAGAGACGTTACAACGATATATATAGGAAACTATACATTTTCAAACACTAACAGACAGAGCAGAATAATTGAAACTGCTTTTCTGAAAGATACAAAAGGACAGAAGAAAATGTTAAAAGGAATAATACCACCGTATATTGAAACATATTTACGAAGGAATGCCAAAATATGATTTGGAACTAGTAATGGGAGACATTAATACGAAAACAGGCAGGGAAGAAATATAAATACTAACTGAAACACAACAAACAGAAATAGCAATGAAGTGATAGACAGTTAATAGACTTTGCAAAAGGAAGAAATATGAGGATCAAAAGCACATATTTTGAATACAAGCACATTGACATAAAAACATGGTTTTTACCAGATGGAAATACAGTAAAGCAGATCAATCATGTCCTAATAGAAAGAAAACTTAAAAATAACATTGCAAATATTCGAGAGCATAAAAGAGCAGGCATAGACACGGATCATTTCCTATTGAAAATCAACCTTAAATTAACGATCCGAAAAGTGTAATATCAGAATACAGGAGAAAATAAATCTGTTGAAGTTGAGTACTATAAGGAAAAAGAAGTAAGAGAACAATGCGAAAGAGATATAGACAAATTATCAGATGTAGTACTACCGAATGATATGGTTAGGACACATCGTGAGGAAGACTGAATTCCCAAGAAACTCCTGGAGTCCACACCCGATGCAATCGGAAGAAAAGGAAGATCGCTATTTAAATGAGAAAGAAAGCTGATGGGCAGGATCTAAAAAGCTTCGGAATTAGCCGATGACAGCAAGCAACACACGAGGGGAAGAAGTGTAAAACCATAATGAAGCAAGCCATGGGTCCACAGATGTTAGAGATGAAAACCAGAAACCACCAAATGTAGAAGTAGATGGTTATCAGTAAATGCACTTCACAGACGTGATTTTATAATTGCATATGCATATAATCATGATATATACCGATCTTCTACTGCAGTTTATTTATATTTTCAATATTTCGAACATTCCACAGTAACTGTCTCAATTGATAGGGCATTTTAGGTATGTCACGACTGTAGCCTGACGGGCTAGTTTAATTTAATTTAAATGCTACAATCACCAGCCTGAAAACTGGTTTCCCAAAGTAAGCTCAGAATGCCAAGATCCAGGTGATAAGCTCAGATAGTAACGTGGAATAGAAACACAGAATAACTTCTTACTATTATATAATAATATTTAACTAGATACATTAAATTAAACTGTATTAAAAACACGAAATAATAGAATGTAATGACATTTATAAAAATAAATTGATTCTTCTGACGGGGTGTTTCGCTCGCAGGCAATCGGGCAGTGGCACACTATTACGGGACAGCCTATATGTACATTGGTTTCCTCGTCACGTTGGCACCGCGCCGGTCCTAAACAGGTAATTTGACAGATTAGCTGATCCCCAGTAATGGCGGACCACAACAATACACTTGGTCTTAAAATCGTTAAATAAACAAAACTGTAGTCGAAATCAAACTAAATTGTGTGCATACCTAGTGCGTCTGGTGGTGAAATTCCCATCGTTCAAGTGGTGGACGATGCGTTTGATTCGCTTTACTTGCCAACTGTTTTGTTTCCCCAGGTGAGTGAATTTTGCTTAACTGTGCGCCGTTTCTCGCTGACGAAGGCGGCCGCTGGGTTACCCTAGCTCCGCGAGTGCGTGCCTATGGACGGTGGCCTCGGGCTCGTTCCACGGGGGCCCCTGGTGCACGCGCCTCGGCCTCGGAGGTACTAAGCCGCTCCAGACGCAATTATCGGGCCCAATTACGTCTGCGTCGCCGTCCTGGTGCCGGGAAATTTGCTTCGCGGACGGCGTCGTCACCGGCGAGCACGACTTGGCCTCCCGAGTGCCTAAACTTTGGAGGGCGTCGTCAGCGAGTTCGGAAATACTCTGCTTGTAACCAGGTGTCTGACGACGTCGCCGTCGGGCCTGAGACGGCTTTCTAGGTCGCAAGGTGCTCGGGGAATGACGCTGGAAAGTATAGCAACAATCCGAACGTCAAGGGGTTCAAAAGAATAATGTTGGAAAGTATAGTAACAATCCGAACTTCCAGGGGTTCAGGTAACTGGTCGGGATCCTCTCGAAGAGTCCAGGGGACACTCCGGAGAGCATAGGCAAGACGAGTGGAGTAGGAAGATCTAGGAAATTATAGGAAATTCTGTCTGTTGCGGACTCGATTTCTGCTTTTATACCTGGTGCGGGCGGTTCGTATCAGGTCGCTAGAGCGGGGATTCGTGGTCTAGGTGCGCAGTGGTGTTAGGGCGATCGTTTGCGGTGACGTCACGTCGTCCTCTCGGCGCTGCGCTTCGGTACTTAACGTGGTGCAAGACTAGGGTGAACGCGCAAATTAATTTTTAATTTATAGAATCGCGTTCGCGCTGGGCGAAACGTTACACGACCAACAAAGAAAAAATACAATAAATTGAAAGATGTTTTGTGCTTCTATATCGTCTTCCTCAACTCATTGCATTTTTGTGAACATCAAATTGAGATTTAACTTTACGAAATACACACAATTGCTTTCCTAAAAATAGCCTAAAATACCTTCTCATTGGATTATCTTGTAGCAACTCTCATTTTTACCGATACAATCTTGGCCATTACTCTGTGATGAAGCATCGCCGTACGGAGTTCCTGGTTGTTTTGGTGTAACCTTTGTTAAATAATAGTAGGGGTTTCTATGCTACACTAAATACATTTTATATACCCCACAGATCGAGTAATACAAACTCTGTGATACGTGTTTGAACGATTGCTAGTTAAATTCACTTATTTCACAGTAATGAAGTAGTACCTATGAGGTTTCCATTTTACAAGGAAACTCTGTTATGAAGTTTACACCGGCAGTTGATCGCTGATGTGTTCAAAATGTGCATATGATTCTCTAACGCTACAAATGTTGCCGGAATATTTTTCATATGCAATCCTTGCTGTTTTTCGATACCATATCTGGAAATTTACTTCTACCATAGGTAGTACAATCACGTTTTCCACCTTAGGACTTGTGTTCAGTAGCGGATGTATAAGAGAGCAAAACGGGGCTTATGTCGGAAACTTTTGAATTACAATGATTGTGCAACTTGGCCGATTTGGCAAAGAAAAATTAAAGTGACGGAAATTTCTATTTATAACATAGTATTATTCTCGTTAATTGGTGTACAGTGGGCGCCTTAGAAATCGGGACACGTAATATGTTGTGTTGTAATGTTTGATTCATTATTATTTTTTTGTCTTATTAGAATTTTACTATCAACCAAACAACGCAACATTTGGAAAATTATGTAACAATCAAAACCATAACAACTGCAAAAACCCAGTTTATACTCTTAAAAATATGTACATGCAAAATGTATCATAGTACGTATTGTCCCGATTTCTAAGGCGCCGACTGTACCACATTGGCCATGAGCCATGAATAAAATTTGGAAACAGTTCATGATTTATCATTATTATCGGTTTTCCTCTACAGTCTACAAGCTGGAAACATTAGCGAGTCAGATCATTTGGACTTTTCTATACTATTAATGTAAATTAGAAGTCAAATTTAATTAAATATATTTAAAAACAGAAAAGACTTTACTGATCAGCACCACTACGAAACACGCCGTTGATGCTATGTTTACAGTTGAAGAATTACTACGCATTTTTCCAAGTTTTTGTTACTAATAACACGTTCATTAAAAATCGAGCTGTTTGCTTTTGCAGACTTGGTCACCCCTTCTTTTAGTAAATATCCAATGCAAACTGTGTAATCTACCTTTGAATTGATAGCGTCCTGTGGTGTACATTAGCTCATTAGACTATAAACACAGCAAGCTTTGGAAATAAGCGCCACTGACGGTTTTAAAATTGCATACAGAAATGCAGATGAAAATATTTTCAAATGACCAAAAAGGAAATCGTTGAAATACCTTCATAAAGAGAGGCAATGCTGACCCCAGTCTAACCATGTGCAGATTACTGAAGTCGCCAATAAAAGACACAAGAGCCGACAATATGCTACATTCGATGCTTATAGTATTAACTGTTTTTAAATATTTTAGTGTATTTGTTCGCTGTAAAGGGGAAAATAATTATTTATTTTATTTTGACGGGTACAGATTTTAGTTAAACAACGAAATCAATTTCAAATAATCATGTGCATTAAAATATAAAGATTGTAATGCAACATGCAGAAGCATGTAGTATTTATTTTCATTTTTAATCCAGTTACTTAAAGGAACAATTCTAAAATGAATGGTGGGAGTTGGGACAAAAAGAGGTCAAACATATAATAACATGGACTTGAAATTTTTGATATCACGCTGAAAGTTAATACGTATCAGTTGCGAGTAAATAATAATCTTGACTGATATAAGCAGTGGCAAAATGGTTTTCCCTGTTTTATAGTTTGATTAATAATATCAGATTAGTACAATTCAAAAGTAAAGCCAGTAAGATTGAAGATATACCTGATTTACTTTGAAGTATTGAATCGACAGTTGAACTTCTCATTCATTTTAACGTATTATCTGTTACTGAGTGAATCTGCAAATGCAGTTGTTTCTAATGGAAAAATAGAAATATTACAAAGGTCTACAACCCGCTTCTACAGCAGCGATAACCAGTAAGATGAGCCACAACGGGAAGCCGCATTATAGTTCAGGTACATAGGAAATACGGTAAACGTCAGTGAAGTTTTTATTTGGATTTAAATGTGTTATTGGAAATTTGATTTGATATATTTTTAAAGAACAGTCTAGAATTAATGTAACTGTTTTATAAAGTAAAGTATAATAGTTATTTATACATCAAGTTAATAAAATGTCTTTATTCAAGAGTGATATACACGTATTATTTTTTTTCCAATACCTACACATTAAATTTTGAAAATCCAACTTAGTTTAGATAATTGCATACTATAATATTTTACTCTAATGTATTCGAAAGTGAATAAAAACTATTTTAATTACTAGTGAATATAGAGGTACTTTATTAGCGAGATTTTAGTGAAGAAAATGCAGATCTTTAGGTAGGTTTTGGAAAAATTCGTTTTAATATTATAAATTGTGAGTAAAGCAAGGTCTTGCCAGTTTAAGTATTTTTAATTGGAAATTCTTATATTGGAAAATATATAATCTAATTTTAAATAAATAATATCTTAAAATTAAATGATTCATCCAAGACATTAAATGAATTTTGAAGTTTAATTTATTTTTATTAACGTGTCAAGTCAAAGTAAATTTACCTTGAAAGTAAATAAATAATCTTATTAAAGTAATAAGATCCTTCTTCTTTTTTTTTCTTCAGCCTGTAGACGTCCACTCCTGAACATAGGCCTCTTCCATTAGTTTCCACGCTGATCTCAGCATCCAATACGTGCCTTGTCGACGCATTAAGCACCACCCACGTCTCAATAGAATCAAAGGCCCTCTCATTAATTAACCAAGGCCATATGAAGTGGTACATTGGGTTCAGTAGGTACATTTCTCAGTAAGTAATAAATAAATTATGGTCCGTGATCCTTTTCTGAATCCCGCTTGTTCGATGAGCTGGTAAAAATCAAACTTTTGGCTTAAGTGACTAGTTATAATCTTGGTGAGCAGTTTGTAGAAGATGGAAAAAAGACTGATCGGCAATTTTCTATACTATCTTAAATTTTTTGAAGAGAAGAATGACCTGCGCGTTTTACAAAAAGTCAGGAATTTTACATTCTTTGAGACATTTCTTTAGCAGTACTACAAGTGCTCTTTCTAGTGCCTCTCCTCCAACCTTCAGCATTTCGCCCGTTATCAGATCTTCGTCCAGGGATTTGCAGTTTTTCAAATGGTTCAATGCTGACCTGAGTTCTGGTGCGTCTATAGCTTCTAGATCTTCAGATCCCACGTTCAAGACTGTCGTCTTTCGTTCTCCTCGCTGACCTGGATTACGGACTGATTGGCTGTATAGTTTTTGGTAGACATTTTTGATTATTTCAACGATTTTGTTTTTCTCCACCATGATCTCCCTCATCTCGTTCTTTATTTTATGAATCACTGGCTTTCCCAAAACATATTGCCGCGTAGGACCCTCATATTCATGTTGTTCTGTATAGTTTCTTCAATTGTATGCGTGTTGTGGGCTCGTTTATCTTTTTTTATAGATTTTTAATGAATTTGTTGAGCGTATTGTACAGTCGTTTCAAATAAGTCTGTAAATGAAATCTGTAACTCTTTCTGATAGCAGAAAATCCATGGAGATATTCTTCAACTCTTAACACAATCTACATATGAAAAAAAATTGTCCCAGATTTATTTGAACACGACTGTACCTTCATGAGTCGCGGTTAATTTTTCTAAGCTCTTTAATTTGTCTCATAGTATCCGGGCTAAGCTTTGAGGTCTTCGGTTTGGAAGTTGAGCACACTTTTTTCACAGCATGCGGATACTATTTGTGACTAGTAGATAGTGTGTTCAATTCCAGTTTTCGTAACTCCTCGGCTTGATTCATTGCTTCGAGCTAAGGCTAGCCGTGGTTTATAATTGATTTAATATTGACATAAGTCAAACGTCAACGAAAATTGAAAAAAATGTCACTTGTTTGATGTTATAGGTTTCATTGGGTTTACAAAGCATAAAGGGATATAAGGCTTTCTGATACCAACGGTAAGTCAAACTTACTAAATTGATAAAACTTCAATATAGTTTGTCAATATACACCAAACGATGTTGACTTATAGATTTATCAATTTAAGAAAATCACTTAAATTAACTGGTTAGTTTTTGAAAATCCCAATTTCTATTATATTTAATTGGATATAATTCTGACTGAAAAGTACTGCAAAATTCTGCAAACAAATCGAAATTTTAGTGTTGTATTAATTAGAACAATCTTGTATGAAAAGTTTAAAAGTAAAAGTTACATAAAACCAAAAACATACTCACACCTGTATTTAAATAAAATTGCAAACAAAAAAATGCGTAGTGTTGCGAATTCGTCTGAGGTCAGGGTAACTGGCAACCCTTCTAGTCAAAATATACTCGTATACGAAGGCTAAAGCTACTGTTGCGATATTAATAATACACTTAAGTACAAATACTTGTATTTATTTTCTGCCGTTTACAACAACTTAAGTTTAACACTGTTACTTATTAACTAACTAAATTCTAAGTCCAATTTGACCAAGAAAACTCGGTAGGCGTTCTCAAATTTCCAAATAACCTTATCAGAGCAGTTCTAAATTTTAGATTTCTGTCAATTCATAATAGTTCTATGAATTGGACAAAATTGTAGGTTTCACACACTAAAATTGGCCAAGCGGTCGACACCTCGCAAATTATCGCTAATAAAGTTTTTCAATTCTACTAAAAGGAATATGCTCCCGTCGGCACGTAGTACTGCCTAATTTTTCGGCTTTCGAGGTAAACCTTGCATAAATTTGCTCTTAATCATTCCGTGGGCTTGGAATATTTCTATCTTCCCAGAGAAACGCAAGTTTCTAAAGGCCGGCTAAATACTCGCCTGTTGTTACTTTAATATGATCATTTTGCTTACGAAATTCTACGTTAAAATATTTACTATACAAATTGCTTATAGCTAACTAGAGTACAGTCTATTCGTACAACCGCGTATAGTTCATATTCACTCAAGAACGCAAGTCGTAACAGTAGATAGTTAAACAAATAATTTATTGAAATCTTCAGAATTTACGAAAAAGTCTTCATAAAGCTATTCTAATATTGATGAATACCTAGTTTTCAGACAAATTAACACCAAAACATGAAACATAAAACTTGAGCAAAATAGGCTAAGCTGTTTCCACTGCAGTTGATATGGATATCAGATGAATTTTCATTGTTTCTTATTACAACATGGAAAAACATTTGTGCTGGTGCAAAGAATATTCAATTCTGTTTGGCATTTTACAGTTTATTTACAAAAATAGATCTAGAAGCCCCTATCTGAATATATCAATAACTACTCCAGTTAGAATTAAAAAAGAGCATTAAATAAATTGAAAGTTAGGTATAAAGATATACCTCTCAGTTATATAACAAGTAACCCTATTTTTGGATTTAAAAGATAACTTTGCATAAAAGAGCATGAAAGATAACCGATAGGTGTTTCTTATTGTATTTTATTACATAATAAACCGCACTTCTGTAGTTAAAATTAAAGATCGATTCTACAAAGAAAAATGTAAATCGTGTAAAATTTTTGTCCTTTCTTGTTATGAAATAATTGTAGTTCTGTAATTGAATTCAAATAGCACTATGCACATGTATATGTCGGTCCGTTGTGTGCCATTCACTCTCTAATACTCTTTAATAACGAGTGTGTGGGAGAGGTCAGGTAAAGGGGCGTCAAAATCTTACTTTACCACTGAGGCTAAAATTCGTAGATCCGGATCTGACACGTAATATTACAGTATTATGGAAATCTGACTGTATTTAAATATTGTAATCTGTTAACTTAAAGTATTTTAATTTGATGTCGAAAAATATAATCTGCACCCATTTTGACAGTGCATTACACGGGTATAATAAGTCTGATTTTAGAAAATTTACTGATTTCACTTTTGAAATAAAAAATTCTTGTATTTCAAAAAAGCTTTAAGTGAGTAGTAGTTTCTTTTAAAATAAAAGTTAATAAAATAAATAACAGACAGACACTAAAGTTTAAACGTAACAAATTATAAATAAGATTTGCATGGTAAATTTATTACAATAATATTTGACAATCATGAACTTGCGAAAGTAATAATTTCAGAAAATAAGCACAATCTTCTAATTAAAAGAACAATAGCCGGTTGATACATAAAACCATTACAATTCTCCAAATTTAGTATAAAAACGATGCTAAGATTACGTCTGAACACTAGCAGCCGCAATAGCAGTTGCAAATATGAACACTTTAACGGTTTTTGTTGTGTGTTTAGTATTGGGTGTATGTATCGACTACACATGTAAGTATTTATATTATCTATTTCATGCACATAAAAACAGAATACTACTTACACCATTGCTGCAGCTGCATTGTATAAAAACTAACTATATACTCTTTTGCAGGTTCACAACCTGCCTCTGGGATTAAAGATCTCGTAACTGTTAATAAGGTTAATATTTAACTGTATATAGATAATTCCGTAGAACTCAATTTTTGAATCCAATTTTTGTGTTGGTTTCTGTAAATAGTTACATATACGCACACTGATCTTAGACACAATCATCTACAACGTTTCTGATAATCCGTTTTGACCTGTGTATTTAGGCCACTGGTGTTTTCTCTATTTAAAAAATTCGCATACTTAGATTACATGAAACTTTTATGAATTCTTCATCTATAAATGGAAAAGACGAATAATAAAAGGGTGGAAAATAATTATTAAATTAAAAATGCAAAACACCATTGCTATAACAGTTGCTTAAGAATGGAAATAGCTTCCAAAGTGTACGTGTTAGTTTTTCCTTCACTTTCTTCTAATACTAAGTTCTTCGCCCGCAGCCGTAGTAGCTTATTGATTACTATTATTATTATTATTATGTGATTTTGATTATTTTAAAGTATTTCAAATTTGTTTAAGTTAAAGGCGAAAATTATGTAAATTTTCTTGTTAATTCGTTTTTATCAACCACTCTTGTTTTTAGTTTCCTGCTAAAATAATTGACTATGTTGGTTTGGAGCCACCCACAGCGAATCGACTAAAACAGGCACTTGAAGAAGTATACAATCCTCGCGATGATGACATAACCGTTGGAAACAAATTCGCCGATGTGGCACATAAGATCCTAAATAACACTTTTGAAGCGACCGCCTGGCCTTCTCCGCTAGAGATTCCATATTATCATTATTTCTATATTCGATTAACAGTGCACAACAGATATGTTAGAATATTTAAGTAAAGTCGACAAAAGGTAAGGACGTATGTGGTAATTTAAAAGCTGTTGATATAATGTGTTAGTGATTAATACTGAATTTTGATATAGTACTTACTTCAATAAATTCGATTAGCTATTCTCAACCCATTTCTTTTGGGACAGTGAATAAATCGCAGAATTTTAGGAATTCAACCACACGTTTACAATATTCTCACCATTTACTATTTAGTAGTGTTTCCGCAAGAATATAATTCTACGTTCTTGCCGCACGTGAAAAATTCAACGGTTTTCCGGTAAAGTATTTTTTCGTGTTGTATCAAAAGAGTTTCTTCTTAATTCATCTCATAACTTTTCATACAGTAGTTGCTGCGCATGTACGAAGCAAGCCAGGTTTTAGCGAATTAGTTTTTGTTCAAAACGAACCTTGCTAGTACATATGATAATATATGAGCTATATAAAAATACTTCAGATTATACTGATACGATTCATTGTACATCTATTGAGTTAGTTAAGTTACCAGACCATAACAGGTACAGCTATGTAATTGAACAGGACAGAGTTCTATATTACGATCATCATTGTTTCTCCTACAATCGATTTAAAATTTTTTAAACGCACAGACGACACGGCTGTCCCACTTTTTCTATTGTTCTTCAGGTCAAAACTCCTGCATGCGTTGCATCTTCAGTATTAGGATGTTGTTGCGGGAGAAAATCTAATTACTACCTGTAACAAATCTGAAATATGCACACTACTAGCTTCAGTGGGTCATAGGAGGGGTTCTACTGTGAACGCGTAAGTGTTTAGGTGTAAAAGTCAGTTCGATAGAGACGTATAAGGTGTTTATTGTGGTTTTTTAGACGCCACTGAGTTATTTACTGAAAATAGTTATGACTCTGCCAACTCAGAAGGACACGCCTGAGGCGCCGTCAGAATTTGCTGTATGAACTCACTTTATCTCTATCTGGGAGATACTTACACCGTTTTTACCTCATATTGTAGGAAACTGATAATTTCTCAATTTCATTACAAAATTCACAATTAAATTGCTAGAAAATTTTAACAAATCTTCATCATTAAACAAGAAATAATAATTGAAGGGTGATAAAGATTATTAATTCCAAACACTATTAGTACAGTAGTCTTTAAAAAACCCAAATCTGCAAACAAATGCAAAGGCGAGCTAGAGAACTTTAAATTGTTAAAAATGTTCGACTGTTTTCTAATATTTATTTGCACCTACAAAGTAATATGACAAACGCTATACATGTCATTGTTAATTAATTAAACAACCACCAAATTAGCACTTTAACAATTCGAAACTAATAATAGTAGTCAGACACTATGATACTTTGGGGGAGCGTTTGTTTGGCCTTTACATGCATCTTGCACTGACACTGACAAATTTTAACCACTCTCCTTGATATAGTCCTAAAAGAATAATACTCCCAGTTCGTAATGCAATTAGTGGTTACGATATATACCATGAGGCTTTCACTGTGATTCATAGGACCTTGTTTAAAAATTCTTGAAGCTTCAGGATATGTTGCTCATGCTATTTCATGTACGTTGTGTATTTACATGCGCGTGGCCACAGCTATCTCGGATGTAGGTGTTCTAAAGGTTTGATCTTATTGTGTTTGCTTTTATTTGTGTTCTCTTTATGTTGTTATTTATTTTCTTTGTGTTCTAAAAAAATTGTGTGCTTTTCTTGTGCATTGTTTGCAGTTATTTTCAGCCCGAGAACACTACAGGGGACACCAACTTCCTGCTTTTTGGCAAATGTTGACACTTTGCAACCACGACTGGGGTAATGTAAAGCCTCATATTACTGAGCTAGCAAGGTAAGCCCAAAAGGCAAATAATTATTAAAATATTAAAGCGCGCGGGGCGCGGGATGTCTTATTCAAATTTAAAGTAACACGTAAGGCGCTAGACTCCATGTCTGTTACAAACTAAGGGGTGAAATATAGATCTAGCTACTACTCGAAACAAATTTGAAGATTTGTTTTGTTTAACCTTTTCGTTAATAATTTTAATCATTTATATACACAATGCAAATACATAGTTTTCATAATAAAATACTTGTATCAACAATAAACAATAACATAATAAGAAAATGTTTCCAAAGAAAAACAATTTCTTAAGAAAAGTAGCACAATAATATAATTTTTCAGCTCTACAAAATGTGTATGAATTTGTTATTCGGTTTAAATGTAAACAGGGCGACGCCATCCCCAATGGTTCGCTGCGGCGTTGCGCGGCAACGAACGAAATAAGTTCATATCAATATATAACATTTAAATTTATTTAAGAAAATGCAATGCTACAAAGAGAATAAATATACTATAGCAAATGCCCCATTCACGTCTAGTGTAGACAACAATAGGTGTTGCAAATGAAAGTGCAATTACAGTGACTGCATTAAATCAAAACATACCACAGCAGTTCTATTTGATATCTGGTACATTTTTCTCAGCAAAGTGCTAATAGATATCCTTCTGAGAAATTCTAGTTCGCCATTAAGCTAGTTAGCGCTAGAATAGAAGATTTCTGACGATGCTACCTTGTCTATTCCTTTTCTAGAGTCGCTGTATAGTGCAGTAAGTCACTTGTTGTTCGAGCTTTTTCTTGTTAGTTTACATACATAGGTAATGTCAGATAATACACCATAACATAACACAGCTGCGGCCCCACCTTGGTACGATATTAACAGATATACAACGAAAACTACAAATTACCTTCAGTAAAAAATAATATTAGGGCTTTTTATATTTTTAAAATTGATATACACATAGCACTGATAGATACATAAACGAAATTTGTAATTCTTGTTTGCTGGAATTTACCTAACATATAATATTGTTCTTGCAACACAGGGTTAGATAAGCAAAACATTTAAAATATTTTTTAAGCAAAAGATAGCTGTAGATACATTGTGATGACAACGATTACAAAATAAACAGAATAAATTTTTAAGCACCCAATTTGAAATATAATATTAAAATTACATTAACCACATGACCTAGTACAACTCAACCAGACCTGGCAACCATACTTCATATAGGGTAATAGCGATAGATTGCCATTAAGGTATGCTACTCAATTAAACGTGTAGGACAAATAAGGAATCCAGTTAGTGGGCAGGCACAGTTACACGCTGCTGTTGTGGAGTATATTTTGAGTATAAATGAATTTTATTTAATTTATTTCAGTTTGCTATCAAAATTACTTTTCACATAAGCTTGCACAAATCTTTACTCTATTAAATGTCAGATTGATATACATTATAATATAAATGATTACGTACTTCTCTATTTTATGAACTAACATAATAAATTAGGTAATTTTTTATACTAGCTTAGTAATTTTTTCTACATGAAACTCTTACTTAGGTTGGGATATGCATTTATAGTTATAATAGATCTTTCCATCCAAACTCAATACCAGGTAGTTTTATTTAGTTTGAAGTGTGCGTTTACTTATCTTCATAATGCAGTAGCACTTGTGGATATCACTTATCAGTTTACTTCAACTAATTAATAATTGGGTGATACATGGTTTAGTTCTTTGATTATCATAAATCTTGATTTTAGGATCATTTTAATTTAGTTCGCCGTATACAATATTGGTCAATCTTTTCGTGATGATCTTTGCTAATCAGAAATTCTCTGCTACAGCTAAGGAAGAGACTTTTACGGTTCACTGCAACCCCTTCCGTTATTTGCATAATCAAGGATGCTGACACTCCCATTATCAGACAAGTGACAAATGACAATACGTTATTTAGTAAAATTCACTTTAATAGGCAATTGCTCAATTATTTATGATTGAATACAATATGATTTAGTGAAACAAAAAATACACTGTTTATTTTTTTTATAACTCCTAAACTAAGCCCCCAGGCTAATTACTATCATATTATTAGCTACTGCCCGCATTTTGATATCTCTTAAATTAAATCGACATAATTAAAAATACTAAATTAATTGAATGAATATTAAAATATAATTTTTCTCGGAATTTACATCTCAACTTTAGTTTCAGTGCAAAACAAGTCTATCTGTCACTCCCAATTCCAAACGTAGCACCTATTGACATATTTTATAAATCTACATATTTCTGTTTACTTCGGTACATAAAATTTCTGCCAGAACTGCACCCTTTTTCATATTCGTTACTATCTTGCCCAACCAAATTCCACCTTAATACCATCCCTTTTAATTTTATTGTACCTTATTCATGTTATGTCTTGCTAGTCATCTGTTTCTTTCTACATACATTTGCTGCTTCGTTGATCCCACCATGTTATGCGAACGAACAGAAAATTAAGTGGCTCATCGTCACTTTCCGAAGGAAATTGTGTAATTTTAGTTACATTCTGAATACAAATTCCTACTAGTAGCTTTATTTATTAAACATAGAACAAATAACGTCACATTAATGAAAATCTATTTTCTCTAAAATATTCAAATCCAGTAACTGTTTATTAATCACTGTAATATTGTATTCACAGCTTTCAAATCACTAAATACGCCAGATACATGTTAGTTGTGTTCTTTAGTTCCATGCTCTGACATACCAATTAATTGTCAACTGTTAGGTCATGTAGAAATAATCAAGAGGATGGATGCGTCGTTTATGGTATGAAGCATCCTCATTATTATTTATTTTCGTGATTTTAGTTACCCCATTAGCAAATTTTCATACAAGCCGCTCGTTTGAAATTTGTCGATGGTGTATTGGTTCAAGAGCTATGTATCCTGTCACACCTTTATAATCAATTATTCTAGACCGAAGCTAAAAGTACGAGTACGTAATGTTAACAAATTAGCAACATAATTCGAACATTAAAATTGAGTTCATTTGCATTAAAAGTATTCGTCCATAGACAACTATTGCATCAATATTTATTAATTAATTCACGATGTACCTAAATATAGTTTGTGGGCAGTGCCAATTTACTAGTCCAGTACGTCACGCTGAAGTAGGAAAGTCCGCAAAATAGTAAACATTGAAATTGAAATAATGTAGAAATAAAGAAGTTGCATGTCATTACATCTAATAAAGTTAATGATATTCGCTGCGTTCGTTTCGAGGTGTGAGTTAGCGTAGGCTACAAATATTAATATAAGAGGCCCGGCCTTCTTGCTCACACAACTCATTACAACCCTAGTGGTGTAACTACACCCATTTTAATGCAGAGGGCATACTCAAAACGTGCTCACGGTAAAAGCTAGCTCAGTCAAAATGGGTTCAAGCAATGTTTTCGATCAAGTTAAACACTAGTTGGCAAGAGTTTTTTTTTGCCATACAACACCTTTCTAGCAAGCAACGCTGCGTAAAATTCGTTAAATAGTTACAAAGTATGATGTGCTAATTTTTCAAGACAAGGTTGAGTAAATTACTTAGCTTAAAGCTACATCCAGGGGGAATTCTAAAACGTTCATTAAAATGAATATTGGAGAGATCTGTTTTACAAGCTCTTGTAATTGATCGAGCACCATCGGTACGAGTTACTACACATTTTTTACTGCCTATTTATTTTCCTCACGTACATTTCTTTGCACTTGCACGGAAGATGAAGGCTTAGCTATCAAAATAATTATTTGGAGAAGATAGAAATTGAGGTAAGGGGTAAACTATAAACCTAGGCACTAATAGAAATAAATTTGAAGATATGTATTGCATTCTATTTTTATTAATACTTGCGGGAACAAATTAACTCCTGCATATTCACAGCTCTTGTACATAGTTTGCATAATACACAAAATTTTAAGAAAGATACACAACAACCAAATTTAAAGCCGATGTTTTACAGTTTGCCCAATAAGAGCCCTTTCACAAATGTGGCATTAAAATTACTTCCTAAAACACATTTTTAAAAAGGATAGAAATGTAACAGGGCATATGCCCCAGTTACAGTTATTAATGTACCACCAACCCATCATCTAATATGGATCTCAGCTAATTTAAAGAACAATAAATTTTTCAGTTTCAGCAATTATATTAATTCAAAGATAGTGTTGTAATTGTTATCCCAAGTCCTACTTGATGTCCTATTTGCTGCAACATATATTTTTATGCAACACCATAGGCACGTAAGCCCAAAAAATAAATAAAGTTGTATGCAACTAGTATTTCATGATATATTGTGATGATAATGATTAAATAATTGACTTTAGCTTAAGAATAGTGAATTGGTGTCACGTTAATATTGAGTAAGAAGAAAGGATTGGGGATAATCATAAAAAGAATTTATAAGTAAGCACAGTCTCGAAATCCAGTAGTCATCTTAATAGTACCAAGTAAAT
>OW679200.1:138434193-138702321 GCA_940337035.1 Agriotes lineatus
GGTGTCCCAAAATGAATGGGACACCGATTAGTCATAGATTCCTTACGTCATAATAAATCGGTTAGACCTAATATACCTTAGTACAAAGTCCCTTCAGTAAGACGTTATAGGGCCTTGAAGTTAATTTTTTTATTTTTTTGTTAATTTTCGCAAATGTAGAGATATCGATTTGAATTTTAGTATTCATACTTTTATAATTATACTGCACTAACGTAATTTTTTTCATAAATTAGACTTGACTGTAAGAGGCACTTTACCCATTTTTGAAAACTTTTTTCAACTCTAGCTTCGTTATCTGTAACAATTTTTTGGAATTTTAGGTTATTATCTGAAAGAGAATTAAAAAGTACAAAAATAATAAACTCTTAGTTCTTAAGCCTCAGAGCCACCGTTTACCTTAAAATGCCCATCAAAGGTTTTTGGTTGTCATTAAGACGTGCAATTATCAAGTAGGCATGATCACATAAACAATGGTCATCTAGTAAACACCAATGATAAATCAATTAATGAAATTAGTGACACAAGAATTTGTTCTTTTATGTTGAAGAAAATGCCGCTACATAACGAATTCTCCAATGCTGAAAGGTTCGTTATGTCGCAACATTTTCGTAAACACAAAAGACAAAAAAACTGATGTCACCAACGTCATTAATTGATTTCTTGTTATTATTTACTAGATTACAATCACTACTCATTGTTTTTGTGATCATGGCTACTTGATAATTGCATATCTTAATCACAACCAAAAACCTTTGATGGGCGTTTTAAGGTAAACGGTTGCTCATGCGCGTATGAACTTAGAGCACATTATTTTTGTGCATTTTAATTCTCTTTCAGATAATTACCTAAAATTCTAAAAAATGTTACAGATAACGAAGTTAGAGCTAAAAAAGTTTTGAAAAATAGGTAAAGTGCCGCTTTCAGTCAAGTCTAGTTTATGATTTTTTTCTTATTGGTGCTGTATACCGGGTGCTGACTTGCGCGACGCACCATAGGAATTTTGCATAGTAAATTCTTTATGTTCAATTATTTGCTTCCCTAATTATTTTAGAGCTAAAGTGTAAATACATTTTTTGAAGAGAAAAAAATGCTGCATCTATTCATACTGTTGCTATCAATTTTTCATTTTCCGGAACCGAAGGAAGGCAAAAAATCAAACTAGCACTTTTACAAGAATCAGTGATGCCATGGAATTATTGAAACAAGCCAATGCCAACGCAAGTGCGTGCGGGGCGATCATCCAGTAACTGCCGCCAAAAGATTGAAGGTAATGTCGTTTTTCTCGTTTTTGTGTAAGTTATGGACCTCATTATTGCACCTACAATTATTTAATAACGTGCCTGCAGTTTTAAACTTAATGTATCAGTCTATTAATAGTTGTACTGTTTGGAATTTGCCGATACGGATATTTTACAATAAATAAAGAGCTTGCTTAACAAACGTCCACTATAAAACCATTTTTGTTATGGACAAGGTTCAGGTACCTTAGAGACATTAAGCAGAACATAATTAATAATGAATTATTACAAACGTCAAACATCAATGACAAACAAACAATCAACACTTACTGTCACTCCGCACACACTTGCATTGGCATTGGCTTGTTTCAATAATTCCATGGCATCACTGATTCTTGTAAAAGTGCTAGTTTGATTTTTTGCATTCCTTCGGTTCCGGAAAATGAAAAATTGATAGCAACAGTATGAATGGATTCAGTATTTTTTTCTTTACAAAAAATATATTTACAATTTAGCTCTAAAATAATTAGCCGAGCAAATAATTTAATATAAAGAATTTACTATGCAAACCTCTATGGTGCGTCCCGCAAGTCAGCACCCGGTATAATAGTAAGTATGTATACCAAAATTCAAATCGATATCTCTACATTTGTGGAAATTAACAAAAAAATTAAAAAATGAACTTTAAGGCCCTATAACTTCTTACTGAAGGGACTTGGTACTAAGGTATATTAGGTTTAATCGAGTTATTATGACGTAGGGAATCTATGACTAATCGGTGTCCCATTCTTTTTGGGACACCCTGTATAAGTGGGATAAAAGCATCATTAATATACGTGTGTGTAAGCATACAAGTATATTAGTGATGCATTATCACACATGTATTGTACAAAATTTTATCTACAACTGCCTAAAATTGAGAAAAGTGCATTAAGAGAAACGACAGATCTATAATTTTCAAAAATATTTTAGTAGGCAAATGTCATTATGTCATTTATTTGACACTATTTCAGTTAAGTAATGAAGCCATTACACCACTCAGTTAGGTAATGAACTTCATTACCTAACGGAAATAGTGTCAAATGGGTGATGTAATGAGTTACTTATCCCACTGAAGTAGATACAATTATTTAATGGCTTTGAAGGACATTCATTTCTATAAAAACGGAAATAATGCAAACTTCATGATAGTATATTGTATTTGAACGAAATTTCGAGATATAATAGACCACTTTTCATAGGAATACGCAAGAAAAAGTAAATAGCTCTTTTAGGAAAAACATGGTTCGTATTCAAAGTTCAATGATTAAAAATATATCAACTGACCAATATATAGAATGTTTAAAAAAGGATAACAAACTTTAAGGGGTGTCAGTATATTGCTATGATACCCCTTCATCCTATGCATAGGCGGATTCAGAGACTTCCTAAAGAGGAGTCAACTAATTTTTGTAGATCGAGCACTAAGCTTATATTTTCGTTCCTGTTTAAGTATCATTTTTTCCAAACAGATTAGCAACTTTTATTAACGGGTTTTTAACTAAAAAACCTGCTTCGTCTCGGCATTTGATTTCACCAATTACAGTAGACCCAAATAACTAGTATTCATGTCTTTTAATTAGTTTAAGTTCTCCAATAATGCTTTTTTCTTTAAATCAAAAAGACTTCAAATTATATCAGTGCTGTCAAAATAAGCTCCGATGTCATTTGACAAACTTCCGATATTCCCATTATTAGCGGGAATAGAGGTGGATGCGGTTTCAGTTTCTGTGAAATTTGTTGGCAAATCATCTGCTTTCTCTGGATTTTGAATTTCTTCCGTCTTATCCTGATTGACATAAAGAGCAGTGGTTTTGGGTTCTAGTATAATGCGTCTAATGTTTATTTTTTATAAGGTGGCGCCATTGTTTAAAAAATTAAATAAAACAAAGTGAATACATTTAAAATAGCGATTTCTAAACCCAGTTGGGATATGCCTTATTTTGTGTAACGCGTGGAATGTTTCATAAAAGTTATACAAAATCGCATTTCCTAACATTATTTTTTCTAATTTTGATACAATCGGTATTAAAAAAATATATATGTATCATGTCAGTGAATTGAAAATCAGGTGGGCACTCGTTCGCTTTTTGTATTGTCAATTGGGTGACAATGAACTTTTTTTGATTTTCACATAGGTATAAAGTGTAACTTTTCAAATCTAAGGGGAGTGTCGAAAAGTTTCACTTTTCGCAACCAGTTATGAAAAATAAAATATTTTACAACCACTTTTGAAAAATTCATTGTGCCACCAAATTAACACGCGAAAACGTAACTACTTGATATTCAATTCATTGACATTTAACCATAGATAGCTATTTCATTATACTTCTCTGAAAACACCTTGTTTTCATCTGTTTTTGCAATGACGGAAAAGTGACTTTTTCAGAACAGTCTACTGAAAACTTTTTTCGATGTCCGATTTTTTTCCGTGCGCTAAATTAATAAAAAATAAATCGTTGCTATTGAAATGTTAATTGTGTTTGGTACTATCTTTATGATGTATTATTATCACTTTGAAAATAAAATTTTGCTTCATATCCTCTTTTACATTGTTTTCAGATAAAATATAATAAAAGATTTGTTTAATACATGTCCAGAAATGGATATTTCCGTGCTTGTATGACTGACGCGCCGCTCCCGTAGAGCTATATTCCAAAATGTCCGCATGTGTTCCGATTTCCGACCCCTTTTTGTGCATCATAATCGCCAACATGATTTCAGCTGGTCCAAACAGCTTCTAAGGCCCTGAACACACGGGGATTCCGTATCCGAGATTCAGATGCGGCGACTTAATCTCAGACACGGGCCTTCAGTCACTTACAGTGCCGTGCTGTTATGGACCTAGCATTGCTGTTCTTGGTTTCTGTCGAATTAGCCTAGATGTGCTGTATTTAAAGTCAGGGATTGGG
The DNA here is from genome assembly GCA_940337035.1 of Agriotes lineatus. Lineage (NCBI taxonomy): Eukaryota > Metazoa > Arthropoda > Insecta > Coleoptera > Elateridae > Agriotes > Agriotes lineatus. The sequence continues at coordinate 138,438,383 of OW679200.1, forward strand.
CTCTACTAAGCTAATAAATTTTTTATTGTCAAATAATGTACGCTCTATGATCGTGTATAGTAAGGAACGCCCTGCTTATTCGATTTGAATAGAAGTTGAAGAAAATCTGCTACGCCTATGATATGATATCATATGTTCTGGCTGGCAAAAGTAGGCGTGTCCAGCCCTGGTACACGTGGAATCATATGCTCCATATGCTCCAATGGTAAATCGGTATCAGAGATATAGAATGTGTCGCCGGCGGACGATTTTCCTTATCTCTCCATTTCGACAAATTCTGTATCTCGGATACCGATTTACCATTGGAGCATATGGAGCATATGATTCCACGTGTACCAGGGCTGGACACGCCTACTTTTGCCAGCCAGAACATATGATATCATATCATAGGCGCAGCAGATTTTCTTCAACTTCTATTCAAATCGAATAAGCAAGGCGTTCCTTACTATACAACGATAATAGAGCGTCCATTATTTGACAATGAAAAATTTATTAGCTTAGTAGAGCCCAATCCCTGACTTTAAATACAGCACTTCTAGACTAATTCGACAGAAACAAAGAACAGCAATTCTAGGTCCATAACAGCACGGCACTGCAAGTGACTGAAGGCCCGCGTCTGAGATTCAGTCTGAACAGACTCAGATTCTGTATCCCGCATACCGAATCTCGGATACGGAATCCCCGTGTGTTTAGGGCCTAATCGTTGAAATGGTTAAGTAGTTTTTATCGCATTAAGTTTTTTACACACACACAGTAAACGATTCGCCATAATAAAAAAATAATTTGGAAAAAATGGTCTACCGACCTACTTTTAATGCACGTAAGATATTCATAAGTTTACATAGAGCTTGACATACGTGCTTAATTGCAATAATATTTTTAGTTCTAACCGACTTGGATTCAACGAGTTACATTTTTGAAACAGAATTCGAAAAACTTTAAGTCAAGTCTTATTGCTGTCAACACTTAACAATTATTGTGCTTTTTATAATGAACAACTTTGCATTATTAAAATCTTTAATTTTTCCTCGCCATTTTTTGTTAAACGCATTATCTCACTTGCATAGGTTACCACTGGTCGAATTGCCGACTTACAGATTTTTATTGTTATCCTGCTACTCAGGTTGCCATTGCGCAGTACATTACTCTTGTGCAATCAGTGACGGTGGGATTACTACCTTTCGCAGTATTAGAGTTAATAGTAGTATAGCATACATTTCACTACGATTTATTTAAATATTTACTTTACTTTGTAGCATTCACTGTACGAGGGTTTTGAATATTCATTGTAAGAACTCACCCCCGACTGCAACTTGAGCTGAACCGAGCGTATACTCCCTTTGTTACAGTATTAGACAACTAAGAATCCCTATACGTAGAATTGTGTAACGCAGATGTTGGTTAATTTTTATTATTATTATTAATGAAAATAAAACTGTAACAACAGGGCTACAAAAATAGTATGAACAGGGAGACGCATATGTGTGATACAATTTAAATTCGAAAGATGAACATACATCGAAATAATTATTACAGACAAGAAAATGTAAATTCAGATAAACCAAATTAAAAGAATACGAACAAAAATAAATAATGACAAAATTATATATTACACAATAAGTTAAAGGAGTCTAAGCAACTCTTGCGACCATATTAAAGTACAAAAATTTCGTAATATAAAATGTGAATATAAGTTATCCATACTTATTGTTATCATGACAATCATTTTTACAATAATTGTCTTTAAAAGCATGCCACATGTCCATAATTCAAATAATTATATAATACGTTTAAGGAACGTGAAAAGAAACTGTCGAAAAAACACAACGCTGACGAGGGTAAATTTGATCAAATTGTGTGTAACACAATGAATAGTCAAAAGTATAAAAATCCGATAGCGCTCTATTATAAGAAGTCGTTTAGCTGACAAAAGACATTAAGGAACAAAAAGAAGTTTTTAGCAAATTTCACTGCCGCCACGTAACTAGCTAAAAATATTAATCGTAATGTCCTACAGTAGATCACATTTAGACCTGCTTTAGTCTTACATCGATGAGCTAAAATGGTATCCCTTAAGAAATTCTTTCGCAGCAACACGGCTCTAATTCTGCATTCAGAGAATAGCAGTGATAAAGTTTCGCAATCCGTCATTGTTAACATCATCCATCTACTTCGGATGGTTTCTGTTTTGCAAATGTTGGTCTGCTGAACGTACACACACATGTTAGTACTCACCATATGTCGAACTGCCAGCTCCTGAAATCCGTAAATCACAACACAAAAGTGCGCCAGCAAGTAAATATCGCACCACAGCGGCAGCTTCACATCGTACTTCTTTCGAGGAACAACCTGCAACAAATTAGGACCGCGGTTAATCGGCCCAAATCACAGCCACTTATCGTCCAATTTACCTTAATTTTATCTTCTTCTACGCCCAATCGCGGCCTTCCGGGTTGCCAGCTCGGCCCGTAAAAAAAGGCTGCTAATTTATGCTTGCAACTTTCCATTTGCGCAGATCTTTGGATGACGTAGGAAGTGTAAAATGTCTGAAATCTCAGTTGTGTGATACTTTAATTATGTTAGGTATTCAAGAAGTCTTTTAGTTCCAGGTGAGTATGGAAACTTAGCTATAGTCCTACTTTGAGTTAGATGATGAGATGGCAAATTTGAACTAATTATTCACATTTTTAATAAATGCACCAAAATAATAACATTTTCAGGACTTTCTGTAAGGATTTTGTTCAATTTTCACTATTTTATTTTAGCATAATAAACATACAACTTGCGAAACAGGGTTTTGTATTAAATAATGTTTTGAGGTCCGAGATATTTAACAATATCCCTTAACTCTTTTAGTACCTTCTAATAAGAAGGGTCGTCAAATCCTCCATCGGGAGGCTACCCAGGTAGCGGATAGGAAAGCTCTTACCATATATGGTGCTTATCGGGGCGGATCAGAAATGGCCTCACCAGAAGTAATTTCCTTGGATAAAGTAATGGTTTAGGGGAAATATAAAATATGTGTGTTGGCAGCAAAACAATTATTAGTGTATGATGGAGAGACATAAGGAATATCGGCCTTTAGAGCTAGGTCCACGGCTGCAATATTGCAATTGGATAAGCAGCGGAAAACCATTGGATTATAGAATTTCAAGAGAACATGGACGACGAGACACTGACCACAGGGATGGTGCAAGTCAATATTAATTCCTATATATAAAAAGCAACGCCGATTGCAAAAATTCTAGAACGGTGGCGCTCTTCCCACATATTAGCAAAACACTACTCACCATAATAAATGCAAGATTAAACCTACGCTTTTTACCACAAATACCAGGTGTACAAACCAGATTTATACGGGAGAAAGGAGCTCGTGGACAAAAACAACAACTTTGGCATACACATATCGAAATCGCAACTTCATCGCACTTGGTCTAATTTATAAGAAATTTATTTGAAAATAACAACGGCAAAGCAAGGGTGAACCATACAAATTCAAAGACTTTTAAAGAAAAATGTGGGGTAATACGAGGGTGTATCCATTCCCCCATTCTCTTCATAATGTGCAGGAAATATCTAACGCGCTTACTTTAGAGGATTGGATTGAGGAGTGGCCAATCACCACTGGAAGAAGACGCATAAAAAGCTACGACATGCAGATGACTCGTTCATCATAGCTCATGAAGAAGATCTACAGACTATTATGAACAGATTAATAGAAACTAGCAAAAAATGACTTAAATATAAATATTGAAGTGATGATATTACATAAATCCGATGACAACAAGTAGTGGCCCATTTTCAATCTTGGATTCGCAGTAACCAACACAGGGCAATGCGATTTAGAAATTAAGAAACGACTGAGAATAGCGCGAACAGCTGAAACAAAGCTTACAAAGAAATGGAAAGACACGAGCATAACTAGAAACGCCAAGAAAAGATTAATGCATACTCTGATATTCCCGATAGCAACGTATGCGGCCGAAACAAGAACAGTAAACAATCCTTCGAAATGTGGACTTACTGGAGAATGCTACACTTCCCTGGGCAGTCCATCGAACCAAAAAGTTTATTTTAGTAGAGCTGAGAATCGAAAAACGACTAAGCACCTTCGTAGTCAAATCATATTTAAGATACATTAGACACATTTCTAGGTGAAACAATGATATGGAAATGATGGTGTGCAGGGCAAAATGGACGGTCGAATGGGTTAACATTGAGTTAAAATCATTAAGAGGTCAAACATTACATGAAGCATTTTAAAGGGTCGCTTCTAGAGTAATATTTGTGCCAAAATCAGAACTACATGATTTTTTTAAGGTAGAAATCTCTCATGCCTCAACTATTGGTTTTGCATAGGAAATGTCATCAGTTGATCATAAATGCATCTCATTAAAATTATTTGACATAATGTGTCGCCGTCTAAGCAAATCATCTAGGTTTAAAAAAACTATTTTTAAAATTAAAACTGAATGCTGCATAAAAACACAGAAAACTGCTATTAGAAACGAAGAGCCTACAGAACAATCATATTTATTTGCAATATAATGCCCAACTCCAATTTGCTACATCGGTGAAAGTCATTAACAATATCGGTGGTAAATACTAAAACATCCTCTCTAGAGTACAGACTTAGCACCTCGTGATCTTTGTATCTTTACTAAACTGAAACAAGTGTCGAAGGAAAGTTTTCGATATTGATCAGACGACAAATTAAAGATATAGGTCAGATATATTTTATTAAATTAAAATAAATGTATTTTATTCACAACTACGAGTATACAGGGTGAGTCAATAGTGAGGGATCGGAACTCTGCTTTTCAACCGTTCAAGAGAAGAAAAAAATGTAAACGCCTCCTCACATAGTTTTTCGCTCTGCATCACTCAAAAATATTTTCTGTTGTACAGGATGAGCCATAACTAAAGTACGTATGTTAACTTTTTTTTCAAACGGAACACCCTATATTTTATCACATATTCTTATTGGCGTTTAAAATAGATTTATGTCAGTATAAAATGTTTGACGTTTTGGTGTAACGTTGCCATTTTAAAAATTATTTATTAAAAATTTCTTCGAATACATGTGTTTTCTTAAAAAAATCCCAGGAGCTTAGTTTTGAAGTTATAACGTTAAAATTTTAGATCCATAAGGAGAAAGGCCAGTTCTATCCACCTGGTACAATAAGGTTTGGCTTTACTGTACAGGAGGGTCACAAATTAATTTTAAATTTCGCGTACTTTGGAAGGTCATAACTTCATTTTTTCAAATGGCACCCCTGTATTTTTTTACACAATTGGATCCGTCTGTGATCTGGCTACATTTTTTATTAAGTATAACCTATACTGAAAATGCATAGTTTCAGAGATATTGGACATTTTTCGTTGCTCTGACTGCTAAAAGATGCCAACTTCAAGTAAAACAGAGTGCTATGGAAGAAAGTGACATTTCTAGTTCTTCTCTTATTATTGCAGCGCAATAAAAATTCAAGGTTCTCACGAGAATAAAACAAAATAAAAGAAATAATAATTTTAATACATAATAATAATAATGTGGAACAAACATTTTCACAACATGGCCAGTGGGTACATACACCTAACACCTAACCTAACTAACTCAAATGATATGTTCAATATGGCAACCGTGTTCTTGTCTACAAACTTGCATTCTCTTAGCAAACGAACTGCCAACATTTCGCAACATTTGTTGATTTATTGTTTGAAAAGCATTAAGTATTCGATCTTTCATATTCTCGATTGTTGTTGGAGCTTCTGTGTACACAATTTCCTTCACGAACTCCCATAGAAAAAAGTCGACCTTGGTGAGATCAGCGGATCTTGCTGGCCAATTCACTGGACCTCCCCTCCCTATCCATCTGTCTTGAAATTCGGCATTCAAATATGCCCTGACAATATGGCTGTAGTGGGGTGGGGCTCCATCCTTCTGAAACCACATCGTCTGGACAATCGCAATTGGCAAATCGTCTATAAAATCTTGAAATTCATTTGTTAAAAATTGAAAATAGCGCTCAGCGTTTACATTTCCATCAAAGAAATATAGTCCAAGAACATAATCTCTGACGATACCACCCCACACATTCAATGACCACCTATGTTGATGATAATAATGGAAGTTGTGGCGATTGACAAATCCATTTTTGTGGAATGTCGCTTCGTCGGTGAATAAAATCAAATCGAAAAAGTCGTCTTGTTCATCCTTTCTTCTCAAAGCCCAATTTGCAAATGCTAGACAATCGTCTTGATTAAGCTCTTGTACAGGTTGTATGTGGTATGGATGAAATTTCGCTTTTCTAATTATTCTAGATACAGACGTTTGACTGAACTCTAACTCACGGCTTATTTTCCTAGTGCTAATATGTGGGTTCTCCACAATAGTAGCCAACACCAACAATTCATTCTCCTCGTTGGAAATGTTTCTTCTTCGTTCAGTTTTTTCAAATTCTACGTGCCCAGTTCTCTCAAATCTTTCTCTTAGTTTTTCAAAATCAACTCGCCTCGGATGCCGCCTTTCGGGATATCTCTGCTCGTAAATTCTTGCCGCAAGCAGAGCATTTCTCTCGCCTTCCCCCAAACAATAAATCATGTCGATTTGCTCTTGTAATCTTAAATCCATTTAGAGAAATTGCAATTATTGAAACATGCCCTAACAGTGACAATAGTAAAACTAAAAATGACACCTGCTGACATAGCACTCTAAGTAGAATGTCACTTTTTTCCATAGCACTCTGTTTTACATGAAGTTGGCATCTTTTAGCAGTCAGAGCAACGAACAATGTCCAATATCTCTGAAACTATGCATTTTCAGTATAGGTTATACTTAATAAAAAATGTAGCCAGATCACCGACGGATCCAATTGTCTAAAAAAATACAGGGAGTGCCGTTTGAAAAAATGAAGTTATGACCTTCCGAAGTACGCGAAATTTAAAATTAATTTGTGACCCTCCTGTACAATAAAGCCAAACCTTATTGTACCAGGTGGATAGAACTGGCCTTTCTCCTTATGGATCCAAAATTTTAACGTTATAACTTCAAAACTAAGCTCCTGCGATTTTTTAAAGGAAACACATGTATTCGAAGAAATTTTTAATAAATAATTTTTAAAATGGCAACGTTGCACCAAAACGTCAAACATTTTATACTGCCATAAACCTATTTCAAACTCCAATAAGAGTATGTGATAAAATATAGGGTGTTCCATTTGAAAAAAAAAGTTAACATACGTACCTTAGTTATGGCTCATCCTGTACAACAGAAAATATTTTTGAGTGATGCAGAGCGAAAAACTATGTGGGAAAGCGTTTACATTTTTTTCTTCTCTTGAACGGTTGAAAAGCAGAGTTCCGATCCCTCACTATTGACTCACCCTGTATATGTAATAAGTTCATTACCGACTTTTAAAAAGTTGGAAAATGAGCCATTACCAACTTTTACTTTCCACCCGGTCGGTAAGTGGGATACCATGACAGCGGGTAGAAAGTAGTCATTCCCGACCGCTGTCATGGCAACGAGTTTTCGTCGCATTACATTATTATTAGCTTAACGTCAGTTATGAAGAACTGTCAAGTCCATTTTTACAAACATTGTTTAGAATAAAGTGGTTGTGAATAAAATAGTATACATACCACGGTGAAAAATATCATTCCTGTCTCTAGCTAAAGTTAGTCTCAACGCTTTGTGTTTTGATCAAATACTTAATCACTCCACAGTAATGAAACACTTTTCACCTTGGTTTGTAGTACACTATCAGTGTTGCACTACTGTAAAAAACGGTTGTGTACAACACCTGCATGTTATGGCGATGTGTTCCACGTGGCCAATAATCTGAGTTGGGCAATATTCAATAATTACCGACTTTTTGCAAGTGTATAAATTAATATTCATGACACCAATTAATATAAAAGATTAAAAGTTTTTTTCCTTTATTAATTTAAGCGATTTTATTCTGTAAATGGCCAAATGTTCAAAAAATATCTTGTGTCCTCAATTACAGTAATAAAATAAGTTCTGACTTTACTAAAATAAAGTTCTTTTAAGCTTAAAGGCAGGTAATACAAACAAACCTGCAAATGAAGGGGGTTGAACGAGGGCTGATTGAAGACCAGGCCGTACACGATTTCCTCCTCCTGCCGTTCGGCAGCGAAAGTCCTGAAGATGCGATCCCAGATGATCAACACGCCCCCGTAATTCTTGTCGAGGCAGTATAAATTGCTCCCTGAAAGCTTTTAAATATAACCGTTATCCGCCTTATTCGCGGCCTCTTACCGTGATGCACCCGGTGATGTCTGGGGGTGTTGAATACGTACTCCAAGGGCCCCAGGGTTTTCACAGTCTTCGTGTGAATCCAGAACTGGTAGAGCAGATTAAACTGCTGATGTGTGATGAATTGCGCCGGGGGAATGGCGAACGCTAGCGGTAAGTAAAAAATCTGAAAGAATTGATCTTTATTGAGATTTTAAGACGTTAAGATAGCTTGTTCAATCATAAGTTTGGAAAATTAAACCATTAAATATACAGGGTGAATGAGACCACCCGTATCAGTATTTTTTTTAAAGAACGGTGAGTCGTAGAGAGTTGGGATAAAAAAATTTATTATAAAAGTCATACTAAAGAATCGAATGGTGATATTATTATTTCTCGAAAAAGTCAGCATCACGAGTAGTTTTGTCCACAATGTCCAGAACTCCAAAATTTTAAATGGCACCATAAGTCGAAAAACGTATTGTTGAAAAGATCGTTAAAAAAGAAGAAAGTTTTGTTGGAAAAATTATTTTACTACTACCACCCCTTTTAAGTAATATTCGATTAAAGTTATTAAATTTGAAATTCGTTGTTAACAAACAAAATTGAAAAGTCGGCTTTTAAAATCTAGTTACCGAATTAAACAATGTTACACACACGTTTTAATATCAATAATTCCATTTGTTGTATTAATCATTGTTTAATCCGGTAACTAGATTTTAAAAGCCGACTTTTCAATTTTGTTTGTTAACAACGACAGTAGTATGGCGGCATCTAAATTGGAGCAAGGTCATTTGATTCGCGGATTCGCGGTTTAATTCGCGGAATTATTCGCGGATTTCGCGGTTTTATTCGCGGATTGACCTAATTAATTTCGCGGTTTGATCTAATTAATCACATATGAAGTTTGATATGTAATTTACATATGTGCTACTGATTAAATTACGCATTAGATTTTTTAATTTGCTTCCGGAATTACGCGTCGGGCTTCGGCGGCCATCTTGGATTTCTGGCGGGAATATTTGAAATTTGAATTTTTTCCGATTTTTTTTCCATTATTTGAATTTTAAACTTCCCGGGTGTCAGCAGCTACCTTGGTTTTCTGCGCGCGCACCTCTCGCTGTAGTCGTTTTTAATTTTGAATTTTCGCGGAAATATTTGAAATTCAAACTGGTGGATCTATCTCGCTCTTCGAAGCTGCTGTCTCTCTCTTGCATTCACTCGCGGAAATATTTAAATTTAAAAAAAGCTATTTGCGTCGGACCCGAGTGGGAATCGAACCCTCTACGTTTGCATACACATTGGGCTCACATCGATCGATGCCTCTAGACCACGGAGCGGTACGGGATTTAAAGGGTTTGAACGAAACGCCATTTCGCAGCTCTACAGTCACGCCGCTCGAATTTTAAACAACTTATTTTTTCGAAAATTTAAATTTTAAGAACTGAAATGTGCAACTTGATGTGATTAAAGGTATATGCATTTTTAAAAATTGATTTCGCCCCGTGATTTCACTAGAATTAATTATTTTACTCTCTTATATAAATACGCGTATTCTGTCCGTTAAGAATGGTTTATCGCCTAGTATATAGCTGGAAATTTCCTATCGAGTTGTTGATCAATTAAATTAATCGTTTTAGTGTTAAAAAATTATTTATAAGACAGGCGAAAATTTTAAAGCTATGCGGAAAAGAGGCAAGTTCTATCGTAAAATATACGGGCTACAAATTTGAGTTTAGCGGTTATTATCCATTTTCATATTTGAAATGCCAGAACATGACGAATTTTCGGTTGTATAAAGAGGTTTTCGCGCTAGTATTTGAATGGGTTAAATTACGCGATTTTCTCTAAGTTCCCTTTTTAAAACAGGTCGAGACTACGAATCGTTTCCTGGAAAACATACTGCATCGTGTAACGGTATTCGTTAATTATTCAAAATGTTTTATTGCAGCCTTGTCTAATACAAGGGGGGGAAAATAGCCCTTACGCCTTTGTACTTGTTTATAATTATACGTGTTTTATAAATTTTGACCGCATAGCGAAATCATAATTACGCGTCGGCTATTTTTAAACTTTAGAGCTAATATATGAGTGACTTAACAAATATTTGTCCGTTAGAAATTGCAGTACAGGTCTCGGCATGTCGTTATGTGTAATTAGAAAAACACGTCATAGTCTCAGGGTCGCTGGGCGATCGGTCACAATTATATATATCAGCAATAACATGAACAAGAAGATATACGTATTGCTTGAGTAAGAAAGAGATAAACATATAATCCGTTCACGACCTTTTTGGGACAGAGTTGGCTATTATTTTTTCTTTTCATGTTGGACTAACTGATTCGGTGATGTAGCGGATGCAACTTTTTTTCTGTCAGTGTCTGTTCGACATTTTCTTGCCACCACATTGCCAAATTTATTATTTTAATATTCGTAAGAAAATAAATGCTTTATCAAGTGTGTAAAAGTAATTTTAATTTCCGTCAAAGGAAAAATCAAAATGCCCAATATAATTTTGTTACAACAAAAAAAAATTCCATTAAACGATGCTAGTTGCAGTTTAAAAAGGACAGACCAGATCTAAAAGAACACGAGTTGATGTAGAGACTAGAGAGAGATCCGGCAACAACGTACCTATTCAGAAAATATAACCTTAAACTGAAAACAACCTAACCTAACAGAAAAAGTGTCAGTTTGCATTAGGGAGTTTAGTTGCCGCAGAGGTACTGCCAACAAAATTACTAGATGGTCATAGCCTCACCTGACCCAAAAAGATCGTGAACGGCTTATATTAGCAAGTATTGGAGAAGGCTTGACTAATTTTAATTATGACATTTGTCAACTAAACATAAAATAAATTTGAATAAAAGCATGCAAAATTACGAAAATACGTAGAAAATTTATAAAAATCGGCATCTTGTCACATTAAATTCTGCAAAAACGACAAAAAAAACAATATTTTTATACAACTTTCATCGAAAAATAGTAAATTTTACGAAAATACGTCTGTGTTGACGACCAATGAAAATAAATTTGAATAAAATACGCAAAAATTACGAAAAGACGTATGTGTTGATCCCCAAAGTAACAAAAATTTGAATAAAAACGCACAATTTCGTTGAAAATATTTACAAAGCGACTTTATAGTACCGAAAAATTGATGTAAAAAAGTTTTAAGAGTTATTTCTAAGCATAATTTTGCAAACGTTTAACAAATAAACCGTAATTTTTTAAAGTACATCACACAATTATGAAATCGTAGTTCAATTTATATGAATTTCGATACTTTGTATGTGAAAAATAGCTTCAATTACTAATATTTGAATAAAAACATGCAATTTCCAAAGCATTTCGTTTAAAATTTTAGAAAATCGACAGCATCTCGCATGAAAATTTATAAAAATCGGCATCTTGTCACATTAAATTCTGCAAAAACGACAAAAAACAATATTTTTATACAACTTTCATTGAAAAATAGTAAAATTTTACGAAAATACGTTTGTGTTGACGACAAATGAAAATAAATTTGAATAGAAACACGCAAAAATTACGAAAAGACGTATATGTTGACCCCCAAAGTAACAAAAATTTGAATAAAATCACGCAATCATACAGCATCTCACATAAATTTTCACAAAAATCGACATCATGTCACATAAATTATACAAAAACTGTCATCATATCACTTGAAATTATACAAAAAACGACATTTTCATTCAACACACGATGAAAATTGAACAAAAATCACGCAGTCATACAGCATCTCACATAAATTTTCACAAAAATCGACATCATGTCAGATAAATTATACAAAAACTGTCATCATATCACTTGAAATTATACAAAAAACGACATTTTCATTCAACACACGATGAAAATTGAACAAAAATCACGCAGTCATACAGCATCTCACATAAATTTTCACAAAAATCGACATCATGTCATATAAATGATACAAAAACTGTCATCATGTCACTTGAAATTATACAAAAAACGACATTTTTACTAAACACACGACGAAAATTGAACAAAAATCACACAATTACACGTCATCTCACATAAATTTTTAAAAAAATCGACATCATGTTACATAAACTATGCATAATTTTGCAAATGTTTTACACTTTTTATAAAATGCATCACTCAAAATTAAAAGAAATAGCAATTTCGTTGAAAAAATCTTTACCACAAGCATTTCGATAAACAAAATTCAAAAATTCTTGTACTTTTGATGGAAATATATGTATGTTGATCACAAATTAACATAAACTTGAACAAAACACACAATTTCGTTGAAAAATTTGCAAATGTTTTACACTTTTCTATAAAATGTATCGCCCAAAATTAAAAGAAATCACAATTTTTTAAATTATATCACGCCATTATGAAATCGTAAATTGATTTTTTGAAATTTTACACTTTGTAACTGTAAAATAACTGCAAATACTAATATTTTAGCTTTAGACTTTGTAATTATTGCAGATTCGAGAAAAAAACAAAAGCAGAGTAGAAATAAAAAACACAAACACTTTGTAATAAACAAATATATTGTTCTTATTTCGTATAATACTTAATAATATAAATATAAATGTACAGCAGAATGTCTTATTTTCTAAAAATTCGCTAGCAATTTACAAAACTGTAGTTTGAGGTGCACGACATTTCGAATTAAAAAGGCTGCAAGTAATAAAATCAGAATTTTATTGTGTAATTTTAAAGTTTAAGATGCACCCAATCTAGAATTCCCTTCGTTTTTGGTGTTGATGACATCTGCCTTAGAGGCGTTTTTCTAACGGCTCTTTTTTGGAGGCGTTTCCTTATCGGCGTTCTTCTGACCTGTTTTCTTAATTAGGCAGAGAGTGATCGTTTATATAAGGAGTCAGGTTGGCCGAATGGTTAAGGCGTCAGATTCAAGCTCTGATCTCGAGAGAGAATACGGGTTCGATTCCCGTACCTGGCATATTTTTTATATATTTATTATGAAAGTCTTGATTTTAAGCTAGTTTATTCACGACGGCTCTACCAGAACAAACAACTGAGCTCCTTTTCGACTAAAATGGACAAAGAGCGGAAGATGTTGATTGTATCGCCGGAATTTGTCCAACGTCTTAAGTCTGGCGATGATGCGGAGAAAAATATATTATCACAGCTTGATGACGAAATGCAAAAAGTTTTAAAGTCCAAATTAACTGATCACGATAAATGGATCCAGTACAATCAGGTTTTACAACGATTCCTTCATTTCACAAACCAGGCGCGGCAGCCAATCAAAATACCTATTGAAACAACCAGTGACAGCCTATCAAATGCCGTTATTTTATCTACACTTCCCAAAACTTTTAAGAAAAAAGCTGAAGTTTTCCTACGCATTTTGAGTACCTCAAGCGATGTGAGCTGGGATCACAAGGGTACCGTTACTATAAAGGGTGAAATTTTACCGGCGTCTAACATAGTCGATTTAATTCACGACACTCTGCGGCCTCGAAAAACTATTAATCCACCCGGACGCCTACAGTTTGCTGATTACATCAAAGACCTTAACGTTGCTAATGTGCTGCTAGCTAAACCTAAACAGCAAAAGAAGCCAACCCCGACTGGTACTACAGGAAAAACCGAAATGGAAACTGATAACTGCGAGTCCGATTTAGAATATAAATTAAAAACACCAGCTACTCATCCCAGTCCACATCAAAAAAGTTCAGTCAGAAGAACGCCGATAAGGAAACGCCTCCAAAAAAGGTCCGTTAGAAAAACGCCTCTAAGGCAGATGTCATCAACACCAAAAACGAAGGGAATTCTAGATTGGGTGCATCTTAAACTTTAAAATTACACAATGAAATTCTGATTTTATTACTTGCAGCCTTTTTAATTTGAAATGTCGTGCACCTAAAACTACAGTTTTGTAAATTGCTAGCGAATTTTTAGAAAATAAGACATTCTGCTGTACATTTATATTTATATTATTAAGTATTATACGAAATAAGAACAATATATTTGTTTATTACAAAGTGTTTGTGTTTTTTATTTCTACTCTGCTTTTGTTTTTTTCTCGAATCTGCAATAATTACAAAGTCTAAAGCTAAAATATTAGTATTTGCAGTTATTTTACAGTTACAAAGTGTAAAATTTCAAAAAATCAATCTACGATTTCATAATGGCGTGATATAATTTAAAAAATTGTGATTTCTTTTAATTTTGGGCGATACATTTTATAGAAAAGTGTAAAACATTTGCATATTTTTCAACGAAATTGTGTGTTTTATTCAAGTTTATGTTAATTTGTGATCAACATACATATATTTCCATCAAAAGTACAAAAATTTTTGAATTTTGTTTATCGAAATGCTTGTGGTAAAAGATTTTTTCAACGAAATTGCTATTTCTTTTAATTTTGAGTGATGCATTTTATAAAAAGTGTAAAACATTTGCAAAATTATGCATAGTTTATGTAACATGATGTCGATTTTTGTAAAAATTTATGTGAGATGGCGTGTAATTGTGTGATTTTTGTTCAATTTTCGTCGTGTGTTTAGTAAAAATGTCGTTTTTTGTATAATTTCAAGTGACATGATGACAGTTTTTGTATCATTTATATGACATGATGTCGATTTTTGTGAAAATTTATGTGAGATGCTGTATGACTGCGTGATTTTTGTTCAATTTTCATCGTGTGTTGAATGAAAATGTCGTTTTTTGTATAATTTCAAGTGATATGATGACAGTTTTTGTATAATTTATGTGACATCATGTCGATTTTTGCGAAAATTTATGTGAGATGCTGTATGATTGCGTGATTTTATTCAAATTTTTGTTACTTTGGGGGTCAACACATACGTCTTTTCGTAATTTTTGCGTGTTTCTATTCAAATTTATTTTCATTTGTCGTCAACACAGACGTATTTTCGTAAAATTTTACTATTTTTCAATGAAAGTTGTATAAAAATATTGTTTTTTGTCGTTTTTGCAGAATTTAATGTGACAAGATGCCGATTTTTATAAATTTCATGGGAGATGCTGTCGATTTTCTAAAATTTTGAACGAAATGCTTTGGAAATTGCATGTTTTTATTCAAATATTAGTAATTGAAGCTATTTTTCACATACAAAGTATCGAAAATTCATATAAATTGAACTACGATTTCATAATTGTGTGATGTACTTTAAAAAATTACGGTTTATTTGTTAAACGTTTGCAAAATTATGCTTAGAAATAACTCTTAAAACTTTTTTACATCATTTTTTCGGTACTATAAAGTCGCTTTGTAAAGATTTTCAACGAAATTGTGCGTTTTTATTCAAATTTTTGTTACTTTGGGGATCAACACATACGTCTTTTCGTAATTTTTGGGTATTTTTATTCAAATTTATTTTCATTGGTCGTCAACACAGACGTATTTTCGTAAAATTTTACTATTTTTTCAATGAAAGTTGTATAAAAATATTGTTTTTTGTCGTTTTTGCAGAATTTAATGTGACAAGATGCCGATTTTTATAAATTTTCTACGTATTTTCGTAATTTTGCGTGCTTTTATTCAAATTTATTTTAATTTGTCGCCAACACATACGTCTTTTCGTAAATTTTTTACAAGAAAAAATGGTTTGACTTATATTTTTACAAGTATCCCTTGTCTTATTTGCAAACGATATTGAAAAGCTATTTTTTTTAACGAAATTGTCTGTTTTTATTCAAATTTATGGGGGACAACCATTCTTATACAATAAGACTCGGATATCTTCGGAACACGGTAGCTGAAAGCAACGCACCACCCTTTCTTACCTATATGAGTAAGAAAAAGATAGCCATACAAAAAAATTATATTAGTAGGCATGTTTAGTTGACAAATGTCATAATTAAAATTAGTCAAGCCTTCTCCAATACTTGCTACTATGTTTATCTCTTTCTTTACGTATATCTTCTTGTTCATGTTATCTTATTGCTGATATATATAATTGTGACCGACAGGCAATGATCTGTTAGGCCATTTGAGGATGACGAAATAGAAAGTTCTGCAGAGTCGGTGATATCATAGCAAATTCCATTGCGAATAATTACGCATTTTATGTTTATATTATTCTTATTCGAGCAATACGTATTATCAGTATTTCAGGAATATACTAAAATAAAATTTGTAACTCGTTTTATATTACGATCTGCCTTTAGCTCTTATCGCCCATTTAATTTTTAAACTAGCTGTTGTAATTTATAAGCGGCTAAAACTCAGTCGAAAATAACATTTAAAATTTATTTATAATATGAATATGGAAGTGTAATGTCAGAACAGCTAAGTGGTACAATGTTCAAACCTTTAAAACCAAACAAAACACAGGCACCGACCTGTTTTAAAAAGGGAACTTAGACGAAAATTTCCTATAGTAGGTAGGGACAATGAGGATCTCGTTAATCCAGCCATATAGCAGGCACAAATTATAAAATAATTAATAAGCTGTTACAAATCTAATTTTTTTTAAAATGTATCTACCTTTAAACACAATAAGCTATACATTCCAGTTCTTATAAATCATATTTCTCAAAAAATAGATTGTTTTAAATTCGGGCAGCGTGACGACAGAGCTGCGAAATGGCGTTTCGTTCAAATCCTATATATTCAACAGACCTCGATAGCTCAACGGTAGGGTTCTGAGGCTGTTGGCCAAAAAACTAGGGTTCGAATCCAACTTGGGCCCGACGCAAATAGCTTTTTTTAAATATAAATAGTCTTTCTGTGAATGCACGAGAGAGACAGCCAAGGGGGCAGAAGAGTGAGATAGATCTAGCAGTTTGAAATTCAAATATTTTCCGCGAAAATTAAAAAACGACAGCCGTGAGAAGTGCGCACGCAGAAAACCAAGATGGCAGACATCCCGGGAAGTTTAAAATTCAAAAATTGAACTTAGAAGAAAATCTGAAAAAAATTAAATTTCAAATATTCGCGCCAGAAATCCAAGATGGCCGCCGAAGTCCGACGCGTAATTTAATCGGAAGCTAATGCGTAATTTAATCAGTAGCACATGTGAAAATTAATTAGATCAAACCGCGAAATTAATTAGATCAAACAGCGAAATTAATTAGATCAAACCGCGAAATTAATTAGATCAAACCGCGAAATTAAAACCGCGAAATCCGCGAATAAATCCGCGAATTAAACCGCAAATCCGCGAATCAAATAAAAAGTGGAGGGGATAGCGGTCCCTTTTCTACTTTTGGATTATATAAGTAATACTAAAATAAAGTAATTTGTAAAGGGATAATGGTCAATATCAATTCTAGTGGAATGGCTGGGGTTTTATCGCTCTTTTTTTCAAAAATTTAAGTGGCCCACCGTTTTTGCATCGTAACTCGCTTAGTTATAATGCAATCGATTTTTAACAGTGCTCATTTTAAAGGTCTTTTCAATCACTACAAAATATTTTCTATAAGTTTTTCCCGAAAAATGCATCGGTTTTTCGTTAATTACTTTGTTGATTACTTCGAACCAGGTTGTTGCAAAAAAATCTTCTTCAACGAGCCATAACTTCTTTTATTTTGGACCTAGAGCATTCATAAAAAACCAATCGCTTTCCTGTTTTCTAAGCTTCATTTTTGGTTATTATAACTTATTTGATAGAACGCGAAGTTTTCGACTTATTCGCAAAAAAACATCCAAAAACATACATTTTTATCACGAAAAATTTAAGTTCGATCTATCGAAAAAACTATATGGAACATTTTTTACTTAGAATTTGTCCCTCTATCCATTTCCGGGGTTATTTTGAGTTAAAAAATTCTACCCACAAGAAGGGGTGGCATCCACTCTCAGGGTAAAAGTGCACATCAGCGCTATGTCACTTTTGCTCCTTGAGCCATCCCCTAACCACTCACCAAATTTCACGTCAATCGATCAAGGTTCAAAGAATTCGGAGCGGAAAACCTTCAACGACTGGACTATTCATATATTTAGATTTTTGTTCGTTAATAGGTAATTAAACCAAACTTTATTGTGCCTCTTCTTGAATTACCTACTTTTATTAAGTTCTTCAGTCCTTCCCTCTTTTTTTTAATATCCATTACTAAAAATGTTAGCGTTTCCTTTAATATTACAATTTTGCACTTCAAGCACTATATTAAATTATGTTGTGGAGAGGGGGGCGCCTTGTCTCAATCCCCTAGTTATATCCCAAATTTATCTGACAGTCATTCTTGGATTTTTACCCTTCCGGATGGGTTTGTTAATGTCATCCTCGCTAGTTTTATTAGTTTTTCAGGCACATTCAGTTTCTTCATTGCATTAAACATACTATTTTTATTTATACCTACTATCTTATGTTTGCCTGAAGTCCACAAATAATAATAATAATAATATATTTATTCCTCAACCACAAATAATACATATATAATACAATACGAAGAAGCTGCGTGGCGCAGATGGGTAAGCGCCAGGCTTGCATTAAGCAAGTCCTCGGTTCGAATCCCGCTAGGGTCGAAATTTTTCCGTATCTTTGGCGATTAGAATCGGGCTCAGTGAGACCATTCACAGTTGGGCACTAAATTAACTGTGCTCTACTCAGAACCACAGACCTAAGAGATAGAGTAACAAGGTCAACACATCACCAAGACACACAACTCACACAATGGTTGCTGAGCAAGTACCAAAGGCGCGCTTCAACTCTGTATCCCGAATCCGGGGCAAGTTGAGCATGGTACCGCCAGATGCCAGCGCATAAAGCACCAGCCTCTACACCGCAAGGTAAATGAGGTTACAGATTATACATACATACATAATACAATATTGATAAAACACAAAATAAATAATATGACTGAAGAAATCACAAGGCGCCAATTCAAATTAGTGGTTTCCCGCCCTTGCTCTTCCAGTGGCGCCTTGAATAACGTAGATATATATCGTGGATACATTGCCTACAACTAATGGATTAAATACAAAAAATAACATATACATATATAGATAAGTGATGTCGTTGCACGTTTACTAATAGTTCCAAATTGCTTCTTAACAATAATAATCAATGTTATTAGTTGTCATGACGCTTAGCGTATTTGTATTATATGTAGATGGCTATACATATTCGTTTTTAAATTGATGTGATGGAGTTTTCAAAATTTTTTAGGTATATCTTATAAATCTGAAACTGAAAAGACCGTTCGAATAACACTGTTCTATGTGAAGGAGGAGATACGCCTCCTTTAAATCTTAGCTTTAGAGTATGCACATCTGTCCTAAAGTTGATTTTATTATATAAGTAAGCTGGCTGCCTTGTTTGAATAATTTTGTGACAAAGAGTAGCATACTGTAAGTGACGTCTATTTTGCATATTTAACCATTGCAAGTCTTTTAGTTTATATGATATTCGTTCGTATTTTCTAATGCCAAAGATTAAACGTAAACAGGAATTTTAAATTCTCTGTATTTTACGAGAAGAATCCTGAGTTATAGAAGGGCCATAGATCTCGCTACCCTAAGAAAAATTGGATAAAACAAGTGAATTACAAAGTAGCGACTTGGTTTCAATTGACAAAGCGTGTCTATGGAAATAAATTAACTTCAGTGCCTGAATACTTTTTCTAATACAATTGGTAATATGCTTTTCATACCGAAATGTATTATCTATGATGAGACCGAGGTCTTTAGCTTCGCTCTTAATAGGAATGGCAAGATCATCAATCGTTACCCGCATCCTATCAGTCAGTGTAGCTACAGCATCCTTGTTCCCAAACAATACAACAACTGACTTTTTGAGATTAATAATCAGAGAGTGCTGCCGCGACACCTTACTGATACCATTGAGGTCAAAGTTGATATCACGTACAGCCTCTCTATAATTATCTGGGAAAAAAGAGTGCAACAACTGAAAGTCATGGGCAAACATTTTCAACTTACAAGTTTCAACACATTGGTAAAAAGTTGATGTGTAAATAATAAATAGTAAAGAGCCCAAAGTAGAACCTTGAGGAACTCCTTTGACAACTGATAAATAATTAGATGTAGACATTGATATTTTCACACACTGCATACGATTTGTCAAATAAGGCAATTGCAGATTCAGACAAGCCAATGTAATTCAGTATAGCTAGCAGAATTTTGTGATTAATTGTATCGAAAGCCTTACTATAGTCAAGTAGCGTAAGCGCAGATACTTTATTCGAATCAGTAGCGGTTAGTATTTCATCTATGACATATAGTAAGACTGTCGAACAACTTCTGTTAGGTAGGAAGCCAGACTGAATGTCAGGTATTATCTTATTTTTATATAAATATTTCCTCAGTTGCAAATTCATCACCTTTTCAAGAACTTTAGACAAAACAGGTAAGATACTAATTGGTCTTAAGTCTTTATAACCCTCAGGATTTGATTTTTTTTTGGTAGTGGAATAACTACTGCTTTCTTCCAGCTATCTGGAAAGAAATTTGTAAGAAGTGAACAGTTAATTATGTGAGTAAGGTAAGGAAGCACTACAGGCATACAAAGTTTTATTATTTCTATATTTAATCCATCGTGTCCTGCGGCATTAGTTTTTATTTCATGAATAATTTTAAGTACATCCGAAGTATTTATCTCTCTAAACATAAATTGTACATCGTTCGAAGTTAATTTATTGTTTTGATAGAAACTTACAATGTCGTCAACGTCAGTATTGTTAATGTCAGGAATCGAATTTATATAAAAATTATTTATTTCATTGACTTCAGATAAATGTGTTGGCATTGCAATTTTAGCTTTAGCGCCAATATTTAAATTTTTTAATTTATTTCACATTTGTTTTGAATTAGAATTTTGTATGGTAAATTGAAAGTATGCCTTTTTCTCAGATTTAATTATTTGATTAACAAGATTGCGCAGCGACTTATAATATTCCCATTTAGCAGAAGAATTAGTTTTACTATACTTAGTTAAGGTCTTATCTCTAAGTTTCATGGCAATTTTTATATTATTGGTCAACCAAGTACCGAATGGTTTACTTATATTAATAGTTTTGACTGGAGCATGCACGTTAATTGTATTGCTTAAGTTAATATTTAAAAAAAATATTTTTTCATTAATGTCTCCGAAGAAAAATATTTGTTGCCAAGGCACTCTATGCAGATCAGCCTGAAATTCCTCCAAATTAAATTGACTAAAATTTCTAATTGTTTTCGAATCAACTGGGGTAGACAAAGGTTCGATATTTAATTTACAAAAAATTGATTCGTGGTCAACTAACCCATCCAGGACCGCGCCAGCATCAATGGCCGCCTGTGTGTAGAGCCAAATTTGCCGCCCCAAAATTTACATTTTTGTTGTAAAATATAAATTTTATGTAGTACATACCTAGTTTAACTGTAACAAATCAAATTAATTTAAGTGAAAAACAGAAATTTTAAAAAAGTTTTATTAACAATAAAATTTAAAAAAAAATAGTGGAATAAAATTAATAAAAAAACAACAAAATTTAGAAAATTATAAAAAAGCAACTTTCCTAGCTTTTTTTCTCCGCAAATTCTTTAATTACTAATTCTAAATCGATGGAATCCATCGTGTCGCTTTCTATTGCTATTATAGACAGATTATTTAATCT
The DNA here is from genome assembly GCA_940337035.1 of Agriotes lineatus. Classification (NCBI taxonomy): domain Eukaryota; kingdom Metazoa; phylum Arthropoda; class Insecta; order Coleoptera; family Elateridae; genus Agriotes; species Agriotes lineatus. The sequence goes on from OW679200.1 coordinate 138,460,188, forward strand.
GTTTTGTGACATTGTGGATCGCATATAATTTTTAATAATTTTTAGTTTGGAGAAAGATCTCTCACCAGACGCAACTGAAACTGGTAACGTGAGTAATATTCTCAGAGCTATTGACATATTTGGAAATGATGCTATGAGCTGATTTTCAAAAATATATTCAAGAATGGACTGGGGCTCTAACTGATGCTTTTCAGCTGTAGTAGGTTTAAGATGTAATTTTAAAGATTTTGTCTCTTCAAATAATTCTATTCCATCTACATCTGATTTCTTTCTAGAATCATCAGTTAGATGAAGATGTAAATCTTTACACCGTTGTAATAGCTCGTTTTCCGTTAAATCAAACATATTATAGAGAAATCCAAACATAGTATCATATCTTGTTATTCCCTCAAATCTGTCTCTTAAAGACGATAAAGTTTGATCTAATATATTAAAATAAACGTTAACTTTATAATAATTTTTTGGTTCAACAATTGGTTCACCACTGTGTTCATAATCAAATTGTCTGGGTTTTCTTCGTGGTCTAACAGACTGAACAGCAGGGAAATTAGGTTCAATACCGAGTTCATCCGCAAGTGTATTAGCGTCAGTAAGAACATTATTGAATTCTTCATCTTATCGAAGAGCTAAGAAAAAATCTAACAAATTTTTAAAATGCTCTAAGCAAGTTTTTATATTTATAGTAGGATTTTGCATCATCGTGCTCAAAACATTAATTTTGATTAAAATATTGTACCAAATAATTGTTGAGCACAAAAATGTATAACTCTGAATTTTTAATGCCAAAGACTTGGCTTGATGTGAAGCACTGTGGTCTGTTACGGATAAACGATCTTCAATTACTTCTACCAATGCATCATATATTTGCCCAATTTGGTAACGCAGGGGCTTCACAGCGTCTATTCTACTAGACCAGCGTGTATCACTAAGTGGTTTTAAATTTAAATTTGTTGTGTGTTTTTTCAGAATTGACCATCTTTTTACCGACGCAGAAAAAAAACAAATAATTCTTGAACTATATCAAAATAACCAGAAGTTTCAAAAGAAACTTTAGCAGCATCGTTCACTACTAAATTTAATGTATGGGCTGTGCACGGCACAAAAAATGCTGGGGAATTTATTTATAAAACTTTTTTTGCAAACCATTATGTTTGCCGCGTATATTTGCCCCATTATCGTACCCTTGGCCACGCATGTCGTAAATATTTAAATTCAACTTTGAAAGTAAATTCATTAAAAATTCACTTAAACTCACTCCAGTTGAATCATTAATAGGACAAAATTCTATAAAATGCTAGCGTATTTCAATTTTTTTTGAGGACTCATTCAACATTGTAAATCTAAAAATTATAGTCATTTGTTCGATATGACTAATATCCGGTGTAATTTTACTACTCTTTCTGTAGGAGTTTTTATGTATAATAAAAACTAGTGATATCTACCCTGTTTGTTTAATTCACAGAAGTAATATCAATAATAATATATATAATTCTCACTTACCTTGTTGCTTTCAACTGAATCATATATTGACATATCTCGTACTTTCATAATTGACTTTGAAATTATGTCATGTTTAAATATACCTCGGTTAGCCAGCTTATTTAGCAATTGATACTCTCTCTACTTCCCAGCTGAATGAGTTAATGTCAAATATAACTGTATTAATGAATTGTACCTTGAATAACCAAATAAATATCAATTTGATTATTTAAATCACACTCTTAGTACTTGAGTTTGAATCTAATTAACTGTTATAGTGTATTAAACGTTTGAATTGACATTACAAATTAATAGTCAGATTAAAGTTGTCAAAATTATTTAATTAAATGAAAGTTCCAATAAATGAGGTTAAATACTTTTTCAAAAATAACTAGACCCAAAATGAAAAATTTCTAATTATAAAGATCGAAACCGTCGAGTACTCAAATCACCATATTAATTTAGAAAACTTAATATTCTAAGATTCTCTAAATCTAAATACACGTTTTAAATTCTAAATTTGTCGTATCCAAACTGTTACTAGAATACACTAACCTTCAACAGCCAAACTCGTACTTGGGATGTTGCTCTAATATCAGTTTCACACTGATCGAAGTCGTCAAACACCTACTTGAAGATGATGATGACCCATAAAAGCTCGTTGTAGTCAGACTTGACCGTTTAATATTTTCTTAAAACGGTATTGCAGCATGCCACACACACAAACACTCACTAAACTGATGGCTTGTACACCAATGACCACTTGAAATGGCTTCTATAAATCTCCAACTCACTATGTGAAGAATAATATTGACCCCTTGGTCAGTATTTGATCGTGCAGAAGGCTATTCTTACTAACACGTATCAAATTGAATTATATCCTCACAATTAAAGGTATTATTCGACCTTTAATGTGAATATTTTGACTGATAATCTTTAAATTATAGAAACTTTTCAACTCTTGTCAACAACCTCTTGGTTGCTAATATTTACTGCCACCCGTTATTCTCTTACACTTGTTATCACATGATACCCTTTTGATATCTTGATATTAATTGAAAATAATTAAGCATTCTCACAGCATGCTACATTACAGTTTATTCCCCCCAATTTTTTCATTTAAAAGATCTCTAACGAGCTTTTATGTAAAAATTGATATTTGTCTATTTTAAATTATTTACAATTAACCTTAACTCATTTCAAAAATATTAAAATTCTAAAATTAACCTTGTTAACCAAGTTACTCTGTATTTACATCATTATTAAGGTAACCCCATGACATAACTTCTTTCCAATTAACATTTTTATCTACATTATTGTGATATACTATAACCTGATTTACTGCATTATTGATATTATTCTCATGATAATACTTCTTTAAATTATAAGCATTTTGGGTATACTTATACCTATTTTCTCCAGGATAATTTAGAACATAGGCATTTTCCCCTACTTCCTTGACCACTTCATATGGACCTTCATATAGTAAAAAGAACTTCTTAATCGTTTTTTCTATTACTGACGATTGTAAGTGATTTCGAACTAATACTAAATCGCCTCTCATGAATTTTATAGGACGTTCCACATTCTTATCATGTCTTCGTTTTCTTCTTTGAGCCTTCGATAAAAAAACTTCTTGTGCTAACTGTATTTTTAGATCTGTAGTTGTGTCAATTCTTTCAGGAAATCTGATTAAATTTTCTATGATTCTAGTCGGTTTATGACCTTTCATTAATTCATAAGGTGTTGATCCTGTAGTATCACTTTCCACACAATTTAACCAATCTTCTATATGTTGTACATAACTTGGCCAACTTGTATGCTTCATATTACAATAACACCTAAACATTCTGCCTAATTCTCTCATGATCCTTTCTACTGGATTTGATTGTGGGTGATAAATAGCAGAATACCTGTACTGTATCCCCTGTTCATTAAGTTTTTCTTTCCATAATCTGCTTGTAAATTGTGATCCATGATCTGATAAAATTATAACTGGCTTACCTACATTAATTATAAAATCATTTAAAATTCTATTTAATAATGATTTAGTATTTGGTTTCTTGATTGTATATAGTTTAACAAATTTTGTAAATATATCTCTCATTACAAATATACAGGTAACTCCATACTTTCCTCTAGGTAAAGGACCAAACAAATCTACAGATACTATTTGTAATGGTTGTAATGCTTCAATGTTCCTCATGAGAGTTTTCTGACTTTTGTTGCTTACTTTAGTTCTTTGACATAAATCACAGTATTTTAATATTTTCTGAACCTTACGTTCTATATTTGTAATATAACAAGTTTCTTTTAATAGTGCAGTACATTTCTTGATACCAAAATGTCCATACATTTGATGATACTCATTTATCAATCCTCTTTCTAATTTTTCTGGAATACATAGTAACCACCATTCTTCACTTCTCTTGCTTCTTCTAAACAATATATTTTCATGAATCTTATAATTTAATTTCAATTCATCACTCTTTCCCTGTTCATTCGTTACCATTTCATTCTTTATCCAAAATATATTTTGATCCGTGTTCTGATCATTTTCTATATTGTTAAGTAAGTTAGGTAATTGTGTTCTTGGAATTACTTCTCTAGTCAAAGCTACTAGTAATGGATTCAATTTCTTTTCATCACCGTACACATATCTAGATAAGAAATCAGCTACTAAATTATCCTTACTCTTGCAATATTGTATTTTGAGTTTATATTCTTGCAAATACATACTCCATCGCATCAAACGTGCACTCAAAGCTTTACAGCTACTTAAAAATTCTAAAGCTTTATGATCCGTTAAAATTATAGTTTCATATCCCAAAATATAAGTTCTAAATTTTTTGCAAGCAAACACTATGGCTAATAGTTCTAACTCAGTGGTCATATAATTCTTTTCAGCTTCTAGTAATGCTCTACTAGCAAAAATTACATTTTCTGTTGAACCATCTTCGTTTATTTGAAACAAATGTGCTCCTAATGCACAACCCGATGCATCAGTTGCTATATAAAATGTTTTGTTGAAATCTGGATGTGAAAGAGTTACTATCTTAATAAATCTTTCTTTTATTTGTTGAAAAGCTTCTTGCTCCTCCATTCCCCATTTCCATTTATTATTCTTCTTTAATAGATGAGTAAGTTTAACTACAGACGAAGCATAGTTGCAGACAAACTTTCTATAAAAATTACATATTCCCAAAAATGATTGTAATTCTTTTTTGCTTTTAGGTGGCTTAAAATCTTGAATGGTCTTTATTTTATCAGGATCCACGTTAATACCTTGAGGACTAATTACATATCCTAAAAATTTTATGTGATCCATCAATAGATCTGTTTTATCAGCATTAACTGTCATACCTGCTAATCTAAGTTTCTCCAAAACCAAAGCTAATTGACTTCTATGTTCACCTAATGTTTTCGAGGCTAAAAGGATATCATCGACGTACACCGTTGCAAACGATAATACTTCTGGACCCAAAACATGATCTAAACATTTACTGAATACAGCAATTAATACATTCAATCCAAAAGGTAAAACTTTAAATTGATAACTCCGACCATTTACTAAGAATGCTGTATATTTTCGAGACGTTTCATGCAATCTGATTTGCCAATAACCACAAGTTAAATCCAAAGATGATAAAAATTTAACACCATTAAATTTCTGTAGTAATTCATCTATTGATGGTGGTGATTCTCGATCTTCTACTAATATTGTATTCAACCTTCTAGCATCCAAACAAATTCGTACCGACCCATTCTTTTTTGTAACTACGACTATGGGATTAGAATAAGGTGAATCTGAATGTTCAATGATACCAAAATCTAACATTCTTTTTATCTCTTTTTCAACTGCTGTTCTTTTTGCAAAAGGAATTGGATAAGATTTTTGTACAAATACCGTTTCATCCTTAATGTTTAATTTACAAATAAAACGATTACATAAGCCTGGCTTATCAGAAAAGATTACATTATATTCTTCTAATATATCTTGTATCGGATATAATTTCTCCTTATTAAATTGTTTATTTAACTGATGTATTGTTAAAGTTGGTTCTGTTTCAAACTCCACTCCTTCAACATTCATGTATTGCGTTTCATTATTTGTTTCTTTTAGATCCTTCAAAACTAAATTCAAATCTTTTTGTAATTGTAATGATTCGCTTAACTCATTGTTGTTTTCAAATAGTATCTCCTTTATCTCAAACCTTGTTTCATCTTGTATATTTAAATTAACTGTTGATATTAACTTCAATTCATTCGATACAATTTTATCTTGGTTAGAATTATTTTTAAAATAAACTTCATGACATTGTCCTGCATCTACAAATTTCATTATCTTACTGTTAAAATTCAAATTAGTTTTAACCTTGTACATCCAATCCATGCCTAAAATGGATGTAGTATTTAATTGATTAATAATTAAAAATACTATTTTATGTTTTGAACTTCCCATATTTACCAACATTAATGCCTGCTTTTTGACTTTTCTAATTCCCCCAGTGACACCTTGAATTGTTAAACCCACTGATGGTAAGATAGGTATTTTATTATTTTGTTCTAATATTCTTACGAACATTTCTTCCGACATTACACTCACCGAACTACCCGTATCTATTAACAAGTCTTGCTTAATACCTTCAATATCTACATTTAAATAAGGTAAATCCTGATTTACTAATTCTTTTTCTTTTTCCGAAACATCACATGCCAAATCAACTACATTATGAACTTTTTGAATTTTGTTATATTGTTGAAAATAATTTTTCACAAAATTTATATGCTCTTGTTGCTCCTTTGAAACCCGAATTTTAACAATTGGAGCTAATTGTACCGGGTCCTTTAGTTTTCCTGGTTTTGCGATGTATTGGGTGATCTATCCCTAGCATTAAATGACACTGGTGAATCACCCCTTGTTTGAATCGTATAGCTATTCCTATTATTTTCCCTTCCACTAACATTATTGTCAAATCTTAACATTTTATTTTGATTTTGGTCGTAATTGTTTGGGTTCATCCTATTTCTTGTTTTAAACTGGTTTGCATTGCGATTCCCAAATTTTGACGGATATGAAGTTTGAAAATTTGACGTTTTTTCTCTTACGTCAAATTTTGAATTGGTTTGTCTATTTTCCAAACCCTCCAAAACCTTTAGCATTCCTTCTACGTTTTGCACTTGCGAAGCTACTAATGCTGTTTGTACGTCTATTGGAAAATGTTTGCTAAGAGCTTCTACCAGAATCTCGTCAGGTATCTTTGGTTCTAAATACTGCACTCTCGCAATCCAATACCACACGTGTTTCGTAAAACTTCCAAATCTACCGTTATACATTCTTGCCATATAAATTTCAGCCCTAGCTTTTTCCTGGATATTTCTCGACCAAAACTTGTTAATAAAATCAACTTTAAAAGATTCATAGCTGTCCCATTCAGTACAGTGACTTTCAGCCCAAATGTTTACCTCATGTTCTAAACATTCTATTGCTACTTGTAACTTTTTACTACTTACAATCTTCATAGTATCAAAATAATTTTCCAATTTCTTTAGAAACTTAATAGGGTGTAATACCTGCCTATTCCCGTTAAACTTTGGTCTCTCATGACTTGCTTGCATAACAATACCACCATTAAAACTGATATTCCCCCTATTTGAGCTATTTTGTAAACAGTTTGTGATATCTTTCACCTCGGTATTCAATGACTGAATTTGATTTTTGACGTTACCTTGATAACTGTCAAATTTGTTTTCAAAATTTTTAATATTATCCTTGTTCAGTTCTACTTGTGACCTAATGGTATCTACTTCCTTTTCGATAGGTGTTACCTTCTGTACCAATTGTCGTTCTAATTGTACCCTTAACTTATTTATAAGATTTCCATTTTCTGTTTGGAACGTCTTTAATTTTTCTTCAATTGTATCGATTTTTTCTGACATTGCAGTTTCCACCTCAATCACCTTATTTACAATCTCTTGATTGCTGTCTTCAACTACAAATCTAATTTCCTGGTTATTATTCGACATTGTGTTTTCTACTGCAGATACTTTATGTAAAAGTTCCTGGTTATTATTTGACATTGTGTTTTCTACTGCAGATACTTTATTTAAAAGTTCCTGGTTATTATTCGACATTGTGTTTTCTACTGTAGATACTTTATTTAAAATTTCTTGCATCATTCGCATCATGTTGCTGTCATTTGATGCACTGACTAATGTACTAGCTTCTTGCATTTGACGTCCTTCCGTATTTACTACGTTATCACCCTGTTCTAATTGAAGTCCATCCATTTTCTTTAACTTCCTTGTTGGTTTTCTAAAACCCGACCGCAAATTCATATACGTATCCTCTCTTCTAAATGCCTCGAACCCTCACGTTGATCGATACCAATTATTTTACAATCTTATTTGTTTATCTTTCGCGCCTCACTTTGTGGAGCTAAATTTATTACACCTTCCTTTCGGGCCCCACGTTGGGCGCCAATTTTATTATACTACTCTTTCTGTAGGAGTTTTTATGTATAATAAAAACTAGTGATATCTACCCTGTTTGTTTAATTCACAGAAGTAATATCAATAATAATATATATAATTCTCACTTACCTTGTTGCTTTCAACTGAATCATATATTGACATATCTCGTACTTTCATAATTGACTTTGAAATTATGTCATGTTTAAATATACCTCGGCTAGCCAGCTTATTTAGCAATTGATACTCTCTCTACTTCCCAGCTGAATGAGTTAATGTCAAATATAACTGTATTAATGAATTGTACCTTGAATAACCAAATAAATATCAATTTGATTATTTAAATCACACTCTTAGTACTTGAGTTTGAATCTAATTAACTGTGATAGTGTATTAAACGTTTGAATTGACATTACAAACTAATAGTCAGATTAAAGTTGTCAAAATTATTTAATTAAATGAAAGTTCCAATAAATGAGGTTAAATACTTTTTCAAAAATAACTAGACCCAAAATGAAAAATTTCTAATTATAAAGATCGAAACCGTCGAGTACTCAAATCACCATATTAATTTAGAAAACTTAATATTCTAAGATTCTCTAAATCTAAATACACGTTTTAAATTCTAAATTTGTCGTATCCAAACTGTTACTAGAATACACTAACCTTCAACAGCCAAACTCGTACTTGGGATGTTGCTCTAATATCAGTTTCACACTGATCGAAGTCGTCAAACACCTACTTGAAGATGATGATGACCCATAAAAGCTCGTTGTAGTCAGACTTGACCGTTTAATATTTTCTTAAAACGGTATTGCAGCATGCCACACACACAAACACTCACTAAACTGATGGCTTGTACACCAATGACCACTTGAAATGGCTTCTATAAATCTCCAACTCACTATGTGAAGAATAATATTGACCCCTTGGTCAGTATTTGATCGTGCAGAAGGCTATTCTTACTAACACGTATCAAATTGAATTATATCCTCACAATTAAAGGTATTATTCGACCTTTAATGTGAATATTTTGACTGATAATCTTTAAATTATAGAAACTTTTCAACTCTTGTCAACAACCTCTTGGTTGCTAATATTTACTGCCACCCGTTATTCTCTTACACTTGTTATCACATGATACCCTTTTGATTAAGATAATCTCTGAAACTTCTTTGTGGCGTGAATTCATAATTCATTTTCTTATATGGGTATTTCGCCACTCTGCAAATTAAAATATTAAATAACGAAAATATTAACAACGAACGTTTCGAGGGACAATCTGCCCTCGTTATCAACGAATAACAATTAAAACGTCAATGTCAGAAAATTCATTGGAGGTTGGTCGTTTTTTCTTCCAGTGAAAAAAAAGATAAGTTCTTGTTAGTTTTAATTGTTATTCGTTGATAACGAGGGCAGATTGTCCCTCGAAACGTTCGTTGTTAATATTTTCGTTATTTAATATTTTAATTTGCAGAGTGGCGAAATACCCATATAAGAAAATGAAATACCCTTTTGATATCTTGATATTAATTGAAAATAATTAAGCATTCTCACAGCATGCTACATTACACAGTCAATAACGATAGAATAGTATTTACATTTTCTAATTAAATCCAAAATATTATTTCTAATTTTGTTACCAATGACATCTATTATTTCATTCTGAATTTTGTTCCCTAAATAATTTATCATTCTTGTTCCATCTTTTTGTGACTTTTGAGTCCGAAGCACATGTTCTGACATAACAGAATCAAATTTTGAGATCATCTCAACAGCTTTTAAAAAATTACCGTTATTGCTTTCAAATAATTTATTAGATTGCCCGCGTAAAGCAAAACACTGTCGTGACAAATATTGTATTATTAAAATTATTCTCTCCATCACAGCATGCCAGTGCTTTGCTTCTGCATTCAACAAACGTAGTTGCGTCTGGTTTACAGTTTGTTCTTTTGATAACAATTTTATAAGTTCTAACTGATTTTTAACATTTGCATTGTGAGTATCACTTTTTTCGTGCCTTGAAATCAATACTGACAAATGCTGCCAGTCAGAAACACCTTCCTTTTGCGAAAAATTGTTTTTAATTTTGCCAAATATTGTACAACAAAAGCAATAAACTGCATTATTTTTTATTGAATAAACTAACCACGGTCTATTAATTTCTTCTCCATTTGGAAGAGAACGGTAGAAATATTTTTTCGAAAACCTTCGACCATTTTCATTAGTTGGGAAATTAAATTGCGTTACCTGGACAGGCCCTCCTTCTACTAAAATTTTTGTTAATGTTGTTGATATTATCTCAGGCCACTCTCCAGGATCATCTGAGGTTGCTGTGTCCTGCTGCGACTGCTGTGAATCTGATGAGCAGCCAAAGTATTGGCCAGTTTTTTCTTTTCTTCTTTTTTTTGTAGACTTTGTTTTCGATACCGAAAACCCGACAGCCTTTTCGTTTTTCTGTTCTAGAAAAATTATAACAATTTTATTACTTAATACAATTTAAAAATATGTAGGTAACTATCTGTGTATTGATTGATATATGATTGATATGTATGTAGGTACTTACCATATTTATAACTTTTCTTCAACTTTCTTCAAAACACAATCACTAACAAAATTAATTTTCTCTACTCGATCTTCTCTGCAGCCAATTCAAAAATTAAATGACCAAATAATTATCATTGCACCCATATTACCACAGCATTAATGTAAGCATCATATAATATTATATTTCTTAAAATCAGCTTTAAACAAATAGGTACTTACCGACAAAAGAGATCGCCGACACCCCGATCAAAAATAATATAAATACCTACTTCATAAATACGATATGTTTCACAGTCAATAAAAGTCGCCAGCTTCCAGTTTTCTGAAAAGTCACGTTTTGTTGCTTCTGATAAATATCCGGCTTTTTTGTAATCATTGCATAAAGATGTATGGAAAGCGTTCCTTCAAGTTGGCTTCGTTTAACAATTAGCCGCCACGGAATAAAAACTAACTTCGAGAATTTATATAAACAATAATCCATGTAACCATATTATCAGCTGTTCATTTACACAATAAACATTTTTTATACCTATATAGGTACATATTTTTGAACTTCTAAAATTTGTAAAGTAAACAAAATTGTACATTTTTTATTTTTTATTTTGTACTTTGTATATAATTTTTAAACCTTTTTGGCCGCCCCTGAATTTGGCCGCCCGTGTGCGGTGCACACATTGCACACTGGCTTGGCGCGGCCCTGAACCCATTAGCACTTACTCCACGATCATTCACAATTTCAGTGCTACTAACCAGAATAACATCAATTAGAGTTTTACTATTACGCGTTATACGCGTAGGATCAGTAATCAGTTGAATGAAATTTAAAGCGTTTATGATAGATTGAAAATACATTGTGTCAGGTTGGTTTAAATTAAGCATATTTATATTTAGATCGACAAGACCACATCACTTATAATACCATGAGTACTCAAAGTTATGTCGACTACTTTTGCGGTGGTGTCAGGAGTGTCCATTGCGCTTTGGTACGATCCCAAGCGCAATGGACATGAGTAGTGATACCACCGCCAAAATAATCTACTTAATTTTGACTAAGAATGGCATTCGAGGGACTATTCAACACTATAACATATAAGCCAATCACATTGCAGACATTTGCTTTTTTCAACCAATAACAGCCGTATATCACTGAATATTGGGCACCATGCAAAATATTCACAAAACAATGTACGTACTTAAAAAATAAATAGCCTTGTTGCGCAGTATCGCTTAGCAACGATGTTCTGTCCTTAGTGATATCGCTAGGTTACGTAATACTAAACCCCAACAAACTGTGTGGCTTGTTTTAAAAATTTTAAAATGATGTGTTTTGGAAGTATTCCGCTGAATTTAATTGAGAATGAATAATTATATTAATTGTTGGATTATTTTTCAATAAAGTTAATCGTTATGTATTAATATTGTTAAATAGTCGTCCCAAATACCACTCGAAGTGGATATATTTTTTTTAAATATTTTGCCATTTCCATAGAAATTATTGCAAATTTCACTCAACAAAATCACATTTAAATGTCACTCGCCTTCGGCTCGTGACATTTTTGATGTGATTTTGTATCGTGAAATTTAAACGCAATAATTTACATGGAAACGACAAAATATTTGTCAAAAATATATCCACTGCTTGTGGTATTACCCTTGACTATTTAATGAACCAAACCAGTTTTTCAAATTAATTTTCAGTAAATCTAGCAACAAACTACGTAATTTCTATAGTAACAGAACACTAATATTGACTTTTTCTAATAAAAATCACATTTGTTTAAAATAGTCACTTGAATACCTTCTAGAAGATATATCCACTGATATTTTTTTGATTGGTCAAGAAACGTCAGAATTCTGGATTTTCATTGTTCACTTTTTGACAGATGACAGGTGAATTGAATAGTCAGAGGAATTTGACAGAAGTGCAAGAGTCTGCTCCAATTCGTCACAAAAACATTTATAATTGACAGTTGGTGACTTATAAATGCATCCCAGCAAAACCGAGCGTTTTTTAACTTTTAGTGAGATCCAGATTTGTTCTACTGAATAACCAGTATCTACTGTGGTGCATCTATAAGAACTTTTAGCGTATATACAAATACCGCCAGCTCTACTTACCCGGCCACGGCTAAATAAATCATAACCATCGATATAGATAAGATTGTCGGCAATGTCGCTTGAGAGCCATGTTTCACTAATAGCTAAAACATCATATTTATAATTATTAACAAGCAATTTCAAGTCATGAAGTTTTAGAACTAAAGATCTAGCAGAATTTCATGTGCTCCCACATACTTAATAAAGTAGTATAAAATTAAAGGTTAAATCTAAAATTTATAAAATTTACAGTATTAAAACAAAATTAATTACCTCATTACGTACATACAGGAGCACATGACACTCACCTGCAAAAAGAAAAACGCAATTCAAATAGTTGAAATATAAAAATAATAAAAAGACGAGCTGCCTATCCTTTCCAAACACTGACAAAGGTCAGGGTAGATTATGTTGTAGCAGCTGGAGTGTGATATCAGTTTATTTAGTTTACACCATTTAAGTCCTTTATGGAACGAATGTTTCAGATATTTTTGTCACTAGTTTCACAAAAACTTTACATGAGCTTGTCCACGCCCGTTTAGAACCAAACTTTTTTACTGCGGCTCGTAGGAGTTGCTGCCTGTATTTGGTTAGGTCTTCACGGATAACTACCTTGGTGCCCTTCAGTAGGCGTTTATGTTTATATACAAGATTTTTTGTGTTGCGACTCAAAAATTTTACAATTATCGGTCGACAAAAACCTTCTTTACCCAGTAGCCGATGACTGAAATCAATGTCTTTAGGGGATATATCAAGCTTGAGCTTATTCTGACACAATTCACTAATGACTTTATCAGTATCCTCGTTTTGCTCCTCGGGTACTCCAAAAATACGCAAACTGTTTCTTCTGGAGTATTGTTCGCTTTCATCTTTGTGTACTTGAAGTTCGCTCTGTATCTTGGCTAATTCATTTTCAAGCTGCATTACTTTATCTTCGTACGCCTTAAGTTGTACCTTGAACTCCTAGGCTATGCTCTCTCGTATTTGTTTAGCGAAGTTTTCCCATAATGTTGATGACGTTAACACCTTTTCTACAACTTTTTTAATCAGAACATCTTCGTCGGCCGAAGACCGAATAACGTAAATATTTGGATATTTGTTCTCTCACAATGTTTTTGTATTAATCTTACAGTATGTATTTGGTCCACCACAGATCTATTCTGCTTGAAGCTACATAGGTACTTACCGAGAAGGGCATCTATATTAATCTTGAGTTTTTTATGATATCTGCCAATATTTTATGGTATTGAAATAGGTCTGTAGTTCCCACATTTTAATACATCTTCTTTTTTATACATATCATTCCGAAGGCATGGTTTTGTTTTACCATTCTCTCTTAATTAAGTTTAAAAAATTCTTACAGGGCTTGACCTCCGCACTTAATACGTTCCAGTTGAATTTAATCTATTCCCGGACTTTTGTTATTTTTCATCAAGTATAGTATTTCTTTTAATTCAGCAAATGATGTTGAAACTTCATCCTCTTGAGTATTGCCAAATTCTGCTATTTCTTCATAATGCTCTGTTTCCAACCCATTTTTTTTCATTTCCATCTCTTTAAAGCTTCATCTTCACCTCTTATAGTTCAACCTTCCTTATCTCGACACATAAATCTTTTTGTTATTCATCCCTTTTTCATCTCTGCTCTTGTAAAATTCTCAAGTTTGTTGCTTATTGTAAGTGTTTTCCATTTTCTTCAGCATTTCTAGTTGGTGCCGTCTTTTCTCAGTTCTGCAGAATTTCTCTGAATCTTTACTAAGTTATCTGCACTTTTCATGATTTTCCACGGTTTCTTTTTAACATCTGTTGTCTTGCTACCTTTCTTGCTTCTATGACAATCTCACACTCCTTATCAAACCATGCGTTTTTATTCTTTTTTCCTCCAGATTTAGCTGCATGCAAGCCGCTTCAGGAATAGCTTTATTTATTGGTCTCGACTCTACTTCAATTTCTGTATATTTACCTGTAGCTTCCAGGCGTTTTGTGATATTCCATTTCTATTTTTCTAATACATCTTCCACTTTTAATTTAGCTATATCCCATTTCTTTTTTCCTGGTCTAGTCATAATTTGTCTTTGTGCTAGGTGTTGCTTTAATTTTATATATACCATGAAATGATCCGAGTATCTGCACCGTGTCGAATTGGTTTAATACAGCCACATCTCTGCATATTTTTCTGTTGTTGATTAGTATAAAATCTATTTCATTTTTATCTAACTTGCAGGGGCTGACCCAAGTCCATTTTCGTTATGGAGGTTTTTTATAGAAGGCGTTTCGACAGTATAAGCTTTCTTCGCACAAGAAGTCGCATAAGATTTCGCCCCTTTAATTCCTCTCGCCTAGGCCGAGAGGTCCTATGTATTCGTTGTCGTTTGTTGTTTTGTGTCTTATCTTCGCGTTGAAGTCCCCAGTGACGACTACAATTTTCTTCTTTACGTGCTGTTATGATGTCTTCATATAGTTTTTCAATTTCTTCGTCTTATGCTCTGCTTGTTGGTGCATATACGTGTATTAACTGTAGACTATAACGTTTGTTTAGTTTGATGATTATATAAATTGCTCGTTCAGAGATTGCCCTATATGGTGTAATCTGATGCTCCAATCCTTTATTTATTAGAAGGGAAACTTTCTGGTTAGTGTAATTAGTTGTGGTATTGTTTTGGTATAATACAGCAGTATAATAGCACATAGACCTATAACGTCCCACTTTATGTGTGTAAGGTCTTCTTCGAGCTCCTCTAAATGTTCTGGTGTTTATGTTATATGTCCCTATATAGAGATCTTTTTTTTCGATGTTTGGCTTCAATCGAATCTTTGCCTCTCCCAAAATTCGTGAGGCGGACTGCCACATTGACAGTGAGAGACTGAATGTTTTATTCTACTCTTCTGTGATACCTTTTTACAATTCGATATATGCATGGTTTGAAGGTGTGTGGCAAGTCGAAACACCACGCTTGCCAAGCGGGTTGCTGAGTTGGATAGGATGCAGGAAGGTTAAGATAATCGGTAATGGGTCGGATATTACGTTAGATCATGATTTCTCCCGTTTGTAGGAAGTGAGGACACTTCTCTGAAGTAGACACTTTCTCCGTCGGGATCGCAGAAGAGTGTCTACCCGCTACCCTTTCACTAATTTAGCTGTGTAAAATTACTTTGTTGTGTGAAGTTTTTTGTTAGCTTGGAATAAATCTACATCTCGGTGTTGTAGGTCTTCACTGACTTCTGACAGTTCTTGAAGTGCATCACCCATCAAAGCTAAATCTAGAACAAAACTCGTGGATGTCAGTTTCTTGAGTAGGCCATCATACTTGCATCTGTCGGCACTATTACGTCTCTGGTCTTCTTTAGCTGCCGTGAAATGGTTTGCTAGAACCTCGTAGTTCTCCCAAACTGCTGAGACTGTACGAAAACTGGAAGCCACCCATCTAGTGTCCAACACTCTTCCGATTTTCAGCAATTGAACACCGAGTTCTTTTGCAAGCAAATGTAACTCTCGGCTATTCTTTGGTGATGCGTGGTACAGAACATAAAGTTTATCAACAAATACTTTGAAATGGTTGATACTAGCCATTTTCTTAACAACATCGCACAAAGCTCAAGCCTATGATTAAAGCAATGCCAAAAAATAATGGATGGACAATTTTCTTTTAAAAGAACACACAATCCAGATTTTCGTCAAAGCATCACCGCTGCTCCATCACATCCAACAGCAATTAATCTACTCTTCAAAACATTGTCATCTAATTTGTAACCTTCAAGATATTGAATGATAGCCTCGAAAATTCCAAGAGACGTCACGCTTTCGAGTTCTACCAGGTCCAAGAATAAATTTACTGGAGATTCCATATTCAAATTGCTAAGGCAAATTGTGATATACAAAATCAGGGTTGATTTTTTGCTCAAAGTAGTCGATTCATCTATTATCATTGCAAACTTATCATCCGCTTTAATTATTTCCTGGACAATGTGTTTTCTCATTTCAGCATGGTTAATTATATTCACACAGGCATTAGTTGAATGTAGAATTCGGCCCATATTTAATCCATTGAGCTCTTGAAGGTCAATTTCTGACTCAAAGTTGTGGAAAGATTGGTTCTACTTTGCAACCTTGTAGGCTATTCGGAAAATTCTCTCAGTAACTTCTCTTTCTCTTTTTACGGTTTTTAAACACACTTTGTCTAGTGTTTCTTTGTGGGACTCTTCTAATATTTTCAAAGCTGCCAAGTGCGCAGCACTGTCTTTGTGATCGTATATCTTCTTCCTTAATGCAGTTGTTGCTGCGCTCGAGTTTCCACAAAACTAGAAATATCACATCCAGTCCATTGTTTGGATATTTTCATTCCATTCTTTTTCTCAACACCCAAAGACCCAACCTTTTGGCACACCTTACACCCCAGCTTTTGGTTTTGTATAATAAGCCAGTTGTACTTTTTACAAAACTCGCTTTTTTGTTCAAAAGTCCAACAGTCTGGCCACTGTTTATCGCCATATTTTACGTCGTCAGAAGCTGAAGTAACGTTGCATGAGGATGAAGTAGGCAGTGGTAACTCCGATTGATACACTTCCATTAGCGGTGCTGCCGGTGCTAGGCATTTTTCTGCTTCTACTGCTTCGTCTAGTTTCAATTTTTTCGGTTTATTAAAAATACTAAAATAATTAGTTATTTTGTGAATTGTAAAAGCACGGCGAAGCAAAATTTACAACACGGCACGGCGCAAGCAAAATTTACGAAATGTAAGCAAAACACAACAGAAAAGTAGCAGGTCAATATTGCTCCGCACTTCTATAGCTGCCATTGAACTACTGAGACCGAGACGGGTGATGCCACGTGATGTGTATACAGGTGCGTGGCGGGGTTTGGGGGAGGGAGGGGTAAGATGCATGAGCCAGCTGGCCACGTGCCGTTACAGTCCGCTCACAAATTAGGTAGACCTAGTTAAAACTCTACAGCCGAACCGTTCATCGTTCCACATCTCCAAAACTCGCAACTCTTTTTTTTTCTGTTTTTTTCTTCTTTTTATTTTTCTTAGAGGTGCCGGTACGGTGTACCGGTGCGTACCGTCAGAAAAAAAGCACTGACTATAATATTAAAATTCAATCAATAGAGATCTTGATTTGGCGAACCATCTGAGATAAGAGAACTTGATTTGAAAGAAATTATTATTTTATTAAAAAGGGTATTGTATTAATAAAGGGCAAGTTTTCAGTAAATATCAAATACATAGTATAGGGCTAGCTTAACGTGGAGCTTATATAGCCATTTTGTAATAATTAATCTGCAAGCATCCTGTGAGGCGGGATGCTGCAGAGCAGAGCAATGCAAGCAATCAGCTGACGTCTAGCCCCGAGTGTTAGCTCGAATGACTCTAATATAATATTCAAAATTTCTAAGAGGCGAAAACACCGGGATTATATGGTCATATAGATTCGAGGTAGTTTCTTAAAGTAAAGACATCAAGAATGTCGATGAACGCTTCAAAATCTGCTTGAATATACTCTTGATAATATTATACAACTTTAAAATCGCATAATCAAATCACGGAAGCTTGAAAGCGAACAAAAGGGTCCCTAGGTTGGTTCCAGAGACACAGCGGTTTATTTGGTACTAAATTTCCAAACAAGCAAATGGCGGATAATGGACTTCAAAATAAAGGGCCGAGTTTACCGCAGCCTGGCCGACAAACACGGCTAAATCGTGCTACCGGGTAAGTAAATCCATATAATCAAATAACTAGTTACGCAATTAAAACACACAGATCGTAATACACAAAATACCATAGTAGCAATTCTAAAAGGTCATACTTATAAACCAAATTGACAAACAATACATAACTAAATTGCTATAAAAAACTCTCAGATACCCACGGCACGTGGTGTCGAGCTGGTGGACGAGGCAACCAGGCAGTTCGCTGACCAAGGAAACGGCCTCGTTACGGGCTGCAGACGAGCTTCGTAGTTGTAATGCGGCGCTCGCAGGGGAATAGCAGCAAACTTCAGCCACAGGGATGAGCGGCACGCCGGCTCGTAAATGCACCACCAGTCCCAGGTAGAATAAACCACACCAATGCGGTAAACCATTCCAAGCGATAACACTCAATTCGCAGGGCGTAGAGGTAAAACTCATTTCCATAGCGTACAATTGAAAAGCTTAATTTCAAGGCGTAGAATTAAAACTCAATTCCAGGGCGTAGAATTAAAAAGCTAAAAATACAAATTTCTAGTTACACAACCGCGCTGAAGAAGAAAAAGCTGAAACAAACCTGCGAGTGGTGACAAACAGCTTACGCCCAGTTGAGAAGAGGCCCAACAAAACCGCAAAGAAAAGCGTAACGAACGTCTGGCAGCAGCACACAAAGTTCCCATGGCGTTCCAAAGGGGCACTTGCCTCACATATCCCTCCAAACTATGAGGACAGCTATAACCAAAGCTGAACGAAGGCTCCCAGGGCACCAACTTCAACGATCGAATCGATGGAAAAGAAAGAAAATTGGCCAAGCAGCTTACAATCTCAGGTTAAGTGTTCCAAAATTCGAAAAAAAGGAAGAAAAACTATAAGACTGCAGAATGTGCGTTGAACTGATAAAGACAGTGCTGTACTTTGTTTGAATTTGAAACTGATGGTATTTGGGTTGCTTAGGCATAGATAAAATATTGTATTTTTAGAAAATAAATGTAAATTGCCAAATCTGACTAATTATTTCAACTATTATAAGAGAAAATGACAAAATGAGCGTAACAACATAAACAAATTAAAAATCAAAATTTTGGCTAATTATAAGATAACTGTAAAGTTATGTGAGTGTATCACACCAAATTTTTTTTGTAGTTGTGGCTTTGCTGAAGGTCTATTTAGCGTTATGTTAGTTTTTGGAATAGATTATTTTGTATTATCATGTTGCCAGTTTCCAGTTTCAGGAAATTCTTTCAGTGTAGAAATTATTTTGAAAGTAGTTATAAATTAATATTGCTATGGTATATAGAGGCCATGTATTACATTAAATACAGTTATTTATTTACATGAATTTAAAAAATGAAAAGTTCAAGACAGTAATTATACTGAAATTGAAAAAATGTGGGAAATTATGTTAATGATTGCTTATTTAATTGAATAATAATTGAAACTCAAAGATTCAAAGTACATTTTAATAAAAAGGTTATTTCATAATGGGTACTACTTGATGATGGTAACAAAAATTAACAATAAATACAAAGTTGGATGTTGCATATGACAGAATAAAATTCTATTTGTAACAATTTATAAAGTGAGCACCATTCAAATTTATTTATAACATGTAGCAGGCAGGAATAATGGTAGTCTAGGATAAGAATAAAAATTGGTATGATTATTGAAATAACAAATTTGAAAAGAGATGTAAAATTTAATTTTGGTGAAAATAAAACTATAAATGTGCCCTTAAGTTAATTTAATTTATTACAATAAATTTAAAAGGATTTACTAATTACATGCAAGGTATAAGAAAGTGAATTATAAGAAGAAATAAAATAATATGATTTTAAAAATGAAGAGATGGTAAACTGGAGCTAACTAACAAGACATAAAAGTAAGAAGAAAGATTTGGAGATAGTTTAATTGGAGTTGGATTACAATTCATTAATATTTACATAATTTGGATTATTAATGACATTTGGAGTTTTCGAGTACTACGCCTGAGGGACTTAGCATTATTTGGACAAGGAGCAGCTGGGTTGTAGCGAAAGAAGTAACTGTTGGAGGCTGGGATTGAATACTGGGGACCATTGGACGAGAGATAGCTTGTTTGCAGCAGAAGGTGGAGCTAGTAGGAGTTGCAGACATACTGGTTGTGAACGTCGTGAATGAAGATACTAGGACATAAGGAGGAATACTTTAAGGTTAACACTTTGACTGGAAGGCTACTTACTAGGAAGGATTTGGATACAGGAAGGTGCTAGTACTGACAGCTGGGTTGGAGTTTGAGAAAGAGTGATGGTCTGCTAGTTTCTTGGTTTGCAACGAGTGGAAAGCGGTCTAGTTGGTGTTCGGTGTTTTTGTGGCAGAGGTGTACAGCAGTGTAGATAGAAGAGAGAGGTGTATCTGGGCGAGTTAAAGCAGGTCTGCAGGATAAGGAACTCAGGTGGGTGAAGGCAGGTATTTTCTGAGTTTATCTAAAATAAAAGACAGTTAAAAAGGTTATTTATAATATCATTGAATTAACTTACATATCGTAGCATTGGTTGAATCATAAAAGCTTTGTAAGGAAATTTGTTCTGTCATATTGATTAAAAAGTGTCATTGAACGCTATGTTTGCATAATATTTGACAGCAAGTGACTTGCATAAAATAATTCAATATTAGAAAATAAAAATAACAAACAACTAACTAGATCTTGGCGAACCACATCCTGAGAATAGAGAACTCATGTATTTTGAAGTATAATTCAAGTTAAAATTATAATAAAGTAAAAAGTTTCGATACTTGAATTAAATAAAAATCATACACACACATCCACTGCAATATATACATGCTA
This sequence comes from Agriotes lineatus, assembly GCA_940337035.1. Lineage (NCBI taxonomy): Eukaryota > Metazoa > Arthropoda > Insecta > Coleoptera > Elateridae > Agriotes > Agriotes lineatus. The sequence goes on from OW679200.1 coordinate 138,481,288, forward strand.
GGTGAGCCATGTAACTTAGAGCTACTTGAAACTGCCACCTAATGCTCAGATGAGCGGATGGCCACGCGAGCAAATGCTCGCCCCTCAGGCGGCCGGCCCGGGTTCGAGTCTTGGCGACTCTAGAGTTTAAAATCGTACGCTCCCCGGCTACCACGCTAATACCTGCGGTAGTCGTTAACCCCTAACAAGGGAACTCTTCTTCAGTTGTTACGGTATGAAAAGGACTTTACGACACCCACCCAAGGTGAGCATCGCACCACGGAATCAGTCCTGAAAACATGACACACTTGCCCTGAGATCGGTTCGAAATAGGCTAATAGGCCACGGCTGGAACGCTCAGGGAGTCGGGCGTGAGTCACACGATACGTTCTGGGCAAGCGCGCTGTGGCATAATATATACAGGGTATGTCGAAATTATGAGGGCGCCACCAAGCCTGTCGTAACCCGGCTAACCGGGCCTGGACGGTTAGACGGGAGCGAAGCATGCAAAAATACTCCGCCAATAAGATTATTCAAGAGTTGCAAGGTCAAACAACAACTTCGGGATTGCCTTAAGCAAGGATTGTGATTAGGTGTCCATCCGACCACGACTACGCAGCTGTCTCACTCACCTGCACGCTCACAGCTTCCTCGTTCCGTCGTACAATAATTCGTACAATAAAGGGGCGTCTATCTGTAACAGAACATGCACAAACCGAAACAAACAATAGTTCCCTTAACTAACCAATCATATATTTCACTTCGAGTTACAATGGGGTAGCAGAATGCGTCGCCCTGTATCTAACCTTACTATATAATTAAGGGCACCAGCTGGCACGCGCGCTCTAAGCTTAACGACAGATGTTGAACATTAGTGAACAGCAATAATAGGTACAAAGATACACATTGCCTTATGCAAGGGCAGCGACGATTTACATTAGCCTTCACGGCCTCAACTGTCTGCAGTCTGAATGAATACACTAGCGTAGTAATGAGTAGTAATGAGTAACACTCGCGTTCACAGCGGTAATCAGGTTAAAAGGCACATACCTTAATGCGTGGGCGGCGAGGGAGCCTGGTACAGCTGAGTTGCGACGAGCTGCAATCGTAGGTGGTAGGTACCTTCGGTGTTACAACGGCGAAAGGGGGTGAATGCATAACCGCCTCAATGGCGACGGGAGACGCGTCAAGACGCGTACAACGGGACGACGAAAATGATGGGGGCCTCACTCGTTCTGCTGAACCAAATCCTCGTAGGTCGAGATGAAGGGGGCACGACCCCTCACTAATAGTAGCAGGAACTGGGCTCCAAAACACCCACGTTACGCCGAAGATCACTCGACAAATTTCGAATCACCACCACCACACACCCAAGCGCTCTCTGCCACGGGCTCTGCAAGACTCCTCCTTAAGGCGAAAACGCCCGCAACATAACTGCTGAAGCAGCACCCGACGGGAAAACGACTGACGCCCCCGCCACAATGGCGGGAGCGCCGCACGAACTCACATATACTATCCGACCTCTTGTTTTAACGACGGCTCTCGGCTGAATGCCCGAGGGAAGCGTTGGCAAAAGGTCACCTTGGCCGCGTCCCCCACGTGACTAAATCACAGCGAATCGCAAGGCGATGAAATGAAACCAACCAATCCGGGCCACGCTGGTATCACGCCGCGACAGCGTGCTATTCAGAATTCAGAAAAACGCCATCAGAGGAGAGCTCCAACCGACGACAAATACTGCTTTTTAGGCTAACTATGTGCGAAATCGTGATTCTGGAATTAGGCGATGGAGCCAAATAAAGAGCTAAAAGGGCTTAGCATACGGGCGCGCTGCTCTAAGCTTAGGCGGCTATTCAAAATACCAAAATGACCTAACTAACGGCGTGAAATGCAATTAAGCATCTGAAATAGCAAAATGACTTAACACAGTTTCGACGGACAAGGCTAGCCACCTACCCGGCCGAAGAGTAAAAAGGGCTCATAGAACCACTTTGTGGTTAAAACATGCCACTGGCCTATAATAAGAGGAAGAAGTAATAATAGCAACGCAGATACGCAATATTTATCTAAAATAGGTACATATTGATTAGAGTTGCTGCGCCTTTATGACATTGAAGCAATTGAAGGTTAATTTTGACAGCTGTGACTTACATAAATCCCAAAATTTAAGTGATGTCACCAACCATTTACTGATGCATACCTAGAGAAATAATAAGCCGTTGGTTTATTATTTCTCTAGGGATGCATATAAGAACTGACAACTAAAACAATTTCATGTTTGACAACTTAAAAAAAATACTTGATTCCAAACAGATCGTAAGTGGAAAATAGCGTAAAACTGTAAGTAATTACAATTACTTGATCTCCAGATAACAATAACAAGTAGTAGCTACAACACACCCAAGAACCAATGTAATTTTTTAAAATCTTATTAAATAATATGATTTGTCAAATCATGAGTTGTAACAGCAAATCAATTATTTTATTCGCCATTGCAGAAGTTTCTGCCTGTCATGATCACGAGCACATTCCGATCATGGAGCTTACTGATAAAATTCTATTGTTAGATTCATACCTATACCGCTATACCTAACGCATGTTTCTAAAATGGGCTACAAATACGTCCTTGGCCTGTTTGTTGTTATTTCAGCATACAGCTTCTAGAATATAAATCATTACAATGGTCTCAAGTTTAATAGAAGTCGTGCGTTATGAAATTTCCAATCAGACCAGTCAAGCGTAGTTATTTTGCACAGTTTTCATGTCGAACTATATGTATCAACATAACAATGATATATTTAAAAAGCCTAATGCCTATCTGTATCCATCTACCTGCCAATATCTTCAAATGATGAATCGTAAAACCAAAAATTCCAAAAGCGCGCATACGTACATGGTGAGCATGAGCACAACCTTGTACGCAAATTCCATTTACCTGCAAAAAATTCCGAAAATAATTACCTTAATACTGATTTATCGAGACAGTTTTATATACATGCCTGAATACGGTAAGGCAGTAAACTGCAAAAATGTTCTTCCTGAATGCTTTTCGTTGCACCTTTGAGGGCTATTGTTATATACTTAAAGAGTTGTCCAAATTGGCTCAAATTGTTTTAATGGCTGAACGTCATTGAAATGTTCAGGTTTAGGTTGATTACACTGCACTGGAGAATACATACAAGATTTTTTTAAGTAAGCAGTAAAATTTGAATCAAAAGCGACACGCATAAACGCTAAAAGAGCAAATGTTACTTTAGAGACTTTTTCAATACATGTTTAGTTTCAGTACGGCTACCAACATTTTTAACTCCCCACATGTAGTAGTTTCTGCCTGGTGTTGCACATAAGTGGGTCAAATTTTAATGTAATATTCAAATACGTTATACAGGCGAGTTTCTACAATTTTCTAGGCGATTGATTATCTTTGGACTTGATCAAGCTAAAATACAGGGTGATTCATAAGTATGGTCATTAAGCTTAAGCGTAGTTAGAGGATATCAAACCGAACAACTTGGCATAGTAAAATATACGTCAAAAATTAATAATAATATAAAAAAATATTTAATTGCTTAAACTGACTGATGGTCACTGGAATGAATTTCTATGAACATAAGTTCTCACGGATAAAATGCAGAACAAAAACAGTTGTTTGGGTATTTCAATTACGTTTGGGTATTTCAATTACATTTGGTTAATTATGTTAATGTGCTCTCATCTGATTTAGCCAGTAGTTCTCAAAAGTTTGCACCAGACCCAAACGCGATTTTTTTCTGTAAGCAATTAATTTTTAGCTCAATACACTTCTACTAAGGTCGGTATATATACTAATTTAATTTAATAACCACATTGCATAATCTTGTATAATTTTGTATAATAAGCAGAAAAAGTCCACAACCAAGTCGCTTGTGTATGTTGTAAACTAAACAGACGCGCTTCTTGCCTTTATTCCTGATCATTTAGATTACTGACTCATATCTTTTAAGCACCCTCTCCCTTATTTTTTTCTAGTTTACGATAAACATTTTTTTATTATTCTTATTATCTAGGGAAAGTAGCAATCTTGTATACCATATTAGTAATTTACTCGGTTTCCTTCTTTTTGCATTTAGGCCTAACATCTGTTTTTATATCTTTTCGGTAGCTGTCCGGGTCCGGGCTTACGTTTGGTTGCCGATTCATGTTTTTTGCTGTTCGTATGAATTCATCGTTTCCTTGTAAATTGTACAATTTGTAAAAAAATATTACAGTGTCAGTTATTTTTTTACACTGTTGTCTCACATTTTCAATCCTGACATCTACTTTTATTTTTGCAATCATAGCCCTTAGAGTGTTCATCTCATATCTTGGTAGAAATTGCTTACCTTTGCTTGGGTTTAGCCCCAAGTCAATATAGGCCGCAAACGAGTATAAGAGAGCGATGGCCGGACAGTCTCAGCCTTTTTTCTCTTTCCTTTCACAACCTGAGAACACCCGGAGGCAGTTTTGATCCCTGGGGCGCTTAAGGCTTACAGCCTTCCTTAATTCTGCTAAGCGAGTAGTCGCCACTCCAGAACCCGAGAAGAACAGCATCCAGCGTAACTAGCACTTGGGGCGATCCTTTTGATACCGTCATGTTCAAGTCATCGAGCGCACGGAAAATCATGTCAACAGGCTTGGAAGTGTTCAACACTTCGATTTTTAAGTAGCATAGCGTATAGAAAAGTATGACAACAAGCGTAAGGATTCTTTCTGATAACTAAACATTTCCCATCGCTCACTCCACTAATTTAGGTCTATAATTATGTGATCCTGCGAGTCTAAACTTCAAAGGCTAAAGTTTCAGCGTTCGGAAGGCGCATACTTCAAGCCGTGAATCTTCCTCGTGTGTAAATGGAGGACGCCGCGGAGACTCCTGTCTCCCAGGCTATAACAGTGTAAAGACTTTCATTCCCCGTTCTCGATACCTGCATCTTCAGAACGTTCAAATTCAAACACATTAAGTTAAGATACAGCGGCTATTAACTCAATAATTTTAGCCTGTCGCATGTATCTACGAAGTGAGACTAGCACTAGTATTGGACGCCCGCTCGGACAACCGCAAAAGCCGCACGTTGGATTGGGTTGACTGGGTTGCATATGGCTGTCACAGGGTTTTAGAAGCGTAGGTTCCGTACTAGAATATTAGAAAAATATAACTAGTGCACCGAGACTGCATCACCTAGATCTTACGAGAAGGTTCAGGAGGTGATTATGCACGTCACTGAGACAGCGCGGTGAGTAATCTGGACAAATTCCTTTAGTTTTAGAAGAATATTTGGACTATATAATGCGGAATTTGCTAGTTACCAGGCTGCAGCTCGGTTCTGCAGCGGGTATCAAGCGCGACGTCGGGACTTCACTGGCGGGCGCTCCAAAGACGACTGGCTGGTGTTTGCGGAACCGGACTCCTTCGGATGGATGTAGAAGCACTCAAAATTCTTCTTTTCTGGCCGATTTTCTGTGCTTTTATACAGTTTTGGGTTTCTACTTATCAAGAAAACTCTTGGGGAAACCGCAGTGGAAGACATAATGACAGCGTCGTAAACACGAGCTTCACCTGAACCATGTAACGCATGATGAACTGATATCTGAATAAAATGTAATAAGATGACAATATGCAATTTATAAATAATTTAAATTATTTTCCCTAAAATTAGCGTAGGAGCAAACTCTACAATCGGAGGATAATTTTCAAGATTTGTATTACCTTCCCTTTTACATAGTATGACGACTTTTGTATTTTGCCATTCTTGTGATATTTTGCTTTCTTTCACATATCTGTTCAAGAGTAACATTTTGGTTGTTTTACTGTCTGTCTTAAGGCTGCTCTCAATTCTTTTATTGTTATCTGAGCCCACATTTAATATTTCGCGTTCGTGTTTCAGGAATCATTGACATATTGAGATGCTTTTAAAAGTGTTACACTATTTGGGTTATTTATTTTAAATTTGTTACAAAAATGCCTTTTTCATTTTTTATTTTTGTGATTCTAGTTTTACCTTGTGATAGCATAGACTTTAACACTTCCATATTTCAGTTCGTCGTTGTGATTTGTGTGATCATTTTCGTATTGTGAGATCTAACATTTTTGAATTTCTTTTCTACCTTTTTATTAATTTTAGCATACTTTAGTCATCTTCTTACTACAGAGTTGTTTCGTTTTTGTTAGTATACTTGATTTGATTTTTGTTGGTAGTTGATCGACATCTAGCGTAGCTAGGTTTAGACGATTTAAACTCGTTTGCAGTCCTTCTTTGTTCTCTACAATTTCAGCAGTTGGTATCTTAGGTTTTCGAATAAGTTTTATTCTTTCCATTTTGTGGTTCCATCGGAAAGTGGTTCTCACTAACCGGTGGTTACTCCTAGTTAAGGTTACCAAATCGAAAACCAAGATTACCGGGACATTTATGAAGCACTGGTTAAAACATGGATTATTAAAGAATTTGAGTTAAATCGTGTATTAAACCATGATACATATAAAATCTATTTCGGGGAAAAAGTAAAATATCTAAAAGTTATTTATATGAAAAAAAGGTTTTAATTTTTTAGCATTTTTAAAAAATCAGTTCTATATTTTGGTCAAAGGTTAAGTAGTAAGCCTATACTTAAGCGTTCAATAACACTAATATTTGTCAAAAATACTACATATAGTACAAAGTTTCTAAATTAAATTCAGAAAATAACATAAAATAGGACAGTTATTTAATTTAGTACCTAACCAACTTAAAAGTTTTCTTAATAATTTTTTTAATTTATTATTAGAGTTGGCTAATTTTACTAGTTTATCACCACGAGGGCTCTACTTAAAAGGGATAAAATGTCTGAATAAGACTCGTAAGTTAATGCGAGTCTATAATTCCGATTTCTTTCTTTAGTCGATAAATTTTTAAGTAGGTTGCGTTGGTAATCGAAATTGACAAAACAAAAGAAATTATTTTCTTCAGAACCAAAAATCTTTACCACTATTTTTTTTCAAGGAATAATGAGAAATCCTAGGAACTCGTTAAAGTTATGCATTTCGAAGACACGGGACAAACCGACAAATTCTGGACATTTCGGGAATTCCCGGCCATTTGGCAATCCTATTCCCAGTGTTGACTTGATTTACTACTGAGACATCCTTACATATTATTTCTGTTGTTACTAAGAATGTAATCTATTCCATTTTCTGTATTCTTACTAGGACTAATGCAGGTCCATTTAGGTTGTTTAAACTTTTGAAACAGGTATTTAAACAGTATAAATTTTCAACAGAGAGAAACTCCTCTTCTATGTTTTCTAATTCTAATTATAATATTCAGAACATTTATCTAGGAAGTTGTGGTCGACAGCTTTCAACTTTTCTTCATTTTCAAGTTCTACCACAAACGTTCTCTCAAATTTTTAAATACCCTGTAGAGTTGGTAATTTATTATATTACGCGCCAGTTGATATTACACTTTGCAACTTGGACTGTATGAAGCAGCATATTGTCATGCAGTAACAAAATAGTTGTCTAAATTCTGCTACAGTAGCGGTTTTAAATACTTAAACTTTGCATTGCTTCTACTCGCATATAATTGTACCCAGCGTAGTAAATTTTTATCAAATGAATCCTGACAGGTAAGGTTATCTTTCGATTAAACGTCCATTGTTGATTAAGCAACTAACGTTGGAAATAACCTCCTACAAGTAAGCGAATAAAATGAGTTGCTATTATTTTAAATAAATTTGAGTATTCCGATTTACTAACATTTACAGTCATTGTAAACGTATGGCTTTCATACACCGTATCAACCTTACATTCGTTATTAAAGTCAACTCAGTATTATTTTGTAAAATATGTAAATTTTACATTTCACTGAGTAACTTTCATAAAATGCCAATTAATAACCGATCAACTTTCAGTTTCGAACAAAGCTTTCCGCTCTGGAAATGTAGGCCACCTCGAGGACACGTCAGCTAAGGGCCGAAGAGAGCAAAGTGGATTTGAAAGTGATCCTTTCAGTATGAAAATCAAAGAGCTGCTATCGGCCAGAAAGGTCACCCGTTAACACAACCTCGCCAAGCCAAGCCGATTGAAAAATTATTTAACGTTTGAAATCTGCAGAGGCATTTCCTGGTTCAAAATCGGAGCCTGTATACGGAGGCGCAAGCCGGTACCTAGCATGGGTTTTCCTCAGACCATGAACGTCTCAAATGCTCGAGTTTAGGTTCGGCCATTGAAGCGGAACTTATTATTACACATGAACAGTGGGTGTGATTTGTTACCTTTATCTAATGGAGTTTCCAATCATGATATCCCGCAGCTCGTCGCAGGGGCGGACTGGCCTATCGAGTTATAATTGGGCTCGGTTCCAAAGGCATCGAAGGAAGAACAGGAAATACTATGCCTTCCTTTGCAGTGTCATACTGAAACTCATCCAATTGATCCAAGCTTTCTATTTTTATAAGCACTTTTTTACCTTTCAAACAGAATACGAATTTAACGAAACGAATTTGAATATAGGCGAGTTCAGTTTAATAGTCTTTGTTGCTTTGACTGTCTGTTATGTTGTTTATAAGAACTGCTTGTTTTGATAAGAAATAATAATTTCTAAAATAGAAGACAATATATTTCGATAAACAAACTATTTAGTTAATAGAGAATAAATGAATAGAGAAGAAGCAGCAGACAGACGAAAGCACCTGAACGTTATGGTTTTGAGCAGGAAGAAATACGACTTTGATTGTCCAAAAAAAAAAACAAACCAAAGTTAAAGAACTAAATAATGAACCATACAACATATAAAAAGGTGACATTATGTAGATAATGAAAATATTCAAACAATTCAGAAAACAGTTTTTACAAAGCAGCCATTAAGAAGCAAACCTCTTTTTGCAGTAGCAGTATAAGAGGAAAAATAGTAAAGCTAGAATTGAAAGCTGCAGAAAAAATGGCAAAATTGGAAGAAGAGAAATTGGAAAAATTACTCACCAAAATGCTTGAAATTGGCGAAACTTAACGAGAAAGCTGAATTAAGAAGTGGAGTAATAGGAGAAGACCAACCAACGAATTTACAGTTATTAAAATGTATTGAATTAAATAATAAGTAAATAACTGATTACAGAATATCTTAAAGAAAAATACAAATTTATGTTACAATGGAAAAATTAAAGGTGAAAGTAAAGACTCCAGCAATAAATTGATGGAAATGTATACAAAAGTCATAGAAAATGTAATAAGAGATAGTAACACTGACAAAATAGACTATTTTATCAAGAGGCAAACTTCAAGTACAGACTTATCTGCATAAAAACTAATGTGAAAATAGCACTAAAATTTGTACTTTTTCGCAGAATGAAAATTAAATTCGGCTACAAAAATGTGTTATTTTAATTTCTAATTTTAAGCGCTTTTGCTTTCGAGCATTTTGGGCCAGTCCACCCTTAGGCTCTTGTAAAATACGCGTTGCTTTATAACGCATTTAAAGAATTCGATTTTAAATATTTCAATCCAGGGTGTTCCTAGCTTTTAGAACGCTTTTTCCCCAGGGACGAGTTGCGACATGTCGGTAAAAATTACCCCCCCCTCACCCAGTCATAAGTGCGCCGTGTAAGCCTTTTGTTGCTAAATCGTAGAAGCCAGCGCTCAGTTCAAAAATTTCCAGGCCATGAGAGCGACAGAGCGGAGACTAAAACGGGTTGCAAAAAAAGCGAATTCCGAATTTAAAAAGGGAGGGAGTAGCCGAAACGCGGGTCGATTAATTCACAAAGCGTCACTTGTGAGCTGGTAACAGCATCAAGTACAGACGTCAATTTGTGAATTCAAACGTAGCCCTAGAGGCGTGTCGAAATTCACCAGAAAGTTTGGTGCATTTACAGTTTTCGTGTTGATCCGATGTGTTGTAATTGGCTGTTAGCCATTTTATACGAATAGAAGTCTGAATTTACACTTCGCTAATCTTCCCTTAATTAATATTACCCACGTGCGTTTTTCTTTTTTAAGACGGATTTGAATAGCGGCCTAATCGTCTATAAACCCAGAAGCTAATGTCGTTTTGTAATAAAAATTGTCGGTACGAAGGTTGGTTTACTGCTCGCGTTTGCATTATTCTATAAATCGCAGAGCCACCAAAACCAGCTGTAACCTAAATTTCGTTACGACCGCCAAAGCTGAATTTGGGTGACATTAAACCTCTTGCAGCATCCTCCTTGGGATTAGCTTTCCCCAGCTTAAAGGTTCTAAAAGTATTAAACTTTATAAAGCGTTTGATTGACATTATGAGCGAGTTTGCCCAGTGACGTGATTAATTTAAGAGGCGCTAACTTAACTAAGAACTAACTTTGGTTAACGTTATTGTACGTTGTTGATTTAAACTTTGTGCTGTAATAGCATTTAATGTAAATGTGTAATACCTGTATATGTATGACGTATGTATTACTTTGTCGGCATTTAACAAGATTTGTTCTGTGAACGGAGAAAGCTCGATGTTGTAAAGCCGATCTCTGCTGTTTTGATTTGTACAATCGAGGTTAGTTGTTTTTATTTGTACACTCGAGATTTTCTATTTTGATTTGTAAAGCTGAGGTTAAATATTTTGATTCGAGCCCTTTCTCTGTTTATAGGGGGCCCTCGCCACTAAATATATTTTTGCTGTGTTGTTTTCTCAATCTATTAAAGTTTTGGGCTCCGTTTCTATTAACTAACAGAGTTTGAAATTGATATATGTGTTCCGCATTTGTATATACACTAAACATTCCATTAACGTAATGAGGAAGCACGCTCTTCAAGCACCTTATAACCAAAAGTCGTAATTAGCTATTGATTGGAGAATTGTATAGAAAATGTAAGAACGCGTTGAACTCCAGTAAGTAAGCAAATTGGTTGTTGTTGACAATCAGTTAAGCATGCACGTAAGTATTTTGTACCACATCCGCTGCTTCGGCCATTAACAAAATAGTCCCATACAGCTAAGGCTTGAAATTTAGGGTGGCTGGCGATGGCGCCTTGACATTTCAACACAATGTCTACTGTCCTAAGACAGGACCGGATTCCACAAGTAACGTAAATCACACCCTTCCGGGAGCTAGCTGCGGACGACCCAGCCTGTGGTAAGTGCGGTCCGGTGTTGTCATAGCATGTTGTTTATAACGTAACACATTTTTGAAAGGAAACGCGAAGGAAGTTGTGCAAAGTTTAGTAACTTTACGGGATTTTGTTGTAGACACAATTGTATTATTAAAATTGAACTTTGGAAGACCCGATTATTTAGCGTTGTAGCTTATTAATACAGTAAAACAGTAATCTGCACACAGCTTTGGCAACTTCGATTTTTTTATATGATCAAATTTAATAGGAAATATGGTAACCACGATGAAGAATTTTAAGTGCTAGCAATATTTAAATAATCTTCGGTTAATATAAGAATTCGTTTCAAAACACATTTAAAAATGCAATAGGAAAGCTATATTTATAAAGAGAAGAAATATTTAAAGGATTTTGTTAAGTGGGTTAGAGAAACAGCCCAACATTGTTAAGTCCTATGTACGTGCCCTCTATAAATTGTAATGTAAATAAAGAATTGTACAAAAAAACGTTATAAGAGTCACAATGAACAATGGAATTGTTTTTACTAAATTAAATAACATGTAGGAAACATCGCAATTCTGTAAATCACGATATTGCAATTTGTAAAACCTTTTTAACTGGAGATGTTGACAAACGTAAGGAAAAAGCCACAGAAGCTAAACTGTGTTTTCATGTTTGAAGAAGAATCATTTTCACATGTCGAAGGAAAAGGTCAAGTGGAGTTAACCGGTGCCGTAAAATACATCATCCTTAACCCCATAATGATGCGAAACAAGCACATGAAGTTGTTGAATAGATATTTGAAGAAAAACCAAATGGTTTACAAGACACTACTACAGAGAATAAATTGTCATCAAGAAAGTAATAGGAATGTGTTGCTGCGTATTGTTCAAATGAAAATAATCAGACCAGAGAGGGAAGTTAATACGTAGACTCCCTTCGACGAAGCTTCAACTATATCCTTAATTGATACAAGTTTCGCTGATAAAATAGGGCTTCCAAGTCAAGAAGAATTACCATGAAAATAATAAGAAGTTACCATGATTTGGAGACTTTCGAAATGAAATATGTTACAACCATAGTCAATATATCACTTCCATCGTAAGTTGTTGATGTAAAAAAATTGGAAGAAATTTGCCCGTATACGAAACATACTAAAAACATTCGGTCTAATACAAATGCACAACCATTCGCTTTGCTTGATTAAGATAATGGTAGATTAACGATTGGAAGAAAAATATTGCATATGCAAGAACATTTTTCAATACTCTTAAAGTCTGATTGGATAGTAAATGGAAGCATTGTACAGATTTTTTTCAGGACGCATAAATCAAAGCTTCAATTATCCCAACTATAGCATCAACGTACCCGTAACTGAGACTGGAACTTCAAATTAGTAACTATTAGGTAGCCGCAACTGAACCGCTCATTTTTATGTATAAATAACTTTACTTAACAAATTGACAGTTGGTGCCACGGAGTTATTGCCACTAATGGCTACTTTGTAGTTGTATATGATTTGTAGGTAGCTTTCGTGGTATTCATATGAACCTAAAGTTGAAGGTGGCTAACGATGGTAAGAGCGGCTAATTTTGCAACTAATTTGAAGTACCTAGTTTTCATAGTTGCCGCTACGATCTGGGTACTTTTACTTACCCTTTAACGTTATAGAAAGTCACCGTGCACGGTTACTATTGAGTATTCTTCTTCAATTCACCATGAAGTAACTTTCGCCACCTAGTTCTTAGTTTTATGATGTGCTTGTAGTTTAGTGTGCTGTGCCACGTTTGGCAGAACGGTTTTGTTTTAAATGCGTCTGTTTACTGAGGCAAGGTTGGTCACACAAAAGAAACACTTCACAGACATTCTTCCACCTTTTATAGAAAATTAAAACTCTCAAAGACTAATTTTACAGTACTGTGAAACAACACTTTAGCACTGTGAAGCCATTAACTTTTCTTCTATATTTCATTAAAACGCATAAATATGTGTGCGACATCCCGCGGTCATTTAGAGGAGCTCTGAGGTTAAAGTTCCATCTAGTATCATGAACTGGCAACGGGAACTTTCAACAAGCAGTTTGTGGTAGGCACAACTATGCCGGAACTTTAAAGTGACGCTACAGTTACCGTCGGTACTTTGAAGTAAATATAACTTTAAAGTAACATATTCCTATTACGTGCCCGTGACAAAATGACAATGATCGCCGGTACGTTCCAGCGACTGAAATCAATATAGTAAAACGTTCTACATCAATAATGGTTAATGGTTAATAATCTCGTCATTTCGGAAAAACAGCAATGGCGCACTTTTTGCGTTTCTTACATTCTGTACATTATTTTGACTTCAAACTTTGATGTTTTAAGAGTTACTTAAATGCTTTCAGTCGTCTCTTATTCCTCAGCGTAGGATTATACTGAGAACATTTCTTCTGAATCAGTATCAAGTTTAACATAATCTATTTTGTACGAATCTTCAATTGTTAATTTGATGATCCTCCAGTTCCCTGCAAACTTTATTATTTCTTCTTTTAATTTTGGAAAAATTGCGGTAAAATCAATTTTTATCAATTTCTAAGACAAATATTTCAGGTAGTTTTCTTCTAGCTTCTTCTTCTTCTTTGTGTACTGTCTCCTAGCATATGTTGGATATCATTATTACTATTTTTATTGTATTTCCTGCTGCTCTAAGTAGTTCTATTGAGGTACAACCGAACCATACCCTCAGATTCCTCAACCACGAAATCCTTCTTCTCCTCACACTTCTTCTTTTTTCTTATTTTACCGTGTATTATTACCCGCAATATTTTATATCTGTCACCTCTCTTAATATGTACCAGGTATTGCATTTTTTTCACTTTAACCGTTTTTATTAATTCATAGTATTTCTTCATCTCTTCCAACACTTCCAAATTTGTTTTTCTTTCTGTCCACGATATTTTCAACATTCTCCTGTAACACCACATTTCAAAAGATTGTATTTTCCTTATGTGTTTTTCTTGCAGTGTCCAGCTCTCCATACCATATAACAGAGTTAAGAATATGTAGCATCTAAGTGTTCTAATTCTAAGACCTATTGATAGGTCGCGATTGCTTAAAACCGATTTCATGCTCACAAATACATTACGGGCTATCTCGATTCTCAACCTTATTTCTTTTGTTTGGTCATTGTTTGGTCATTGGTAATTTCTTCTAGCTGAATTTCCAAAATATTCTTTGGATTCAGAATATTCAGATCCCTACATAAACCAACGTTGTTTGAAAGGCTCCTTTTAATTTACTCTACTGCAGTATCCATTATGACGTTATAAAGTATATCCAAAATTAGCTTTGTTTACATTCCGAAACTTCACCAGTCTTTCCCATCAAAGAATTTCATTCTCTTCTGCTCAGCCGTATCCTTTTTGACTTGTTCTTACAAGTAAATGTTTTTTCAAGATAAACAGGAATATATGTTTCAGCAGCAGGTACCCTTGGAAGGTAGCCAAAAATAATTTTTGTTTATCACGATCAGGACGATTGAAGACATCGTAATCATAGTTGTGTTGGAGAAGAAGTCGAGGCTCTTCCTGTTGTTTCGAAGTCTCACCCTCTATGACGAATGCAGATCAAGACGAGGGCGGTTGTTCTAGGTCGTCACAGTCATTATCCTGATCCTCTTCGCTTCCTTCATTCCCGCTTTCGATCTACGTCCTTTAACTGTTTTTCTAGAGGCTCAGTTTGAATTTGAATCGACGATACCGGTAACGGCCTTTTTATGTTGTTTTTATCTGGCTTTCAGACCTTTAAAAGTTGAGAGATGGGCGAGCATACTATCCAGAGAGTGGTTTCTTTTTGCTATTTCAAATCTTTCTCTTTTCTCTCTTTCAAGCATTTTTCCTTGTTCTCCCTTCTGTTTTGTCAATTTGGTATTGATTTAATGGCATTCGTTTTTTCACACTATTGAATTTATTAATTTTATGTTAGCAGCCGGATATTTTATAGAAAAATATTGGTCCCAATATACTTGTTTTATTATATTTTTCATATTAAAGATAACATTATTGTTAAAAAATAATCTTCACCTAGACGGCCAATGAATCGGGGTTTGTAGCCCATCGCACTGGAGAAATATTAGAATTGTCAAATGTTAAGGAATGGCGTTGGGTACCTACGCATGAATATTGCAGATGCTGCAACTAGACACTGTAATTATTCTTTTTATTTTGATAGTGAAGGTAGGTGACTTGTAGGACTTGCATTTTTAAAATATTCAGAAGAATTTATGTTTTTTTTTCTATTTATTGAGTTGTTGGATAACAGTTTGAATAGCACGCGTGTATTATTACAAATAATCCACGAGGGAAAAGTTAATCCTTCGAAGCCTCCAGGTCGAGTATGGTCTTTCCTCGAGTAGTTGTAGCATAAATGACTATTATCCACAACCCATATATTATTATGGCATAATTATACTGATTTCAGACATATTGTGGTGCTCATAAGACACGTGCTTTATAGGGCTCATAGGACACTAGTGTTTTATAATTTATTAATCACTGTCACTGTCACCGATCTTCTTCGGCGTAGCAAAAAGTTATGGGTTGTGGATAAAATGTAGTATTGTACTTGCGTCTCCTTGGTATCTAAGACACTTGAAGAAAATTAAACACCCGACCTTCGATTTCGCGTCAAAACTTTTTTTGCCTGTTTTATATGAATAATAAGACACACGTATAATAAATAAACTCTGTGCAAAAATAAAAAAATCACTACCTATTGAATTATATCGGTAACATAAACAAAACCCAAAAGTCCAGATAGTTATTTTTCCATATTGTATTGGTAATAGTGCAATTATGACATATATCCGATTATGATATTAATTGATTCAAAATAAAATTCCATTATTATTAGCATGTTTTAAACGCAAATTTTCATTATTTGCTCTTAAATATGCATAATAGTATATTATGTAACAAGTTTTATAAACGTCACTTTTTTATGCACGAACGGAGCGTAGCGCTGCGAGTGTTTAACAAACGAGTGTCTAGACGAGTTTATAATAATGTGTTACATACTATACTTTTTCTACGACCACAAATTTGGACAATATAACAGCATAATATTTCATTAAGATTTTGAATTTTATGTTAGGTTAAATTATGCTTGACAAACGTCAAAGTTGACTGTCGAAAACTAACTTGATTTTAGTTTTGGCTGTGGCTAATAAAGCAAATACTGCTTGAACCTAACTTCACCCCGTGACTAAAACGTCGTTGCCAACTTCAGCCCGTGACTAAGAGACTCTTTAATCACAGGTTATGAAGGCATGATTAAAAGGTCACTTAGCGAAGTGTACGTTAGTATGTTAAATGACTTTTTAGTTACAGGAGTAGAAAAAATAACTAAAAATGTGTTTTCATAACACGTACTTGTTATTTGTCAGTAACAAAACTGTCAACCTGACTGAAAAGTTTCCCATAACAGCCAAGGCTGTTATACATTTAACAGCTTAGGTCGTTAAAAAATAACAGAATAGTAACATTTTAACATTGGCAATACTAAACTGTATAGTTGGTGACACTGTAAGTCTATGTCAAATTCGAGGTTAGTAGGTTAGGTCTGTGTCCAAACTGACGCAAAACCTAATCTACTAGCATCGAATTTGACATAGACTTACAGTGTCACCAACAACACATTTTAGTATTGCCAAACGTATTTTTTTTCCATAGGTGACTCTGATAAGACGAGTTTTCTAACACCCGTTACTAATACTATTTAACTTTTTCATTTAAATTGCGCTAAAATTTCAATTTTTGTAGGTGTTATGAAAAGTATTCAGCGACATATGGCCGTTATCGCATCTAACTAACTCGGATAAATTCATTAGCCTCGGCCACAAATTCATCCTCGTTTGTTAGATGCTTACTAACGGCCTTATGTTGTTAATAACTATAACGGTAGGTATAAAAACATCTATTGGGGGATGTTACGAATAGATTTCCACGAACTGACATAGTTGACACTTCATAAACACTTAACCTTAAAAATCCCACAACATTTGAATTTGAATAATTTCAAGCTGTAGGTATTTATCTAGTTACCACGTTTTTAAGTTTTACTCTACAAAAATTGAAAAACTTAGAAAGAAACGGAAAAATAAATACATACAGCTGAAATCTACTTCACGTCGTCAATAATACAAAGAATTTCGTTTTTTGTTCAAAGTTGATAAGAGCTGCAACATGGGTGCTAAGATGTATTGTAAATTGTACAACTAAATTATGCTGAGAAGGAAATGTTTTCGTACGAAGGCAGAGAAGCTTATTTTCTACGGGAAAATGTTCATAAAGAAATTAAATTCTTGAGGAATGGTAACATAGATACTAGAGAAAGTAGGATACTGCAATTATCACCAATGCTCGATATACGGCGAAGAATAGATGCGTCACAACATCAAACCGTTTTCAACTGGAAACGTCAAAAAGTGCTTAATACATTTAATAAAAATAATTTACATTGTAGAAAACAATGGCCAGTGGTTCAAAGATTAGCAGATTATTTTTGAATACGTTTGTTGAGGAAATATTTTCACACGCTAACACGTAGAAGCAAACAGTTTGAACGACGTATAGCTAGGTATACCTAGAAAAAATTCGTCCTGACTTTTGGTACAAACGTTCCTCAGTACCCTAGGAGTAACTCTTTAAAAGTCCCCCTCTCTGGAATGAGAAGCGTCGGTGTTTTTTTGAGGATAAGAAAAGGCCAAATGTCCAGTAATGTTAAGAATATTTTAAAGGAAACCTGGAACAAATAATGTAGTACTGATTATTGTAAAAATTTTCCTTAGTCCTAGGAATAGCCCTTTAAAAGTTCTCGCCTCTGGAGTGCCGACGTTGTAGTTTTCTAGAGCAAGAAAGGGCCAAGAGTAGAGTAATATTAGAAAAAATTCCAAGGAAACCTCAAACAAATAATATGGTACTAATTTTTGCAAAAAAATTTCTCAGTACCCTAGGAGCAATCGATGAAAAGTCCCTATCTCTGGCGCAGGCATTGTAGTTTTTTTGGACGAAGAGCACAGTAATATTACGAAAATTTTAAAGAAAAACTCAAATAATGTAGCACTAATTTTTGACACAAATATTCCTTAGTACCCTAGGAGCACCCCTTTAAATGTCTCTGCCTCTGTAGCGCCGGAATGATCGTTTTTTGGAGCAAGAAAAGGCAAAGAGCACAGTAACATTAGGAAAATTTTAAAGAAAGCCTCAAACTAGTAATATAGTACTGTTTTTAGACGTAAAGTATCTGGTTCTAGAGTGCTGGCTAAATAGATTGACCAACAACACAGTAGTACTAGGAAAATTTTAAAGAAAATCTCAAACAAATAATATGGAACTGATTTTTGGCACAAATGTTTCTTGGCACCCTAGGAGCAATCCATGAAAAGTGTCTACCTCTGGAACAGGCATCCTAGTTGTTTTGGACGAAGAGTACAATAATATTATGGAAATCTTAATGAAAAACTCAAATAATATAGCACTGAGTTTTGGCAAAAAGATTCCTTAGTACCCTAGGAGCATCCCTTTAAAAGTCTCCGCCTCTGTATTGCCGCAATCGTCGTATCTTGGAGCAAGAAAAAGCAAAGAGCACAGTAACATTAGAAAAATTTTAAAGGAAACCTCAAACTAGTAATATAGTACTGATTTTCGGCGCAAATGTTCCTGAGAGACCCATGAAAAACCCCTTAAAAGTATCTGGATATGAAGTGCCGGCATCATAGGTTTTTGGTGGACGAAATGACCAACAACACAGTAGTACTATGAAACTTTTAAAGGAAATCTCAAACAAATAATATGGAACTGATTTTTGGCACAAATGTTTCTTGGCACCCTAGGAGCAATCCATGAAAGGTGTCTACTTCTGGAACAGGCATCCTAGTTTTTTTGGACGAAGAGCGCAATAATATTACAAACATTTTAATGAAAAACTCAAATAATATAGCACTGCTTTTTGGTAAAAAGATTCCTTAATACCCTAGAAGCATCCCTTTAAAAGTCTCCGCCTCTGTATTGCCGCAATCGTCGTATCTTGGAGCAAGAAAAGGCAAAGAGCACAGTAACATTAGGAAAACTCAAATAATATAGCACTGCTTTTTGGCAAAAAGATTTAATACCCTAGAAGCATCCCTTTAAAAGTCTCCGCCTCTGTATTGCCGGAATTGTCGTATCTTGGAGCAAGAAAATGCAAAGAGCACAGTAACATTAGGAAAATTTTAAAGAAAGCCTCAAACTAGTAATATAGTACTGATTTTCGGCGCAAATGTTTCTTACAACCCTATGAGAAACCCCTTAAAAGTTTCTGCTTCTAGAGTGCCGGCAGCATAGGTTTTTAGTGCAAGAAATGACCAACAACACAGCAGTACTAAGAAAATTTTAAAGGAAACCTCATACCTCAAACAAATAATATGGTACTGATTTTTGGCAAAACTGTTTCTTAGTACCCGAGGAGAAGCGCTTTAAAAGTCTTCGGCTCTGGAATGCCGGCATCGTAGTTTTTTAAGCAAGAAAGGGCAAGAAACCAGTAATATTAAGAATACTGTAAAGGAAACCTCATAATAATAATATAGGGCTGATTTGTGCCACAACTGAGCTTTAGTATTCTAGGAGCAACACTTCAATAGTACCAGTCACTGAGGTTCCGGCGTCGTAGTTATTTGGAGCAACAAAAGGCCAAAAATTAGGACTCTATTATTTGCTTGAGGTTTCATTTCAAATTTTTATAGTATTATTGGGCTCTTGCCATTTCTTACTCCAAAAAACTACGACCTTGGCAGCCGAAAGGCCGATACTTTTGAAGCGCGTCTTTTAGAGTACTAAGAAACATATGTTCCAAAAATTAGGCCTACATTTCTTTTTTGAGGTAGATAGATACCTATTATGCCTGGGCTAGGTAAACCTGTAAAAATTTGAGGTTCTAATATAGTATATGATAACGCTTCCGAAAACACCTGGCTGCGAGATCGAATTACAACTGTTTCTCTTGGATCTGATGGTAAAATTCGAATGGCCGATATTAAAATTAAAACTATGTCTAGAATGTATCAGTGTTCAATAATTAAACTGTGTACTTTAAATGTTGATGGTGATGAATACAGAAGGAATTCATGCACCAGGAGGAGTGTTGACGAAGAGAGTGCTTTGACTGACTGTTATGTGTTTTTTTCTGATGAGGAATACTAATTTGTTAAAAAAAGAATAGAATATGTTTCTATAAAGAAGGTTAAGGAGAATTGATGACTCTTGTACCTTTCGGTGTCGAGTTTTATTCATCGTAGGTCACAAAATTTCTTCCACGCTCTCCGGTTTGGGCTCTTTCTCGCACTTCTGCCTTATCAATTTCTTTATGCCAAGCACTTTGTTAACTATCCCACCTTTGCCTTGGACTCCCCTTTGTCTTTTAACGTATGCCTTGGCTTTCAATACTAATTTGGGAATTCTTTTATCGCATATTCTTTCTAGATACCCAAACCAACGCAGCTGGTTGTTTTCAAGTCTTCTTTCTTGTCCTAATATACCAGTTTTGATGTATTACTTCATTAGGAATTTGGCCTGCTATTGTGTTCCCTTCTATCTTTGTATGTACATTTTTTATTTTTCAATGAACACTCAAGATTCGCTGCTGTATGTCATTACTGGGTCATATATTGAGTTAAACACTGCCATCTTTGGTTTTTTAAAATATTTGTTTGTTACTTAGAAGCTTCTGACTCATCATCGGATACATTCGGCCACCTGACCCAAACCTGTTGTTCCACCCTTTAGTTATGTGACCATCATAAGCAATCTTAGCATCTAAGTATATACTTAAATAATTTCACTTGTGCAACCGATATATTTTGCAGTTATATTGAAGCTTGCGGAAATCCTTTCTCCATTCTCAACAACTCTGTTTTTTCTATATTATAACCATTCCAGACTTACCCGTCACTGTATGCCAGATATATTAATGTTGGTTTATAAGTTTTGTTGCAAGATTAGAACCTCGTCGTTCGCATATATCAGCTCATTCACAAAAATTGGGCGCTGTAATGCAGCATACCGTATGAATGATGCATTTAATTAAAATAATATCCAGATATCTAATGTATATCATGTGATGTAACAGTTGTAAGTTTTAACTAGTGGTGTTGTAAAGAGAAACCAAAGGGTTGTTCATATCAAGTAGTAAAAATATCTTGAATTGATAGTCTACGATAAATAGTCACTTTAAGGGTTAAATTCCCATTAATTGTGAAGAATAATAATTGATGATTTGATACGTAGTAGCAATATAGTATTCTCTTCGATCAAATTTGACTATAAGTCACAAATATTATTCAAATATAAAATTCAAGATTGTTCGATTCAATTTAACGTGGTATTTTACTACGAAGCCAGTAAAAAAGTGAAAGTGAGTAACTGTATCCACATAATAAAAGTTTTAAAGAGCTACAACGAGCTTTGTTTTGGTCGGGAATAAACCAGGGAGGTGTTTTCTGACTAAAATGTATCCAGTTAGGAGCTGAGATAACACATTCAGGTACAAGATAGACAATCAGAAGGTTAGTGCCCATTTCTAATAAAATATATAATATAATTGTAAATATATTTAGAAATCAATTTAGAAGAATTAATTTTCAGAATTTAATACTGATTTGAGTACTCGCCGTTTTTCAATCATTATAATTTGAAATTTACATTTTTTAGAATATTTATTTAAATCAAGTTTGGATATTTAACATTTGATTAAACTAATGTGGACAATATCTATTTATTTTTGTCAGATCAAACTTCGATCTGCTACTAACAAACTAAAGGTATGAATTTAATTTTTGTAGTACCTGAAACGTGTATTTCATTCACAAAGTCAAATAATTATTATATTTTAATAGTAATTCAGTCTTTAACTACAAGAGAAACTTGTTAGTTGAAAATTTACTCATTCAGCTAGGAGTCAGGAATCCCATTGCTTGTAAACTGACTAGGCGAGGTTTTAAAAAACTATAATCACATGACATAATTCTAAATGTCAAATTGATTTATGAGGTACGTCAAATCCTATTTATTGTATTAAGAAGTAAGGTAAGTACATAATTGAGCTATACCTGATAGTGCTTCTTTTAATAGTTAGTAAAAGGGTATATTTAATTTGATATTAATTGTAGTAACACCGTAAGAGAGTGATACAGAGCATATTTAAATCGCTGACTTTGAATCGAACTGTTTTTTCTTGGGCTTCCTATAGTATCTCGTCCATTTCCACATTAAACAGTAATGGACTTAGAACACTACCTTGACGTACCCCCACGTTAGATATAAATTTCTCTCTGAGATACTGTTGTGGGTTCTTACATAATTGTACACTTTTTCTATAAAATCTTTGGATTGCTGTAATAAGTAATGTTATCCAAATGTGTTTTTCTTTCTAACTGATTTAAAGCCTATTCATAGTCGATAGAGTAAAATACGAGGGGAGATTTTTATGTTATCTACCTAGCTATGAAAGAAGAACGCATAGAGTCTTAAAAAATATTTTTCTATATAACTCCCTTCTACACTTATGCGCTTATTCCATCGTTTTTCCAACTGTCCCATCCCCTCAGAGAAAAAAATCTTTTAGCAAGCCTGCAAAATATTCTTCTGCAGTATCTTTGAGTTCATCATCGAAAGCAAAACGCCTTTTCCTGAGATGTTTCTTCAAATGTTTGAATACAAAAAAAGTCAGAGGGACTATAAGGTAGATGCCTTAATTCAATGAAGCTAGAATCATTAATAATCCGCTGAACTTTAAACGTTTTATGCACCCGGCAATTGTCGTGCAGCAACAAATTTTTTGCCTCTACGAATGCGGCAGTTTTTCTTCCATTATACTTTTTAAATTTTGAATTGTATTCCCATACGCCTCTCTATTTAAAGTAGACACCTTTTGCATATATTCAATCAACAACATTCCTTCGACGTCCCAGAAAACAGTTGCCATCAATTTTTTTACAGACAATTGGAATTTGGTTTTCTTCGGGTGGTGGGGAGCCTTTGTGAACCCACAGCGTAGATTTTTGTTTGGTGGGAGGGTCACAGTGAAACACGCAAGTCTCATCCCCAGTTTTTGCTCAGGTGTAAGCAATCTCGGAATCCACCGCGCAGACACCTTTTTCATGCCCAAATCACCATGGAAAATATTGAGAACACTTGTTTCAGATATACTGACTTTATTAACAATAACGGAAACATTTATACGCCTATCTTTCAATATCAAATCTGCAACTTTTTGCACAATTTCTTCGGTTCTTGCAAACACTAGTCGTCCGGATTTGGATCATCCTGGATCGATCCTCTACCCCATTGAAATTGCTTAGACCAAAATTGCACTTGAAAATAGGTTGGTTCATTTACCCCATACACGGCAGTCATTCTTTCGTAAGAAACTTTATTACAGAGCGATGTTCAAGTTTAGTATCACTCATTTTACCAACAAAAAACACTAGCAAATCTCTATAAATCACACGATTTAGACACAACTTTGCATATAGACTTCTAAATGTCACAGCTACTTGACAACAAACAATTGCGATGAAGCTCTTTTGTTTCATGGCAGATAGTAGATAACATAAAAATCTCCCCTCGCATCAATGCTTTTAAGCCATTTGAGGTGAATTAAAAATTAAACATGTCGCTCGGCGCCATATTAAATATTTTTTTAAATAGAACGTGGGGCATGTAGTACCTCATTGAGTAAAATACGTACCAATAATTCAGAAAGTTTAGATAAATATTTATTAAATACAAGGAGTGGGGGGTCTTGTGACACTTCATTTGAAAGGTGTCGAGTAGAATACGTACCTATAATTTCAAAACAAATTGATGAATATTCAATTCACCTGTCACCTGTCAAAAGGTGACCAATAAAATTTCAGAATTTAATGTTCCTTGACCGATCAAAAAAATATCAGCGAATACATATTTCTAGAAGGACTCGAACTGACTATTTTAAACAATAGTATATTAAGTATTAAGAACTGTAAAGACATTTACCGATCGAAGACAATTGTTTGGAGGAGGAGCGAAGCGACGACTCCAATTATTGTCTGGGATCGATAATTCCTTAACAATCGTGAATCTTATGACGTTTTTTGCAAGATAGAAATGTATTTTTCTTCAAACGTCAGTAAAATATCACATTATACTACAGAATAATATGTTGGTAGCACTGTAAGTCTATGTCAAATTTGAGGTTAGCAGGTTAGGTTTTGCGTCAGTCTGTGTCAAAACCGACGGACAACTAAGCTGATAACCTCGAATTTGATATAGACTTACAGTGCCACCAACGTATTCATACGTTTGAATTTCCACAGCCCAGTGAGGATCAGTTGTTTTTTATCTCTGGATATATCGAAGATCAAGTTTTTCGTCTCCCCGTAACATTATAAGAAATATTTAAGAAGTTTTGTGCCCAGAAACGAATACTGTATAATTATTTTTTCCATATTTTTAAATTTAAATGCAAAACAGTTTTATTAAATCTTCCAACAAAATAAAAATTGAAAGTACGGAGTCGTTCTACGGAGCGCTGTGCTTTATGGGGAATGGGGCGTCAGCCGTCATTCAAGGCCTCCTGTATTTACGTGTTCATTTCTTTGCTATCTCTGGCGTTTTATTTTAATACTTCTGCACCCAAATTGGGCGCGAAATAATTCATTTAATGCAATTTGTACAAGAGTGATCCATTTTGTGTGTCGAGTTAATTTCGAGGTTAGCTATCAACAAAAAAATCCACATAAAAAAGTCACTTATAAAAATTTTAAAACCCTACTGCTGGCTCACTTGCGTCTCCCTAAGTCGATTGACACCAAAATCAGCTAATTCGGCCCACGGGTTCGCTATCAAAGTGGCGTCAAGCAAGCAAGCAATGAAAATTATTATGTCGGATTTCAAAAATGGTACTTATCAATGCTACCTTGATCTCCTCGCGTTTGTAATTTGATGAGTTGTAAGTTAGCTCAGAATGACAGCTGATAGCGAATACCCCATTCCGCAAAATGCATTGCGTTCCGGCATGCAATTCCGTACTTTAAATTTCATTTTCTTCTAAAAATTTAATAAAACTGTTTTAAATTTCAATTCTTCACAAATATAAATGCAAAAACTATATAATTTCCTCTTCTGTGTTTGAAACTTTATGGGGCGACGACAAACTTAATTTTCTATATTCTATGTTGCATATGTCGATAAGGGCTACTTCTAAGGTAGTAATTTTGAGAATTACGTCATTTCAAAATTCTTGCGAATGTGACGTCATGACTGTTCGACCCCATTGCCTGCCAAAAGCTGGTCCTGCGTCCCACCGGGAAATTTCCCAGTTTCCAGGCAGTCCCATCCGTCCCTGGTCTACATCCCCCTCGTGACCAACAAGTAATTATGAAAAATGCTCCCTTCATCTCTCCTTGATCTCATTTTCTTCAGTTAATACTGTCCCATATTTATTCTTTAGGTGTTGTATAGAGCATTGTTTCCCTCCTTTTAGATTTATCAGCACCTTGAAAAATAGTTTTCTATTTTCGGTGGAATACGACTCTATATTTCTACTAAATTACTCTGATGTAAAGCACTTTGCCTTGGCGAATTAGCTCCTTAACTTTTATTCGTTGGGACTTGGGCCAACATAGCTTATTTATATCTTTGCTTGTAAGTATTGTTTCCATAGCTCTTTCTGTTTCGAAACCTTTCTTTGTATCGCTTTACTTACTTTTTAATCCCCAACAGTTTTTTACCACATTTTATTTCAACTGCATTCACTGAATTTTGCTTTTGTAGTGACGCTTTTTGTAATTCCATTAAAGGAGAAAATTATCACTACCTATGTCCGTCCCTCCCTTGCTCTAGCATCTTTAACTCTATTCAAACTTTTTTCTTTGACTATAGTATAATCGATTATCGATACTTAATTTCTGCTGTCTCTTGCGTATTTGTGGATGTTTTTATGTTGAAATTTAGAAACTTTCTTTCGGTGTATATAATAGTTTTATTTAGGGTACATACGTTTATAGTTATGTACGCATATTTTGTGACACCCTCTATATATGAATTAAGCATAGTCATTGTAGATACCGTAATCTGTATAAATAAAAATTAAAAATAAATAAATACGAATTAAAATTAAGTAAATAAATCTGGATAGGACCTGAAAACGTGCCCAGTCCGCCCCTGGTTTCCGGACTCTTGGTGCCGCTCGATCTGTATCAAATTTTCCTGATTTTCCGGCGTGGTAGGACGCCTCGTCCCCTTACTTGGTGGGCCTGGGCATCGTGCTCTCACTGTGTTAACGCGACCAGCGGGAGACACCTCGATGGTAGTGGGCGCGTGCAGCTAACTTCGAATGGTGAGAGAACGCAGTGCCGCAGTGTTCACGCGTTGTCGAAGATCGGTGGTGCTATGAATTATTAAGTTCACTTTTACTTTCTTTCGGTGTATTTTATTCTTCCCCTGCTTGCTGTTATTTGCACGGGAACAGCAGGACTAGAGTGCATGTGCTCCACTTCCCACATTTGCCTCCTCTTCGTAGGTGAGACTCTTCTTTAATTGTTTACTGATGGTAGGTCTGTTTGGAGTGGCCGATTCATTGAGGGTTGACGAAACTTTTTGAAATTTTACGTGCTCCATTCTGATATATGGTCGTTTAACAGTGTGAGCTCTGATTAATTTGATGGATGTGAATGAAGAAAGCAATCATTGCATAAGGTGTTGCACGCAACTGCTTTAGGCCACATCTTTTTCCCACCAAATTCGTGCGTGGTGTCACGATTTCCTCCGTCCGATGTCTGCATTAGTCTGATCAGCGCATATCTTCGATCGCCGAACAATGGCCTTTATGTGTTGATATTGTAGCAAATGTCCCTTCTCCCAGCCGTGGGTGTTGCTCTAGTAATCAAGGTTGTGGCTCGCATACTCCACTCGAAGCGAAGGCAACGAGACCGCTAGTATCAGCAAAGGCCCATTTTTTCCCACAGCTCACCCCAAGTTCAAGAATCTGACTTTTCTTATTCAAGGTCCGGGGACTGAGAAAGTGCACCATGAGACAGTGACTGTTACGAACTGTTGTGTTGTGGGTCGCAAGCCATGTCGTAGTGCCCGGAAGAATGTCCCTGCTAAACTACAGCGCGCCCTATTTCGCCACCCCGGCGCCGGCGACCACGCACTTTTACCAGCAGCCGCCGCAGCAGCCGCAGCAGCAACAGCACCAGCCCCAGCCCTATCTATACCCAACCCCGCAGCAGCCCTTCCGTGGGGAAGAGCTGCCCCAAGGCCCCTCCAGGCCACCGACTTTCACGAGGGTGCGCGGGGGTGGCAGCACTACGAGGGTGCACGCTGTGGTTGACTACGACGAAGGCGATTACTATGAGGAACCCGATGGGTTGGGCAGCGGCCAGCAGCCGCCCGTTACGCCCATCCAAGGGCCCATCTTCATCAAAAATGGTTCTGTGCCAGTGGTGCCCCTTTACTCGTACCCTCTGCTCAACAACGGCACGTTCGTGCAAATACCGGTAAGTCTTTATTTATTGTATTGGAAGAGGTTAATGTGAAAATGTCATTTAGTGGACAGTCGAAAAGTTGTGTTTATACATCACTTGACGAATATTGCACCAGTGGAGTCGATTATATAGATAACGGAAATGTATCTGTAAAATGTTTAGCTTAACTTAACTTCAACTAACCTCACCTCTCCTAATTTTACCTAGTCTAACCAAACTTAATTGTATCCAACCTAACCCGAGTAAATCCCAACCCCAACCCAACCTAACTTTCCCTAGTAGAACGTCACATAACATGGTAATTCAATACAAATCAGCAGGTGAATCTTGACACCCATATTTTTCTAGTTTGGGGTTCGAATGGAGTTTAAAAACTTGTATCAATGCAATTTTCGGGCAGCAAAATGATTGAGAGCCAAGATATCCTCAAATAAACTTTCATCTGGGGTCACCTGTGATTCGCCAGCCTGCAGTGGCGTGCGGCGTGGGTGGTTCTGGGTCGAATTTTTTTGGAAAAAATGACCTCGAATGAGTAATTAGTCGCGGAAGCGTCACGATTGGAAGTGAGACGAGCTGCATATTGTAAACAAAACAGCGTTATAGTTCTATTGTAGCGATTAGTCCTTGATTTCTTTTTACGACTGGATCTAAATATAATTAAAGATGCAAATAAGGCAGCTGTGGGAAATTGACAAATATGACATCTATGTAAGCTTTAGTGGAAAGACACCAAGGCAAAGTCGCATTTTACATCTTGCGCCAACTTCCTGTGTTTTGCAACCATAAATTCTGGACTTGCCGAAAAACGCAAAGTTACATATTTAAAGAATTATATGTAAATATTCAGGCATTTACACACGTGGTTACAAATATGCATTTATAATGTACCTACGGCCATAAATTTTGTTGGAATGCTAGAAAAAATTAACAGCAGTTAGGCGATTAATATCAGTGTAGTACCTAAGTGTTTAAAACAGCCTGTTGGTATTTTCACATAGAAAAACCTCTGATTTACGAGCGTGTTTTCAGCTAACAACGTCTTAATAAAATTTCGACATTTTTGAAATAGCCATATGTCGTTAACCATTTGTTAACTTGGCGCATTTAAATAAAATTCTTTTCATCCTTCTGTTGCATGCAAGAATAACAGAGCTATAAACTTTTTATTGCTCAGAACGTCTACATTAATTTTATATCACGACGTTTGGCAGGTCTCACGTTGTGCTAAAGCGTCGAAATTGTGATGTATTTGCAAAATAATTTAAAACCAAAAAGCAAAACTGCAGAGAAAGATTAATATGTTTATAGTTCTGAAACCCGCACCTGCATATCTTGTGGTAAGACCTATCTATCATACGTATTAACGTTGCGAATGCATGATATGTTAATGTGCAGAAGAAAAAATCCTCTTTGTGTTATGTTTAAAATATATCCACTAAATTTTGTTGACACACGGTTCTGGTGTTTTCATGAGATATTGTGGGGTAGTAATGGAGCTATATTTAAAACATCCGGAAATTTAGTTTTTATATTTTTATTTTTCTTTGAATGTCATAGTAACTAATAACAATAATTGTTAACACATTATCAGCTGTATATAATACGTATAGTCTGTCTGACTTTTACAGGATTTACAGCAGGTTGCGAGAATGCTTGTTTTTTAAACAGTTTACAAATTTAGTTACTAACAAAACGTAACATTTTCCAAAATTTGAAGTTAAATTGGTTTGTCACTGCATAATTTGACACTGACACTGACAATGTCGCAGTGACATCATTAACTTGAACACAAAATGACAAAAAGTATTGAAGGAAACGAAACAAGCAAGTTACCGATGCTTTCAAAGTTAAATTAAAAAAAAGGGTGACTCGCAAAATCAGAAAATTCAAAGTTGCTTTGTAATTAAACGTTTACCCCGTAAAAAAGCATTTTCACTGCCTGCTCTGAATCTTGAATATCAGATACTATACTTCTATATTTTTAAAATTGGTTCCAGTTTTTATTTTCAATATTGAAATTAAAAATTATATTAATTAGCTGTTTTTTATGAGTAAAAATAAAAAGAGTTCTGAAAAGTTCGTAATGTAATAATGAAACATTCTAGAAGAGGTCATTTGCGATTGGTTAAAGTGTATTCTACATATTTATCAATTTAGTATTGCTAAAATAAGGTCTTTAGCCTTAATATTTATACAATGTTGGTGCTGCTTTATATTAATAAAAAAACAATTTGGTTTACTCAAATCGATTATTGACATGAAAAAATGTAATTCAGAAAGCATTTCTGGGTAATTTTTAAAAAGAGGCCACCACTGTCTTGATTATTCAAAAATAATAATTAAGGAACATCTAATGAAACTTATTTTTCTAAATTGGTTGACGATTTAGCAGTACTTTTGCCAATCCTGATGTATGCATTTTTAAATTCCAATAATGGAAATCGATATCAAATAAACTTTAAAAATTTCATCTGTCGTAATATTGTTCAGGCCCAGTTACTGACCGAGTTCAAAATAGACATTATAACAAGTTTATTCTAGTCGTTTGATTTTAGCTATCACTTGTGCAGAGGTTTATTGTAGTTTTATACAATTACAATTGCATTTTTTATATATGTAAACATACTATAAATTATGCGATTAAACGTTCTTTAGTCATCTAGCAAAAGTTTGAATTCACTATACGTATTGACAATAATGATATAAATCTCTGTTAAAATAAAGTATATGTGAAATATTCGATTGCCCAATTTTCTAAATTTAGAGCTTTAAATAATGATTTTCTTCTTTCAATTTTTACTTCCTTTTACAATAAAGGAAGTATTGGATTCACCCCAAAAATTCTAAATTTGGTTTTCAACAGATCTTCACGTTTTAGAGCCCCCTGAACCCAAAAAACATTTTTTTTCATTGGTCTGTCTGTGTGTGTGTCTGTGAACAGAATATCTCAAAAACGAAAAGAGGTATGGCGTTGAAACGTCATATATAAGTTTTGTGTACTATGCAGATGCGACTGCAAGCTTTTGAAAAAAATCGCATAACGGAAAGTAAGTGTTTACTCTTGTGATTTTTCAGTTTTCTTCGATTTTTCAAAAACGTCTCTAATGTTTTTTTCAAACTTCCTATTTTTATTACATTTTTAATGTGTATTGATGTGAGATAGGTGATTTTCTAGTTGAATACTTCTGAAATGGGTTTCTTTTGTTTTCTTTTCTATTTTTTTTTATTACCTCCCATTTTAAATAAAACACCCGGTATATTATTACATTTTTGAATTTCAGCTTAAAATTTTAGAGAAAATTTGTCTCTTGACCTAACGCTCTATTTTGTACCGTTTTTGTAGAAATTACAATTTTTTTAAATTTTTGACAAATGCTTTAAAATTTAAAATCAAATTTTTGTATCACACCAGATTTTTTTATTACCTATCTAGGTATCAATCAAGACTATCCGTAAATATATGTACATTAGTAGAGTTTACACCTGTTTCTGGTAAATTATTCCAAAAATTACAAAGAGGTAAACTAAAAAAATACTGTCGGGGTACTTGTACTTTGTACAATTTAAAAGAATGGGCATGTCTACTAGAATCGGTGTTGAGCACAAAAAGTTCTTTCATATTATTAGAAGAGTAAAAACCATTAAGAAGCTAAAAAGTTTCAATTAAGTCTCCGCGCAGTCGCCTAAAACAGTTAAGGAGGTTAGACCTAAACATTGCAATCTCTCGGGATAACTTAAATGTTTGACGGACGCAGGCAGCTTACTAAATCGGAGCTGGACGGTTTCTAAGAGACTAGTGTCATTGATAAAATAGGGAGACCATACTACCACAACAAACTCTAATATAGGTCTGACGTGACTATTAAATATTTTAATAGCAAGTAAAGGCATTATACTGGCAGAGGCTGTGCGAATTAAAAATATTATACTAATTGGCTCTTTTTGTAATTGTAATAATGTGCGAGTCCCAGTAGTGATAGTAACTCCCATGTCTACTTGAGAAAGAACGGGCTGTAATTCTAATAAAGACACCCTGTATATATTGCATTTTAGTTTGTCGATTACAATATTTTAGCATGATTTACAGCGTTTATCGTTTTATATGGCATACATCTGACGAGATTGATTTTTTATGGTTTAATGGTCGTGACTGCTTCTGGTAAACAATATATAACGTTGAGGTGGCCTAACAAGGACACCCTGTATATAATGCATTTGAATATGTAGATTAGAAATATTTTTGCATGAATTACAAGGTTTATCGTTTTAAATGGCATACATCTAACGAGGTGTAATTATATATATCTTTCCTCTCAACGGCTGTGACTACTTCTGATAAAAATAAACAGGATGTTCGGAAAATAATGCGACACCGATTAGTCATAGATTTCTTACTTTATAATAAATCGATTAAACCTAATATACCTTAGTACAAAGTCCCTTCAGTAAGACGTGATAGTGCCTTGAAGTTCTATTTTTTTATTTTTTTGTGAATTTCCACAAATGTAGAGATATCGATCTGAATTTTGGTATACACGCTTACTATTATGTACTGCACTGATAGAAAAAAACTAGACTTGACTGTAAGGGGCACTTCACCTATCTTTAAAAACTTTTACTAGCTCTATCTTCGTTATCTATAACATTTTTAAAAATTTTAGGTTATTATCTAAAAGAGAATAAAATATACAAAAATAATGTACTGTTAGTTCATAAGCGTAAGAGCGGCCGTTTACCGTAAAATTCCTATCAAAGTTTTGGCTTGTCATTAGGACGTGCAATTAGCAAGTAGCCATGATCACAAAAACAATTGGTAATGATTGTAATCTAGTAAACAACAACAAGAAATCAATTAATGACGTTGGTGACATCAGTTTTTTGTCTTTTGTGCTTACGAAAATGCTGCGGCATAACGAACCTTTCAGTATTGGAGAATTCGTTATGTAGCGACATTTTCTTAAACATAAAAGAACAAATTCTTATGTCACTAATGTCATTAATTGGTTTATCATTGTTTTTACTAGATGACCATTGTTTTTGTGATCATGGCTACTTGATAATTGCAAGTCTTAATGACAACCAAAAACCTTTGATAGACATTTTAAGGTAAACGGTTGCTTGTAGGCTTAAGAACGAAGAGTACATTATTTTTGTGGTATTTAATTATGCTTCAGATAATAACCCAAAATTTCAAAAAAGGTTACAGATGACGAAGTT
Organism: Agriotes lineatus; assembly: GCA_940337035.1. NCBI lineage: Eukaryota > Metazoa > Arthropoda > Insecta > Coleoptera > Elateridae > Agriotes > Agriotes lineatus. The sequence continues at coordinate 138,514,094 of OW679200.1, forward strand.
AGCGTTAAAAAAGTTTTCAAAGATAGGTAAAGTGCCGCTTACAGTCAAGTCGAATTTATGAAAAAAAATAATAGTGCAGTACATAATAGTAAGTATGGATGCCAAAATTCAAATCGATATATCTACATTTGTGGAAATTAACAAAAAAATAAAAAATACAAAATTGAACTTCAAGGCCTTATAACTTCTTCCTGAAGGGACTTTGTACTAAGGTATAGTAGGTTTAATCGATTTATTATAACGTAAGGAATATATGACTAATCGGTGTCGCATTCTTTACCGAACACCCTCTATAACGTTGAAGTGTTCTAATACATTCTGTATATATTGCATTTGAATATGACGATTACAAATATTTTTGCCTGAATTATAACGTTCATCGTTTTAGATGACATACATCTGACGAGATATTTTTTTTTCTCTCAATGGTCGTGACCGCTTCTGATGAACAATATATAACGTTGGATTTCCTAATAACGACACCCTGTATGTAATGCATTTGAATATGTCGATACAAATATTTTTGCATGAATTACGAACATCTGACCTGATTGATTTTTTAACGCTCAATGGTCGTGACTGCTTCTGGTAGATAATATTTACGGCTCCAATTAGATACGACAGTGTTGCCAAATTTACTTAGGTAACACACGAAAGTGTTTAAAAACTGCTTTAATTAAACACTCTTTAGTTTTACATAAAAATAAAATAGCGCATGATGCATATCGTTGGATCGGTAATTAAATGGCACGATGGTCTTTGAAAGGTGCGATTTAAAAATTACTTATTTTCAAAAAACACGTTTAGCAAACATTATTCATACATGAAGAATTTCTTATTGATCTAATTGATGAAATAGCTATTATTGTGAGTTACTAGTGTCAGTTAGATCAGATTTTCTCCAGTCACAGCCTTCTATGATAAAAAAAACAATTTATTGTTTTGGAAAATTACAATTTGACAAGAGCATCTAATATAATTTGAGCCGTACATTGCAAAAATAATAAAATATAGAGGACCATGTATTTAAAAAATAAAAGTTAATGGCATTTCCGATGAAACCGGAAGTGGACCATTTTAACTACATTTATTCGTCAATCATAAATCATGTATAGTATCTCCATGTTAAATGTTATCCAAATCGATTTATAAATAAAGGAGATATAAGCATGGCCCTGGTCTCATTGTTACCCGGCATAACCTTGAGATGTTCTAAAAAGGGCATCCCGTATATAATGCATTTCAATATGACGATTACAAATATTTGTGCCTGAATGACAACGTCCACCGTTTTAGATAACATACATCTGACGAGATATTTTTTTTCTTTTCTCTCAGCGGTCGTGACCGCTTCTGATAAACAATATATAACGTTGAGGTGTTCTAATAAGGACAGCCTGTATGTATTACATTTTAGTATGTCGACTACAAATATTTTTCCATTAATTACAACGTTTATCGTTTTATATGGAATACATCTGACGAGATTGATTTTTTATAGTTCAGTGGTCGTGACTGCTTCTGATAGACAATATATAACATTAATGTATTCTAATAAGGACACCCTGTAGATATGTAGATTACAAATATTTTTGCATGAATTACAAGGTATAAGTATCGTTTTATATGGCATAGATCTGACGAGATATATTTTTGTCTTTTCTCTCAATGGTCATGACTGATTCCGATAAACAATATATAACGTTGAGGTGTTCTGCTAAGCGCGCCCTGTATATGTTTTGAATATGTAGATTACATACTTGTTTGCATGAATTACAAACGCTTAGCGTTTTATACATTGTACAGGGTTATTCATTATAAATTACCCACCCCTTATCATCGTTATTATTGCCTATAGAAAAAAAAGTTTTAAATAAAAGTTATGTGGTTATAACTGAATTTTGTTAAAATGCTATCAAAAGTACAGTGGCGTGCATAATTAAGGGGATACAAAAAAGTAATATATTTTTTTAAATGGAACACCCTGTATATTATTAAATTTTTGGAACAAACCTTTTTTCCTAATTTCAAAAATATACCATATGTTACCCTTACCTTATACCGTTTTTGAGTTATTAAACGTTGAATATCTTAGTTAAACTAGTTACTGTAAATAGGAATTATTAAAGTAAGCTATGAAAATGCAACTATTTTGTTTTATAAGTGATATTTCTTTAATGAAATAATAAAAATTAGTTATAATTTATTTATATTTAAATTTCCTGAATAAAACTTTGTTATATTTAATAATGTTAACAAGTTTAACTAAGATATTTGACGTTTAATAACTCAAAAACGGTATAAGGTAAGGGTAACATATGGTATATTTTTGAAATCAGGAAAGAAAGATCATTCCAAAAATTTAATAATATACAGGGTGTTCCGTTTAAAAAAATATATTACTTTTTTGTATCCCCTTAATTATGCACGCCACTGTACTTTTGATAGCATTTTAACAAAATTCAGTTATAACCACATAACTTTTATTTAAAACTTTTTTTTTCTATAGGCAATAATAACGATGATAAGGGGTGGGTAATTTATAATGAATAACCCTGTACATCTGACGAGATGTAATTCTATATTTTCTCTCAATAGTAGTGATCGTTTCTTTTAAACAATATGTAGCGTTGAGACGTTCTAACAAGAACATCCTGTATGTATTGTATTGGAATATGTCTATTACAAATATTTTAGCTTGAATTGCACCGTTTATCGTTTTATATGGCATACATCTTACGAAATCTAATTTCTTCTTTTCTGGTTGTGATTGCTTCTGTATAACGTTCAGAAATTTTAATAAGGACGCGCTCTATATAGTGTCCGCCAAAAAGTCGGCATAATATGGAAAAAAATTATTTTTGATTAAAAAAAAACTTTTGAAGTCAATAATTTCTGCTTATCTAAAAACCTATTTAGCCTCTATTATCTATACGAAGTGATTTTTACTTATTTAGAAAATGGAGTTTTTCGAAATTGTCAAAATCCGAAAAATGCTATTTTTCGGAAATTAAATAAGATTTTTTTACAGTGTGCTATTTTTAGGTAACTGAACAATGACAAGGCCAAACAATGTCTAAATTTTTAACTTTAGCTAAAAATGTATTTTTAAATTTTTTCAATATTTTTCAAAATTCCACATACCAAGACTTAATATTAAAATTCTATTTTTTTATGTGAAGACTTTAAAGATTTATAATTGGGAAAAATAATATAGAATGTTAATTACTTCTTTAGATTTTTTATTATTTAGCGAAAAGTAGTATGTTTGCATATTTTTTGCGTTTTTTATGTAAGGCGCTTTTTAGGAGAAATATTTTTCAATTCTAATCAACATATCTATTTAAATGGCTTCAAAAAACTTTAATATAACCGTGTTAGCTCGGTTAATAAATTATTGTTACAAAAAATCTGTAAATGTTCTTTTACAGTTGTCTAAATGAGGAGATTTTTTAGAACATGTAATTGGATAAAGAAAAATTTCCTGATTTAGACTACTGTAAAAACATTTACAGGATTTTTGAAACAGTAATTCATTAACACGGTTATATTAGAGTTTTTTGAAGCCATTTAAATAGATATTAATTAGAATTGAAAACTATTCCTCCTAAAAAGCGCCTTGCATAAAAAACGTAAAAATTATGCAAACATACTACTTTTCGCTAAATAATAAAAAATCTAAGGAAGTAATTAACATTTTATATTACCTTTCCCAATTATAAATCTTTAAAGTGTTGATATAAAAAAAATTTGAACGTTAATATTAAGTCTTCGTATGTAAAATTTTGAAAAATATTTAAAAAATAGAAAAATAAATTTTTGGCTAAAGTTAAAAAAATAGGTGTTTTCTGGCCTTGAGATTGTTCAGTTGCTAACAATAACACACTCTAAAACAATCTCAAGAAAATCTTACTTAATTTCCGAAAAATAGCGCTTTTTGAATTTTGACAATTTCGAAAAACTCCATTTTCTAAACAAGTAAAAATCACTCGGTGTATATGATAGGGGCTAAATAGGTTTTTAGACAAGCACAAATTATTGACGTAAAAAGTTTTTTTGAAAAATCAAAAAGTTTTTTTAACGGACACTGTATATTGCATTTGAATATCTCAATTACAAATATGTTTGCATGACTTACAATGTTTATAGTTTTATAGGGCAAAGCTACATCTGACAAGATGTACTTTTTTTCTTTGCTCTCAATGGTTGCGACTGTTTCTGATGAACCATATATAACGCCTAACCTATGTGTTCTAGTAAGAACGTTCTGTATCTATTGTATTTGAATATGTCAATTGCAAGCATGAGCGACAAGGTTTATTGTTTTATATGAAATCCTTTTGAAGAGATATAATTTTTTCATTTCTCTCAATGTTTTGTGACTGCCTCTGATAAACAATATATACCTAATGTTAAGGTAATCTGATGACGACACTCGATATAGGTACATGGTCCAGCAATGATGGGGGATGGTAGATATTTCTAAAACTATGAAAGTTACATAAATATCGTCTGGTTAAAAGTTGTAGGTGTGGTGAATCAATCAGCAACCATTTTACACTCGAAAAGTAATTTACAAAAAACATATTTTTTGGAAACGTTTTTCTTTATTCCGTTGTTTTCTGTTGCAACAGCCGTCTGAAGTTTCTTTTGAACTACTTAAACATATGGCATTGCATTAATAAAGCGTGTTTGATTTATGTCACTAACTACCCTGTATAACCAAAACTATTTTACTAATGTGCAATTTTACTAATGTGCACTACCTTCGTACCTATAATTTTTATTCACACGATATTTATGTAACTGTCATAGTTTTAAAATTACTCCCCCCCCCCCCCCCTCCATTGTGCAGGACCCTATATATGTTGCATGTGAATATATCGATTACAAATATTCTTGCAACGTTTATCATTTTATATTACATACATCTGACGAGACGTATTTTTTCGTTTTTTTCAATGGTCTGATAAACGATATATAACGTTGAGGTGTTCCAATAAGGGCGTCCTACATTATATTGTTCTTCAATATGTTGATTACAAATATTTTTGCATGAATTTATTTTGGTGCCTAGTTTTGAAAACTAAAATTTTAGGTAAGTTTGATGAAACTGTCAGCTTTTTGAATTGGGATGTTTAATAACAATAATAATCTTCGATTCAAACATTTTATTTAATAAAAAATAGCTTAAATAGCTTATTTCAAAATGCATCTTCAGCTGTTAATATTTCAGAGGAATGATTGTAAAGATTTTGTGATTTTTCCCGTACTCCGCTAGTAGTCCGCAACAACCCCTCCAGAGAAAATGCGCCATTTTTGAATCACCCTGTATTGTACTTAAATATGTTCATTACAAATATTTTTGCATGAATTACAACGTTTATCGCTTTGTATCACGTACATCTGACGAGAAGTATTTTTTTCTTTTCTCTCAATAGCTTTGACTGCTCTATAACCAAATTATTTAAATTATTTATTCCTGCAGGCAATTTATATTTCAAATAACTATTTTGTGTGTCACAATATAAAATATAAAATAGATTGTCTTGTCTTGTCATATGTCAAGAACTGTATAAACTGTTGTCTACATAGAACTTGGCTGATAGTTTTTAAATCTAAAAGCAATTCTTGTGTCATAGTGTCCTTAGTACTTTTTTTACAAACATTGGTTCGGAAAGACGCGTATTAGTAAATGGTTTTAGATTTGATCCGTTTGATTCCAGAAATATTTTCAGTCAATTAACTTCAATTAACTCTGTTATAAACAAGTATTATAAATGGAAATTGTTCAAATTATTGTGCGTTATATAATTCTTGCTTAATTACTGGAATAACAACGACACAACTTGCATATTAATTCTCACTTTATTATAGCAGCCGAATCATGCTATTTTTTGGGTATTTCGGCACACTACAAAATGAAAAATATTAAAACATGAACTTTTCGAAATATAAATCTACTTCCGTTATCAACATTAACTAATTAATTTCAAAATCAACAAAAAACTTATTTTGTTGTAGAGCTAGCTGTTTATTAGGGAGGTTAGTCGTGTTCTACTACATCGCCAATAAAATAAGCTAAGTTCTTGTTGATTGTTAATTTAATTAGTTAATGTTAATAATAACGGAAGTAGATTTATCTTCCGAAACGTTCATGTTTTAATATTTTTCATTTTGTAATGTGGCGAAATACCCAAAAAATTGCATGATTATTGAAGTGCCACAAACAAGTTTCGGAGATTACAACAGCCTAACTGCAAAATTTGATCAAGTTGTAGTAACTATAAAAATGTTTTGTTACAGCTGCTTTTCATATCCCAAAGTGGTAAACCGCAAAATGAAAGTTTATAAAATTCCAGAATCTGCACATCTTCTCTTAAAGTTTCAAATTCCTGTGGCTAAACTGAAGAATTATATATTTGTCTCTTCTTACTTAGAGCTCCTGCTTCAAAACATCTTAAAAATATATGATTAGTTGTAGTTGTATATTTCTGGTTAAATAGCTTTCATGTCTTGTACAATACACAATTCCAAAATTCAGGTTTTACACTTGAAGCGGGCAGCAAGCATTCAATCAGAAGCTATAAATAAGAATTAATTACCGCCGACTACACAGCAAAAACGAGCGTTCGAGGTGAAAACACCCACCTAACATAAATAAATACGCAAGCCAAAATTTGATGCTTCCTTTCCAGATATAAGGAAAGGTCAGCTATTTCTAATCGTATTATTTATGACAATTGTTTCGCACACAGAATGGCTCCGAAGAGACCAGTTCTCACAGCTGAAATCCAAAACCGCGCAGCCTACATGTAGGTGATGAAGGTAACCGGAAGGCGATTTGCATAGTTTGACGCTGTAAAAGGCAAGAGAGTTTTGAAAGATCGTCGCGATTTTCAAATACTTTCCTAAAGAGTATATTTACTTTCTTTGATTCTGTACGATTCAACATAGAACTTTTAAGGCTTTCTTTTTTATACACCGTAAATATGCATTCCTATGTTCTTATTGCGTTCAACCAATACATAATAAACCTATTGTTACTGTAGACAAAAGTCTCGTGAATTGCCGCCGTTGCATTAAGATTTCTTCGTGCGGTACGAAGGTTCCCATGAGACGCTCAAATTAATTAAGCAATAACGAAATTAGATATAATCGTTAAATTTAACATAAAATAAATTCATTAGCTAATGTTAATGAACCCCATTATACAAACTCTCTAGTATTTAATTTACAATGAGCAGCGACTACTCGCAGGTTTTGTTTATTTTGTTGCATTTTTGAATGTTTGAGAGCCACATAAATATAAAAATGTGTATTCTTCTAAAATTAGAAACAAGTCACTAATAGATAACCAATTACCTGCTATTTTCAAGAGTATCTATCTATTTTAACGGGGTTACTGAAACAATTCCCACCAAGCGTATTTATTATAACGTTTGTTGTCCTTCGTCATCAAGAACGATTAACATAAAAGTCCTGGGTACGATCCACTGACGGCTTCTCATTAAGCAAACTCAATATTGTAATGCTTCTGACATCGCTTGAAAGATCTTTTATGCATTTAAGCTTACGTAGTGAGTCTTCTTCATCCATTATCACCTTGTAACAACTATTCTTTGAGAAATATACATAAATATACAGAAATATACATTTTGTACACATTTTCCTTTGCTTTCTTACAACAAAAAAGCGTTTTCTGCTATATTGTATTTATAACCAGATTCGAACTAACGCTAAAACTCACCTTAGTTTTCCCCTAAAGCATACGCATTGACTATACAAATTTAAAGGATATAGGTGGTATTTTTACCACGAAGTTAGATTGAGAATTGCGGGATATTTCCTGGTTTTGCTAGGTAAAATCTGAAAGTGTTATTTTGTTTAATTGGCTTTGGTAGTTTGCATACTTGTCCATTTATTGGAGAAGTGTCTATTTTGATGTCTTGGAAGGTTAATGTCTCTTGGTCCATGTGTGTGAATTTATCGGAAAGTCATTCCTATTATGGGTCTTGGTTGATTAAACGTATTCTGTTGGGTTTTTGCGTATTGCCTGTTTTATTTCCTGAATTAAACACTTTGCCACCGTGAATAATTCCTTCTACGGTCAGATTTGCTAGTAATATATCGCTTCGCTGTGGTGGTAAAACAGCTTAAAAGTTTTCTTTTGTTTTTAATTGATGAACTTTCCGCTGATTTTTGTAAAAACCTTCGCTGCTACCATTGAAATTTTTTGGAAACTTGGCGTGTTTCCTCTATAATGCATTTGCAAATTTAGTAGTTACTGTTATCTCCTTTATTTTTCCCAATCCTTATTGTCAGTTAGTTATGTGGAATCTGAAAAAATGACCATTCGGGTGTATTTAATGGAAATAACGTTGGGGTGAGTTCTGTTGCAAAGTATTTGCTGGCAATTTGACCTTACGCATTTCATACAATTTTAAATGATTATTGCATCTCCACTGGAGATAGATCGCTAAGCCGATTGACACCTGAAGTAAGTTTCCTCAGAATGATCTCCGCGTGCGGGTTTTTTGTTTATATTGATGGATTTCGATGAATCTTTTTGTAGGTATTGATTAATTTAGATTTGGATTGTGGATTTGTGTCTCTTTGTTTGTAAATATGAATATTTTGATTTGGTTTTATAGATCTGGTTTGATGGATTTTCAGGATTTAGGTGCGTGAATTGCATAGATTAGAGTTTATAGTTGCGGTTTGGATCCCTGATTTCGTTATCTTAGGACCCTGGATTCAACAACGTGCCACAATCTTGATTTACTCTAACTAAATATTTTGCGGCAATTCAAAATGAATTAACGTGATGAAGTTGATGAACTAATGATATTGACATTTTCATGTTTATGTCAGATTTACCAGTTGTTAATGTATTGTTGATTTATATGTGTATTTATTACCTGCCTTGTGCTTTGTTTATTTGTATATTTAACTTACATTTAGGGGGATTCTTGTTGAGTTCGCCCCAATTATCTTGTCTTTAGATATCATAATCAATATTTTAAATCACAAATTATATTATTCTTCTACATTTATGGAAAATAAATATCACAAAGCCTGCGTCTGATAATAATGTAATTTTGTAAGGGTCCCGGGTGGTGTAGCTTCAACAAGCGTCCACGTTCGATCAGTAGAGTTAAGCAACGCTCTTTCTGGTCAGAGCTTGGATGGAAGTTCCATGGCTGCTTCTCTCGGCGCCTCGTGATATGGCTGTCACAGAAATAGTTGGCCCCGGATGTCATAATAGCATCATGGCAGTCGTTAGTGGGGTTGGAAGTCCCCATAAAATGTACAGCGACGCTTATAATTGGCCTAACGGCTGTTAGCTGGGTACCAAAATAAAATAAAATAAAAAAATAAAAAATAAAATATCTCCCGTCAGTGTAAGATGTGATTACCATATCACCGGGGAATTTTACAACTTCGATTCATTCGTGGTTGAGGAATCAAGTTGATGGTGCCAGTACTTGGTTTTGTCATTTTAGTGTTAACCCACTTCCTCCTCCGGAGTAGCTCAGCTGATCCTTTGAACGCTATTGAACGCTTTGGATATTCACAACTTGCTATTCTGCTTATATTGAAGTTTTGTAAGAATATCTTTATTTTATTCTGGTACTATTGCGTATTAGAGCGTTCAGTGGTGACATAGTATATGATTATGACCCAGGTACACATATTTATTGATAATATCTATAACGTTATTATCGTAGATGGTTTAGATGCAGTATTTTTGTTTTTGAAGGTTCAGTTTAATCCCAATCTGCTGTAAAATATATTGTGGTTGGTTGCTCTGGCTTCATACAGAACTCACTTAGGTCGCTAATGTTGACAGCGACATCATCAACGTAGGTGATTTAAGAAAGTTTCGTTCATATTAATGCCTTTGCTTTACCTGGAGAGATTTTGACGGCATTTTCCATCATTAAAACAAAATACTTTGAACATGTCTCTTGGCGAATTTCTTTGTCTACTTCGATCTTTTCCATAATTATCTCTTGGTTAACCTTCATCTGTGTAGTAGTGTTCTCTTATGTTCCACTACTTTCAAAAAACCTCGATCGTAATATGGATAACATATTACGATCGAGGTTTTTTCGTAGTCTACGAAAGCAATGTGTAAAGGGATGTTATATTCTGCATATTTCTCTATTGTGGTGCGAATTGTTTTTAGGTGCCACTGCCTGGTAGCAATTAAATTGGTTTATCAGGCGATCCGCTAGAATTCTAGACAGTGGCTTATATCAATGAGATAGTAAACTAATTGCTCGGTACTCGTTTAAGTCTTTGCGATTGCCTCCTGTTTTCTGCATTTTTCTAAGCTTTGAGTATTTTGCTCCATCTGATCATTTATTTTTCTTCCATTTTCAGCATTTCTGCCTTAACTGTATCGCCTGCTAGGACTTTCTTATTTTGGATTTTTGGATTTTGTATATTTGGTGCAGAAAAATTCGACCTATAACATATGTACTTGATGAATATTCTTCTTATTCCTTTTCTATCCTTTTCGCCTTTTTTGAATCTTTGTCCGTCCTAACTAATGTCAAACCAACACTGAACATTTTAAATGTTAAAATTTTGTTAATGATTATTTTTGTCGGGCGCCCATGGTTTTCTGTTGACCTTAAAGTTAAACACTTATTAACACCGCCACCGCATTTCGACGATTCCAAACGTGCTTGAGTGTTCTGGCAGTGGACTCCCATATAAATAATATAAATCGCAGCCAATTCCGATTATTTAATTAAAGCCCATAAAACCGGAATCAGCGTTGCACAAATGCTCACGTTTCGGCACAAATAGCAAGGAAAGGTTTAGCCGATAATTACTTTCTTACGAAAATCGTGTAGCAACTCCAACGAACCAAACAAACAGTGCTGATCGCGTTCTCACGTCAATCTTTCTTCTGTGCAGTTCGCGCAGCACATCAATCAAGTCTCGCATTTGGCTGTCATTCGCGTTGTAAAATTTGGAACAACTAATTAGCAGCGACTATCGGGATCAGACGTATTCTCACGAAGCAACCAGTTTTCGGCATCTCCTCGAAGTGACCGTAACATAGGTCAAGCGCAGTCGGGCCCTGGTAATAAATGCTCGTAGATAAACATATAAATGTCAGACGTAGAAAGTGAAATTTGACATATTCAAAATAACGAATAAGTCTGTAATTTTTTCCAAATTAATGCTGGATGCGCGGTGATTAAAAATGAATTTATAATACGCGCATACGGGGTGTAGTCAAAAAGAATATTGAACCCTCGGCTAGGATTACGGAAGTAGACTCAATAATATTTTACTGTGGGAGGCGTATCACTTTTAGTATTATTAATTTGAGAGCAAAACACATCCTTGATACGAATTTCACCTTGATTCTGCGAACAGTACAACGTATGTTAATTTAACGGCAATATATTATACAAGGTGTTCTGATGGATGTGTTCACCAAACCACTCAAGGCTTTTGGCGATATAAATGGGTTGCATATGTCGAGTTTAATTAAGTTTGTTGAAATATATAGTTTTACTTCTAAGCTGTTTTTTACTTTAAATACTGACTAGTTCATTTAAGATGCGTCACACTAACAAGCAGTTCAAAATTGATTGTCGTGAGAGGAATTTGTATTCTAAGGTTATTTGATGGGGGTTACATGTTTAAAAATGATATACACTTAATCGAAATTTCCATCAATTCTTATTTCTTAAACAACTTAAAAATGAATATATTTATTTGAAAAGCCGTTTTTTAATATGCTTGTAATGCCATAAAAGGATATTGTAATTCAATAAATGACAACATATTTTAGATCTACACTAAATGGCTAAATATGAAGATGAGGATTTTAAAAAGACAAATATTTAGTATTTAAATCTAACTAATATAGTTGGAACTGCCTTAGTAACTCCAGGAAAAAGAGTGACTTGTAGCGAAGGCATGGCCACGGGTAGCATCCATACATTACCTCACGAAAAACCTACAAAAGCAATACTGATAAAAAATTTCAGCACTACAAGCTGATTTAAGGTACAAAATCAGCGGGAAACTAATTTTGGATGTTCCTCTACGCACAACTGAGTGGCTAGTGTCTCAAACTGAGTAATCAGCGTCGCGAGTGAGAAATTGGGTCCTCAATTCGAGTATAAAAATCACGTAATTTAAAACTTTGATCTCGGCAACATTAACCATCTATGAACTTTAGGGGATCCGGGAACAAAAAGCATGTACTCGTTCAACCTTTTTGGGCTAAATAAACGGCTGCGCAAAAATCGGAGTAAGCCCATTAACCGCCCCATCGAGTGCCCTCGAGTGTTGAACAAAAGTGACAATGGTTAATTGAAATTTAGAAAAATCAGTATCCAACCGGCCACCGACAAGTAATAATCAACCCTCCAGTTATCCAACTGGGAAAGCTAATTAATACGGATACGGAAACGCCAGCATTTCATTCAAGCGATTGAGCTCCGGACAATAAGAATGTACTGCTATGTAACGTTCGTTTGATAGAAATTTATTGTCTCGTTTCAATAATTCAAAACTGTAGACTTACCTTGCTTGTTTAAGAAAAACGCGAAAAAATATACGTGAAACCTACCTAGTGTAGCTTTGGTTCTACACGTGCTGTTGGAGGTTTTACTTCTTTAATGGGCAGCGTTTGCAGATGTCACGCACCTACACTAATAACTAAACTAACTTAACTTAGTAAGGTTGGTAGGCCACGTTGTCTCTAACGAAAAACACATAAAATGGATTAACAGAAAGATCTAGTGGGGTAGTCCTCCACCAAACGTTACATAGTTCGCTAGATGCGTCATGCCCAGACCACTAAGTGGCTACTCTAAGACCTTGTAGTACTTGCATACATTGAAATAGTTTAAATTAAACGAGTTACTTTTCATTTTAAGTTTAGTTATTTAAGTAGACATATCGTCCAGGTTACTGCTAATTGTTTAAATAAACTAGAAAACTTTTTCGCGCTTTTCCCAAAAATTTTCTTAAGTAGGTAAGTGTAAAAGTTGTGCGTCACTGATAGAGAAAAATTATATGTCTAATGAGCAGAATACACTAAACATTTTTTTTTATGAAATTGATATTTACTGAGACATGCAGTATATTTCATACGGCTTACACACTCTGCATTTAAATTTCAGTTTATAAATGCTAAATTCTTTCTACATTTCTTCTAAAGCATGTTTGGGGGTTTTGTATTGCTTCACGCAATTTGCCTCAAATCTGTATCTGAATTAGTATTATCCGTATACCGGGTATCTTAAAAAGAATTACTTTTAGTGGGTTTTAAATTTTGTTTGCATATAAATTTTTGTGTGCCCTAGATTGTTATTGGTATTTTATTATGGGAAATTCAAAGCATACTAGATGTAATTCTTTTTAAGACACGCGGTATATACAATTATACACATATGTTGTGCCTGCATATCTGCCTTCCAGCGTCTGTCACGTTTCACTGGCATAGATCGGGCTTACAGCGAAACACAAACAGATTTGTGGCTGAGTTGCATACAAAACAGACTTAATCGCAACAACACTCAGCAATCAACTTTAGCGATAACTTGATGTTTGTTCATGTACTGCACAGCTCCACACTCCACTATGCATCCCTAACCCGCCCGTAAAGCTATTTGTGTTTTACTGTACTCCTTTCGCGACGAGCATTATTTTCTTAGGTCGTCACGTTCCCTTTCATAATACAACGGTAAGCATCTGTGTTACATAGCGTTTCTTGCCGAGTAGGTTACGGTGTTGGACTAGAAATCAGGGTTCGAATCTTACCGAGTGTAATATTTGGTTTCTTTTCGCATTAATGTAATTCAGAGTATTAATTTTTATTTGACTGTTTGGTATTAGGAACATTAAGACATTTCTAACTATGTTGCATAATATTATGAACACTGCGTCCAGTCGGGACTACTTACATCGCCACAGTTCAGTTAAATTGTACTACTACTCCATTTATTAACTGTATTATAGAAACTGAATTCGTTACAAGGTATACCAGTCTCTATATAAGTTGTATTCTTGCTAGAGTTGTAAAAACGGTTTTCTTCAGAAAACATTTTAAAAAATAAAAATCCAGTTTATTTCAGGAAAACACAAAATGTTTTTTTACAATTGGAATACAAGTAATTACTACAGTTAAATGACAACACTATTTTCGTTTACTTGAGAGCTCTCAGATTTGAGTAAAAGCCATTGTGTAATTTACATTAGTATATGCATCTGTGGTGTTTTTAGTGTTATTTAGAAAAGGCTCGCTCAAAACCGGAAAAAAACAACAGCTTCTTTTTTCTAATAAAAAACAGTTTTGTTTGAAAATAAACAACATTTTTTATAATTTACAACGCTAATTTCTGCTATTAGTATGAGAGAAAGAATATATTAAAATGTGGGTACAAAATATTAAATACCTAATCAAATACTTCCTCAAAAGTCGAGTAATTATAAATTATATACCATTGCTGCTCTCAAATTGAAAAATTATAAGACACTAGATGTCTATGGAAGTGTAATAGTAATAGAGCCATTTATTTAATTTAATTTAATTTTTGTTGATTTTAGAAGAAGAATTCGTGGTTGAAACAACAATTTGTAATACATATCCTGTAGCCTGTAGGTTATAAATGTTTGACTTGAAAGTTGACACTGAAAGTTAAAGCTTCTTATACTTTATAGATATGTTTTTTTAAAATTAAACTTACATTTGATAGTTACGATTGTGTGTTGACTAGTGAACAAGCTACAACAATACAGACTTGCAAGTATCTGAAACCAAGTGCTATTGGGCATACGGCCTAATGAATACGTGGAATACGTTGACTTCTCAATACGAATTATACTAAATTGAACTGTTTCCTATAACGTCTGAGACTTTATATAGCAAATTATTATAGAACATTATTATTACACAATTTATAACAGTTTTTACAACTATTGTTCATGTCAGTTGCATAAGGTAAAGGTAAATTTTCACGGTTGCGTCCCTCTTCAACCACAAACGGGAATTATAGGATGGGAGAGATAAAGGAGGGGTGGTGAATGGAAGAGAGGTCAGGAAAGATGGAGAAGTCTGTTGACTCAGGAAAACTACCTAAAAACCTGAATCAGAGCAGGCGGCCAGGAGAATCGAACCCACGACCTCCCGAATGCTAAGCAGTCAGTTGCATATTATATGTATAAGAAACGCATGGTACACATTTGTGTTTGTTCACCTAAAAGTATGTAGTGTTTATATGTAGGCTGTTCGTGTTTAACAGGGATATGTTTTATGTCGATATAATACGCATACGTTATACTGTAATTTAGTTGATTGCAATAATGGGAAAGTACATCTAGTTCAACAAAGTGGATATAAACATTTCTCACATTATTAACCGATTAGCGCCAGTTTGTGATTATGTATGACCGATTTTGTGTTGGTCTCATTGCTGCATTTCGTAGGACGAGAGCAGCCATAATTAGAACATAAACTACATATTAAAATTATATATATATATATATAATCAAATTCCCTTCTACCCGTAGGTGTAGGGATATTAAAATTATAATGCTATGCAAATTTAACCTTCAAAATGGGTTTTAATACTTCCTCTATTTTAACTTACTTTAAAATTATAAATATAAGTAGGCGTTTAATATCCCCTAAAAGATCCCATCGTCTTACGGTGCATTTTCTAAAATTTAATTTCAGTTCCTTTACAAAATAAAGAGAAACTCACTATTCAAATTTGGAGGCTGTTTTTAGAAATGCAGGTAAATTTTAATTTTGCGGCCTTTCACACTGTTTCCAGATTTCGGGATTTTGATTTATTTGCAAATTTGTCTCAGTTATGAATAAGTGAAAATGTTCGAATTATAATTTTTAATGAGACGTAATGATTCTACAGACAAACCTGTTAGAGACGTTAATTAAAAATGCGTAAATTATTACAATCGAGAACTGCATCAGAACACGAGTGTAACTTGTAGTTCTTTCTTTGGCTCGTTTTCAAGTTTACTATTCTAATATTCACAGTTATTAGACGTAATTACTTGCAAATTAAGCCTTACAACCTGTTAATTGGTTATGTTGATATCATTATCACTTGTAATATTCCTGGTGCGTTAAATAATACGGATCACGTTTTCAAGCTCTTGAATGCTTTGGCAAAAAGTATGAATGATTGGCGAGGAAAACTTATTTAGGGAATAAATATTCACTAAGAATATTGCCTTGCGTACTATTTGCTCGACCAATGAAGATTTTTCAACGTTCATATACATACCACAATTTAACACTGAAATTGTGTACTTGTGCAAATTATCACGTGAATTCAATTATTTCCATGCAGACTATGCGCTATTGGTCGTTTGAATATGGAGTGAATATTACCGATCCTTTTTTCAAACTCCCGAATACTTTTACAAAAGCCATAAATGATTGGCGAGAAAAAATACGTGGGAAATATTCAGTGCACGTGGGAAAACATTGTACTACATTGTATTTGCTCAAGAAACGAAAATTTTATAACGTTTAAATAGCAGACGTTAGCTAAAATTTCGTTCTTCTGAAAAATATTACACTACTGCAAAATTTTCACCTGAATTCAATTATCTCCATGGAAACTACAATGAAAATTGTTTGGGAGAATTTAGTGCTCATGGGATATTCAGTAAGAATATTCAGTGTACGTGAGATATTCGCTAAGAGCATTGCCCTACATACTATTTACTCAAAAAGCGAAAATTTTATAACGTTTAAATAGCAAAAGTTAACTCTGAAATTTTTTTCTTCTGAAAGCTATTACGCCAATGCAAAATTGTCACCCGAATTCGACCATCTCCATGGAAACTACGGTAAATACTCTTATCATGCTATTGCTTATTTGAATACATGTGTAGGGCAATATTCATTTCTAATCTCTTTAAGGTACTGAATATTACCGATAAGTTTCTGCAAAAATCACTATGCTATTTATTGCTTATTGGAATAACTGTGTAGGGCAATATTCAGTTCTAGTATCTCTAGTGTACTGAATATTATCTATACTTTTTTTGAGTTCACGGATGCTTCTGCAAAAATTATCAGCTATAAATGGGAAAAAGTTATCTGAAAATATTCAGTGCAGGTGGGATATTCGGGAAAAAACATTGCTTAAATACCATTTTCTCAAGAAACGAACATTTTCTAACGGTTGAATGGCACAAATTAGATCTGAAATTTTGTTCTTTCAAAAACTATTACACTGATGCAATATTCCATCTGAATTTAATTATCTCCATGGAACTACGGTAAATACTCTCACCATGCTATTAGTTGTTTGTATATGTAGGGCCATATTCATTTGTAATATTCCTAGTGCAGTGAATATTACCGATACTTTTTTCAAACTCCCGAATGTTTTTACAAAAACCATAAATGACTGGCGAGAAAAAATACGTGGGAAATATTCAGTGCACGTGGGAAAACATTGTCCTACATTCTATTTGCTCATAAAACGAAAATTTTATAACGTTTAAATAGCACACTTTAGCTGAAATTCCGTTTTTATGAAAAATATTACACTAATGCAAAATTTTCACCTGAATTCAATTATCTCTATGGAAACTACGCTGAAATTTATCTGGGAGTATTCAGTGCTAATGGGATATTCAGTAAGAATATTCAGTGTAAGTGCGATATTCGTGAAGAGCATTGCCCTACATACAATTTACTCAAGAAGTGAAAATTTGATAACTTTTAAACAGCAAAAATTAGCTCTGAAATTTTGTTTTTCTGAAAGCTATTACACTAATGTAAAATTTTCACGTGAGATATTCGAAAAAAAAAACATTGCTTAAATATCATTTGCTCAAGAAACGAACATTTTCTAACGGTTAAATGGCACAATTAGATCTGAAATTTTGTTCTTTCAAAAACTATTACACTAATGCAATATTCCACCTGAATTTAATTATCTCCTTGGAACTACGGTAAATACTCTCACCATTCTATTGGTTATTTCAATATGTAGGGCCATATTGATTTATAATATTTTTAGCACAGAATATTACCGATAAGTGAGAAAAAATTATCTGGGAATATGAATTTTCGGTAAGGGTGGTGTAAAGTCTTGCCAAAAGCACTACTTAATACAAAATTATCGCTTGTATAATCTCCCCGATGGGGTTGTTTAAATTCGCTATTATTCAAGCAATTTTTACTTATTTATAGAATTAAAACGGACATAAAGACATTACCCTATTCTTTTTAACTTTCTTCGGGTCATTGTGGTGGGTTTTAAATAAAAGATTAACACTAAAAGCATCATTTCTAATCTAATGTTAAATGTAGTTTATACACATTCTTAAGCGTAAGCATTATTTTTTATAATATAGCTTGCAATAGCGTCTACAATGGTGAATTTTTAATTGCAAGCACAAAGATATTTATGTAGTAAATGGTGTTTCAACGTTTGTCTGGTGTTTATAATCCAACTGAAGCTGATTAACCAATTAGATACGTTCGGAGTTTATACTATACTAAACGAATTAATATTATATCAGGAAACGAATGTCAAGGCATAAGTTATTCTTTAAATACGTGCTCAGATAGTGTCGATTAATTTTAAAAAATCAGCAACAATGTCCGATTCAACTTTCGAATTAAGGCAACAAGCAGCACTGCATGAACATTTCTAATTTTAAGTTATTCTCTCTTAAACGTTACTTAGGATTATAGTTTTCTAATCATTAATATAAAATATGACAAAAATTAAAGCTGGCGCCACTGGCAATTGTTATAGTTTATGCCAGAAAGAACCCGATATGGAAAGTGAAAGACCGTGAGTTTTAATTACGGCGGGCATTAACGGAAGCGAGCCATCGCGTAACAGTCCAAATTTCTAATGTTCCTTCGATTTTGAAAAGGTCACCGATTTAAGTAACCTCCTATTTGGACGCGCGCGGATTTGCGAGAAAGGAGAAAGCATAAGCCACAGAAAACGCTGCTGTTGAATATTAACGTGCTCTTCTGCCTTTCCCCAGTCCTCCACTACCGCGTGTCTGCTAATTGTTGCCACATTCGAATCTTAGATAACCTGTGCATGCAGCAACTAATTGCCGATGATTAATTAGTGGTTGTAGCCAATGATTGATTTACAGCGGTTTATGTTGCGGACGTTGAATTAAATAACATAGAATTACAGCAATTGAACCGATTAAGGTTCAATTATAAGCTTGAGTTTTACCTTTATTTCAATAACATCTATATTAAAGCCAAATTCCGACCAAGATTGCGTTATTTTTGTATGAACAAAAACTTTTGTAATAACTGGTGACGTGGAACCCTTATAAACCATTTATATTTTGGCCCTTACTTTAAGTATGTCTCAGCAAACTTCGCTTTTTTTGCTGTTGTGAACAAACCCACAGTTTGCGTCATCAGTGTTAAAGTTTCTAAAAGCTGGAAGTAGTTGGGATGGTATTCAAAGGCCTCTACGCCAGCCGTGCAGAACATCGTTAGGCTAATAATTGGTCGTTCGAATAGTTTACGTCGGCCGCGCGTGACCGGCTGAAGAGTTGTGAGAATCCCTACTAAAATCAGCAGAAGATGTTTGTGGTACAAAGAAGATTAAATATAACCAGAAAAGTACGAGCTGATGGAATGATACAGTAAGACAGTGAAAGATAAAAGGTAGCAAAACGTATAAGTATCGCCAGAAAATGAATGAAGCTAAAGAGATTATAAAACAGGTGACGGTAGATTCGTGGGAAGAGTTCAGCAGGATCAAGGAAAATCATAAAAAAACCTGGAATACTGTAAAAGAAATTGAAGGGCAGCTAGCGGAAACAAATGCGAAATATGAAAGACAAAGATGGTAAGATATGGTCTAATACCAAATAAATAATATAAATGTTATGCCTTTGATACAGTGCCCAAACAAGAAAATTACAAATAATAAATATAAGCAAATGTGCAGAAGTGGAAGGTGCATTAAGATTAAATACAGACAAATCCAGTTTTTTTTTCTAATTGAAAAGTGCATGAACGGAACTGTCCCCCTTAGCTCACTCCTCTTTATAATCTTTATGGCCAAGATAATAAAAAAAACAAAAACAAAAATGAGATCATCAACCATCACCGATTAAAACTTTCGACTTAACATATGCAGATGATATAATGCTCGTCTTGTTGACGAAAGCTGCAATGAGGAAGTAAATCAAAGTTTGGACGACCAGCGTAGAAAAAACACGAATGCGGAAAAATAACAGAAATGGAGATAATAGGAAAAAGAAAGAAAAATAGCCCTAGGGTACTATGGCAAGATTACATTGAAGATTTAGCACAAAAACGATGAAACATAATAACAGAAGTAAAGAACATAGCCGGAACATGCGAGATTTTAAAAACTGAATAGAGGACGCCAGTTAACAACCTACTCTGTAATGACATAAAAGGAAAGCGATAAAGAAGAAAGAAGAAGAAAACCTTCTGTCCTGTTTATGTATCTTTCGTGGATCGGTCTACGACGTTTTGGCGCAGCCGATTCGGCGCGACCGATTCGGCGCAGCCCTTTCGCCGCGAAGACGTTTCGGCGCGGAGACTTTTCGGCGCAAAGACGTTTCGGCACGAGCCAAGTAGGCGCGAAGACGTTTCGGGGCCAGTATACCTATTTTGTGGGTTCACTTTTACATTTAAATCACAAACTAACAAAATGTTATATTTTGTAAATTTCCGTGTGAGGCTCTTTCGAATATATTTTAGTTAGAGGATAGTAGAGGATAATTAAAATTCTATATAAATAAAAATTACTAGCTTTTGCGTCAGAACACAACGCTACAATTGGGTATATTTTTATGTTGTATGTAAAGAAAAGTTTTGAAAGTATACTTCTAAAAATATCAAATGGTTAAATAATACATAAAAAGCGTTTGTTCAATATGTAGGTACCTGCCGTAGTTAACGTATTCAAATAAAAGTAAGCACAAATTAATGTGCACCTAACATTGACTTCTTCCCAAATGTGTATACAAACTCTAAGGTTTTTGATTTTGTGGTCTTGAAAATTATATTTATTTTAAAATCTACCGAAAATCAAATATTTTGCTGATCGTTTAAATGTGTAATATGCTAGTTCCTTTTAAACGAAATTAAGAAACCACCAATAGAATTTGAAAAAACATAATATAATTAGTAAATTGAATTTACAATTGTATTCTTTAATGTTTTCTACGTTACTTAGTTAGTATGTCATGAAAAATACATGGCAAGCAATGAACGCGTTTCCATTGAAATGAATTTACGAACAGGCCTTGAATGTGAATATTTTGACTAGTTTATCAAATATTTAGTTACAAAAAATTACTAATGTCAAAATGACATTTACGGTCTGTAACTTCTTAAAAGTACTACAGTAATGAAAAACTCCTCATTCTTGGCATCTCCAATAACTTTAATTTACTTCACGAATGGAGAATTTTTCTTTTATTTTGGTAATTTTTTTTTGTTATCAACTGTTTCTTACACCGTCAAAAGAATGCACATGCAATTCCTGCTCAGAGTAACAAATGAAGTGAACGGGTGATAATTTTTATTGTAATTTTATAAAACATAGCTTTCACTACAGCATTTTCAAAAAAATTATGAATTTTTAATGTTCCTTATATAAACTATGGCTAAACGTAATTTGATCACCGAGGAGGTATCACAAATAATTATTCTTCTTCGCAAGGGTCATGCTCAAAGGGAAGAGGCTAGGGCTTTGAACCAACAAATTTTTGAAACAGATAACTGCCGTGTGGCGTAGCTTCAAAACAAGAGGTGTGCATTTGCTAATTTTATTAAAACGGGTTACGCTTTTATAACATTAATTAGAATTTTATTCGTGGTCCCTTAATTTGGTTCAGAAGTATATTACACTGCACAGAAAAACTAATTCGGCTTTAAAACTAATCATGCAGTTGAATCTTGTAAATATAGACTCCGTCGACATTGAAAACAAAAACACAATTCGTTGCTTCAGTAATTTAATGAATATGTAACTGTGAATCTTCAAAGCACAATTAGGTTCGTGGCTCACTTATGCTAATTGCAATGACATGCCAGGCGATGTATGTTTATCAACAGTTCAATCAGAATTCAAACAGCCATCGGATAATGTAAAAAATGTCAAAAGTTATTAGATGTAAGTAACCTTGTTGAAAATTAGGATTAACCTAACTGGCTAATAACTATACCTTGTTCACCGAACAGAAATAGTTAAGCCACTACCTAGTAACATTTGAATATCATTTTTCTATTGGTCGAACTTTTAAAACTCGTAATACAAGCAAGTCCGTGCTTCACTTGAAACTTCTCCTGCTAATTTGCTACCTGGCGTGCTTTTATTAATTTGTAGCATGTGAAATGCTCCGCACACATAAATTGGTGGGAGTGGATACGTTTTCGCTCCGAAACATCTCTGCGCTGAAACGTCTTCGCGGCGAAAGGGCTGCGCCGAATCGGTTGCGCCGAATCGGCCTCGCCGAAACGTCCCATTCCGTCGTAGATTTTAAAGTACTAAAGCCTGTTTCACTTTTGTACCAATTTGTAAAGGCATGCGCAGATAAGTCTGAGTTGGGGATTCATATAGGTTTTGTAACGGTGAACACCCTGTTTGGCTTTAATTTGTGTATGTACCTACATTGTGTATGTTTTCTGGTTATGACGGCGTGCTCCGGCGAAGTTCCAGATGATTAGCCTAAACGGTGGTATTTGCGCTAACTTTACTCAGGTCGTATAGGGGCCGGAGACCTTCTCACACCGAAAGAAAACAACCTCATGGGGATCTACTATTCTTTATTAGGACCAAGTGTAAATGTATTACATACTTTTACAATTACTGCGGTGTTCCGAAGTATGGAAATGACGCCGGACGTTCGTTGGTAGCTCGTATAGCGGCAAGAAAGGTTGGCTGCCAGTCTGAGTGTGTCTGAGCCAGTGTTAAGTGAAGTAAGAGAGAGTCAAAGCATTGTTACTCACGCCGCCGTACTAACAAGGAAAAAACCCTGCAATGTCGGGCTGCGCTGTACCTAGTAAAGTAAGAAAAGCAAAGAATTGATACTCGCGCCGCCGTACTAACAAGGGAAAAACCCTGCAATGTCGGGCTGCGCTGTACCTAGTGAAGTAAGAAAATCATGAATTTATACTCAAGCTGCCATACTAACAAGAAAAAACCCTGCAATGTCGGGCTGCGCTGTACCTAGTGAAGTAAGAAAAGCAAATAATTGATACTCACGCTGCCGTACTCACAAGTAAAACACCCTGCATGTTGGGCTGCGCTGTACCTAGTGAAGTAAGAAAAGCAAAGAATTGATACTCACGCCGCTGTACTAACAAGGGAAAAACCCTGCAATGTCGGGCTGCGCTGTACCTAGTGAAGTAAGAAAATCATGAATTTATACTCAAGCTGCCATACTAACAAGAAAAAACCCTGCAATGTCGGGCTGCGCTGTACCTAGTGAAGTAAGAAAAGCAAATAATTGATACTCACGCTGCCGTACTCACAAGTAAAAAACCCTGCATGTCGGGCTCCGCTGTACCTAGTGAAGTAAGCAAAGCAAAGAATTGATACTCACGCCGCGGTACTAAAAAGGAAAAAACCCTGCAATGTCGGGTTGCGTTGTAGCTAGTGAAGTAAGAAAAGCAAAAAATTGATACTCAGTCCGCCGTACTAACAAGGGAAAAACCCTGCAATGTCGGGCTGCGCTGTACCTAGTGAAG
The DNA here is from genome assembly GCA_940337035.1 of Agriotes lineatus. Taxonomy (NCBI): domain Eukaryota; kingdom Metazoa; phylum Arthropoda; class Insecta; order Coleoptera; family Elateridae; genus Agriotes; species Agriotes lineatus. The sequence goes on from OW679200.1 coordinate 138,537,843, forward strand.
TAAGAAAATCATGAATTGATACTCACGCTGCCGTACTAAAAAGGAAAAAACCCTGCAATGTCGGGTTGCGCTGTACCTAGTGAAGTAAGAAAATCATGAATTGATACTAACGCTGCCGTACTAACAAGAAAAAAATCCTGCAATGTCGGGCTCCGCTGTACCTAGTAAAGTAAGAAAAGCAAAGAATTGATACTCACGCCGCCGTACTAAAAAGGAAAAAACCCTGCAATGTCGGGTTGCGTTGTAGCTAGTGAAGTAAGAAAAGCATAAAATTGATACTCACGCCGCCGTTCTAACAAGGGAAAAACCCTGCAATGTCGGGCTGCGCTGTACCTAGTGAAGTAAGAAAAGCAAAGAATTGATACTCACGCCGCCGTAGTAAAAAGGAAAAAACTCTGCAATGTCGGGTTGCGCTGTACCTACTGAAGTAAGAAAATCATGAATTGATACTAACGCTGCCGTACTAACAAGAAAAAAATCCTGCAATGTCGGGCTGCGCTGTACCTAGTAAAGTAAGAAAAGCAAAGAATTGATACTCACGCCGCCGTACTAAAAAGGAAAAAACCCTGCAATGTCGGGTTGCGTTGTAGCTAGTGAAGTAAGAAAAGCAAATAATTGATACTCACGCCGCCGTTCTGACAAGGGGAAAACCCTGCAATGTCGGGCTGCGCTGTACCTAGTGAAGTAAGAAAAGCAAAGAATTGATACTCACGCCGCCGTACTAAAAAGGAAAAAACCCTGCAATGTCGGGTTGCGCTGTACCTAGTAAAGTAAGAAAAGCAAATAATTGATACTCACGCCGCCGTTCTAACAAGGGAAAAACCCTGCAATGTCGGGCTGCGCTGTACCTAGTGAAGTAAGAAAAGCAAAGAATTGATACTCACGCCGCCGTACTAAAAAGGAAAAAACCCTGCAATGTCGGGTTGCGCTGTACCTAGTAAAGTAAGAAAAGCAAATAATTGATACTCACGCCGCCGTACTAACAAGGGAAAAACCCTGCAATGTCGGGCTGCGCTGTACCTAGTGAAGTAAGAAAATCATGAATTGATACTAACGCTGCCGTACTAACAAGAAAAAAATCCTGCAATGTCGGGCTGCGCTGTACCTAGTAAAGTAAGAAAAGCAAAGAATTGATACTCACGCCGCCGTACTAAAAAGGAAAAAACCCTGCAATGTCGGGTTGCGTTGTAGCTAGTGAAGTAAGAAAAGCAAATAATTGATACTCACGCCGCCGTTCTAACAAGGGAAAAACCCTGCAATGTCGGGCTGCGCTGTACCTAGTGAAGTAAGAAAATCATGAATTTATACTCAAGCTGCCATACTAACAAGAAAAAACCCTGCAATGTCGGGCTGCGCTGTACCTAGTGAAGTAAGAAAAGCAAATAATTGATACTCACGCTGCCGTACTCACAAGTAAAACACCCTGCATGTTGGGCTGCGCTGTACCTAGTGAAGTAAGAAAAGCAAAGAATTGATACTCACGCCGCTGTACTAACAAGGGAAAAACCCTGCAATGTCGGGCTGCGCTGTACCTAGTGAAGTAAGAAAATCATGAATTTATACTCAAGCTGCCATACTAACAAGAAAAAACCCTGCAATGTCGGGCTGCGCTGTACCTAGTGAAGTAAGAAAAGCAAATAATTGATACTCACGCTGCCGTACTCACAAGTAAAAAACCCTGCATGTCGGGCTCCGCTGTACCTAGTGAAGTAAGCAAAGCAAAGAATTGATACTCACGCCGCGGTACTAAAAAGGAAAAAACCCTGCAATGTCGGGTTGCGTTGTAGCTAGTGAAGTAAGAAAAGCAAAAAATTGATACTCAGTCCGCCGTACTAACAAGGGAAAAACCCTGCAATGTCGGGCTGCGCTGTACCTAGTGAAGTAAGAAAATCATGAATTGATACTCACGCTGCCGTACTAAAAAGGAAAAAACCCTGCAATGTCGGGTTGCGCTGTACCTAGTGAAGTAAGAAAATCATGAATTGATACTAACGCTGCCGTACTAACAAGAAAAAAATCCTGCAATGTCGGGCTCCGCTGTACCTAGTAAAGTAAGAAAAGCAAAGAATTGATACTCACGCCGCCGTACTAAAAAGGAAAAAACCCTGCAATGTCGGGTTGCGTTGTAGCTAGTGAAGTAAGAAAAGCATAAAATTGATACTCACGCCGCCGTTCTAACAAGGGAAAAACCCTGCAATGTCGGGCTGCGCTGTACCTAGTGAAGTAAGAAAAGCAAAGAATTGATACTCACGCCGCCGTAGTAAAAAGGAAAAAACTCTGCAATGTCGGGTTGCGCTGTACCTACTGAAGTAAGAAAATCATGAATTGATACTAACGCTGCCGTACTAACAAGAAAAAAATCCTGCAATGTCGGGCTGCGCTGTACCTAGTAAAGTAAGAAAAGCAAAGAATTGATACTCACGCCGCCGTACTAAAAAGGAAAAAACCCTGCAATGTCGGGTTGCGTTGTAGCTAGTGAAGTAAGAAAAGCAAATAATTGATACTCACGCCGCCGTTCTGACAAGGGGAAAACCCTGCAATGTCGGGCTGCGCTGTACCTAGTGAAGTAAGAAAAGCAAAGAATTGATACTCACGCCGCCGTACTAAAAAGGAAAAAACCCTGCAATGTCGGGTTGCGCTGTACCTAGTAAAGTAAGAAAAGCAAATAATTGATACTCACGCCGCCGTTCTAACAAGGGAAAAACCCTGCAATGTCGGGCTGCGCTGTACCTAGTGAAGTAAGAAAAGCAAAGAATTGATACTCACGCCGCCGTACTAAAAAGGAAAAAACCCTGCAATGTCGGGTTGCGCTGTACCTAGTAAAGTAAGAAAAGCAAATAATTGATACTCACGCCGCCGTACTAACAAGGGAAAAACCCTGCAATGTCGGGCTGCGCTGTACCTAGTGAAGTAAGAAAATCATGAATTGATACTAACGCTGCCGTACTAACAAGAAAAAAATCCTGCAATGTCGGGCTGCGCTGTACCTAGTAAAGTAAGAAAAGCAAAGAATTGATACTCACGCCGCCGTACTAAAAAGGAAAAAACCCTGCAATGTCGGGTTGCGTTGTAGCTAGTGAAGTAAGAAAAGCAAATAATTGATACTCACGCCGCCGTTCTAACAAGGGAAAAACCCTGCAATGTCGGGCTGCGCTGTACCTAGTGAAGTAAGAAAAGCAAAGAATTGATACTCACGCCGCCGTACTAAAAAGGAAAAAACCCTGCAATGTCGGGTTGCGCTGTACCTAGTAAAGTAAGAAAAGCAAATAATTGATACTCACGCCGCCGTTCTAACAAGGGAAAAACCCTGCAATGTCGGGCTGCGCTGTACCTAGTGAAGTAAGAAAAGCAAAGAATTGATACTCACGCCGCCGTACTAAAAAGGAAAAAACCCTGCAATGTCGGGTTGCGCTGTACCTAGTAAAGTAAGAAAAGCAAATAATTGATACTCACGCCGCCGTACTAACAAGGGAAAAACCCTGCAATGTCGGGCTGCGCTGTACCTAGTGAAGTAAGAAAATCACGAATTGATACTAACGCTGCCGTACTAACAAGAAAAAAATCCTGCAATGTCGGGCTGCGCTGTACCTAGTAAAGTAAGAAAAGCAAAGAATTGATACTCACGCCGCCGTACTAAAAAGGAAAAAACCCTGCAATGTCGGGTTGCGTTGTAGCTAGTGAAGTAAGAAAAGCATAAAATTGATACTCACGCCGCCGTTCTAACAAGGGAAAAACCCTGCAATGTCGGGCTGCGCTGTACCTAGTGAAGTAAGAAAAGCAAAGAATTGATACTCACGCCGCCGTACTAAAAAGGAAAAAACCCTGCAATGCCGGGTTGCGCTGTACCTAGTAAAGTAAGAAAAGCAAAGAATTGATACTCACGCCGCCGTACTAACAAGGGAAAAACCCTTCAATGTCGGGCTGTGCTGTACCTAGTGAAGTAAGAAAATCATGAATTGATACTCATGCTGCCGTACTAACAAGGAAAAAACTGCAATGTCGGGCTGCGCTGTACCTAGTGAAGTAAGATAAGCAAAGAATTGATACTCACGCCGCCGTACTAACAAGGAAAAAACCCTGCAATGCCGGGCTGCGCTGTACCTAGTGAAGTAAGAAAAGCAAAGAATTGATACTCACGCCGCCGTACTAACAAAGAAAATCCTGCAATGTCGGGCTCCTCCCGTCTCTCCACCATTTTCCCACCGCATATATTTCTTCCTAATCGTCCACGCTTTACTTCCGTACAACCGATTTACATATTCTTTAATATCAAATTCAATGCCAACACATATATGTTAGCAGCCATTGCCTGTGCTTCAGTTTCTTTCCTGTTTTCGAATCTCTCTTTGACCGCGCTCCTAAATAGTTCCATTTTTCCACTTCTTCGAATGTATACATTTTTCCACTATCGGTATTTATCTGCAACTGTATATTTTTTGTTTTTTTTCTCCTTCTAATTCTTTCCTACTTCAGCTCACCAGAGTAACATCGTCAGCATAGGCCAAACATTGGGAGTGCATTGCCAATCTATCTATACTGGCCTGCAGTGGTGTAACTTCAAATTTTGGGCCCGGGGGCCGTGATCTTCACCGGGCCCCTTAATTGCCAAGTGTAAGTCCTCTTCTTGCCAAAGCATTTTTGATTATCATTTTTCAATTATTTTTTTAATTCAAAAACAGAAAGCAAAATGAACAATAGCAAGTGTTTTGTCCGGACTCATTGAAACTTTATTCGGGACCGAGTTTGGACCTGCCGGGCTTTAAACTTTAGGAGGCCCGTTGGGGCCCCTGAAGTTCAGGGCCCGGGGGCCGCTGCCCCCTTTGCCCCCTCGGTAGTTACGCCACTGCTGGCCTGTCTCATGACTTTTTCTAACACGATATTAAAAAGTCTGGCCGATAATGGATCTTCCTGCCTTAATCCATCTTGTACGTCAAACTTCCTTGACAGCTGTTTATTGACATTTCCAGTATAATTCCCACCAATCTGGATATGTTTCTCCCAGGACTAATTCTTTCAATGTGGCCTTTGAATACTGTCATATGCCTGCTAGAAGTCGATGAAAAAGATGTGGACGTCTTATTGAAATTCGTAGCTTTCACCTTGGCTCTCTTTCAAGATGACAGTTTGGTTCATCACTGCTCCTTTCCTAAAGCCACATTGGTCTTGATGAGCGATTATTCCATTGCTTTCGCTAACTTATTCTTTATATAAGCGGCTAAAATGTTGTATGCTACATTATGAGGAGAAGAAGATCAAAATTCGCAGATGTCGTACAGCGCCTATATAAATTACGATGGAGTTGGGCAGGGCATATAGCCAGGATGGAAGATAACCGTTGGACACATAAAGTTATTGAAGTAGGGGTCGTTCGCAGACTAAGTGGCCAGACGAAATTAAACGACTGGTCGGTGCTAACTGGATTAATCACGCACAAGACCGAGAAGGGTGGAAATGCATAGGGAAGACATATATCCGATGATAGTTGATTAGCTGACAGTGATGATGATGATAGTGATGACATTAGGAGGATCTATCTATATTTCTGTAGTTATCGTATTCCGGTGTTACCCTTTCTGCCTTTCCAAACAGGCGTCCCCTGCTCCGATCATACTTTCTATATTAAAACATGGAATATTGTACCCAGCTCTTCTTCTTGTTCTTGTGGCTGTTGCTCAATTCTTCCTTCCTTGGTCTTCATTTTTATGTAATATCTTGTGAAAATAATTTCTTGCCTCCTCCGCCATTCCCAGTTTATAAAATACTGCCCTCTTCTCGGTATCTTTTTTTCCTTTCTTTACTCTGCGATAAAAGTTTCTGATTTCTGTGTTTTTATACCTCAGTTTATACTTTCATTTGTTCTACCTACATAATGCTATACATTTCTTCCTCATCTCTATGTATTTTTTCTTGGTTTTCTCAGTTTTTTTATTAGCATGTTCAGTCCTACTTTCTTCCTTTCGCTAATTTTTTCTTTCTCACATTTTAAATCGAACCATTCTGCTCTTTTGGCTAATTACATCACATGCTTACTTCATGGCTGTGTTGATCCCCTTCGATATCTCTTCACTACTTTCTCTTTTATCTATATTAATTAGTTTAGTTTACAGTTCATTCATATACCTTTCTGTACTTCTTCTTGTTGTAACTTCTTCGTCCTCTGATTTGAACTGAATTACAACTTAAAATAGTATATTTTTAAAAATCGAATATCACCTTGCTTAGTTTTACTTCTTACACGACAGTCTCCTTTAAGGATCCAAAAAGCTCTTTATAATCTATTGATTGAAAAGAACGTTTTAATTATAACCAGTCAATTGCATACATTTTTCAAAACTTACAATCCAACAAAAAGTAGAGAAATACTTTGTGCAATATCAATTACTCAGAGTTGATAAACTTAATGCAAAATTTAAGAAGGTTGTTTGAGTTTTAAGAGTCCTAATATTTCTATATTTAACCATGAACATTTGAATAACGTACGGGAAATCTTAAAAATTTTCAGTCAAACGCTTAGTGTTCCTTGAAGATAAAAAGTGATAAGATTGGTGCTATATCTTAAATTCTAATCAATTCAGAATAGAAATTAAAACTAACCCAAACGCCCCAGACGTCTGCTCTAAGTAACAATGATGCAGCAGTTTGCAGCTTTAAGAATAATAATAATAGTTAATAATAAAACTTTTTTATTTTTCCTTATACAAAACGACAAGGAATTAGATATGTAACTTTAAGTAAACAAACAAAAAATATAGAGACTTTGTACGACGGCCCTTAACACGATATGGTATCGCAAGATCGGCAATTCCAAATACGCGGATTGGTGAGCTTATGGGCATCCCAAGCATTAGTTATGTCTATCTATGTCAAAGGTCTCCGCAAGGTAGTAGGCGCCGCCAGGTTTGTTGACACCGGAACAAAACACGCTCAACGTCGAATTTCAATTAAGTCCTCGAAATATTTTATAAAGAATTCGTCCAACTTTCCGAGCATGTTTCTGAGTAGTGATGAAACTTGGGTCGAAAACAGTTACATTTTTATAAGTGCTAAGGACAAAACTATAAATAAAGCTTATTACATAGACTGATCTACTACAAATGACACTGAATAATTTTATTACACTCAATAATTATATATGTTCTAAGCATGATTGGTAATTATTATCTTTGAAATGTACGTTTAGTGAAATAAATGCTTTTACAGCATTAACATTTATCCTACAATGGCATAATTATAAATTTGTATCCTCCCACCATGGATCTTTCAATAGATAACTATACATTAATATTTAGAGTTGAGCAAATCTACGCCCGTCCGGCATCGGCACTCTGAATAGGTATTGCACACTGTAGTGGTAATATTAATAATGTGGCAGTTAGCCGTGTCTCGGAGAGTATGTTAAGCCATCGGTCTCGGTTGACCTTTCGATAACGGTTATGTAACAGGCACGAGGCTTCGTACTACAAGCCACACGATATTATTACTATTATTTGTATTTTTTATAATTTCTTGCTAAAAGAGAGAGATCGAGGGTTAGTAAAGTAAAAGCATGAATCTGCGTCTATGTATATTATCAGACTATCTTAAATTTTAGTTAATGACTTTATCAAAATAGATAAATTCGGACATTCAGTCATATTTTGGTTTGTATTGGTGCTGCTACCGCATGGAAGATGACGTTGATTGGAAATGTAAATACTACAGCACGTTGACGATTTCCACCCTTGGATGGGGTGGAAACATCCTGAAGATGGATTAGGCGGCATCGTGGTGGTATTCTGTTGCCGCCCACGATTATTTTCGGGCTCTAAAAACGCTAAAGTACACAGCCCCAGCAAGATTCGAACCTGGCCACCTAGAGGAACGTGGATCAGTATCCCAGCGAGCTAAGCGACCCCCTGTGAAGGAGTTAATTCACCTGAGGACGGGAGTAATTCAGAAACTCCCCCGAGACAGTGGAAAATGTCCGATAAAACATATAACAGACCATTGTCAAAAAATGACGTCATTCTGAGAAAAACTAATAATAAGGTGTCAGTACAATGGTTATATGTTAGTTTGTTTTCAATACATCGTAAACCTTAGTTGCTTAGTTAAATAAAAGTCACAGTTGGCCATTATTTCATTTTTAACTTGATATAATGATGCTAGAGTTGGTCTGCAAAACACGAACACCCTGTATGAAAAGTTTTATAGTCGTACTTTTAAATTATCTTTTAAAATACCCTCTCCAGTTTTAATTAAAAAACTGAGAAAAAGTATGAAAATAAAAGTTACATGGACACACCTGGTGGAAGTTTTGTATAGTAATAACCTTGAAATGCGTGTATAGTATCTACAGAACTTTGAACAAAAATAATTACCATTGGCTTTTAGATTGTCATGCCAGAAGTCCATTCGATAAATTTCCAGAATATTTACATTGCAGAATAGAAATATATCTGCAGTCTGATGGAAAGGGTTAAAAGTCTGTTAAATCTACGATATTTAACATTTAAAAATTGTTCCTTAAAATGCTCAAGTAATTAATCGAATTTAACATAATTATCAAAAACTAAATTCACTGCCTCATCATGTAGATAGAACAATCGCCCACGTCTTAAATTCTTGATAGAACTATAATTATCTTCTACCGCAGTAGCCAAAGAATTATTATTACAAGAAGTACCTACCTTATTGACTTTTATATAATTATTGCCTCGACATCCAGGAATTGGGCACTCATTCTCATAATAAAAATACCTATCTACAAACACTTGCACAAATATAGTATATATTTGTATAGTTACAGACTTTTTTCACCAGGAAGTGTTTTAAAACGTTGGAAATCGCCATTACGCTGACAATTCAATAACCTGTGGCTGTAATTTACGTGTTTATTTGCGCAATATTGATGCTAAATCACCCACACGCACACCACCAAACACTAACGAAGGCACTAAGTAACTTATCTATGATGAACACCTTAATTATAATTGCAATCAACCTGTAGCTATGAGCTCTAGGCAAAATTCGCGTCGCGGCCATTAACTACCTACTTTAGTCGATGTCACGAGCTCGTGACGCTATTGTCCTTGTTCTTTAGCTGGTATTGGTACTACTCGTAGTAGGGTAGTATGGTTGCGAGTAACAACAATTCAAGATAAATCGACAAAAACACCTGGAAGCCTAGAAAATAATCAGATTTGAGGGTAAAAAGCTACCTTGTCGTCCAAATAGGAAATGATAGGCTGCCTAAGGGAATTTGTGACAGTAAGACTAGTAACAGAAGGAAGAGCTGGAATGATGAGGTACAGAAGGCATTACAAATGAGAGCAATGGTATGGCACCAAGTATGGGCTCTGTCAACAGTTACAAGACAATGGGAATAGTATACATAGATCTTAAAAGACGGCTTCAACCCTTACTCCGATTACGGTAGAAGAATGGTATAACTTTATACATGACGTATTTATTTTGAAATAAATAGCTCTAAACTCGGGAAAATCTACCACCCTTCCAATTTACGCCACTGACTTCTAAAACATTCTACGTGTATATTGAATTGTTATTGTCTTTCATGATATTATATTCGAAAAGTGGTCCCATGCAGTGACATTTATTTTCTTTTCGCTCAAATATTAACTGCAATTTCCGTTTAATCCTATCGACAGTGAAACACCTTTATATGACTGCGATAAACTTTGTCTTTACCAATAATATCCATTAGCGTAGCAATCATCCTGCTGCTTCTCAATGCAGTTTAGTGTCGGCATCGCAAATTCTCAAGCTAATTGATAAATATATATGCAGTCTGATTCAAATCTGCTCGTTATAATGGCCTCAGCTGCATCTAAAGTACGAGAAAGTCCAACAATGACCACATCCTCCTTATTTACAACAGTAACCCTGCGTGTAAGGCCTTCTTACACAAGAGGAATGTGGATTGATCATGCCCAGGAGAATGCAGCCAATTCCGAGATCGCAACGCTCTACTTACGTGTGCGTGATTTATTAGATCCGCCGCTTTTAGCCGCTCGATTAGTAATGTCGTAACGATTTCTTGAGCTTCATTAATAATCGCTTTTATAACGCTGCATCGCTTCTGCGGCCACGTCCGTAATTCAGCGGCGACAAGGACGAGCAGAACAGAAAGCGACTCCAATTAGCTTTATTCGCGCCTCTAAACTGGATCCTAACCTACTTTGCACTTTTTGGAACAAGGAGACTTAATTGGGCGCGATTTTCGCAAAAATTCTGCGTTTGTATTTTTTCCAACGTTTCCAATGTTCGCTAGCCAACAAGGGCGAAAGGGAATGTGGTTCTAGACCACAGGTAAGGTCGCTTAATTCCACCCGTATTCGACTAGACTTTGCGAGTGCTGGAATTGGACTTCTGTTGAGTCTGGACGGTTATTAGCCAATTTTCCAAGCAGTTAACATCATCAAATATGACCTTAGATGTTAAAGAAAGTGCAACATGTCTTAGTTATTTCGTTCTCCTCCAGTGCTAGCCCAGATAAACTTTGGAATTCGTAGCATCCTCTTCCTCTTCATTGGGATGAATACTATATTTCTGTTGCAGTTTTTTTCAGTAAGACCGGGGACTAAATAATCGATAAAAATGTTTTACCTTATGTGGTTAATATCATACTTAAGGAATATTTTAATTGTGGGCAACCTATTTTATACATCTGAAAACTATGTCTAATAGTAGGTAGATTAGTGAAGCAATAAGGGCATGTACAAACAGCTGGATGACCTGTAATGAAAGAACTTGTAAAAATAATAACAAAAATTAAGCACGAAAAATGTAAAAATGGCATTTAGATGGATAGGGGTGCAGCAGAAATGAGAAAAGATGCAGTTTTGACATATGGACCTTTGGATGTGCACAGGAGGGCGATAATGTGTGGATTTCTGGGCGTTGTGAAGTATTTATGAAGAGGATGTTTGTTTTAATATTTAAAAAGATCATTCTTTGGTCGCTAGTGTATAAGACGAATGTCTAGATTTAAGACGAAAGCGTCTTCTGATGATAGAATCAGCATTAGAATTGATGGGTCGGCACACGAGCACATTTCCACTACTGGTTACTACGGGCTGCTAATCGTCTGGTGTTTGCTAGGGCTATGTTACTTAGAACTGGTAGCCAAGGTAGCGGTGTTGACTTCAGTGTTTCTATAATTATCTTCATTGTCTGATTTAGCTGAACATCTACCAGATTCGTATGATTGCTATTGAGCCAAACTGGGGCACAATATTCTGCAGTTGAGTAAATCAAAGCTATGGCTGACGTTCGAAGGATGTCTGCGCTGGCTCCCCATGACGAATTAGCTAGCCCTTGGATGATGTTCATTCGTATTTTAAGTTTGGCAGCAACCTTTTGCAAATGCGTCTTATATGTGAGGCTTCGGTCTAGAGTGACTATGAGGTATTTCGGACTGATATTATGTTTCAGTCGCACTTCACGAAAATGAATATCAACCTGATAGTTTGCTAGTTTATTGTTCAGATGGAACATTGGAATTTCAGTTTTGTTGGAATTAGGATGCAGACTCTACTTGGTAAAATACATGTCTAAAATTTGAAGATTGTTAGCATTTCTTTCTCCAACGATACGATGTTGTGTGGCTATTGCCATGTCATCTGCATAAATAAACTTTTGGGAAGTAGTATCTGGAATGTCAGCGGTATAGATGTTAAAAAGTACAGGTCACAGTACAGATCTTTAAGGCGAGCCATTATTTAGAGATCTGAAACCGTTTTTCTTACCATTCAGATGGACCTAAAAGAGCATATCGGAGAGCACATTATTGAGATGGCGAATAAATCTCTGACAGGGAATCATGTTTTGAGTAGCAAGACATCCTTTCAGACGGTATCATAAGCTTCGGCACCGAAGTTTTGAGTTGGCTTTCATACCCACTTTCTATCACTGTGGTAAAGAACAGGACTTGGTCGCAGCAGTTTCTTTCTGGAACGAAACCCGCTTGCTGAATAGGAATATTTTGGTATACTAGTGGTGCCATTCTATTTTAGAGCAGTTTTTCAAATATTTTGTAACAGACACTAAAAGCGTTGTAGGTCTGTAGTTCTCATGCTACTCCGATTCTTAGCCAGGCTTGCGGATTGCAATTATTTCGTTCTTCTTGGAGGCTTTTGGAAATTTACAGGTATGAAATATGTAATTGTAGAATGAAAGAAGCCAGGCACGTACATTGAGGTCGAAATGTTTAATGAACTCAGGATAAATCCCGTCTAATCCAGCAGCTTTGCTACATCGGACGGAGTTGATAGCTACATCAAGCTCATCTTCAGAGAAATGCTTCATAACAGGGAGATCTTGTTTATGACTCGTTCTGATATTTAAGAGGGCTTTTTTTAATCATAGTGGAACGGTTCTTTTTAATATTGACACGTGAAGGCTTTTTTACTCTGACTGCTATCTAACTTGGGTGTGGTGGAGTTCCTTGTTTAGATGGTTGGTCACTGTATTCTAGGCGTCTTAATAACGTCCAAGCATTCTTACTAGTGTGAGTAAAATTAAGATTTTCTACAGTATCTTTCCACATTTTGCCTCTGTTTTCATATGTACACGTGCCCCCTGGTTAATGCTAAACGAGCAACAATTAAGAGTGTTAGACTGTCGTAGTAAACTCAATCTTCTGGCAATTACATCGGGAACCATGAGCTTAAATGTAACTAAGTTAGATGCTAGGAGAGTTTTGGAATTAAAAACTCACAGTATGTAATTTTCGATAAAGAGGATTACATACAAAATAAATTAAATGGTATAATCGAATAAAGTTGAACAATTTATCAATAAAAATAAACTTGTTAGGATTAAAGTAATTTAAAATCTAGAACCATTATAAATGCTTGTCCCAACTTGAGCAGAGTTTTTTGTTTTAAATGTTAAATGAGCTAGTATTGCATTTTTTTAACAGGACACAATTGGTGTACCGGGTAAGTTATTTATATGAGAAAGTACATAAACATAACTATCTTAGGGTAAATCAATCTGACATTAATAGAGATTCGAGCAAGCTTATGTGGAAAGTATTGATAACAAATAACTGTAACGCAAAGAATGCAAATTGAAACTAGTGTCAATTAATCTATGTTTTTTTTAATATAGACGCATTTACTCGAAATATCGATATTTTGGAATATATTATGTCAATACCAAATTAATGATGCTTAAATCAAATCGATTTTAAAAGCGATGTTTTGCAACTTTCAAAAAGCTGTAAAACGCAATACAATCGCAGCTCATTATCTCACAATTCTACGATTTATACTTACTGTAAATTAAACTAATTATTCAGCTTTAAACGATGACTAAAAACCCAGAAACAATTTTTAAATCAGCAATATTGCCTTACAATCACACTACAGAAAGTGATTAAAACTACATCTTCAATGAAATTTAGCTGTACTGCCATATTATTGTAGTTTTCATTAAGTTATTAGTTGTTAATATTTTCATTAATTGCGGACGCTGTAATTAATAATATTTGTACATTTTGATACTAAAATAGAGAAAGTTTTAATATATTTACATTTTCATTAGACTGAAGTGAATAAATGCAGAAAGCATTGACCTTTTCTGTTTTAACGCAATGTGTGGCAAGAGAAAAAAAGCTATTATTTTTCAACGAAGTGTAATGCCATTTAAAAATCTAAAACACATATAAATTGCAAAGTTATATGGTTAGTCAAATTTAATACATAGAAAACAATAGTAATGCACAATCATACTTTAAAAATAAAAAATAGTTTATACCAAGTGATTGAAGTTCAAGCTTTCAACTTTAATCAAGATTAGCTGAACACTGACTTATCTTTCGTGGTTTTATTAGTTTCACTGTTGTCAATTTGGTAACGTTGTAATAATGACTGGATTTAAAAAAAAATAGTAACATTTGGATTTTTATACTAAATTAGAGAGAGTTTCAAGACATTTACAGGTCCGTTAGCCTGAAACACGTAATGATGTTGAAAACTGAAGTACTACATATTAAAATTACTATTAATCTTTGGGAAAACTCCCAAAATATAGAACGTTTTGATATTGACATTCTATTGTAATCTATTGTCAATTCTAAAAAAAAGGAAAACAATATTTGGAGTTTGTAAAGCAACGAAGAATCAGCACCTTATAATAATAAATTTCTTCGATGCGATTCTTTTAACTTACTTTAATAAAAATTATTACAAAGTCGAAAATACAATTTCGATAAATTTTTACTTGTATGTTATTGTTCAACTTCTCCAGCATATAATATGTACTTACCTGAAATTACTCGATTAGATATTACCACAATTAGGCTCCAGTTTAACTTAAATGATTTTAAGCCAGTTGTTTAAAAAAGTTAACTACATAAAATATATATCTGACAGTTAAAGAAAATTGAATGCTTATATGTATGTTATACTAATAAGATGTAATATTTAATAACGCTTTATTTCTTTAATGCTATGCCAAGATCTATACAGTTTTAATTACCTCTGGTTCACGGGTGTTGATGATAATATCTAGAGTATTTAGAAATGATAATACTTTATGAAAAGAAACAACTATTTATTTATTTTAACAAAATTTAATAATTCTCACACACATGTATGATAGAATGATATACACAAATGCACATATATAATGCCCGATTAAACAACTATTGTGCTGACATTTAAAAGCGCCCTGGTGTTTTGGCAGATCTTTGTGAATGAATCGAATCATTTCTGACGCGGACTCGAAACATCCTAGACGACTCGTAGACACGGAATGCCGATTGTTGTAAAGCGAATGAATGACACTCAACGAATAAATGAATCCCGGTGCTTCCCTGTATGCCCTTATATAGCTTCTTGCCAATTACGTCATTGCTGAGAGTCTTTTGCTTCTCGGTTGCTGGGGAAACTGATATTGTTCATTGTGCTGTGGAGTATTGCTTTATTGCCCTCTTGCCGAAGCCTGGCTTGTCAGTTAAAGTGTGACTGCCGCTTGTCACAACGTTTTGCGTTATAAAGGCGATTTTATTGCACCTTCTTATCTGGCCGGGTAGTCACGAAATTATCATTAAGTCGCCGAGATTGAGTACGTAATTGCGTGCTCTTACATTGCATCTGAGGATGGAATTCGTTTTTTGCGACACTTTTTATCTAGTTTATGGCAGTACTCAATAACTTGTGTATAGTTAGCCACCCGCAGATTTAAGCTGAACAGCCTGTTGATCTGAAGTTTTCGCTTTTACGATTTCCTGCGCTGCTTTTCTAGTCTTTTTGCGAATCATTATATCTACACAAATATAAATTCTTATAAACTTATACTGCTCTAATATAATAGATAATACTTTTTTACTTCCTTTTACGATAAAGGAAGTATTGGATTCACCCCAAAAATTCGAAATTGAGTTTTCAACAGATCTTCACGTTTTAGAGTCCCCTGATCCCAAAAAACATATTTTTTTTCATTGGTCTGTGTGTCTGTCTGTCTGTCTGTCTGTCTGTCTGTCTGTCTGTCTGTGAACAGAATATCTCAAAAACGAAAAGCGGTATGGCGTTGAAACTTCATATATAAGTTTTGTGTACTATGTATATGAGGCAGCAAGCTTTTGAAAAAAATCGCATAACCGGAAGTAGGTGTTTACTCTTGTGATTTTTCAGTTTTTTTCGATTTTTTCAAAAACGGCTCTAACGATTTTTTTTAAACTTTACATTTTTCTTACATTTTTAATGTGTATTGAAGTGAGATAGGTGATTTTCCAGTTAAATACTTCTAAAATGGGTTTCTTTTGTTTTTTTGTCTATTTTTTTTATTAACTCTTATTTTAAATAGAACACCCGGTATATTATTACATTTTTGAATTCAGCTTAAAATTCTAGAGAAAATTTGTCTCTTCAACTAACGCGCCATTTTGAACCGTTTTTGCAGAATTTGTAATTTTTGAAAATTTTTGACAAATGCTTAAAACATTTTAAATAAAATTTTTGGCTAATTATAAGATCACTGTAAAAGGAAGTTGTGTGCGTGTATCACACCAGATTTTTAAATTTATACAATTTAAATTTTAAAAATAATTTGAAAACGAAAAAGTTGATGCGGGAAGGACCAAAAGTTTATATTCGAAAATATTTAATGTTCTTATTGACATTTATTGAAGACTGTAATACACAGCGTTGTTCAAATCAATTCCAATTTTTTTTTTAATTCAGAAAGATATTGTGTGCGCTCTTTCTCAATAATAAATTTTTTCGATATTAGTTATTCTGTATATATCACAAATTTTAAAAATAATTAAAAACTCTTTAAGAAAGTATTGGCATATCATTTCGTCAGAGCAACTGTTATCAAAAAAACCTAAAACTGTTTCTACTCAAAATTCAAATCTTAGGGTATAGGTAGTTATTGGAGTTTTCTTTAAGGACACCTACTTCTTGTAATTTTGTTTCTATACCCACTGAAATATCATCTTAAAAATATTAATAAAAAGCCTTAAAAAGTACCCCAGCTTAGACCAGTTAACAATATCTGTCTCTGAAATAGTAAGAATTAATTTGCGATTGTAAAAGCTACAAAAACTAGTTATGCAAATTGTCATGCATATAAATAAATTTAGTAAATGAAAGCAACAAAAATAGAAATGTATTTAATATAACAAATATATTTGACCATCTATTAAAATGAAACAATACCTCATTATTGTATACGCAGATTGCATAACCAAGCAAAACAGGATTGTTGTTAATGACAGTTAACCTGCAACTGCATAAAAACACCAACTAGCTGTGCATAAGACAAGTAACGACCAGTGCACCGTTATTACAGTTCCCCTGGTAATAACTTCATAAACTCGCGAACATGTATCATTAAATGAAACTAGTAACGATTTGAACTCCGTTAACCCCGTATAACATCAAACTTTCACATTAAAACTAATAATGCTAAAGCTGAGGGTGTTTTTAAATTATTATTGAACAAAGTTTTGTCAATATTTCCAACAATTACTATTAATAATTAAAAAAATATTGGCAGAACAACTAAATTCCACTATAACTTTGTTACGTTTTAGTTTTAATGTATATTTAGATGGCCGTGCTAAAGCGTTAAATAAACAACTTCTTCTGTTACTAGTGGCGCTGAAATTCTATACAATGTAATTTATATATTTTAATAGTCGATTCCATTAATAGTATACGTTAGGCTATTCATATCTACGTAGCCTCATAAAATTTGGTTTTGTATAATGCATGTGCATAGTGCATGTGTCTATATGGTGGTAACATAGTTACGTTGTTAAATTGTTTTTTATCTACACTTACTAGAAATGAATTGATTATTTTTTATTGACACAGCGTCATTACGTTTTCACACAGATGCAAATACCAGCCTAAATGTATGCAAAACTTTTGCTGATTAGCCAAGCTGTCTTATATAACTAATTAAGGCAATTCGCTCAAATACCAGCCATGAGATCATACAAAAGTCAACTGTAAATGGTGGACGTAGGTAGATATATTAAAAATGTGCCCTATTATGCACAAAAACCTGTAATAAGAATATAGAAAGACCACTTGTTTTTCTTCTTCTTCTTCGTGTTGCAAGACTTGTCCTGTTCAAAATTATATGTAGTTCTATCCAGTTTTTGGCCCCGTAGTCAGTCTTCCCGCAGCTAGTCTTCAGTTCTGCTAATTCTCGCTGTTCTTTTTTCTGTCATCTTGTAATATGTGCTTCGGGTCATATAATAACATATTGGTTTTACAACTGTTTCTTATAGTTATAGAGCGAATCTGTAATTGTTACTTCTAATAATGATCTAAGCCGCTAATTGTGGTTGAAATAATTACATTGCGAAGTACTTTACTTCCTGTAATTCTTTCAATTAAGAAACAATTTTGAATTCGTGTTCAAACAGCACACTTTACCGAGTATTATCGCACCTACAGTAGAGGGTTATATAGAATTAGCAGATATAAGGTATTAGCGCAATGTTAAATTCACATACATACTTGAGTGTAAATATTTGTTTCCTTCCAATAGATGTTTCTGCCCTATGTGATACAGAAAAATAAAAAAATGTATTGATTCTGAAATAACTCTGCCATCTCACTTCTTTGGAGTTTTCGAATTGTATCATTAGTTCCGTTTCCTATAACTATTACGGTCTAAAATGGCGTTAGAACACACGACTGGCGTTGAGATGCCAACGATACAAATAACCTCCGGTTAGCTCGCGACTAAATCAGAGTTCAGGTGGGGTTTACCAAATCTCGATAATTTAGCTACCCTGAAACCGGTATAAACATATTGACTTTACCTTTAAGGCGCTACTGCAAACGATCAGCTGGGTGTCTAGTATTTACAGGAGCTGCAGTTGCTGGCGGACAGCTCTTGGTGGTATACTTAACAAATACCTACGTAAAGGAAAACACACAATTGAAGAACTTAAGTAGCCTTTTCATTACTTAATGGTTAATCCAATTCAAGTACCTACAATAATCATCTGTTCACTAGTTCAAAACACATCTATGAATGTTAAAGTAAGTAAACTGCTATTTGCCGATCAATGACAACGATCAACTGTTCGTCAGTTAGAAACACATTTTTTCCAAAATATTTTTCTCAGAATCTTATTTAATGATACTACTTCTTCTTCTTCCACGTTCATATACGAGTAGATTAATGATTCTTTTCAACCGATTTAATTTTCTAGGGAGCTCGATTGCCAGCTCTGTATGCATCTTTCTGGAAATCTACCCAGATATCTGGCATTTAGTGGTTTTCCTACCATCGCTCTCCATACTAATTTGTTGCAGTTCTGTCACTCACCTCATAGCTGCTATCGTTGTCTCTCATACTCTGTCTTACGCTAACATAACTTGAGATTCTGTATCTAGCTACTACTTTATTACTCGCCCATGTTATACTCCCTGGCTACATTTTGAAAAGCAAACAGCATTCGATGAAAGTTATTTTTATCCCTTGATACTATAGCCACATCGTCGCCGTAGCAAACAATTTTTGCCCCCATTTTATATTGTGGCTATGGGTTTTACTCACGGGATTATGCTTTACTGTCCATGGCTATATTTAAAAACAGAGGACCTAAACCACCTTCTTACCGTATTTCCACCATAACGATGTTTTTTCTGTTGATTCCCTCTTCCCTTATTCTGGTCTTATATTGCTGAAGATTTCTTTAATATGGTTAGTGTACCACTCCACCGCTTAACAAACTATACTCATACGCTTCAAAATGGACCACAACAAATAAAAACCTCAAAACAAGGACGTATTACAAGGATTCTAGTAGACTAGATCAAAGTAGAAAAGCATGCTGATGTGTAGCAATTTTAATAGATAAGAGATGGCAAACTGGTATCAGAACTTGCACTTTTATCAATGAACTAATAGTAACAATAAAATTGAAAATTGATAGAGGATGTCTAACTGTTGTGGGTGTATACGCAAAATGATGAAACTCAGCTATTCTATAACGAATTGAAACGACTAATTAACAGGTCACATATCACCGATCACAGTATCGTAGCAGGTGATCTAAATGCAAGAGTAGGAAATCAACATATACCTAAACTAATGGGAAAAGTATCACTTGAATAACAATGGCACGAAATTTAAAAAATGTGTACCTTTATTAACCTAAAAATTACAAACACCTTTTACAGAAAAAAAAACTTAGGCAACAAGATCGATTATATAATTGTGAACGAGAAGTTGATGCCAAGAGTAATAGACACTCAGTTTGATGGAGAATGCAATTTATACACTCACCATTTCCTAGTGGTTTCCAAATTTCAAATATGGGCTATATGGTAAAATAGAAATGCATAGAAAAGGCAAGAGAACCTGAGAAAGTGTATAAAATACACTTGCTTCAAGAAATAAGTATCCGTAGCTTATATCAACAAAGAATGACCAAACTACCTACTCCAAGAAATCTGGAGGACGAATGAAGAACAAACAGAAAAAAGAGGATTAAAGATATGGGATATAGAAAATACCTCCAGAGACAAACAGAAGAGACAAAGCACCACATGATAAGAAATCAAACAAAAACAAAAAGCATTCTAAGAAAAGCACATGAAACCATAGAACACATCTATTAGTTACGTTGAAAATGATATACAAGGAAAACAAACAATAGCTTATACATAAGCTACTAAAATACTACTACAAGGCAGAAATGATGTGCTCGTAGCACGATTAAATATAACAACGAAAGAAGAATGGATCGATCATTATAGAAATCTGTGTGATATGACCCAAACGCAAAGAATTGTGAAGAGACAAGCAACGATCCCCTTGAACAAACAAACATATATCCGATATAAATCTGAGTTAGGAAAAACTTTAAAAGCAAAAGAACTGAACAGCTATGGTGGACGGAATCACTGCAGAATTGTTTAAATATGATGGCAGAAACCATAAAAAATAAAACAAGCAAATGTCAACGAATATATGGACGAATAAGAAGAGTCTCAGCGAAGAAAGCAACGAGAGAAACACAGCTCAAATTTTACAAGCTAATGGCAGCGCATACATTCCTGTATGATTCTGAAAGCTGGAGAACAAAAGAACGCTATAAAATATTCAAACATTTGAAATGAAATTCTTAAGGTCGGTTAAAAGCTGCACAAAAGAGACAGAATTCGAAATCAAGATATACGTGAAAAATTAGGAATACATTCTATAACAGAAAAAGTAGCAGAATAGTAAGACAACTGTAAGAACCATGTAAATAGAATGACTAGCGATAGAATATTCAAGTGGTGTGTGCACAGCAAAGAAAAGATTGTAAAAATAAATCCGTGACCGGCGTGTCGTCTAAAACAAGAATGGAAGAAAAAGGAGAAGATATCTCTGATAAGAAAAATTATTATACTGCAAAGTATTACATCAACACATACGCAAATATTCCACATATTGAATATTACTGCCTCACTAAGTGCGGAAAATAAAAGGGATTTTTCACATCACCTTATTTCACTCTAATTGTGACCAATTGTTTAAGTAATATATAAATTAATGCATTGATTATCTGTCGCCTCCATTGTAAATCACATAAACTGATGTAGTTCCGACTTTTCGCCACACGCAAATCTCTGAGGATCAAAATGAACCGTAGAGAACAGCAACCAAAATAGAATAAAACCATCAACAGAAAAAACATCGAGGTATTGAACAATTTAAACGTGCTCTATTCAATCCTACGCCGAATCAAAGCCTAATATCCCTTCTTCTCATCTCATCGACAGATTGTTTGCTATCTTTCCGCGCCAAACTGTTTCCCATTCCTAAGCAATCAAAACAAAAGTAGACGATTATCAACACAATGTGTCACAATGACACTAGAATCCCCAATCGAAACTGAAAGTCACTACGAATCAGCTGTCAAATATCTAACCTTCAAAAGTCAAAGGCAACAGATAAGTAAGCATTTTAATGTAACTCTTTAAACGGCTATTTCTTTCAGGAATGTGTAACTACCAAAATACAGCACGCATAACTCGCCGAGAAACGCAGTTAACACTCCAGATCGTAATAAAAACTGCTATTCCACGATGACCATCGCAACTCCTAAATCATATATTCTTTACGTTCGTATTATAGTCACTCAATATGCCCCAATTATAGGCTAATGCCAAGGTATGCGTAAAAATCTTCAAATAGCCAAAGAGCCGTAAGCCATTTTGTTTGAAGCTATTAGTGTTAATCAAACTACTTTCTTTTAACATTTTGTTTATATCTTTTAATTTTGCTCAATCGTTTGTGTAATGTAGCCTAGCTCATGTTTAGAGTAATGGGCCTAGAGTATTGGATCAAACGGTGGCAGACTTGGAAATAATTGTGGAAATGCCTGCACTAGAAATATTTGTAATTTTGAATTGCCTGTAGTCTTTTATTAATTTATTTTTGCATCACTTCACATGAATTGATCCTATATTCTTCTTTGAAATTCACAACCTTCCATATCCAATTGATATTTATTAATAACGTTTTCATCAAATACTACGCTGCTCATTACCAAAGTAGAGTTCGTTGTTGAGACTTTGGTACATTATGCAACATTTCGAAAGAGTAGATCACCGCCGGAGCATTAGCCAACAAGCAGAATTTCCCCAAAAGACTGGAAACCTGGCATCCTCGTATTGCCTCGGCAAGGTAGCCGTTTGCGCCCATTAGCAATTACCTCTTGCGACCTGTTAATGCACGGTCTGATTTGCTCGGGTCAGGTCCTTTCACTGCGACCTGCGCCGACCTTCGTTCTGCCATTTATCGTTTCCCTTTGTCTTTGTCCATTGTTGTGTTTCTCACGTAACGGTTAAGCTCGCGCGGCGCGGCTGTTTCGTCGCGGCCTCCGGAACCTCCGGAAATCTAGGGAAGATTTCCGAAGACCGCCGGCCAAGGCGATCGCTGCTGTAACACACTGACATTGAATTGCGATGCAGCCATTTCATTTTCTACCTCACCCGATGACGCAAGCAGCAACTTTCACGAGTTCGCGACGGAGTTTTCGAATATATCATCCACATAGCCGATGGCCCGCTCGCATCTAAATGCAGGATCGCCGCCGGGAGTTGCCTAATTTCACTTACATGATGTTGTTTGCCGAGTTTATAGTCACGAACTGCAGTTGCGACTACGGAGATTCGGAAATTTGCAAATTTAAAATTCCTGAGTAGTTACGTTTTGGTATAACTAAAGCTGTATTTTTAATAAAACCATTTTGTTTGTGTACAGGGTGTTCCTAAAATGTTTGAATATGGCCTAATCAAAGATTTATGTGGTCAAAACAAGGCAAATTATGCTTCAACGTTCTTTACAAAAATATTTAGGGCGCTTGGATGAAGATAATATGCAATATGATATTTGATATAGATCATCAAGTCATCTTTTGAGATAGTTTTGCTATAATCGGTGGACCACTAGTGGATGAAACATGGGTGTCACGAAACAGATCAAACAGTAACTCTTCAATGACAAGGTCAACAACTTTTAATTTTTTGTCAAAAGAAACATTCATCAGTAATTTTTTGTGTCTTTATAATGTTTGATATCCTATATCATCTCAAAAAATTATTTATATCTGTATAGGGTGTCATATCGAAATTCATTCAAATCGTTCAAACCTATAAAGAAAATTAATTGGAGCGCTCGATACATTGAATCAAATTTTGGCAATTATTCATGATGTTCTTCACATTTCGCCCAACTCAAAAATTTGATAAAGTAGAAAACCACAAAAAGGCTTTGCATTATAATTAGGTACCTTTGAGTTTAATCACCATATTTTCCCGCCAAATCAATCGTACATTTTGAAGCCTTTATTAAAAGCATTTGTTATCTGAATGCCGTTGTTTTTGTCATTTTGCTTTTATAATACATATTATGTCTTCCCAATCTTTCTCCTTCAAGTCTCTCATCGTTTTTGCTTTTTCCATGTCTGTTTCCCACCTTGGAGCTGGTTTTCCTATTCTGCGCTTCAGAAACTTCACTTTCTTCGGCCATCCATTATCTGGCATCTATCGGACATGACCATATCACTAAAGTAGTTGATTCTCCAGATTTCTTCCGTTTTTAGTCTATCTCTTTTTGTAACACATTTTCATAATGTCCAATTCCACAGTTCTTATTATACCTTACTGATTTCGTAAAATGCCATATTTTAGTTCCACAGAGGACAATATTTTTGACTACGCTGCCCAATATGCTTATGTCGATCATAAGGCGTTCACCCCATCTCAAGCCGTTAGTGTTTTTGTCGCTCTTTTTCACATTCCTCCCATCTGCTTGTTGTATTTATAGTAGTTGATCCCAGATATTTAACGGTATTGTAAGCTTTAATTTTCTAGTCGTCTACTCTTATATACTGTCTTTTGGAAATTGATTGTTAGGCGGTTAGACCCTAGCTTTCGAATTCCTCTTTAAGTTTTCTCAACATGTTGTCTTATGTAAATATTATCTGGTGTTTAGCAAATAAAGAGCGGTCTAGGACGTTTAGGCGCCGCAACTTTAGGCGCGTGGACAGCGGAAAATAAGTTATTTACATTTTGTATATGGATAGTTTAACGTGGTGGAATTATACACACCATATAATTTCACTACGTTAAACTATCCATATACAAAATGTAAATAACTAATTGTCCGTAATCGATAAAAGGTAAATTGACTATGTAAATATGTAAAACTTTAACACTGAAGAAGACTCGTAAAAAGCTGAATATATATTGTTTATAAAGGTTTGAATTTTTCTTCAACATTAATGACTGCAATAATTACCTAACAAAAAAATTTAAAATGAAGAATAATGGGAATTTCCTTCATGTGGCGACTAATAACTGTCCCCGCGCCTAAAGTTGCGGCGCCTAAACGTCCCTGTCCGAATAAAGAGAGTGCAAAGTGGTTGTGTCTAAGGTAATTCCCACTGCATAGCCACACTAGATGAAAATACATTTTAATTATACATTAGTTTTATATGATTAAAGGTCATTAGTATAAGTAAAAAATCTAGGTTTTAACAATTGCAATAAATCACACCAGAATTACAATAAAATTCTATAGCATTTCCATTAGTGTACTTCAAATGAAGTAATTGTTCAACTATTTTAAATATTTCTAACTATTTAAAACTACAGAATAGCATTTGATTATAAATTTCAAAACGTTCAATGCAAGTCCAAATACGTATTTATAGATAATAGTATACTGTTTTATTAGGATTAAAAGTGGCACTTTGACAAACAAATATGTTTGTAATAGCGAGGTGAAGCGTAGCGTAGTCGAGCGATCGCAAAAATTGCAAGTTAACCAGAGTCACTTTTAATCCGAATAATACTATTGTTTCTGCAACCAAGAAAAGTCCAAAATATTCATTATTTTAGATGATTGATTGCTTTTGACGTGTCTCATTTAAAAATTATTATGATAACTGCATCCATAGGTGACTAGTTAGAACTTACTTGTAGTTCCTAGGAAGTAAAAGTACCTTTAATTCTAGGAACTAAAAGTATTGCATAGCAACATACACTTTTTGTGTCAGTAAGAGAAACGTCTACTTCAATGACAGATTTTGGTGTGACTTTTAAGAAGTTCCGGAAAAAAATATAATTGACTGAGGTTACAGTAAAGCATCAGGGACAAAAAAATTCGATCATAGGGTGTGCACTCGACGATATAGTTTTTTTTAATGTACACTATCTGGAGTTTTCTTAAGAAGCTAAATGTGGAGGGCTTCCATTTTTTTTGCGATTGCAAGAAGCAGAAAAAATATTTTCTGATGTTTGTTTTATGAATTTTATACGTACATCGTATTTACAAGCTTAGTTTAGAATATTTCTCTAAACTAGTGAAAAGCTTATTCTTTATAGATTCAGATGATGTCAAATTAATCACAAAATAATGTTTAACAAATGCTGCAGACATTGTGTAAACAAAGCGTACAGGGAATGAGCGGTATAAATTTCAGCATCGAGGTATTTTGAAAATCTTTGCACATAAATGTATCCTTTCAGCGCATGAAATGCGTAAAAAATTGTTGTTGAAAATACGACTTACTTTCCGGTGCCTGTTTTGGCCGATACGCGTGTCGCGCCTCGCCGGTCACTGATTTGCACCACGTAGCCCAGAAAATAAAGGGATGACATGGGAAATAGTTAGGGGAAAGCTAAATTTTGACCGGTTGTTAGACCACTACAAGAGATACATTTTCTCAAAATTTCCAGCCCCCCCCCCCTCAGTGCCCCTTCGAAGTACACATACACAGGCTTTAGAAAGCTGCTTTATATCTCGGTAAGCAATGGTTGTAACGGGGTATTTTTTGGTTTTATTCTAAAAGAATGCGCCAAAAACGTAACTTTGCGCCAATGCTTACAGATTTTTCTTGATTTTAATGGAATCGAAAAAATGTATTTTAATTTTAAAATTCAAAGTTTCGTGGTGTGTTTGTAGCTTGTTTACAAATTACAAAATAAGTTACGGAACCATACAGTTTTAATTATTTACAGTATATATAGCCGAAATGTATAACACATACAGAGCCACTCGACAACAGGAGGACTATTTTCTTCTAGAAAGACAGGTGGGTGGTGATATGACAATCCATTGCAGTGCTTTCACATTATGGAGCAATTCAAGCCCTCATTTTTGCATCCACAATTATTTCCACATCATGTACAGCTACATCCTTATTTACGTACCTATTCTATCTTCCATATTCAGTCAGTTGCTAGAAGTTTATTTCCTGGCGACGGCGACGTTTATAGTTGTAAATAAATACTCAACAGTAATATCCCAAGCGCATTAAAATAGCCGATTAAATTTTGACTTTTTCTGTCAGAATGTTTTTCTAAGAAATATGTTAAGTAAATTTGCCGCTCAACAAGAATCCCGCGGAAAATTTACAATATATATTTCTTCAGAGCAAAACATTCTGACAGAAAATCGTCAAAAGTTATTCAGGCTAGTTTACATGCACGCGGGAGGTTCGGCGTGATTATTTCCTGAATAAATAGATAAGATTCAGTTGGCGAAGCACCTTTAATAGTCATGATAAAATTATGCACAAGCGATTACATTTTGACACATATTTAACCGTGGTCAAATTTTGACGTTTGAATATATGTCATTATTAAACTGACATAAACCATAGTGATTACGCATTATTATGGATATGAAGGAAATAATCAACCGCTGTTGATGGGACGCGTTTGATATGTGAGGAAGTTTCGCCAAGACAAAATTTTACCTTAATGCTGACCTTTAGTTAGGGATATCAAGCGGAAGTAGCGAGCTTCGTTCAAATTTGGGTATTTACTCATTCCATACATGAAAGAATTGCATTTTTCTTACTGGTAAACAATTTTTCTCGGGTATTCCTGATTGAATTAAAACGGTCGCTTTAGCTTCAGGTGATGATTTAACAAATAATTGGCTTTAAGTTTTCTGGGTTCTCAACATTGTCTGAGAGTTTATAATCATATTCAAACGTTTAGCAAATGAATGACGATGGAAGATAGAATACGTAAAAAAGAATGACCAAAAGAAGAAAGGGCTGAGGCATATTGTTAACCTCTATTTTTTAATGCCGCGGACAAAGTTACGCAACCCACTATTCAATTACATTAGTTAACTTGATACTCTTCATTTAAATTTAATTTTATGAATTAAGGATTCTAGCGTAGGTTTAGCTTGACAGTGTCAACTTATCATTTAATTTTTCTACCTCATACATTTATGAGATAAGAAATGGCTTCAAGCGAATATAAGTGTCAAACTAATGATATAATATAACTTTGTTATGTTTTCTTAAGTTATAATTAACAACAATAGTTATGTATGCTACAAGCGAATACATTTTATCCATAAGTGGAAAACTAGCTCACGAGGCAAAGCCGAGTGAGAGCATTTCCCCGACATTAAAAAATTATGTATAGTTCACTGCATTTTGCCTTGCATCAACTTCTGCGCCTCGTGTCCTGCAGCTGTATGCCAGGTTGTGAAGAATATTGTGGATGCAAAACCGGGTTTTAATTGCTCCGTAATGTGTGAACGTTGTAATGGATTGTCATGTTACCACTCACCTGTCTTTCTAGATGGAAATGAAACTCCTCTTGGCGAGTAACTCTGTAGTTTCTGTAAATTTTTACTGTATATGCTGTAAATAATTAAAACTGTATAGTATTATAACTTACTTGGTCATTTTTAAACAAGCTAAAAAGTTAAAACAAAACTTTCAACTTTAAAATTAAAATACACATTTTCTGAGTTTATTAAAATTAATAAAACTCTGTGAACATTAACGCAAACTTAAACAAAAATATTTTTCTAGTACATTCTTTTAAGATAAAGCCAAAAAAGTTACACCATTACGACCTTTGGTTACCGAGATATAAAGCAGTTTTCTAAAGTCTGCGAATGTGAAGTTCGAAGGGGCACTAAGGGAAACCATAAAGAGGGAAGGGCTGCGAGTTTTTGCAAAATTTATCATTTGTAGTGGTCCAACAACCGTCTTTTGAGAGACCAGATTTTCGACTATTAAGCTTACTTATTGAATAATCACTAAAGCTTGTAAATAATTTTTTCTGCGGTAAAATTGTGAACATTTGCACATTGCACTAAAATCGCATTCAATTTAGAAATATGGATTTGCATTTCATATTTGGCTTGAGCTAAAAGTAGTTAAAACGTTAAAGTGCTTTCGCCCAAATAAGGTTTTAAATTATTTAGTGAAAAACTTTTGGCAGACGCTGTATAATACCTATACTAAAACAACAGAATTACAGTATTCTGTATAATAACTTTTGTGAAATAACGCAACAAAGCTCAATAAATATTAAATTTTATTAAATCATCTAAATCGTCTAAATCAAGGTCTAAATGGACCTGGTATATGACAATAAATTGTTTTAATTATTCGTAAATCGAAGTAACGCAGTTGCTTCTCATTTTTAGTCATTAGAAAAACTCAAAACATTACAGCAATATGAGCTTATACTCCACGTTTATGCATTTTATTCACGTTTTGTGAGAAATATACAAGTATGTCATATTCTGCATTAAATATGCGAAGAACGCAAATTGCGTAAAGGCATAAGTCTATAAAACTATATCCATTATTTAGTTCAATAATTTAGTAAAACGCCATTCCATTCATTACTGCAACGATCAGTATTACTCTATTACTGGGTATGTATCTGGTCGATTTTAAAATTTCTTTAGTACGGGCGTTAAACTATTCGTGTAGACCACTTGTTCTGGCAGTACGCAAGAGCTATGTCATAGCAGTAAGCGCACTGAGTAACTGTAATATTGGTATCCTGCTTTATTCCACTACAGAGAGTGGAACATAAAGTTGTGCTACGTATAATCGGCCAACGTTGCCGCAAACAAAATCTAAATAGCGTGTTCAGTCCCCTTAAATAACTTGTCGCACTATAAATATTTCAGCTCGGCTTCTTGGGGATAAGTGTGGTAATCACAACACAATAATAACAAGCTATACTAAATTGCAAATAAGACTGCAGTAGATGGCGCTCTAAACTCAAACTCAGCTTTACACTAGGAAAATGAAAGTTTGTTTAACTGCTCGTGTTTTAGAATAATTGTGTTCTATATAATTCAAATAAAGCTAAACCAATTTTTTTGTTCACGATTTATCGGTTTTCTTTTATATCGAACACGGACATAGTTATGACTAATACTTCGTTCCAAGTACTGCATGCTTATTTAAAATTTAGTATAAGTGATGCGGCTACAAATTGCGCGCTGGCGGCGGTTCTTCCTCTTCTGGTACCCCTGCAGAGCGGTGGTTTCAAGCACAGGGTTGGCAAAAACTCGGTGAGGCGCTCAACCATGGTGTGAGATCTATAAAAAGAAAGAGAAAAGCCTGAGCGGCTGCTACGGCCTGAACAGAGCTGTAGCAGTAATGAACAATGGTTCAGCCTCTTCGAGGATTCGTATTGCCAGGTTGTGAGAGGTTCAGCCTAAATAAAGCTGTGGAGCGGGTGGCCAACACGAAGGTTCGACCATCGGGGGTGCCGCAGGTGTGTAGTGCCTGGCGAACGAGAGGTTCGACCTTGACAGGGCGGTTGCGGAGGCAAAATCTGGTGAAGAACTAGCTTCGAGGCGACCACAGAGGTGCTAGAATACTCTGGGAGAACTCATAGTTCGGCTGCAGAGTTTTAACGCCAAAGCTTTAGGTGAATTGGGGTAGTTCGGCGTTGAAGCTAGAGTGCTCAAAGCTCAAAGCGAACAATAATGGTTCGTCCATAGAGCTTGACTGAACTTTGCTGCCCATCTTTGTATTATTTAAACTCCCTCGGGCCGTTATTTGCAACAATCGGCGTCGTAGTTGGAGTTAGGTTGCTATGTTTTAATAAATCTAGCTATAAGATTTTTCAGGAGCTATCCAGAATTATTTGATGTGCATCATATTAGAGCTGGTTTAACTTTGTGCATTTTGACGCCAACCACGATCCCATTGGTGTGACAAACAAAGTTTTATTTTTAATTTCATCACCCAAACTTATCTTTGGATTAATTAAGTCGTCGGGCCTAATTTCTGTTAATTAACCGGACAGTCAAGAGGGCGTTTTTATGCGGGTATCTGCATTTCTATCCAACCTGTATTAGGCAGGGTTTATTGGTTATTATCGTGTTACCTTCGTATTTAGCCGTTGGGCGGCTACAGACAGCGCTGCGCCACTCCAACGGCCAGCGGACGGTTTTTAATTTTATGTTACCTTCGCTAATAAAAAATTAACTGTCTCTGTCCTATGCATTTGACTGCTGAATCTTGAAAGTTCCAATCAATTAGTTTTTCATTGATTTTCAATTTTGTTGGACTTACCTTATTGCTCTACTTCAAGTAGCAATGTTTAAAGTTAAATGTGACTTTATAGTGGGAATGGGGAAGGGGGGGGGGTGTAATATTATTACAGTATTTTTATTTAAGATAATAAATACTATTCAATAGTTCCATAATTGCCAGCTAAATTGAATTTACCTACTTCTACTATTAACACAAGATGGTAATATATATTCTTCATGTTTTAAGATGTTTGAAACTAATTTTTCCAGTATCATTAAGAAATTTCAAACTTTTCAAGTGTCATTTTAGTGGTGAAAAATACTTCTTTTCTTCACTAGTGAAAAATAGTTACTTATTCTCACTAGTGAGAAAAAGTACGTATGTTTATTATCATATTGTCATAGAAACGGACATTTCACCACTTGCTGTAAATTGTAATTAATAATGTAGTCGTTAGATAAATTAAAAATCGACATTTTATTTTTGCTATATTTTGCAATGGTATTAGAAAAATAAACATGTTCAACAACTCAACACGTTAAGAAAGTGATTCTTCCATGCTCGTGTAACATTCATTCACCAGTCACTGAGCTGCACTCTCTCCTAAACTAAACGTTTACGTTTGCTAGAAAACTATTCTCTTTTATTAAATTGTTGAATAATCTACTATTAGTGACTATGTTCTACAAAAATGTTTGACCAATCAGGGAGCTAGAATTTAAAAGTCTCGGCCAATCACATGCGAATGACATCGATATGCAGTTTTTGTACCAGTGCAAATTGCCAATACATTCTGGAATTTAAAAATTATTTTGATATGTAGGTTAATTTTTCTAATTTAAAAATAGTTATTCTATGTTGCAATAACTTATCAGAAAATATTCTGTCGAATATCCCTTGTAGATAGCAAATTGCCTAATTGTCGACAATTTGGGATGCACGTCAGATCTTAAATTACAAAATGCCATATAGTGCAAATTGTTTGGTAAACAATGTTTATCGCATTTTATATGGTAATGTACTATCTTTCTGCATGCAAAATCGTTTAGTAATGTGGTACTTTGCACCATAGCAACCATTACAGCATAGCAACGGCGATTCGTTTTACGTTTGGCCATACTGAAATGTATTGTTGGTGACACTGTATATCTATGTCAAATTGGAGTTTAGTAGGTTATGTTTTGCGTCAGTTTTGACACAGACTGGAGTAGAGCCTAACCTGCTAACCTCGAATATGACATAAACTTGCAGTGCCACCAACAATACACTTCAGTACTGCCAAATGCATAACTTCAACTGGAACTGCTGATTGTGGTTTAGTACATAAAAACGAATTCTTCTCAGCTTGGTTATGATGTGACATTTAGTGTCTCTTTTATGTAAAAATGTAATGTTTCACATTTCTTCATGAAATGCTATAAAATAGTATACGAAACTTGTTAGGAAATTGGTTTTACTGATCTCGTAAGTCCGTTTAAGTACTCGCTAACGCTCGTACTCAAACCAGCCATACTTGTTGGGTAAAACTTCTCTTTTCTAAACTTGTTGCGTAATGTACTAATACTTAAATCGAATTGATTTTAGGTGTAATTGTTGTTAACACGAAGTTTGTGAACCCCCATAATAGCTGTGGGAAAAACCAAATTCGAAGAGCTAATTTACAGTTTCTAGTCTTCATAAACGTGAATTTTTTTTAACTAAACCCGCCTGTATCTTATGGCGTACAAAGAACAATAATCTCTTTATTTTACTGTGGAACATAGTATTTTTATATAGTTCTATAACTCTCTCTTTACTTTTGACATGTGTTCCACTCCGAAATTATCTTCTTTAGTTCCTTTTCTATTGTTTTGGTTAAAACCGGTGGTGTAGTCGTTAAAGCATCCACTTTGGCAAGTCAAGTGCTACAAGCTAGCTAGTAATTCTGTATACCTATGCGTATTTTTTCATAGCGTTTCATCCCCAAATTTCACCTAAGACCATATTTTTACGTACGCAAAATCAACTTTTTAAATCATAACCAACTGTTCTCAGTGCAATATGATAACTTTTTTATATTTTGATACATCAAAAAGTGTATTAAAACTGAATAAGTACTGTAGGTATCAATATTTTCTTCTTTATCACAATGGTGCATAAAGTGTAATAGTTTTCGACATTTCTGAATTGTGTTGCAGAATTGAATAAATGTAAGAAATTAAATTTTAGTTTATGTTTCTTAATCTAAAGTTTACGAGCGAAGCTGATGGCATTGAAAGCAAGAATTTTGGTAAAAGCGTAAAAAATTTTAACAGGTTACTAATATGATTTTTTGTTGTCAACATCTTTTAAATCTAAATTTAATTTTTGGAAATGTAATTTTAGTTAGCCAACACCTTCGGAAATGAGAAAGGTAATTTTAGTTATTTGGTCCTGGAAACAATAAATTTCCAGTTAATAATAGCGTGTTGTTTAGCTACTTTCAAATTCTTAACATCTTACTAAGCGCACATGCTTTGGTTTGGTTATAAAATAAACGACATTAAAGGTTTTTTTTTAAATGTGTCACAGTGCTAAAATAACGTCCAAGGGCTACGTGGAACAAACGAAAGAAAGTGAACCTTTTCAGGCGCACCTACCAGGTTGATTCATTATATTTATGCCTTACATTTCATAAATTCCTCAAATCTCAGTCACACGTAGTGGAGCACATGAAGTGAACGTGCTTAACATAAACTTATTATCTGGAAATGTTTACAAGCGCCTGCTTAATTGGTTAATAAGTGCACTTTATCAATTAAGTTTAAATTGTTTATGAATGTAAATCGAAAGTAAATTGTTCGTTTACAGCTTTACTTACCTTCCCATTGAAACCTTGTCCTTCTATAATTGTAAGTGAGAAGTTCGCCGCATTAATTTGATTTTAAGAAATAACGTTAATATAGCGACACAAACTACTAAAAGCGAATTTCTTGCCTCTTGCTTTTACAATTACTTGCTGGACTTCTATAGTTGTGTTTAGAAAAATAGCTTCTTTTAATAATTTTATATAAAAAACTTATTTGAAAACCACTACGTCGATGAAGTAAACAGAAATATGCATGTTAGACTAACTTATAGTTTTTGAAAGTTCACATATGCATTCGAATCACAACTAAATAACACAAAATTCGCTCTGTTTATAGGTCTGTTTGTTTAATAACATGCAAGATTACATAAAAAAATGACTGTTTTTAAATATTTGTGACCTAAACGAAGCAACACAATTTTTTGGAATAATTTCAGTAAGTTATGCAACAAAGTTATTTAGTTAAAGCAGTATCATTTTCCATAGCTACACAAGTGTAAATAACGATAAGATACAGTTTTCCATAGACAATTATATTGTATCCAACACAGTTCTAAAGTGGATTTAAGGGAAGGTAAAAAGCAACAAATGTATCTTTTTCTATTTAAAAAACTACTTTTGAAAACCTTAAATATAAGAATTGTTATATAGTTATTATTAGGCTGACATTAAAAAATTGAAGTATGAACAGTGTTTTAATATTTTTAAGAAAAAAAGCTGTTCGTAGTAAACGATATCAGATAGATAGTTCCAACTCAAAAAGTGGGGATCTGTGGAAAATCAGTTTTTTGTCTTCTCATTGGAATAAATTAATATTTTTGAAAAAAAACTAAACCTAAAATGATGATCTCCGTCCTTTACCACAGTCAAACAAAAGCGCAATAAAAGTACTTCAATTTGCTGCACTATAGATAAAAAATCCTACGATGTACTCTCTTCTTCTTGTTGCACCATACCCTCAAAGAGTGTCGGCTATCATTGTGATCCATCAATGTTTTTCTGCTGCTGCTCGAAACAACCCGATAGTTGATCAACCGAATCATTACCTAAGGTTTCTTAACCACGTGATTCCAAATTTATGCCAAAATCAAACTGTCGTGACTACATCTGCACATTTTAGGGCCGACTAGCTAACAGTGAATATGTCTTGGGTTTATTACAAAGGCTTAAATATATTTTTCATTACAGAAAGAGTGCCAATGAGTCCTTATACAATAAACGTGCTCGGATAGAAAAGAGAACTCATAAACTCAAAGCTTAACCAAAATCAAAATAATCTTAAATGCAATAAATAGCATAACCAAATAGTAATTCGGTTTGAGGTAACTAAAACACACATATTCATAGTAAAATGTATAATACTCAACTTTATATCAATAAAATACAGTTAGCTTTAACATCATTAAACGTTCATTTAAAGGTGTGCATCCAAAAGTCAAACTATTATAATCACTATCACAGATTCCCCAACTTAAAGCGGTCAGCAAAATCGCAAACGCATAAAACAGATAAATGCATGATTACATCAAATAGCATGCAAGTAAAGCTTCAATGAGACCTTAAGGGTGCTCATCGGAGGTGTTGACACAGCGCAAAATGCAACGTATGAGATCAAATCAAAATTACCAAACTATATAAGTAAGGGGTCAAGGGTGGGGAAGTCTGAAGCGATTCAATCGAAGACGGTGGCATTTAGCACAGGAATATAATATCACTAAAAATAAGCACAAATTAAATGGCACGGGGAATTTGAAGAATTCCACGTCTTGGAAGCACTCCAGAAAATTCATAAATTAATAGTCGTTCTCTTCACCTCCTTTTTCATCCGTTCTAAGGAATTGTCATTTGTTGTGTGATAAACCCAAGAGATCCTAAGCATCTGTCAGTAGCACCGTAGTTCAAACGCGTTCAAGCGCTTGTTATCGCCCATGCTTCTAGCTTATATAGAAAGATAGAGAAGATATAGCCTCTAAAAACCCGGAGTTGTAAATTTAATTTTAAGTTGACCAAGATATTTCTGCATTCAATAATGGAATTTCTAAGCGGCATGGGTGCAATGTTTGAAAAATATTACTTAACTTAAAATACTGCAGTACAGTAAATTGGAAATACATAGTTTACTATTTTCATATGCTTACTGTGTTTTTCAAACATATCCAATCTTTTCTTACACTATTATTTGAGAACATTTTTAACAACTTTCCTTAATAAACTTTTGCAATATGGTTAATAATTATACTACTTTAGACGAAACCGAAAAAGTTATTGCCGAATTCTCAAGGAGTATTTGACTTATAAGCAAAATGAGTTTCAGGGTAAGCAAAAAGGGAAGGGTTCCCCAATTATGAAAATAAAATTATTCTAAGATTTTTTGGTTATTATACGTATATTAAACTTAATTGGGGGCATGCTGTATATATTTTTGGAAATCTGATATTATAGATAATTGTAGGGCGCAGCAATAGAGTTAAAAACTTCTAATAAAGATGTAAAAATTCTAAACAATTAATTTTTTTGTCTATATTCGTTTTAAGCATTTATAAAAATGTAATGTTTTTGAAAATAATTAATTGAAAAATTTGCTTCTTCTTTTATCATATGCGTTAAACTCGAACTACAGCTAATTGTACAACAACGATTTGGAAACTTGAGTAAATTATTACAAAATACTGCTTTATATCTTCGTGATATTCAGGGTGACTCAAAGTCCAGCGAATCTTTGGCAACTCATATTTCCTCTTGGAGGTGTTACTATTTTCGCATTTGCAATAAGTAACAGTAAAATAAGCACTTGAAAAACATAGTATGCATGCCAATCTCAATATTGACACAGTCCAATTCCGGAAGTCGTTCGTTACATAATGACAATGGCCGTGAAAGCCTCGGAATTTTTATTTAGTTTAATTTAATTAAAATTAATACTTAAACCAAATATTTCAATAAAAATAGTGATATAGACAATACGTAATCTAAAAATTGTATAGAATTATTTTAATATATGCAAATTTTGAGACAAGGGCTGGTAGTTTATGTACTTCCAACCCAAATGTTGATTTAATACTTGCCGTACACAAGGCTGGGTCAAATTCTGGAAAAAGTATTCGGATAACGAATGCTAAATACTCGAAGAGAGTATTAGAAGTTTTTAGAATATGAGAAAATAAAGTAATTGGAATAAAGCAGGTATGCGTAAAACTACGAATACTTTTGTGGATAAAAACCATATATAACATCTTGCTATATTTATTACAACGCACCTAAATGAAGAAAAAACAGACGTATTTTATGATTTTTATTATGCATACTGCATAGTACATAAAAAGATTAGTTATTTATACAGTAAAGGAAGGAGAAAGGTTGAATTTCTTGAGCCAATAACGCTCAGTTTAATCCCGTGCTATATACAATATT
This sequence comes from Agriotes lineatus, assembly GCA_940337035.1. Taxonomy (NCBI): domain Eukaryota; kingdom Metazoa; phylum Arthropoda; class Insecta; order Coleoptera; family Elateridae; genus Agriotes; species Agriotes lineatus. The sequence goes on from OW679200.1 coordinate 138,574,388, forward strand.
TTATTTCATTTTGGAACCATAATCTTGTTTATTGGCCCTCGAGAGAGGGTGTAAAATGGCTTTTATAGTCCTAGGGCCTATAAAGTTGCTAAGCACTATAACAAGCACCAACAATGTAGTATAGCAACAATCTGCATAGAAACCATAGCACACCAAAAATTAACAGCGCCATAACAACGACGACGCAATAGTCTGTAGCCAAAATATTGAATGCTTGAATTTTGTCAATTTTGAGGACTAGAATGAAATAAAACGTTGTATGTACCACGTGCCTAATCACGATTATAGCTCTCGGGAAATTTAAAGCTCTCCGCTTCGCGTCGCGCTTTAAACATTCCCTCGTGCTATAATCTATTGATTATGCCCTTAATACGTAAATAACTATTTTGCACTACTAGTCTCAGAACGCACCGTTATTGGCCTATATTTAGGTCGTAAAGTTGATTTTCTCCACCACGGGAGAGACAGTAAAATAAACAATTTTCACCGTGGTAATTAATAAATTGCTAAGTTACCAAATATGACTATTTTAATTTTGACGTTTTAAAGAGCTGTATTGTCAGGTTGACAGTTAAAATATTTTCGAAATTTGTTGGAAATTTAGGTATTAAGCCGTTTGGTAGTGCAAAAAATAGTATATACACCACGGTAGCAAATCGTCTTATAACCTTCTTATAACCTGCGCGCTCAGTATCTAATAAGCGCTCAGGTTATAATACTGCGCTTCGCTACCTTGATGTATAATATACTATTATGTATTACTCTAACCTTTAGTTTTAAGTTTAATTCGCTTTAATTTTCAATCAAGGTATGCATGACGCTTTTACTTTATTCCCCAGGGAATCACTTTATTTCCTAGGAATTAAAGAGTTACTTTCGCAAAGAGAAACCAGGTATTAAAATTATACTTAAAGTGTGAGTAATAAATAAATAAAATATTATATATAACACTAGATTAAAGTGAACTTTATTTGCTCAGGAGATTTAAGTCCCTCGCCCTACCAGCTTAGAACTTTCTTCTTCACAAATAAAGCTCCATTTTAATCCTTTGTTTTTTATTTATACTGAAATCCTTTTACCGTTAGGTGTCGGATTAGAACCAAATTACCATACTACAATATAATATATTATCTAAAAAACTTAATTTTTAACTTTCTTGGTTATTTTATTCCATGCCTTTCTATCTCTTGTCAGGTTCCTTAATTCTCTCCACTGCATATCCTTTGTTATATATGATAAAAAATCAAATAAATAATAGTACATTATGTACCAAGTGACTAAAATTTGCTATTTAATCCCCATGGTGGAGTTTATAACACGTGGGGTTAAATGGCACTTTAATCTCGAGGTATATAGGCTATTAGTTGCATAACCGGATCATATATTCCGAAATAAATTGTATTTTGTAATGTGCTATCAACGTAGCAATCCAGCTTTTTAAAACGTAAAAATTAAAATAGTAATTTCTGATAGGGACAAAGCATACTTGGTAACTTACCAATTTCTTAGCTACCACGGTGAACATTCCGTAATTTTACCTTTTCTCTCATAGGAGAAAATGTAGCACTTTAGTCTCTATTTTGAGGGAGTAAAGTACGCCTTTTCTTAAGAAATTCCGAATAATGAATAACAAATACTTTATCCGTATGCGTAATAATTTTGAACACATTTTTTTTCAAAGTACTCGAAAAACGAATACGAAATACAAGTATTTATAATATCATTCTTCCTTGCTAAATTGTGTTAAATGCGAACGGTTCGTCTGTTTTCGTAGCCATTGCAATAAAATCAAGACTGGAATCGCAGCTAACCCGAACTTCGTGTATTCAGCATTTTCTAAACCTGTAACTGTTTCTTTTTGGCATTTGTTATATCGACGTTGGTCTACCAGGTCTATTCTAATTTATTTAGGGTGATTAGCGGATATGTAGCAAAAATACCTGAGCCAGTGTTGCAACAATAATAAAACGGTTATATAATAGAATGTACACGCGCCCAAAAACTGTGCCTGCAGAAAATTCTAGGTCAAGCAGCACAAAAACTAACTATGGACCTATCTTAATTAAAAATTTCCTATCATCGTTGCTTATAAATAGAGCTAGTAATTTATTTATTACTGATTTATTTAGATAAAGAGGCCAGTGTATTAAACAGAGGCATTAGCAAATAATATACGTATCTGAAAAAACAAGTTTTTTGAACTCCGAAACTTAAAATTTTCAAATGACTTACCATTAATTTCACTTTCACTTTCTCGAACCTCAAATGTCACCTAAAAAATGCGTGACTTCGACTTCGAAAAACAATTAAATTTGAATCAAAATTCACCGGTACTCTCTCACCTTATAAATGATTGCTTTGCTAATAAAAACATCAGTGTTAATAAGGTTATAACACAAATTGGTGCGAACAATTTAAGTGCTGCTGCTGCTTATAGCCGAAAGTCACGCATTTTCAACTGGCTTTAATTAGTGCTGTCACGACTGCGAACTGAAGAAAACCTCAGACTGGAGTTAATGCAGCGCATTTACATCAAAGTTTATTGGCCATTAGACTTCGATATTAAATTATTTGCCATTATACGGCACAAGGTTGAAGTTTTAATTAACAAAATACAAGTTGCATTGGTCATTCTAATCATTAGAAAAACCACTGGTCTGTGTACTTCGCATGAAAAACTTCAGTGGATCCTAAAGGCAACTGTTTTGAAAAGTGTGCCCTGACTGGGTTTTAATTTAACGGAATGGCTTCGAAATAAAAAACTTGGAACAGTTCGAATATCAATTAAAACAGGTTATTTACTCAAGCAGGTCGCTACCTTGGGGAAACGTTACTTTCATAGCATTGTGATTTGTGCACGTTTACTCTGAATGTAATGAAGCTTACAGTTTATTCTTAAAAAATATTTAAATTTCGTTCGTTTGCAAATATTTTACATCTTTCTTTGAACTCTAATCGTTTGTTGTCAGCAATTTAAAGTACTACCTTTGCATCTTTAAAAGATCTCTAAAATATGCTGAGTAGCCTAATAATTACCGTTGAAAACCCTAAAATACTTTGCAAAAATAACGAAACCTCCAGTATTTGTTGAAAAATTCTCAAAATAGGTGTACGTACTTTAAGTAAGTTAAATAAATGATCAAAGTGTTAAATTGCTCCTTTGTGTTATTTTTCGTTATTGTTTACCGTGCAGCTATTGTTACACTTTACTGAAACTTGAATACGTCAAATCCACTCAAAGGGGTGTCAAACCGCATGAACAATTTCTGGAACGGTCACACTTCCCCAACGTGATGATGTTCGCCAGTATTAAAAAAATATTGCGGCTAGCTCACAGTCGGGCAAGAGAAGTTCACGGCAACGATATGTTAGTGGTAGATGACTAATTCGAAAGATGGCGCCACGATTTCTTAAGTCAACCACATTTAACCCCACTTCTTCAGAGTGGTGTGTAAGCCAGCCCCTCGTCAACAGGAACATGCCTTTGTTGATCTGCAATATACCTGTTACCAGCTATTGGACAATAAATAATCACAAAATTCAGAGTAAAACAAAGATGGTAATTTTACCGAGTTATTTATTGAATAACTTCAATAAGCAAACGGATATGTACATAACGATATTAATCCTGATTCCTAGAAGATGTCATTATGTACACAAGCTAGCTAAATGTAATTCTATCCAGCTAAAACCGGAGTATTTAATTATTAATGAAAACAAGTAAAAAATGCATAAAAAATCCAATGTTTTGCTTTAAATTAAAGCAGGAGATGCCACTGAAAAGCTGAACTTAAAGTGAATGCTGTAAATACATCATAATTAGGTGCACTTTTCGGGGGCACAATATAATACGTGCAATTTACAAGTACATCTACCTGGGCTAATAACAGAGCGTTCCGTGTTGATGACATCCAAGGGGTATAAGACAGAGTTGGCCCTTGAAAATACTTTCAGGCGAAACAGGGTTGTTGAATAATCAAAATCGACATCAATATGTCTCGGGGCGGGTGCGGGACGACAAAACAGCTGCCAAATCAATGGGACGTAAATTTAAAAGTAACTTGACCAAACGGCGTTTGTCACGAGATTTATTTAGCTTTCAGTATTCGTAAGTATTTAGATACGGAGCCTCAGAATTGATTCTCCATTTAGCCGATTTCGAATAATTATTTCGCGATAATACGATCCCATTTTACGCAACTTTTCCGCACCATACACCACACCTGTCTTGATCGGATACCTTGGGCTGAATTTTGACTCCAAAGGGGGCTCTTTGCCATAGTCCACGCAGAGGATGCGGGCTTACAGCCTCGACGGTGGCACGTCGGCCCCATGCTTCAAAAATTCCCTCACGTAAGGTGGAAACGCAATGTTTGCGAAATGCACGCATTCTTTCAGCGGGAATCCCGTTTTCTGAGATGGCAGCCTGTTCGGTGTCGCTCAAAATTTTGCCTAAACAAGACCCGACTTGGCCCGAAAATCGATGAATAACCGAATTATGACAAATAACCTAACACTATCAATATTTTAAAATACTTTTGTAAGCATTTGTAGATACAATTTTGTTCAATTTTTCTATCTGCTTTTCATACATCTTTAAAAATGCCAAAAACTGCTAATGTGTGGAACGTAGTGTTGGTATTTGCTACATTGTTGACATGTTCGATTAAAGAATCTCAGAAAGAGTATAATCTATTGCTCTTTTGTACTTTCAGACGTTGAACAAGCAAATTTTCCAACAAGATAATGTACTACCCCATATAGCAAGGATTATAGGACACTACTGAAAGCTGTTAATGTGGTGGTGCTCCCGTATTATTAACATTAATATTTGTGTAATAGTCGCATCTTAAATAGTTTTAATCCCTACATACAATGACATTCAACAATTCCCAAATTTGTTTTTCGACAAAACTGTACTGTCCATGTGGTGATGTAAACAGCTCAGAAACTGACATTTTTTAACACAAAGGAACGTTGTATTAACACGTTATATAGCTTAGGCTTGTAACTATGTAGTGTTTTTATCCAGTTTGTAATTTTCTTTTCTTCTGGATTTTCCAACGTTCACTCCATCTCTCTCGACAGTGGTGCCCCTTTTGTTTTTCTTTTATGGATTCTTTTTGTTATTCTTTTGTATAATAATATGAACCGGTTAACAGACAACGAAGTAATTTTTCATCGCCAAGCAGGCAGCGAACAAATTACAAAAACATCTGTTTACCAGCAAAACGCCCCGATCCTACAAGAATTTAAAAGAAAACCGTTACAAAAATAAAACAATAAATCGCGGTATGCCCGCTCAAAGGAGCACCAATTCTCAAGTGTAAACCTCTGCAATAAAGGGCCAACGGCTCGCCAAACCTCAATAAATCCGGAAGCCGACAAAACAGCGCCGCTGCGAACGAAACTCCGAACGCGCGACCAAATTAATAATCCAAGTTCAATCACTAAAACGCTCTTAAAACAGAGTGCGCCCAATCAAAACCTCACATAAGGATACCTACCGATAGGAAAAATTAACCGCCACCTGATAAAACAACGCCCAAGTCTCTAGCACACATACAGCTCGATTAAAAATAACTTTTCCAGCAGCCAGCAAAAATATCACCGCTCGTAATGCGGGCGATTGTTGCAAGTAAACGCTACAGAAATTTCGAAGTACACGGCGGCCCAGCGAAGACGTATTTTCTAACGGTTAAATCAGGACAAAAAGCCGCTTACATCCGGCTAAATATTACACATTAAATTATAATTAGCGGAAGGAAGCATCCCAGGAAAGCGTGAATAGTCTCAAAATTCATGTAAAATTAGCGCGCAACCAATCGAAGCAAAATAACTTCTTAACATACGCAATAAGAGTAATGCTTAAGTAAGTTTTACACCGAACACGGAATTAAAAATTCCAAGTTCAATTAATATTTACCAAAACCTGGCAAATTGGGTGTCGTTAGAATCGACATTTCAACGACTATTGATTGCGACTCAAATCAAGTCGATAATTGATCACGCCGCTCAATTAAACGCGATAATCCGAAATACACCAAAAACGGGCAAAACATCCCTTCTACTTCGACCAATGAGCTGCGAGATCGCGTTTGACAAAGGACTGGCCCCTTTAAATAGTCAGACGCTGGCAGTAGGAAATCACTCAACCCAGGAGAGTCCACCAGGAACCATCCAGCCTTCCATCACCGACTCAATCCAGGAGAGTCGAACCAGCATCAACTCAATCCAGAAGCACTCAACCCAGGAGAGTCAGCCAACAGCATCCAGCCTTCCAGGACCACCAGCAGCCATTCCAGCCTCCCAGGACAACTCTGCCGTTCACCGAGCTGCCGCTTTCTTGGACTTGGAGCCTATCGCCCTCGCTGGATTCCGAGACTATCACCTACGTGGACTTAGAGCCAATCCTCTTCATTGGACTCTGCTGTCTGCCGTCTTCGGGGAATTTGGGAATTCGAGCCACTTCCGCCAACCGCCGCCTCCGCCGAGGAGATCAGCACTGCCGCCGACGTTGCCGCCGCCGCTGCTCTCAGCCCGCCGCCCCGTCGCCAGTCGCCACCGCCGCCGCTGCAACCGCAGAAGGAAGCCGCCAGCCGCCGCCTCCGCCAAGGAGATCAGCACTGCCGCCGACGTTGCCGCCGCCGCTGCTCTCAGCCCGCCGCCCCGTCGCCACCGCCGCCGCTGCAACCGCAGAAGCAAGCCGCCAGCCGCCGCCTCCGCCAAGGAGATCAACACTGCCGCCGACGTTGCCGCCGCCGCTGCTCTCAGCCCGCCGCCCCGTCGCCAGTCGCCACCGCCGCCGCTGCAACCGCAGGAGGAAGCCGCCGACACCGCCTCCGAAGGATCACACCAGCTTCCAACTGCGGATGCCAATCCGCCATTTTCTTTTTCTGTACATATATGTTACCTAGTTATAAGCTTATCTGTATGTTAGTTAGTAGTGTAAATATAATAAACTCTGTTCCAATCAAATCCAGTGTCTAGCTGAGGGTAACGCCCACCCTCCTCTTCCGAAACCGACGCCATTGAAGTAACCCTACCGCTGAGCTATAAACCGAGGCGTGTTAATAATAATGCTTCGATATGTGATATCCACCTTTATCTCCTATCTATGCAGTTGTTGCTTTCCCATATAATTCTAATAAGTCTTTATTTCTTCATTTTTGCCACATTTCTGCAGTTTTTCTTCCTTCACAAATTTTTCTCAAAATTGAGCATGATGATAATTTTATATAACCGAAACGTGGTGTAATTTGATATAAAAGAATGCGGTAAGAAAGTATTTAGCAAAGAAACCTTTATACGGACTGATTTATGATAATAAAGCGAAGTTTTTCCCTTTATTTTTGGAGATAATTCGAAAACTGGGACTAATATATGTTATTTATTTATTTATATTATTCATTCTTAGTTTTATAATGTTTTAAATTGAATAATCCGTTGATACATCTTGTCAGTTTCTCTAATTCTTTTATTGTTCTTGCCAGAAGGGCAACATCATTATCGTAAGTTAAACGGTGGTGATTAGTAGTATATTAAAAGCTCGATATTTACCAGTATATCGATACATATCCTAAAAATATCTATGTATAGCAAATCGATACATATTAATATTCGATATTTCGATGTTCGATATAACGATATTCGATATTATCGATATTCCATATTTCCAAATATCGATATGGAAACAATATCGATATTTATCAATATATCGCCTAGTCGCTCCTACCTGGTTGCGAATCGGAAAGACCGATGACGACACATGCGACTGCGGCGAGGGCTCAAACACGTGGAACACGTGCTCTTCGAGTGCCTGCTAGAAGTATAACGCAGAAGTTTGGTTGAAAGACGTTTGGTGGCAAATATGGTCAAAAATTTTGAAAGACGTCGCAGCGCCCGCGGCTGTAACAGAATGGTGTAAGTAATTTGGGAGTTCACGGGAAGGATCGAAAGATTACGGGTGGAGCTCGATTAACAACGATTAAAGAACGGGAAGGTAGTTTACTTACTGTAATTAAGAATATGAAGTATGAATAATGACCAAATATCCAGTTCTTAAACATTTTTCGAGTTAGTTAGCATTAACGAACTTAAGATTAAAATATTAATTATACGAGTTTGTTATAAAACGTGTTAACAGCCAGTGTAGTATTGATAGGTGAGCACTGGTACAATTGTATTTTCTTTTGCCATCAGTAACTTGTAAAGCTCTGCACTAATAACATGTTTTGAAGAGCATTACTTATTCTTTACATTTTCGTTCTCGTTAGACTTTCGATGTCTGTTTTATTTCTTATGTTCCGCATTGGTCACGCTATTTGTTGTATTTCTTCTCTTGTCAGTATTGGCTCTGTACAGGCTATTCATAACAGATGTCTCGTATAAGATTTCCATTTTTCAAATACTATTGGCAACTTGCACCAAAGACTGCAACAATGCGGACCTCAAATTGGCGAAAACTCTTGAACACATATCGGTTGCTATGAAATTGATTTCCTCTCTAATTTGGATTGTCGTACATTTTACTTTTTAGCAAACTAAAAAAATATGTCACTCTGGACCAGCTAAAAGGCCAATAAAAAGAGCGAATGGATTTGAAGGCGAACAAAAATGACGGACAGTCGAAACAGTGACGAAATAGAAATGGAACTTGGCAGTACATGTGACAAAGATGGAAAATGAGAGATGGACAGAGTGAATTCTGCAGTGGAAACCATGGACACTGGATAGCCTAAAGATCTGATCGCCCACAAACTCTATAGAGAGATATGGTATAGTAAAGACGGTAGGATCGAGATGAATGGAGAAGAGAAGATATAAAATGAATTGAACATTCATTCCATGATAGATAATAGAAAGATGATCAAAAAAGAAGAATAATACGCCCTCGAATAGTAAATACCATTTTGATCGAGCCAAATTTCTATTCAACTATCAGTCATGTAATGATGATGTTTAAATACAAATACAGATGGTTTTTAACTCTGTCTTTATGATATACCTGAACGAATTTCCTTTCAAAATGTTGGCGAAGAATCGTGTTCATTGAACTAGACTTTAAAAATACTTCTTGGCGTACCTGCAATGTGTATTTTTTTTGTTTTATCACAGAAACCATGCCGACAAGTTGTATGTTTACCTAACTTACTAACAGATCGCCAACTATCAAAACTGGGATAGTTGTATAAGTGATGCCATGCGAGGAAATGAATGCTTTCTTACGAACTGTCCATAATTGGCCATTTCTAGAGACTAACCGAATTTGCCCCATAATCGTTTCTGCCATTTCGATGCCTCTAAACGCTCTTGTTCCAGATACCGGCGGTGTCAGCTAACTAAAGCTATAGTTAGAATACAAATTAAGTCTAATTTATGGGTTGCTCAACTTGCAAAAGCTGCGAATTTTACAGCACCAACTTAAAAAACTGCGTCAATAACGAAATCATTGAACAGCTGGGCTTCGTACTAGTAAAACTACATTCTCCGAGAATTAATTTGCTAGATTACAATCAGATACGCATTTGCACAAAATGAGGAATTTTTGCCGACCTACTTTCGGTTATGAAACGCTAAAACGAACATTCAATTTGCTCCTCATAAAGGAACTGAGCCGATCAATAGCTAATTCATCTGAAGAACTAATAAATAGTAATATTAATGGTGTTAATTCAGACATTTCCTAAGGCAAAATTTTTTAAGTCGATTAACATTCTAATTGCTTATACTTATGATATAGCGGTTTTAAATCGATACAACACGGTAATATTTAAAAGACATGGTGTGCCACGGGGCTCCGTAATTGCACGATGTTACAGTTTTTGCAAACGTGTTATTATATGCTTGTTAGAATTTCTATAAAAACAAAATTAAGTCATTACAAATGTCTTAAAAGACACCGCTCTGAAGCAAGGTCAATGTCAGCAAAAATTTGCTTAATTAAACTTTATAATCGGTAATTTGAATTTTTATAGAAAAAATATGTCTGCATTGCAATGCGACATTGAAATCTATAATTGTGTAATTGTTCCTTAAAAATGTGTTGTGCGAATGCAATTTACTACTGACTGAATTTATGTGAAATAGCAATTGTTATAAAGCACTTAACGTTCTTTATCGTAGTAACCTTGAATTTATGTAAATAATCTACACTAGAGTACTTTAAGTTGCATAAACGTAATTGTTGCCGTTCGGCAAATGCATGCACAATAAATTACTATTTAAACTGGCCTTAGCCAAAACACCTAATATATTTATTTTTAATTCTGTTAAAAGTCTGTTAATAGTGGAAAGCATGATTTCATACTGGTACGTTTAATTTTATGGTTAGGCGTCTACCACGAGGAGATCCAATAAACATAAAACAACCACATTTTGATTTGTTCAATAAACGTATGAAATTTAGGAAAGCAAATGTAGTATTTATAACAACATTTCATGTTTATGTTAAAAACGAATACCTAAGATAATTATTCATATCCTTATACATTTATACTACTATGATTTATATTACTTGATTTGGTTACAACAATTTAAAATCAATGAGTTTAATCTCAGAAGGGTCGGGTCTCTACATTAAAGCAAGTTTTATCTTGATTTGTATAAATTATTGGAATATATACATTTGCTATCAACTTGATTATCATGTTAGCTCTCTAATCAATTAATTGTAATCATGTTGTATAATGCTGATTTAACTGACGGGATCGCTACAATACTGGATATTATTTTACTAATGGGAACTTAATTCAAATATGCGATGCAACCTCACAATTCGCAAAACAAGTTTGCTATTATTTGACAATTACCTGTGATTACGTAATTAAAGCGATGTCCAGGTGATAACAATTCTAGTAAGTAAATACTCGTCACAAACAAAAAACACTCGTAGGACGTTTCTGCCGGAAGTGCATATAAAACCAACGTCACTCTTGGAATTCACTAAGTTCGGTCCTTTAGGATAAACTTTCCTGACTTTTATGTTGCTTTTTCAATGGAAACTAGGACTAACTCGAGCCCCAGCAAATTCCACGATGCCTGGCCCCTCTTTCTCCGTTGGCCTGCAGATACAAACCGCAGAACGACTCCTGCAGCTCGGCCGCTGTGAAAACGCCCCCAATTCAGTTGTTGCCTCAAACTAGGGTTTTAACTGCTTCCCACGAAGGTCGCTGCTTGGTATACAATCTCGGAAAAACCAGCCAATACTCGATTCACAAATTAAAATTTTTTGAAACTTCTACAGAGAATCAATGCAACCTACTACAGCACACCCAAAGGATATATAATTAATTTTCAAACACATTAAATTGGGAAACGGGTATTTATTCACGCATTAACAATTATTTATTGTATTCTTGCCGTCTAGCCATCACTTCATCTTTATTTGTTAGTTTGTTCTTGTTTCTTAAATTGCGCATCACCCGATGAAAAAGCATTTTATTTTTAATAAAGTTTTGTTCCACCTTTTTCCCGAATTCTTTCCTCGACCTTCTTTTTGCGCTTTTAACTTCACTCTTTACTCTACTTCTCTGTTTTTTTATATGCTTCGTATTCCTGTAACCCCTTTGTGTTTAAGAATTTTTTACATTTTCTTTTAGTTTTGTCTGCTTTCTCTAGTCTTTCATCTAACCAAGCCGTTTGTTTTATTCTATAATTGTTGTCAATTTTTATTTTTCTATTTTTCTTAAAATGATTTAACAGTCGGTCTACATTTTCACTATCCTCTGAGTGCTCCATACTTCTGTTTCTACCAATCTTTTAAACTTATCCTGTACTTTATCATCCTTTAGCTTATAGGTCTTTATTTTTCAGATTTCTATTACTCTTTCATTATTCGTTATTTTATACTCTTCCTCTTCTTACCGCATTTCCATTACCAGCAGGTGGTGGTCACTGCCTATCTCGTATCCCCTTTTATATTACGTCTACTACGTTTCCCCTATTATTTTGGGCTAAGATAAAATCTATTACTGATTTTTTTCTTCGGGTAAGTTGTGTTCTCGTATATTTGTGCATGTCCTTGGCTTGAAATATGTATTTGTTACATTTAGGTCATTTTTTATAGAATATTTTCTCAATCTTCCTCCATTATCATTTCCCCTGCTTCTCCGAATTCTCCTATCACCCACATGTATCGTTTATGTTTATTTCCCAATCTGCCGTTAAAATCTCCCAGTACTATTATCTCCCCCTCTACGGTTTCGGTAGTCTTCTGTAATATTTTTTAGAAATGTTCTTTCTCTTCTGTTTTCGCATCTTCGTTAGGTGCATACACTCTCAATTCTTAATGACAACTTTCAATATCCTATTATTTATGCCATCCTATTCTATGAGTCTTTCAGTCCAAGTTTTGTTTATCCAGCATGCCAATCTACTATTTGCTCTTTTCTTTTCTTGCACACCACTGTATATTCGTGTATCCAGGTTTTCTAACTGTAGCATTCCTTTCTCTTTCTCTTTTATTTCTGTTATTTCCAATATATCCAATTTTGCTTTAGTACATTCTTCCCACAGCTCATTTTCTTTCCCTCTTAGTACTCTTATAATCCACGTACCTATTTTCAAAATATTTTGTTTTCTTTTTCAAGGTTAGCTTTACTTTCCTTAATGTCATGCCGTCATATTTTTTGCTACGTCCTATTTATTTCGTGTTAGTTTTTTGTATTACTTATATTTTCTTCCCATTGTGTAATTTTTCCTGTTTACTGTCCCAGTTATATACGTTTACGTTAATCCATAGCTTTTGATACCCCTCTTTACTTTATGCCTGATTTCTTTCTGTATCTTTCTTTCAGTTACCGTTATGTCGCTGTCTGTGTATTTATTTTTAATTTTGAAGTTTGAAGCAATTTTTTAAGATGTTGTGTTTGTCCTCCTAATTCATTACTGTTACTACACATTTGTCGTTGCATCAAGGATCCCCGTATTCATATTTAACGTTTCTTGTATGAAAGCTGTGGCCCTATTTTTCATTGCTGTTCTGTCCATTGAGTCCACTATTATACCAGTTATTACTATATTGTTCTTTCTCTTTTCCATATCTTGTAATTCTAATTTATATTCTACTTCTCGAATCTTTGTTTCTTAGTTGCGCCTTTTATTTCCCCATTTTGCATGCATTTGGATTAAATCTTGTTTTAGCTTCCTTACTTCTGCGTTACTCTTCTCGAATTCCTTTGTTATTTTACTATGTATGTTCTCACTGCAGGTTTTTATCTCTTTCTTAATTTTCCCCATCCATGTTTCGATCATTTCCTCCATGGTCTTCTCCATTTATTTTTTTTTCTGCTAACGCTACTTTGTATTTATACTTTTGTTCTTGACTTTTGACGATCTTTGTACTACTCTGCTCCTTTTAAATATATCTTTTTTTCTTCTATTCTTTCTTTATTATCCCTTTTTTTATCTGCACTGTATTCACTAAATTTATATGTGCCTATTTAATTGCTTGTATACCCAATTTTCTCCCTTATTCACGCCTCTGAATATTGTTGCGCTGTAATTCCTACTTTTAAATATGCCGTGTGTTTTTATCACTCCTTATTCCGATCGCTCGTCATGCAATCGGTTTTCGTGACCTTGTTTCGCGTTTTTTTATTATCACTATATCTTATCAGCAAACGGCAAAAAATACGTAGAATAACGAGAAAGGAGAAACGGAAAAAGGCTTAAAACAAACTTGACCGAGCAATACCCACGTAGAATTAATCACGAATAGAACTTCCCACGAATTTTGAGCGGCCAGAGAACAATTTAATTCAAAAAGGAAACTACCATATCTCGAAATACTCGCAAGCTGTGGCGACCCAACAACAGGACCAAAGCTACATGGCGCGACACTTACAGGAGACACTCGTACGGACACACCGAGTAGCTTCACAAGCAAAAATTAGACGAATTTCGATTTCTCGTAGAGGGAACATAGCTCCCAAAATGTCTTCCTTTTATTATAGCCCTGCGGCTGGTTTTAACCACAGGTATTAGCGTGGTAGCCGCAGAGCGTACGATTTTTAAAATCCTGGTGTAGTTGCCGGGCATCGAACTCGGTCCGGGGGTCCGGCCGCTTGAGATTCAAGCATGTTGATTGTTCGGCCATCCGCTTTCGATCGGTATTCGAGATTGCCAAATCTGCGGGGAACTAGGGAAATACTTAACGGAGACGCATTTCGGGGCGTAACAAGTTCAACGAGTACTTAAATATTCAAATAATGCAAACCTGCAGCACTAACAACCCGCGTATTTTAAGTGAAGTGTCTTTACATTCTTTTAAAATAGGTTTTTCGGATAGCTTACTTACTAAGATGGATACTATATTCGCTGATAAGAAAATATACAGGCTGATCAACATCGAAACAATGATTTTCAACTATTTGTAGACGAACTATACGATGACGAATTGCAGCAATGATATTTTCACCGTATAATGCAAGATCTCATGTAGCTCGACCTATCCTGAAGTAGATAATGCATTTTTTTGAGACAGAATAATTGCAGTAAACTTTTGGCTAGCTACTTTGCTGTCTTACTCCTTGAGATTACTTCTTGTTTCCTCTTCATATTTAAAATTCTTGTACCATACTCTTCTATGGCTACAAGAAAACTTTTTAGCTAGAAGTCTTCAAAACTATGAAACGACGATTTGTTTTGTAAGTTGATGTATTTTCGTGAATTTATAGCTTTTTATTTCACTTACTACAGAATTAGATTAACACACAAATAGGCGTGTACTTAAAACTGGGGTTATGACGTTATTATTAAAAACACAAAAACTGTCAATCTGTCCAATAACCTTAATTTGGTGCACTGGGGTACACATTTATTAATTCTAATAGAGCTGTATCAGTTGTGAACTCCATGTTTTCTATGTCGGACCCATGCTTCCGTGGTGCAAATTTATGTAACTTCAACTTTTTTCTTCATTTAAGTGTACTAATAAATATGAGAGATTTACGTAATAGCCTATGAAATGAGGTTGATCAAAGGTTGGCATTCTGTGTTGTTATAATACAAGACTTTAAATCCATAGACTCCTTAGATGAATTCACTTTTGTCCCATACTACACAATAATTCCTTGCGAAAAAAAGTGTTTATTTTATTAAAAAAAAACAAAGACTAAACTACATTATCAAAACTCCGACTAAATTGCAAAATCCAAAGGTCGAGGCTTGGAAATTTTAAGCCATATTTTAAAATTTAAAGGCCTGACCGTTGCTAGAATGTTGAAACAACCTTAAAACGAGATTGTGAGTTCCAAATTAAAAAAAAAACTTCCGTTGAGTGGCGACGTAACCATTTTTATTGTTATTTGCAATTACTGTACACAAATAAAATTATAATCAGGCAAATTAATTTGTGGAATTCCCCCAGACGGCAGCGGTGACTCACTCTTCTGAAATGCCTGTCAAATTCAATTTGGTAAATTCGCATTATCAACCTAAAATGCAACTAATGGGACCTGATGGGCCGAACTTAAAACAGGCTACGATTTTCAGAAAAAAAGCGTAACCACAGTTCCACATAACTCCTTGTTTACTTTCTAATATACCACAGTTAGCAGCTCATCTAGCCAAATATGGAGACTGATCAAATTGAGTCACCCAGGGCGCCATTCCGGCAACAATGGAGCCAAGAATGGCAGTTTCCGTGTGTGAGTCCGGCTAAGTGGAGAATCCAGCCGGAATCGGTCCAGATTTTATTACCTGATTCATCAGCACCGTGACGTCCTGATTACTGATTTTACATGTTGGCACCTCCTGCCATTTTTGCGATTTTCCGTATGGAAATTCTGGGCCGGCACATGCTCTGCAACAAAAGGTTGCGGGCGTGTCGCAAAGTCATTGCTAATTCGAAGGCAATTAAAATAAGTTCAATGCAAACCTGGGTTTATGCAAGCAGTGGCGTGCACTTGGCTGCTTTTTATTTTCTTGATTTAATCTAGTTGTTAGCAAAAACGATTGTTTCCGAAAGAGTGGCCATGAACGACGATAAAAAGTTGCTCTGATTCCTGATCAGTTTAGGAACAACAATAATAGACAGTAATTAAATTATTGCCACAATAAGTTTTTTGGACTGTCCATAAAGTTCAAGCAAAAAGTTGTCCAGAGTTGCCACATCCTGGTCTTTGATTAATTGGAAAAATATTGATAAATACGGAGTTAACACAGAATTTGCAAAACACATTCAATTTGATTTAATACAATATACCCTAAAATTTCGAAGTTTATCTTTTTTAATTATACATCAGAAGAATCAAAATATTTCAGTGTTACTTTTTCTCTATTGATTTTGCTAAAATTAAAAATAATTAAATTATATCATATTTGAATATATGTAAGAAAGTAATCGTTTTTGATTTTTACAACTAAAACAGCTATTTATGTATCAAGCTGCAGAATGAAAGCGTTTTTCACATTAGACGTGAAGTTTTCCCTACGAGCGCTAGCGAGTTGGGCAACACGTTGTGAGTGAAAAACACTAATTTTGCAACGCGTTGCATACAAGATTTTCTGTATTTTTGAGTCATATTAATTTTTATAGTATAAATAAATTTACTTAAATCTACAAAGTTGTTCTAAATTTTCATATTAGCACTAGTGTCAATATGAAATCTCACAGTGCAACTAGTACGAATATATGCATCATTTTGACGTTGAAAACGACAACAAAATGTCATTATATTAGGTCAAAATTACAGAAATATAATAATGATACTTATTTGTGATTAACTTGAAATGCGAATCTAAACAAAATTTATAACTAACGTCGGGATCAAAAAACAAGAAACAACAAACTGTGATGATATTTATATACAGTGTGTATCCAGAAAGACGCAACAAATTGGTTTTCCACTAAGAATATTAATTGATACAGAAGATGCTTAAAAAAACATTAACTGAATTTTTGTGATAGTTGAGCGTAAATATTGGGGTTTGATTTTCAACTTTTGACAACTTGACAATATTGTTTTCATTATTATAACAAAAACCCGTTGGTTGTAAACTTTCTGGACGATACTGTATACAAAGTTTGTGTTTAACTGATTAGCTCCAAAACACAAAAATTATTTAAATCAAACAATATTAAGTTTAGACTATGTGAGACTGAGACAATATTTTAAAAAAACACAAAATATAATGAATACTTTAAGATTATTTTGCATGTACAGAGTGTAGCTTATAATATAGCATACTTACTAAGCTTTATTATGACGCGTTTTATAAGTTATTTCGCTTTTGAATGATCAGCACGATAACATTGATGTCCGGAAAATAACGTTAATCGCCTATTACGATGGATATTAACGTTATTGGCCTCACAATATCGTGAATACTCTCGTATCATGACAAATGATCATACAGAATAAACAATATACATAATTCGGCAATGAGAAGTGGGCGAAAGGCATTTCTAAACGTATAAAGGTTGCATGAAACTTCTCTACATAAAAGTTGTAGATATTCAATATTTCTAGCTATGACAAACTAAATTAACTGCCTTTAAATGGAATAAAGCTATGAAGTTTACATACTTAGGAATATACATAACAAGCAACAGAATACTAAAAAATGAGGTTACTAAACAAATACATAAGGCATCAACAATATCTGGAGCACTGAACGATACAATATAATATAATAAATAGTTACACCGCAAGTCGAAAGTTAAAATATATAAGAGTGTAGTGAGAACTATACTAATCTATGTCATTGAAACCAGATTGGATACTACAACACTGCGAAGGATGGAAGCTACGGAAAATTGTAGAGAAAACGCCATTAGACCACACGAGAACTGACGATATAAGACAGCAATCTCAGATACAGGGTATTGAAAATTGGACTAAGAGTAAACAACAAGAATTGGACAACCATGTAACAAGAATGGAAAACGAAAGACCTGTCAAATTAGCGAGAGACGATCGCCCGCGGGAAATAAAAAGAAGCTCAGATCGCTCTCGTAAGTGTTGGAAAGACCATCTAGAAGAAACAAGCTAATAGCCTAATGAGAAAAAAGAAGAAATAGAATACCCTGTATTTAGGTAACTAAAAAATTTCGCGTCGAAATGCTAATAAGTTGTATGGGTCTAAAGTATTTTATTTAAGAAGTTACTATACGTTACAGGAATTGAATAAAAAATATTACAAAACTTTTTTTGTGAACCACATTTTTAATGTAAAATATTGCATCTGGGTATTAATAAGCTTTACAGGGTTATCAATATTTCTAACTTTAATAATCTCGATTTCTTCAAAGCTACGCTTTATATATTTGTGTATTTTTCAAAGATCTAATAACCTCTTTCTAATATTTTATTTCATACTCCACTGTTTTTTCAGATATTTGAGTTTGGGCATAAAAAATTAAACAAACAAGCACAGTTAAAGTAATAATTTAAACACTGAACTCGGGATTATAAAATTAAAAACCAATCATCGTCGACACAACAATAAAAAAACATGAAAAAAAATGAGAAATATGAAAATAAATTAAATCTAATATCAAATGAAATCACAAAAAACCGAATTTCGTGTAACTCTCACACTTTTAGAAACATCTCCCCAGCATTGTTGCTAGACCGTTTAATACAGACGTTATTCGTATTTCCAGAGTTGGCACGGCCATCTGTATCAGGTTAAGCGTATATCTGCATAATTTCAGTTTGCTTTTTATTAGCGTACAGGGAGTTTATGTTCTGTCGAGTTAGTACCAAATGTAGAATTAAACCAATTGAGAATGCTTAGCGTGGTTTAAAATGTTGCTTTAAATAAAAATTCTGTATAAAATATTTGTTTAAAATTTTCAATCTCAATGTTCTGCATTCTAGAGAATATTCGAAATCAGCTGAATGACAATATAATTAATTGAGTGAATAAAATATAAAAATCATAAGCACCATACATTAACTTTGTAAAATTCGTCCGACATTTTGTCTATGTTTTTTACGAAATATGAGGTTGGTTCTTCACGCATTCCTGTTTTACTTTGGTAGTTTTTTGTTTTTCGTTTCCAGAATTTTTGAAACGCTTCTATCCGCATGCATTTTTGAAACGCTGAAATATATGATTAATGCTAGAACTAACCTAAAAACTAGAAAGACACACAGCATTTTTTGTTGAGTGGGTTACCCCGGTATATCAAAAATTGAAGGGGTGGGAATAACAGAAAAGTACCCTACTTTTTCATCTCCCCGAATCTGTAGTCAAAAATTGTATATAAATTCCTTGTGACAATTTCTATACAATTTTGTATTATTGAAAGGAAAATAAAGCTGTATTATTATTCTGCCTCAGTTTGTAAACTATACAACATTCAAAAAATTATAACCGAATGGAGGTAATAACCTCTGTTAAATTTTTCCACCATTATTCAGAACGTCACCGTTCTTTTGATCCCTATTGTCATCTTACCTTGCTACTTCTTATAGTATCAGCCTATCTTATATTTTACTAACTTTTATATATAAAATCGTAAGTAAATAATATGTATAGACCATTTTTCGTTTATTGAAATTATTGTCTAGTAACTATCCTCAACAAATTCTTCTAAACTCCGGTCTTCGTCTTATTAGTAACTGAAGATACAACAAAAGCAGTCTAAAAATATAAAAAACATTTAGACATTTCAGAATATTTTCATACTTAAATAACCTGGAAAAGTCGCCAGCGTGGCAAAGCGGTTAGGGAGCTCAGGCTGCGGTGCCACGGTACGGGGTTCAATTCCCACATTTGGCAACTGGCGGGTGGTCCACCCTGTCGCTTTAAAAATTGGGTAACGAAATCACAGTTGTGGAAGTAAGGAAAGCAAAACAGCCGTGGAAGACGTAGTGCTAACCACATGACCCAGTACGCCGTTAACGGTGTTTCGGAAAGAGATATTTCGGCGACCTTGACTCGCCTTGCTCCTACATAGAATGAAGTGCTCAAATTTTACTTTTTATAACCTGAAAAAAATAGTTAAATGAAAAGAAAATCGGTGAAAACGTTTTTTAAACCTACCATAAGAAATAAAGAAAATTAAACGCCTATGGAACTTTTCTTTAAGAGCATAACTTCCCGAATTTATTAAGTGGACTATCTGTTATTGCGGTATAGCAAGTTTTTTTAAATATCGAATTCTTCGCTTTAGCATTGCGACAGGGCAGCAACGTAGGCTATTTTTTAGTTCAATTGTAATTTCCATTTATTTAAATACTTATACTAGTTTACAATAGTAACACTTTTTTTATTTTATCAAGTTAGAACTCTTCTATTTAGATAAAGTCTAGTTTTTGTTCGACTAAATAATGATAATAACAAGCAAAATAAACGAAAACACATCCTAAATTAAAAGACATATGCTTCGTGAAATAAAGACAAGTCTATTTGAGGGGCGATTACTTCACTTAAAGCAATAAAGCACAACAGAGTGTTGAATTAAATATGTCTGAAAGAAAACTGTTATCACAAATTTATACGATTCATATTGCATATTGATGAAATTTTTTTACAAAAGAATTTTTATACTTTACTGCTAAATCAACATAAGGTTTTATTTGTACGCATTCGTTTATTTTTGTACTTTATCTTCAACATGCCAAAAAATCACAGTCGCAGTATGCACTGAGATAATTTATTTCAAATTTGTGACTACAATCGCAACCAATAATTCATATTCTTTTTTTGGTATTTCGCTACTCTGCAAATTAAAATTATTAAATAACGTATTAAATAGGGAACGTTTCGAGGGACAATCTGCCCTCGTTATCAACGATTAACAATTAAAAAGGAGCAAGAAAACTTAGCTTTTTCACGGAGATTGAAAACCACCAACCTCCAATTAATTGCTTGACATTGACGTTTGTTGATTGTCTAAACCTACTTGATCTGATCTTTAAGAATGGATAGCCAACTAGTGTCTAAAAATATTGAGAAAGACGGCACGCATTTTTCTTCGTTAAGTAAAATATATGCCGTCTCCTTAATTTTTCGTTTAGTTGACATCGATTCTTTAGACAAGATCTTTGTGTTATGCCAGTGTACTTTATGATTGTTATCGCAAGCATGTTCTGCCAGCTTAGACTTATTGAATTGATAGGTTTTCATCATATTTTTATGTTCTTTAACTCTAACTGCTAAAGGTCTGGATGTTTCACCGATATAGTATTTCCCGCATTCACAGGGGATACTATATATACAATTCTTTGAATGTTGTTCTTCGTTGAACGGTTTAGTTTTTGTAAGAACTGACCGCAAGGTATTCAACGTTTTGAATACCGTCCTAACATTGAATCTATTCCCAATTCGTCTAATTTTGTCAGATATGCCTGGAATATAAGGTATAGTTAGAGTATTATATGTTTGAGTGTCATTTCTTTGTACGCGTGTGGCATTGTTTCGTGTATTGAAAATGTTCCGAACAAGAGTCTCTGGATAGCCATTATCTTGTAAAACATTAACAATAAATTCTTTCTCTTTTTTGGAAATTTCATCATTAGAGCAAACAACTTTGGCTCTGCCATAAAGACTTTTTACAACACCTGCCTTTATGTTTTTGTGATGGTTGGAGTTAAAATGTAAGTATTAATAGTTTTCTCAGAGCTGCAATAGATTTAAGCGTATTAGTTAAATGAGCGGATGGGCCAGCGAGTAAATGCTCAAGTCTTCACGGGATCGATTCCCGGCGACTATAGAGGAATTTAAAAAAAATTGTACGATCCCCAGCTACCACGCTGATACCTGTGGTAGTCATTAACCCCTGTCAAATAATAACACGGTTGAATTAAATAAACGTATATTGGCGAAAATACATAAACTGAACAGTACAGCTAAAATATACAGACTAACTTTTAAATGCTAGCAACCTCGCTCAACAGCCTTCGAGGTGCCCCTTCTCGCTACCCCAATAAATCAGCCCTGCGCACAATGCGGAATGGGCAAAAGTTTCTACATCCTCCGGCCGCGAAATTATGTACTACTTAATTCTATAGGAAATAGAAGTTGAATTGGGCGCTTTAAAATTGTTCCGTTCGCACACTTTACGTAGCACGCACGCTCCTTGCCGTCACGTCCTAAAATCGTTTCTTTCACTATGCCTAATTTCCACAAAAGACGACGTTTGTCAACCCCATACACTATCACTACATCGCTTTCTTTCACTGGGCACTCGCGCACATTAAAGTTGTGATGGGTTCCTCGTAGTAGCTGCAAATAGTCCTCTCGCCATCTTTTCCAAAAATAGTCCAGTGTCCTAATCCTTTGTTTCCACTGCTTTCTTAGCGCATTTCCTTTGACGCTTCCGTTGATGAATGGTATGGTAGTTAAGCCGGGACCTAACAAAAAATGTGCTGGGGCCAACGGTAGTGGATCCGTATGTTCACTGCCGAGGTACGTGAGTGGTCGTCCGTTAATTGTAGCTTCAATTTCTCTGCTTGCAAAAGAACGTTTCATGGCACAAATACTGGCTGTGGCACCCATGGTTAAAACGAGCTCCTGATGCACGGCGGCTCTTATTACCGCACAGATAAACAGAAAAATATTACACTTTTGTGTAAGGCCCTTTTCCTCGAAGTACAACGGCCCTGCGGGGTCAATGTCCGTTATTTGGAATGGTTTCGCTTGCTCTATTCGGTTCTTGGGCAATGGTGCAAACGGCGCCGATGCTGATTTTCCGTGTAACCTCTTACAAACGACACATTTCGATAACACCGATTTTATTAATTGTCTACCTCGAATTATCCAAAACCGTTTGCGAAGTTCACAAAGAGTGGCATTTACACCACTGTGGTGAACAATTCTATGAATTTTGGTAATCAATAACTTACGCAAATGTGCACTTTTCGGCAAAATTATGGGATGTTTAAGATCGAAGTTTGCTTCTAAATTCTGAAGGCGACCCCCCAGGCGTAACAGTCCGTCCTTGTCCAAAAAGGGTTTTAAAGTCGAAATACTGGAATCGCGCTCGACCGCATCAATTGTCTTCAGATTGTTGACCTCTGAAAGGTATACCTCTTGCTGTGACTGCCTAAGTACACACCTTTCTGCACTTTCGATTTCGTCTAGCCTCAAATTTCCAATGTTTTTATTGGTTTTGCGTCTGCAATTTCCCGTAAATCGCAATACATACGCCGTTATTTGCACTACCCGATCAAAGTCACTATATCTCGTCAATTCTATAAAATTGTCCGCATTTCTACCATCTGCTTGATTTGTTAAACAACACAGTTTAGTTACTGATGCAATTTGTGGATTTACATCGCCGATAATATCACCTGGCCATCTATCCTCGTCCTCTCGTAGCCACGACGGACCCTGCTGCCATTCTTCGGAATCCAGAAGTGCGTTGGCGGTAATTCCGCGAGTAAGTAAGTCCGCAGGATTCTCGCGACCTGGACAATCGTACCAGCCTTGTATGTTGTTGAACAGAGATTGGATCTCCCTTGTGCGATTAGCAACGTACGGCTTCCATTTAGAGGGATCTCCTTGATTGTCTTCTTCATTCGTTATCCCTATGGTTTCCAAGTCCCATAGTCTTTCAACTGATGGCTCCGTGGTTGAAACTGTTGCGTGTAGCACGGTTTGTAAATTAACGGCAACTTTCGTGGCATCTACTGGGGTCGGTCCGTGTAACGTATATCCAAATTTGGTATTAACGGCTACTAGATGATCACTTAGGCGAAGATTTTGTCCAATAGTTACAACAGACCAATAGTTATCTGCGCCTATCAATAAGTTAATCCCTTCAAACATTAACGACCGATCAGTGTCTTTAGGAACGTAATCCGCTAACTGTAAATGTTTATACTCTGCAACACTTTCACTTGGAATGTTTAAATTGTCCATACAAATTTCCGGCACTTCCACGGCCTCAATCGTTAATTTTCCATCCGTATATTGTCCCTTCAAAGTTATTAACACGCGATTATAAAGATTCGATGGTACCGGCCCATTGTTCCCGAAAGCGGCGATACTAACGCGATGTTGCCCTACTACTGGTAACCCTAAAATTCTGGAGACGTTTTCTTTTATAAACGTAAGCTGGCTACCACCGTCAAGCACTAAGCGGATTAGTTTCATCGAAGCACTTCCGTTACTCGCGTAAACACAGGCAGTTTGTAGTAACACGTTTTTCTTTATGTTTGTCATCAAACTTGACACAGATGAAGACGGCGCACTGCCGGCACTTGTTTCCGAAAGATTTATTGTTGGTCCAGTTTTGCCCAGATTAACCCATGCTGGGTCGCACAATGTGGTAGCGTGTCTTCCTTTGCATTTCCTACAACTCAAGTATCTGTTTCGGCAAAACTTTGAACTATGGGATCCTTTTGTACATCGATAGCAGCGTCCACTGGCCCTCAGCATTTCTTTCTTCCGTTCCAAGGAAACATCTGCATCGCACCCCTCGGTCGGATGATCGCCTTTGCAAAAGAAACAGTTGTTTATAGCTTTATTTTGGGTTGCCAGTAAACTTGACGCAGTTCCCTTGTAACTCTGTTTCTTGGAAGCTTCCGGCACCTTTCCTCTAAGATCTCCATCCGGCTTCAACGCCTGCTCTAAAGCTTCCATTTCATTCTTGACAAACCTCAATAAATCACTCACTTGCCGATCGGCCTCTTCTTCTGTCGAGGCGGCACCTGACGCATTAGAACCACTTTCTTGGTGATCCAAAACTTTGCCCTTTGTTTGTCTATAAAATCCTAGACGCAATTCCGTGGGTAACGATTTCATCAGGCTTGATTTTATGATGATGTTATATTGTGACTTCGAAACCTCCAGGATCGTTAAAGCACGCATAGCTGACGTAATCAAATTATAATTTTTGCGTAATGTAACTACGTCGTTTCTGGATTTCACTGGTTCAATTTTCATTATACTGTCGAAATATTGCTCGATCAGCCGTTCAGCGTTTCCGAACTGCTCCTTTAGGATACTCAGGGCTTCCTTGTAAAAAGCTCCCGACGGTGGAAATCCCTCTATTGTCTCTGCTGCCTTGCCTGTCACAGACATCCTTAAATAGTTGAATCTATCTCCATTATTCAACTGATGGTTTTCGTGAACGTTAGATTTGAATTACTCCCAAAAAGGAATCCAACCCTTTGGACTGCCGTCAAATTTCACCAATTCCAATCGTTGCAGCTTGACTACGGGATGAGGTCGTGCTTCTTCCCGCGTTTCGTTTGTTGCATGTCGCGCATTTGCCCCAACTTGCATGGCTTCTGTGTGTGCTCTATCTAACATTTTTAATCTAAACTCAAGCTTAGACATCGTGGTTACCGCGACCTCTTCATACTCCATCTGCTTCTGGAATTCTTCTTCCAGTATTTCGGTATGGGAAGATTCTAATTGACGGTCGATTTCCTTAAGATTGTCAGTCGCAAGTTTTAGCTTTGCCATCGCCGTATAAATGTCTTCAGCACCGTATTCCTCTGCTAGCAAACCGTTTACGTAGTTGATTGTTTTCGTTAACTGCGACCTGCACACCGTTCGTTTCACTTCCATCGCTGAGCCCGTATTTTAACCGCACGATTTGAATATTCGCGTTCCCGTTCCACTTTAACTTCAGAATATTCGCGTTAGTGTTCAGTATTATTTTCACTTTCCGTTCCGTTCCGTTCCCGGGTTTCGGCACCAAAATATCAAATAATAACACGGTTGAATTAAATAAACGTATATTGGCGAAAATACATAAACTGAACAGTACAGCTAAAATATACAGACTAACTTTTAAATGCTAGCAACCTCGCTCAACAGCCTTCGAGGTGCCCCTTCTCGCTACCCCAATAAATCAGCCCTGCGCACAATGCGGAATGGGCAAAAGTTTCTACAACCCCTACGAGGAAACTTTTCCTGAATTTCGATGTGCAAGGCTAGCCACCTACCAAGCTTACGAGCTTTAAAGTTAGATTTAGAGTTATCGAATGTGTTCTGTGTTTGGCTACGGCTAATTTTATTAAGATTTTTTATTAACAAAATAACCAATTACATTTTTTTAAATTATTCTTAAATTATATTTTATGCTAATTGTAGAATTTATTTGAAGAAAACGTAGTAGATGTAAAATAAACCATTCTGAACAAATAAATATTTAAAAGTTTATTAGTGAAGAGATTTCCTTCATTAAAGGAATACAGTAGTATCTTCGTATTTATAATATCGAATTGAACTATGTATGTAATTATGTAATTGAAAAAAGTAAGGCAAATTATATTGTTTATCTCAATGGTAAATAGTAGAGTAGCAATGTCAGTTCTGGCGCAAAACGTATTACTGGGCATGTCGCCAGCTCCTTGATACCATCATACTGGGCAGGTCTTGTGCGCATGGAGCCGCTCTCCTGATACCGGGGCGCCATTTTGGGATGGATCCTGGCTCCAGGGGGCTGGAGCAAGAGGCTGGAGCCGAAAAATTGAATTATTTCAAATTATATACGTCGCCAGCATGATGCAATGTGTTCAGTCTTCACATTCTTATCAAGTAACCGTAATATGTTAAACGTTCAACAGCGAGCAAGCTTTTATCTAACCGCAACCGATAAGGTAATTTTTTTTTCTCCAACCACACGAATAAGACGCCATATTGTCGAATAATGTTGTATCGAGAGATTAAAAAAAAACTGTTCCTCAGCGGGCTGTGGAAATTCAACGTATGAATAATATATTGGTGACACTGTACGTCAATGTCAAATTCGAGGTTATCAGGTTAGGTTTTCCGTCAGTTATGACACAAAATGACGCAAATCCTAACCTGCTAACCTCGAATTTGACGTACAGTGTCCCCAACATATTATTCATACGTTGAATTTCCACAGCCCACTGAGGAACAGTTTTTTTTTATCTCTCGATGTAAAAAGTAAGTCATTTCGGGATGTTCACAAATTACCTTGGCAACTGTACACTTTTGGATTCATATTTGCACTTGTACAAAAATGGACGCAAGATAGGGTTTTACATGGTAAATTTTAAATAAAAATCTGGTGTGATACACTCACACAACTTCCTTTTACAGTGATCTTATAATTAGTCAAAAATTTCATTTTTAATTTTTAACCATTTGTTAAAAATTTTCAAAAATTACAAATTCTACAAAAACGGTACAAAATCGAGTGTTAGTTGAAGAGACAAATTTTCTCTAGAATTTTAAGGTGAATTCAAAAATGTAATAATATACCGGGTGTTTTATTTAAAATAGGAGTTAATAAAAAAAATTGAAAAAAAACAAAAGAAACCCACTTTAGAAGTATTCAACTGGAAAATCACCTATCTCACATCAATACACATTAAAAATGTAAGAAAAATGTAAAGTTTAAAAAAAATCGTTGGAGCCGTTTTTGAAAAAATCGAAAAAAACTGAAAAATCACAAGAGTAAACACCTACTTCCGGTTATGCGATTTTCTTCAAAAGCTTGCTGTCTCATCTACATAGTACACAAAACTTATATATGAAGTTTCAACGCCATACCTCTTTTCGTTTTTGAGATATTCTGTTCACAGACAGACAGACAGACACACAAACAGACAGACAGACACACACACAGACAGACCAATGAAAAAAAATATGTTTTTTGGGATCAGGGGACTCTAAAACGTGAAGATCCGTTGAAAACTCAATTTCGAATTTTTGGGGTGAATCCAATACTTCCTTTATAGTAAAAGGAAGTAAAAAGCAAACGCTTCGTCAATATTCGGCAGTCGCCGTCGTTGTTGTTTATTTTTCTCGTACAGTGATTGTTTATTTGCGCCATGACAGTTCTACAATATAACCTACAATGTTTGATTCTAAATAATAAATCATATTACCGAATTTATGAGTAGTTGGAGAAAAAATAGTATGTTTCATTCTCACAAAAAATGCGTTTTCGGGACGCGTAAGACTCGCCGGACTCCGCTGCTCGTCGTCCGGCGATCTGTCTTACTTGTCCCGAAATCATGCATTTTTACTTCCTTTTACCGTAAAGGAAGTATTGGATTCACCCCAAAAATTCGAAATTGAGTTTTCAACAGATCTTCACGTTTTAGAGTCCCCTGATCCCAAAAAACATATTTTTTTTCATTGGTCTGTGTGTCTGTCTGTCTGTCTGT
Organism: Agriotes lineatus; assembly: GCA_940337035.1. Classification (NCBI taxonomy): domain Eukaryota; kingdom Metazoa; phylum Arthropoda; class Insecta; order Coleoptera; family Elateridae; genus Agriotes; species Agriotes lineatus. The sequence continues at coordinate 138,602,443 of OW679200.1, forward strand.
CTGTCTGTCTGTGTGTCTGTCTGTCTGTGTGTCTGTGAACAGAATATCTCAAAAACGAAAAGAGGTATGGCGTTGAAACTTCATATATAAGTTTTGTGTACTATGTAGATGAGACAGCAAGCTTTTTAAAAAAATCGCATAACCGGAAGTAGGTGTTTACTCTTGTGATTTTTTAGTTTTTTTCGATTTTTTCAAAAACGGCTCTAACGATTTTTTTCAGACTTTACATTTTTATTACATTTTTAATGTGCATTAACGTGAGATAGGTGATTTTCCAGTTGAATACTTCTAAAGTGGGTTTCTTTTGTTTTTTTTTCTATTTTTTTTATTAACTCCTATTTTAAATAGAACACCCGGTATATTATTACATTTTTGAATTCTGCTTAAGATTTTAGAGAAAATTTGTCTCTTCAACTAACGCTCTATTTTGTACCGTTTTTGTAGAATTCGTAATTTTTGAAAATTTTTGACAAATGCTTAAAAATTAAAAATTAAATATTTAACTAATTATAAGATCACTGTAAAAGGAAGTTGTGTGCGTGTATCACACCAGATTTTTTGTACTAATGAAACAAATAGCTATACTGTTTTAGAGTTAATGGGACCACACGACATGCGCAGAAAACCTGCACAGTAACACGTTTTGCGTTCGAACGGACATTTCTACTCTACTGTATAGCTACATTCAAATTATTTTCCGTGATTGAATCATTTATCCACAAGTAAACGTATTTGTATGACCACAAAAACTATGTTTTAACATTGAACTATTGTTATGTATTGTTTATACCATGTTGTATTTGTTTAATTCTTTAGAAGTCAGAGTTTTATATCTAAACAAATAATTTCTGAAATACCTATTAATGTAATAGAAAATAGATGTATAACGTTATTCATTAAATAATACCTTTAATTGTTACCCGAATATGTACAATTGTAGATTATACTCAGGGTTATATCTTTGATATAGCAAGGTATCTATTTGTTCTCTGAATGTCATTTTTTGGCAGTGGTCTATTATGATATGTTTTTCTGACTTTTTCCACTGTCTAGGGTGTAAATCACACAACGTTTCGGGAGTTTTGTTCTACTCCCGTCTTCATGTGTTCCTGGTTAGTCCTGAGAAGGACTGATATTGTACGTTTTTCAACGTAAATTTGTGCCTCCCCCGGGGTTTGAACTAAAATATGTAACCACCCTGGTGGCCTAGTGGTTAGAGTGGCAGAGTAGTAATCAGAGCGATCAGCGGTTCCGGGTTCAAACCCCGGGGGAGGCACAAATTTACGTTGAAAAACGTAAAATATCAGTCCTTCTCAGGACTAACCAGGAACACATGAAGACGGGAGTAGAACAAAACTCCCGAAACGTTGTGTGATTTACACCCTAGACAGTGGAAAAAGTCCGAAAAACATATCATAAGGTATCTATGTTTCCATAACTTAGTGCTGCTTAATTTTAGCATTTAACTAAGTATCTAAGTCTTACTGTCCACGAACCTCAATTTTATATGCAGGGTGTCCCGCAATAGCATGTAGATAGCTTAAGTATGTTTTGACGTTCATTTAAGTCGAAAAGTTACATTAAACATGTGGCATAAAATCAATCGTTATAAAGTTATTCCAATTTTAATTTTCCCATGTACGTTCAAACATCATAAACTAAAGATACACGAAGAGCTCGAATGTGTCTAGCTAATCGAGGAGGTCAATCTCAAAATTCTAGATAGAGATTGACATGTCAAGTTTGTCTCAGGTATCTTTCCGAGCAAATAAGAAATTGATCTAAAATTTTCTCCTGCACTAAGAAGGGGAAACAAATGCAAACACAATTTTATATTATTTCCGTAATTGAACCATACGCACATGACATCAAAGAAAAGATTCCCTGGATAAACTGTAATTGTGACATGTAATTTAATAAAATAAAATAAAAACTTTGACTAGCTTAGCGCTATTTTTCACACATAAAAGTGTATGCACATCCTATTGTAGTACACCCAGTATCAACATCCGATTGCAACTTGCTTTTTTACAAAAAGTTAAACAAAGAACGTAATCCATTTGCTGATATTGAAACGAAGAAAGGACATGTTAAGTTCACTTGTTTAGTACTTAACATTTATTGGCGCAAAAATCACACGCCCTTCTGTTTAAGGTCGGCTATAACTTACAAGTAGTTCTCTGAAGCTGCGTGAGAACGTAATTATTCACTGGTATTACTCAATTGGAAGAGAATTAATGAGCTTTCAACTACTAAAACCTGGTAACTACTGACAGCGCGTACACTTACCTCTGATAGGTGTCCAATGGAAACGTCTAGTAGTTGCTGAAAGCGTTATTTTCCTGTTTTTACAATTTTCTCTTGATGTGTACATGCAAAATAAATGTTCACGTGTCGTTTTTATAGAAAATCCATTGCAAATAATTGTCTTAGACTTTCTAGTATTCTTGGCAGTTGGAATAAATGTATGAATAAATTGTAGTACAACGTTCACTACGCCGTAATATCTAGCATTGAACTTTCCGTATACTAAAACTGCATTTAACACTATTGCTTGCTGTAAGTGGTTTAAGTCGGCTAAAATAATTACAAATGCGGAAACGAGTTGTGGAAATTAGTAGCAATTGTAAAAGGTCGAATTTATGTGTAGTTTTGACTGCATGGTTGATACATTTACTGGTTTTTACTAAATGAGCGAAAATAAATTAATCAATTGGAAATACTGATTAAATTATTTTTTAATAGTTCTTAAGTTCATGCATGTAGCACAAACTATTATTTTATAATTAAAATGATATGGAGAAGCGCCAGCGTGGCTCGGTGGTTAGAGCATTGGACTGCGGCGCGGAAGTCTGGAGTTCAAATCCCAGATCGATGCCTGGCGGGCGGCCTACACAGTCGCTTTAAATAATTGGGAACCTGCGTTCGAAAGGACAAGGGGTAATAATGCGGTTGTCTAATGCGTGATGCTCACCACATCACCACGTGTCATGAATTTGACACGCGACAGCCGGGTGTGATAGCAAGGATACGGAAGCTCTGACCTTCCGCCTTGCAGGCCAAGCTCCTTCATGGGGTGTTAGTGCCTCACCATTATTATTATTATTATTATGATATGGAGCATATAAACTATAAACGTAACAATAACAATTGCCACTGTATAAAATCGAATCAAAAGTTTTAAACTTTTTATTTCATTTATTGGCGTTTAGTTGTATTACAATAATAGTTTTATACAGAAGATTTAATGCATAAAAATGTAGCGATACGCAGGTTTACATTATTGTCTCAACAAACCCTAACCTAGGAGTTACATATTATATAGTAATAAATGTCCAGAAATTTAAATAAATTACTAAAAATTATTACAGTATGCATTTGCTACAAATAATCAAAAAGTGTCGTCTCTATCCACATCTTATTTGCACAGTAGGAAGCCATAATGTAAGTTTATTAGATCTGTATTCAGTCTACATTAAAATACTAATGTTATAATTATAAAATGTTGGGTTATGTAGATTCAGCTTTGTTGCTAAATTTGGTTTAGGGGATTCATGTATATTTATCACCTATATGGTCTATTATTGCAGACTGTTACGGTCTACACGGGCATTAAAACAGGGAACGGCTTTGGGAGGACAACGATACAAATAACCTCCGGTTAGCTCGCGACTAGCTCAGCGTTGGGTAGGAGGGGTTTGTCAGATCTCGATAGCTCGACTATACTGAAGCCGATCTAAACACATCGCCATTACCGTTAGTGATTGGTAGGGCGCCACTACAAACGTCAGCTAGTTGTTCATTTTCACAGCATTTGCAGATGCTGTAAGACGGCTCTCGGTGGGAGGCAGTACTTAAGTGATTTATTTTACAGCTCCTTTTTAAAAGAAAAACACACGAAGGTATTACAGGCAACTTCCTTTGTCATTGCTCTGAAATAGTCTGTTTGAAGAGCGCTGTGCATTTATAAGATTAAAAAAAAACTACCGTCGATGTCGATGAATTTGTTATCTCGTGTGTAGAACATACACATACATGTCATTGGAGTGCATGATGATTGTGGGAGCTGTAGAATTGATAATTCAATGAAGTAATGCCTCTCTCATTTGCACTTTTGTTGCCTTTCCAAAGACAATAATCGAGGGCATAAGTGTACGGAGACCTTGACAGCCAATGCTGGGAACCTACTAGATCAGTCTAACTGCGAGGAAATAACGTATTTTAAATGATTTTCACTACCGACTTGAGAAAAAATACAGAATGGAGAGGTTGATAACTGCACCTATGTTTATAAGACTTTTTTGTCTATTTTGATCCCCAGAACACATTCTCCAAATATTGCGGTTTATTCCTCAGTCGCCCTATATCTATTTGGAATCTGGAAAACGAATTCCTCCAAAGTTTTTAAAAATATCTAAAGCATTTAATTTAAAAACCGATGTTGGTGATATTTTAGGATGTTGCGAATCTCTTTTATTTTCTTTGTTAGAAAATGTGGTAGTTCGCTTCGTATAACAAAACGGTCCCTTACGCCGTTTCACTTGTAATTACTTTTGCCTCCCCCCTATTGCCAGCTAGCTTAATAGCAATGAGATTTACCTTACTTTATTTACCTCGATTGTGGTTAAGAAAAGCCCCTGTCGCAATGAACCCAACTGGAGCTGGAGCTGAAGACGTGAGCTTCAAAAACCTACTACAATAAACGCCAATTTGTTTATACAGCAATGAATAATCAGGAGATATATTTCCTATTAAAAATTCAATGTTAAATAATAATAGCGTTAAATACTACATTTATCAACATAGTAATATTAAATTACGCCCCAAGAAACGCATTGCTATTGAACATAATTAACGCACATCTCCAACAGCTCTTTCTGCTACGCAGAACTTCAACACTGTGTGCACAGAACCATAACATCAAGTCCTTCACATACAGCTGTTTCAAATGCCACCTTTATACTGACAACCTGCGCATATGCTGAGACGTAATGCACAATCAACACAAAAAAGAGCGCGCTAAACCACCTTGTCATACAATGAATCACTGTTGAATCAATAATTACCATAGAAAATCACCCACGCCTGTAGTGATCACTAACGAATGCTGATACTACCTGGACCTGGGCTCCCGCAACTCGTCGCGGCGATGCCTATGCCATTGCATCACTTGATGACATGACCGCTTTTTTGCTGGCTTTCTGGTTTTAAATCGCCAAACTGCGCTGCAAGATTTTGACTCGCTCTGTGCAGCTTACCGGCTGCTATTTCAACGTTTCTCTTCGTTTGTAGTTCCTCCGAAATCGTCCAACTTTGCTTTTGGTTATCGCTGTGTCCAGCTGCAAAACTGACTCGGCCGACGTTTACTCTTGGCTCGGAAACAAAAGCCAACACTTGCTCGAAGAGGAGCCGAGGCTGATCCTCTCTCGTCTCGTGCTTTTAAGGCGCAGGCGCATATGAACATTGGCGCGGTTTTCACAGAACATATTGACGAGCGTTCACAAATTTATAATGGCGCACATAACTAATTATAAATATAAGTAGTAGCAAACAACAATGAATACAGATGTGCAAATCGGCTCTATATTGAAGCCAGATCAAGCCCGTTACATTCGACTAAGACGCGACACATTTTTTTCGATGGAAAACAACCATCAGAGAGTGAAATGAATAATTTTATAGCTGGAAAGATTTAGTTGATTACCGTTACACTGCTCGGACTATCAAATTTTTTTTATTATTGGCCAATACTCTTTGTTTTTCTCTTGTCTAGATTGTTCACTTTAATATATATTGCGATCTAAACACAGATAAACCAGTTTATATCATAATTTGAAGCATTAAACTCAGCGAGTGAATGACACTGGGGAGCCTTTAATATTTAAAAATGTTCCTACTAATTATGTCTTGCTAATCAATATCAATTTTTAAACTCACCTTTCTCTTTGTGTGCAATTAATAACAAAAAGCAGAAGAGCAGATTTAAAAATTATGTTCTTTTGCCACACTAACTAATGGTAATTAAGTTTGAATATATTATGGCGTAATTGATTAATTATCCACAATATTAATTTGCAACAAGCCATAAAAGCTATATCAAATTTAAAAACGCTAATTGCGGTTAATTTCATGTTGATTTATTGTTGCTTCAAAAATATGAACTGGCTTAAGAATACTCTAATTAGAGTAACTGCTAATTACTTTTAATAAATGTTAAAAAAAAAACCTGAAAGATTTGTTTGCAAGCCAAATTATTATGTACCACGTAATATCCATTGATAGACACAACATCGAAGCGTCATGGCATTTTAAAAATAAGTCGAATTATCAAGATCACTACAGGTAGTGGTTAGCCGTGATCTTCAGGTAATGTACTCTATTATGTTCGTTTCCTCCACAACAGAGCCGATGAAAATGTTAAATTTAAATCGCTATTGAAATTTGCACGATGCGTTGGCGTACAGAACGAGCGCTATTTATAGGAAACTATTAAATAATTAATGGCACTAGTATTTAAATCAAATATATAAATAATCGCTTTGCTAGTTTTAGGTGGCGATTAGTGTGTCTGTGTACGTAATGACCAAAAGCTGGCACCTAGACAGTTATTAACAGGACTATAAATGAATCAACTGAAAATTTGGATGTGAAACTGAGCAAACAACTATTATATTAGTCACCATACTGCAAAAATAATAGATTTGGAATTAATAACAATAATATAAACCACTATTATGAAATATTTGGAAACTGTTGATTATTATTAAACCGGCCACTATTTGGTATGTTATTAATTATAATTATTAATATTTATGCTGCCTGTTAAAAAAATATGTTCAAAAGCAGAGATGGTTTCCAATTTGGAAACTGGAAAGTAAAAAATTTTGAGTTGCTGTAATTTGTTTTTTTTGTATCAGTCGCAGGTGGCCACAACGTCACTGGAAATTCCTTAGGAATTTTTTGGTTAATAGTACAACATATTTTAAAAGCTAAAGGACCCCAATTATTGGATGTTAATTTAAACGTTTTTTGAGTGGATAACAATTTTGCTTTTATTTATATAAAAATTTGCACAACTGCTGAAAACCTTGTTTTAATCAAATGCGTCTGTTTTGCAAAAAATAAGTTCCATCGTCGCTTTTTATAAAACTACAAATTAAAATGGTAAGTGACAACATTTTATTCAAAATGACAGTCCAGGTTACATAACTCTTACTAGGAAACAGACTAAGCCACGGTATAAGATGCTCGCAAGCTTATCTATGGAGGCCAAAGCGTCACATTCCTGTATACGCACTTATACAGCTTATGTTTGTTAAAAAATAATGAATTATGTAATATCTACCACTAAGGTATTATTATTTATTTTGGGATTTTAGTAGGCTGGACACAGGCATCATATTGTACTATCACATGTTACCATGGATGTATTAATTATTAATAGATCCATGCATGTTACTGAGATATGGTCGCGGGCGGTAGCTCAGATTTTAAGCATTCTAACTACTGATTTAAGCATCGCGAGTTTGTTCGACGGTCCCGGCAAGATTCTTATGCGGATAAAAGTTTCAACAGAATGTCATCTTGCGGAAGAGATGTAAAACCATGAAATCATTTTACTAAGATTTGTAGCATGTAAAGACCCCTTGCTAGGATTGGAACTCCTTAATCTCGGCCAGATTCTAGTAGGTACCTGGTACTTTGGATGCCTAGAACTTGTCCATTATAACATACACAACATTTAAGATACGAGTAGGTAGGTCACATGTCTCACACAACTCATATTAGTTCAAACCTAATTTTTTTCGTTTCCTCTTTTCTGCAAACTTGGTGTCCATTTTAAACAATGGAGAAATAGATTATAGAACGAAGAATAACTGACATACCAAGCTATAAGAGAATTGGAAACATCAACCACATTAGCAATCAAAAAAGTAAGACAGTCTTGGTGCAACCAATCCTAGCAGCAAATTCGCAACATCTTAATCCAATAACAATCATTGCATAACTCAACGCTCCATCAGATGGTAAACCAGACAACCCCAATGGACAACAAAGAAGAAAAGCAACCCTTAAAAACATTAACAGTCACACCGCTTGGATAGCATACAGGCATGTAACAACAATATAGTAGTAAACACTCCTATTTCCATAATTGTGACTGAAAGGGAAGTGACAGAAAAAAATAAAAAAATCAGAAACAAAATCGAAACAAAAACTAAATATCTGCGCTATGAATGCACGAACATTAAGAACCGAAGAAAAAGTTCAAGAATTAGAAGCTGCTTTACAAAGAATTAAATACGATATAGTACCCATAGCTAAAGTCAGAAAAGGCGATGAAGAAATTGTTGAAAAGGAAAAGATGCAATACTCTGTTTGTCTTTCCATCGTTTGCTCGGTCTGTTACTGCTTCTTCGTTGTTTCGGAAACATATCTACCTAACACTGCTATTAAAGCTAGATAACAATCAAAATCTTGCAAATATTCAAATGTACAACACAACAGAAAATAGCACGGAAGAGAAGATCGAAAACTTATATACAACCCTCGATCAAACAATCAACGAAATCAAAACAAAAAACAGTCACCTGATACTGATCTCAAAAACAAATAGAGCATAGAAAAAAGGGGAAAGAATCGGTGCTCGGCTTTTGCGAATACGACAAAAAAATGAAAGGGAAATGAAATTAATAGAAGTCGCACTTAACAAAAATCCAATTATTTTCAATACCATTTTAAAGAAAGAGGTAGGCTCCAGGTGGATCTGGCGTTTGCCAAAGAAGAAGTAGAAAAACAAACTAGACTTTATTGAAACTGACAAAATTATACAGTGCATACAGATGTACAGCAATTTAAATTTAAAAAGTAACCGCCGACCAGACAGCATAACTAGGTATCAGAGTAAAAATATCTTGCAAAAATAAAATAAAATGTAGAAACTACCAATCAAATTTGCAGAATCTTTAATTGCTACAACCGTAGAGAAACAGAATAACAAATGCGTACAGAAAATCTTTAACAAATTTCAAAACCCGATACTTCAAGCAAACAGTAGCACAATAAAGGAAAACTCGGCAAAAAAAATAAAGCAAAACATAAATATTCTTCCAAAATTCAAGAAAGCTCATCCAACATGGATAAATATTAAAAACAAACATTAATGGCAAAAAAGCACAAATAGAATACGTAGAAATTGACACACTGATAAGAAGTGTAACGATAAGACCGTGTTGAACAAACAAATATGGAAACAGTTATCCATAGGAAAACATTGTATTAACAAACTCAAAGGCCCCGATCAAAATAACAAAAACGATTACAAAGACGAAAAGAAATCCTAAAAATAGCTGCAAATGACTACCAGCAATTATATATTAAAAAGTCCAAGAACTAATAACAAAAGGACTTGAAAATACCAAATTCCAAAGCAGAATACAGCATCCCATAGATATAAAAATCTGAAATACGTAGAACCATCCAAAAATTGAAGAACGGAGAAGCACCGGAGATGACGAAATTATAAGTAAAATGCTTAAAACTGGACTTAAAAATACCATCCACCACCTACACATTATATCCTACAGAGTATTTTTTCAAGGAATATGACTATGGTATGGTCACGTTCATAGAATCGGCGAAGAAAAAATCCCCAAGCAAATTTTGCAGTGGAAACCGATAGAACGCAGTAAAAAAGGAAGACCTAAAACTAGTGTTTTAGTGATTAGTGGTATTCAGAAAACGATGTCTGAAAAAACTTAACATCTAACGATTGGAATGATAGAAGAAGATGGAAGTTGGAAACCGTAGGGCGTAGAAGAACGCCATAAAACGGACATAATATGTATATTATTTGAAGGAAAAATATTCCAACAATGGACCAACTCTGAAAACTATTGTTACATAAAGAAAGAGAAACGGATAAGATCACTATCAACCAATAAGTTTAATATCACGTATCTACACAAATTGAAAAACTTGAAAAACGACACATTACAGAACAAGCTGACTTCAAAAAACAAATATCCCACCGTTAGTCAACTACATACGACATGCTAACTAATTAAAAAAAACATTGTGAGTATAACATCGCCAAGCATAGCGAATTCATTTAACTTCACTGTATAGGTGCTATTCCGAAACTATCAACAAACAAGAATCGGAAACAGTGATAAATACTCAACTATCCATCTAAACACAAATTTCCCATAATTTGTATTGGAGATGAAATCTTACAAAATCTTTACAAATTGTTTGCTACTTTTTGCTCAATTTGTTTTTTGTGTACCTAATCAATGGAAATAAAAATAAGCTAATACCACCACAATGCGAAGCAATGGCACTAGTATTCCTGATCGCACGTGGAAGTTACTACAAAGTCGCTTTAAATCATATGACAGCTAACCACATAGCTTCGCGAAGCAGGTAAACAATGCTCCGAATCTCAACAGAGAACGTCGGAAGAGCTAAGACTACTTCAAAATATTAAGCGTAAATTGACATGGGCAACCCAAATTAGGTCTTAACGAACATCAGCAGTCAGTTAGGGTCACTTTTATGAGACGAGATGCACAGCCGAATCTTTACACGTCAAATACCCATCCTTTAAACGTCAAATATCAGTTGATAAGTCATTATGCCAAGATAGAAAGGATATGAATTATGATTTTGGTCACGGTTATCATGGAAGAGCGGTTTTGCTTATGGTCGGGACTACTAACTACGTTTACTCATTGAGTTGTGCTTGCTGCCTCTTGGTTGTGTTTGCATTCTATAAGGAAGTTGTCAATTAACGGGTTCAGTTAAAATAATTACTTACCTATCTGTTGAAATTTGAAGTTTTCAGGTTAAATATTTGATGTGACTGTGACTCTAATTGACAACTGATGCTCATTCATATGTAATTTGGGTTGTCCATGTCAATTTAAGCTTAATACTTCTAAGTTATGTTAGCTTATCCGATATTCTCTGTCGAGATTCGTACTATTGTTAGAAATTCTAGTGTCATTGCGTCACATTGTGGTGGTATTAGCCTAATTTTGCTTTCTTCACTTAGCAATAGAAAATCCACTTGAACCAAAAAGGTAGAAAACAATTTGTCGAGATTTTTGCGGGATTTGTGTTTCGACGAATTAGATAAGTATTCAATACTGTTTTCGATTTTTGTTTATGGATAGGTTCGGGATAGTACCTGTACGGTGGAGTTAGATTAGCCCAGCGATGTGTGTTATAATGGTGATTGGTTTAGTTTGGTGCTATTAATTGTTAGAGCGTGCAACAATAATAAATAATAAATCAACACTAACAGAAACGATATGACAGCTTGCAGTCTGAAGTTTTATAGTGTTGTTCTACAAGTTCCATAACTTATATGTCTAGCCTAGAAATAATTACTACCGTGTAATTTGGTTCTCGTCGTATGCTTTGCGACACTTCGGGAATTATTGTTGCTATGGAATTTTGATTTTAAGTTTAGGTTCTCAACTGAAGAAGATTTGGAAAAGCAGACGTCGTATTTGACATACAAACGCACAGATTCTCGTTATACCCTTTCTGTAGAATCATTCTTTTGTAGAAACTCAGTATACCGGGTGACAATGAGAACAGGGCATGCTTATATCTTCTTTTTTTATACTTTAGATAACATTTTATATGAAGATACTAGTTGACCGATAAATATAGTCAAAATCTCCAACTTCCGGTTTTACCGGAAATGATACCAACTTTGATTTTTTAAATGGATCACCCTGTATATTTTATGTTTTTCGGAATCTACAAGTCAAATTACATAAAATAATCTCGCCAAATTATCATTTTTTCAAACAAAATTATATTTTTTCAACTTTTATTTTTTATGATAGAAGGCTGTGACTTGAAAAAATATGTTATAATTGGCTCTGGCAACTAATAATAATAGCTATTTTATCGACGAAGTCTATAACAAACCCTTAATAATGGAACAAAGTTTGCTAAACACGTTTTTTAAGAAAAAGTCACTTTTTTTTAAATGGCAACTACCAAGGGCCATCTTGCCATTAAATAGAAAATGTAATTGCCAATCTAACGGTATCCATCATGCACTACTTTATCTTTATCTACAATTGAAGAATAATTAATTAATTAATTAATTTAATATTTCTGTGTAATACCTAACCAAATTCGGCAGCACTGTTGTATGTAATTTGAGGCGTAGATTGCGCAAAACATAAATGGATGATCCATTTGAAAAATCAAAGTTAATATTATTTCCGGTGAAACCGAAAGTCGGCCATTTTGATTATATTTGTATGTCAATTCGAAATTATGTCTAGTATTCTTGTATCAAATTTCATCCAAATTCATTCATAAGTAACGGAGATAGAGACATGGCCCTGGTCTGATTGTCACCCGGTATACCGGTTGCCTAAAATTGTAGGGAACATAGAGCATAAGTGCGCTAGACAGTAAGGGATATATATTTTACCAAGAAAAAACAAGATGGAGCATGTACTATTCTACTTGTTGCCTAGCTACCAAAGTAATTACGTATTGCATTTTCCATTTCGGTTACTCATATGGTAAATTGTATTTGAACCTTTTCCAACTCATGGAATTGCCATGTTTCGTCCAATTTTAGACAGCCTATTGAAAGTTGTAAAATACAAATATAATCTGTTGTTGTCTTAGGTCAGTAAGTACTATGATTTTGATGATAATAGACATTAGCCAAGAGCAAAAGTATTAATGGATTCCGTACACAGACGTAAATTGGTTGTCAGTTATCATCTGTTATTTAAAAGATATTTTAGGAGCAGAATACCGATATAATTAATATCTCTTTATAGAGTTAAAAAAACGCAGGCGATTTTTTTATTTACAAAATATCTCAACGCTAGTTGTAGCGCTGCATTTTATTGTTTGTTTATTTAAAAGCATTAAATCTAAATATAACATCCTTGAACTTTGTATTTCACGTTTTCGTTCTTAGATACATTAAATTAATCTAACATGAGCATGCAATGACAGTCCAAAATTAAATTTAAATGTAGTGAGCCACTTTTGATTTATCCTGATAGTTATAAAATCCAATTTAAAAAATTAAAGAAAGTTGTTCGAAGCCAAAAATTATCAGATCAGGAAGTGCCCAAAAGCCTCATAAATTCCCATTCGTAGAAAAATTATGTAAATGTTCACTTTCATCTAAATCGTCTCGAAAATCGTAGGAGTAGCCAAGTTGCCCTTCCCATTATCGAAACTCGACGAACAGGCGATCAACTCCTACATTGCCAATATAATTTTAAACTTATAGATTGTTTGGCGCTGGTTCCGTAAACTTGATGCGAGAGCTCCTCACTGTAACTGTTTCGATAAGCATTGATGCATCTGTAGTTTTTATAGCGCTTTCCTTGGCGTGACTCACGTTCGCCGAAAAACGCTCGTTTCCATATAATTTCATATAACAGGTCTTCACTTTTTCCTTGCTATTTTTAGAAGTAAAAATGCGATTAACACATAAACACTCCAGCAGCGTACTGGCTAACTTAGCTAATTTTTATTGGTACATCGAATTAAGTTTAGTTTCTGCTAATTTAGATATCCTAGAATAGTGATTGTTATATCCAATATAATGTAGAACTGCAATTTATTTTATTACAGTGTATTTATGTTGCTCTAATAGACAAAGGTTTAGTTAAGCAGCCTTGATGCGATTGAAAATAAATTTTCAAATTGTAAAATTATAGTAACATTAACTTAACACGCCTCTCATGAAGCGAAATTTCAGTCTTTCTTCTTCTACCATCTTTAACATTTTAAGCATTTCTTGTGGGCTGGGTGATGTACCTACTTCTCGAGTCATTTTCTAGTTTTGCCTCTACACCACCCATCCTAAACATATTCTTCAGTCTCTCTCTATTGACAATTTGGATCAGATGCTGTATTAAAAAAGTAAATAGTCGTTCTACAATGGCACAACATCATGTAGCAGTGTAGTAAAGTTTGAGCCATTACTGTAAGTTGGCGCTTTGTTACAACATAAATTAAACTTTACGACGCGAACACAACATCAAAACACTAAACAGTTTGTTACACAATAAAAATGGCATACATTGGGAAAATAAAAGGATCAGTTGCCCCAACTATGCTACAATGTACTGTAACAAAGATTGCCGACTAAACTTCAGTGGGACGCCACCACTTAAAAAAGTCGGGAAAATGCAGAAACGTTCATTTGAAAGTGGAAATGGTGAATGTACTTTTCAAATTCGACTTCGGCAGTGCTCGAGGCCACGCAGTCAGCATAGAGCCTCTGTGAACCTACTTTTATTTAATTTCTTGAGTTTCCTAAACTTATTACAAAGAAACAAACACCGCATATAATATATGAAATAATAACGCACGACTAATTTAAAATTAAATATATTGACTGAAGAATGTGCATGTAAATAATTTAACATACATTAAATTAAGTGGGAAGGGTTGGTAGTCTTACTTAGTTAACTATTGAATTAAAAAATGTCACAAAGAATGTCCCCCTGCTATGGTGCAGTGGTGAACCAACAATAAAAGCTACACAGGTTACAAACAACTAAATTGAACGGAGCCAGGAAATACGAGAAATGGAGCCCCGTAATGGCCCGAAGCCACTGCAGGGGCGGAAGACACCCAACACTTTTAGACGCTGTCTGCTTGAAGGCGGGAGCGTAACTAAGTTAAAAACGCACGAAAAATGAACCAAAGCCCACCCAATCGTCACATTCCCATCCCTTTCTTACATTCATCTACTACATTTGCTCTCATCTAATACGAAGTATGTGAACCGTTGCGTCAGCTATATACATCCACGTTCAAATCGTCTAGTACGCCAAGAGAGGAAACAGTTTCAACCTGTCCGCCAACCCCAGTCTGACTGACGCCACTAAATACTGTGAAACGTGCATAGCAAGGCAGATAAATCAAATACTTGAAAGAACTGTAGCGGAACGAAGTGATAACATTAGGAATCTTTGCATGATATAAATGTAGTAAGCTAAGCGGAACAGATGTCTCCAGACACACGGGCTTGCACTAAACGCTGTTCCGGGTCCCGGGTGGTGTAGCTTGAACAAGCGTCCACGTTCGATCAGCAGAGTTAAGCAACGCTCTCTCTGGTCAGAATGTATGGGAGTTCCACGGCTGCATCTCTCGGCGCCTCGTGGTACGGCTGTCACGGAAAAAAGTTGGTCCCGGCGGTCATAAAACATCATGACAGTCGTTAGTGGGGTTGGAAGTCCCCATAAATGCACAGCGACGCCTATAATTGGCCTAACGGCTGTTGGCTGAGTGCGATATAAATAAAATAAAATAAGAGTCTAAGAAAAGCGGAAAAACACTAAATTCCAAAATGTAAAGAGCGGAAGTTACAAAACGTAATTAAATTGTCAAACTGAACCTAAAAGAAGCGAAAATACAAAAACTGACCTTACAGATGAAGGGAGTAAGCTCGATCAGGGACGAAGCAAATACGATCGGTGATTATGCTTCAGCCACTTTTTAAATGTTGGTTGAACAAATATGAAACGGGAACGATCAAAACTTAGCTCCATTGCTACCTTGTGTCACACGTAATACGTACGCTAATTGGTTTGAGCACATGCACAGAGTACCACACAAATTCTGACAGAATGTGGTTATATCTTATGAATATGACCCGTGCATGATCTGTCTGCTGTGAACCCTGATTGGTCTTCTCCTATTCTTCCTCGTATATTTCCTTCTAATTTGTTTCTTATTATTCCGCCGTAGATTCTTTCCATCATTACGAGTACGTAATTCTCCTATAGTTCTTGAACTTTTTCTTATTCCTTAAAAAATAGATGTAAATTGCGTTCTCTTCCACTCATTTGGCACGTTTTCTCTGTTAATTACATTTTCAAATAGCGGTCGAGGGATTTTCCACAGTTTCTCTGTACCGTATTTGATAAGTTCTGGCACAATGCCGCCGGTTCCACCAGCTTTGTTAGTTTTTATGAACATTAATGGCCTACAAACATTTTACTCCGTTAGAACCAATGTGTCTTCTTCTAGATTCTCTGTGCTATTCTTGCCTTTTTTTATAAAGAAATCCTTATACGTAGTATTTTTCCATTCTTGGTCCTGTATATTGCAGCGGTGCACACTCTGGTTGGGTTTAATTTGTGGATGAATCTAAATTATGTATGTTTTTTCGGAGTTATTACAGTGTGTCTCGGCTGGACTACGGACGATCACTTTACTTATGGTGCCTTTACTCACGGCTGTTAGACGCTGGATACCTTTGCTTCCCACGTAGAAAAGAAAACGCTTTGCTTTTCTTTCTTCTGTCACCCCATTCAGATGCGTTTGATACATATTACGAACCCCTTCCGAGTCGCGGAGAGGGCAAACAGTAACAAAAACTCCTAAATTTCATTACCAATGAAGCCCTCCGCTGATTGGTGGATGCCCTTCCAAATCCCAAAACTGGTTAATCCTTTTCCAATCAAATTTTAAATTATAATTTTCCACAGCCTATACAAAACTGTCCCCAACCAACCCCATAAGTGTTAAACTAAATTAGCTCGCACTTTTCGGCTGCTCATTATCCTAGTAACTGAACTCTATCAATTTAAATCTCGATTCTTCTTGCAACAAATACATTTTCAGTTTTGTTTTCTTTTAGTTATACTCTTTGTCATCTATTGAATCTGATTTCTTCTTCCATCGCAATTCATTTTGTGCCCAACATAGTGTATGATTACTTCCTCGTTCCGCTCCCCGTTTTACTCTCAAATTCCTGATTTTAATTATCGTTTTTTTTCTTATTATTACATAGGCGATTGTAGACTTAAAGTTCTTTTTCTAATGTATCCAAGTATATTTGGGACTGTTTTTGTGTTGGTAGAAACCATTCATAATCATTAGGCCATATAACTGACACACCTCTATGATCTTTTCTCCATTTAATTGACTACTTTCTCGTTGTATATTTCTACTGTGTTATCCTTCATTTTCCTTTCTGTTCTATCGTTCAGGTCTCCAGCTAAAATTAGTTGTTCATTCTATTTCATCTTACAATGTGTCCATCACATTTTTTTCTCTATTAAGAGACTGCTATCTGTTGGTGCACATGAACCTGTTGTGACTATTTTTCCTCCGTTGAGTTCTAGGTTCATCTGTATTACTCCTTCATTTATTGGCTTCCATAATTTAATTATCTTCCTATATTTCTTTTTAATTAAAATACCTTCTGCTCGGTTGCTTTTGTTGACCCCGCTCTAGATGTGTAAGGCACATCCGTCATCTTCGGTTCTATTTCCTTTTTTTTCATCCCTCTTATAACTAATAGGTTCACATTCTTGAATTCCTCCATGACTTCTTTGTCCTCGTTTCTCCAATATTGTATATTTCACGTTGCTAACCTGAGTTTTGTACACTTTCTTTTTCTTTTTCTGTTTAATGTTTACGACTAGTTTTTGAAAATCCCTAGCAGCCCCCCCCCCAAATCTTTTGGGGGTACCTTCTATCAAGGTGTAGGTTACCAACTGGAGAAGCATATTTAATTTTTTTTATCCTGCCATTTCTTTAACCTTTAGGTTTTTATGCCCGCTAGGCTGTTTATGCCTGTTTAGGACAATAATAGTGGGGGAAACTCAAAGTATAAGTATGACTTGTGGTGTCCCACAGGGATCGGTGTTAGGGCCGACATTGTGGAGCGTCTACTATAACTCTCTACTGGAAGAACAACTACCACTGGGATCGATGACCGTCGCATACGCCGATGATCTGGAGCTAGTAACTAGCAGCGCAACAATAATGGAAGCCAAAATAAAGATTGAGATTGCAGCAGACATCGTAGAAATATGGATGGGCAGGAAGGGACTCGAGCTTGCCCCAAACAAGACAGAAATGGTCCTGCTAGCAGGACGGAACAAGACAGAAACCCTGACAGCCAGAATAGCCGGAGTAGATATAAGAAGCCAGAATCACCTAAAATACCTGGGAATAGTCATAGGAAGGAATATGAGAATGGCGCAACACATTAAGTATGCAGTAGAGAAGGCAGACAAAACCGTCACGGCGTTGAGTCGCCTCCTACCAAACGTGGCGGGTCCAAACACTAGCCGAAGGAAATTAATGGGATCGGTCGTGAATTCCGTTGTACTATACGGGGCCCCAATATGGGCAGAGAGTATAAGTATGGAAAGCTACAAGAAGAAGCTAGAAGGGGTGCAGAGAAGGATCGCCATACGTATAGCAAGAGCCTATCGAACGGTTTCAAAGAGAGCCGTCCAGGTGGTGGCAGGCGTTATCCCAATACACTTACTAGTGAGAGAAAGAGTCAAAACAACGGGCAACAATACAAGGGCAAGGCTACAGGAAGAGAGGGAGGCCACATTAAACAGCTGGCAGCAAGAATGGGACGAAGACAAAAGAGCAAGGAAGGTGGACCAAACTACTAATCCCACAAATACACCCATGGCTCACCAGAAGCCACGGGGAAATTGGATACCACTTATCCCAGGCCTTGACTGGGCATGGCTGTTTCGAAAGCTACCTTCACAGAATTGGAAAGAGACAAGACAACCAGTGCATGTACTGTGATGAGGTGGATACACCAGAGCACACCATCTTTGGTTGCACAAGATGGAATTGGCAAAGAACGACTTGCCAAAACAAAACAAACGTTGTGTTAACCAGGGACAACTTGGTAGACCAAATGTTGGTAAGCGTAGAAAACTGGACAGAGATAAACAAAATGATCTGTGAAATTATTACGCAAAAGGAGATTGATGAAAGAACGGCACAACAACAGGCATAACATAAAGTTAGCAATAGAAATAAAGGGAACAGAATGACGAGGATGAAGAATGGGTTCGGTCTGCATGAAGTTATACCGAAAGGTGGTACCAGCAGATCGATGGTATTAAGGAAGGGGGTTTTTTAGTCGGTAGGCGCCTGGGTCCCCTTCTTAGGTGAATCCGACACGCCGAGATTAGCACGGTGTCTTTTGAAGATTTTTCCTCATTCCTACTTAAAAAAAGGCTGTTTATGCCTGTCGGTCTATAGGAGGTATTTGATTTCCCTCCCACCACCTATATTTCCATATCTCATATCCGTCACCTGGGAACGCACTTCCTAGGGGTTAACAGCTTTTCTATACAATTTTATGCAATTGTATTCGAAAGTGTTATCTCTTCCTTTCTGGGCGCTTTCTATAAGTAGAAAACGATGGAAAATTCTGTTGGAACTGAAAGTAAACTGATCCTTTAATTTACCGGCTTAAGGAACATTGCTAGGATGCTCGCATTACAGCATTAAAATACGGCCCTGAATCAGGTTTTTTCCCACCTTGAAATGTATGTAAGCAGGACTCGTCCCAAGTGAGTGAACTTTATTCCGTATTTCCCGCAATGATAATCGCCGTAAATTGCAAACGATGACTAAGTGCGGAGGTGTAGTTTCGAACTTAGCTATGCATGGCAGGAAGCTACTCTCGTCCTCTACTTCCAAGTGGCGTACGTCAGTCCGCCGGTCGCGGCTATCGCGATATAAGCGACATTTTCACGCAAAATCCGTCTTTTAATCTCGGTTACGCAAAACGGACAATCGCGGCGAAGAATACGCGAGTGCAAAAATGCGAACAGCCGGGCATCTCGCTTTTACCTAACATTTACAAATGTGGCGCTCAGTGCATTCGGCGGTGTGTGGCAACGTTCAGACGCAAATTACTTAACCAGAAGCATGATCGTCAGGCATTTAATAGCGAGATGGGGGACCTCGACGGTACGTACTCAATTTAGCGCAACGCCGTCCAAGTAGGCGTTGGATCCGCAAGGTCAGTTACATCAAACCGTTGCATGCTTCCACTGTTTGGCCCACTCTGATCTTGAATCTAAACCAAATTTTAAAATTCAGCAGCCTGTCACGGCTTTAAATAGTTTTGATGCAACTGGCGATGGTGTAGTCACTCATACATCGCAAACTTCGTGACCTGGAGGATTCGCTTTCAATGATAAATGATAGCCGCAGGCAGAAGTGTAACGACAAATTTTGCCTCGCAGCTAGTTGTATGTGCTAAGCGTCAGCTTTAAAAATTAAGTTTATGTAACTTGATGTTCCGGTGACATTTTCATTTCGATAGTCCACAACTTGAGGAAATTAATGTTGCTTTGCAGATGTGCAGGCGAAAACGATACGTAATTAAAAAATTGGAACAGTAATAATTATATAAACTTAACTTGGCAAGAAAGATGTGTTTTATGGATTTCTTATTAAAATTAGTGAGGGTTCTTTGCCAGTGTGATCTCACAGTGGCAAGTAATCTTGGCAACATTTGTCAATTATACTGAAATGCAAACTTAAAAAACTTTTTTATAATTTTTTTTCGCAACCTTGTCTTATAGTACAATATTTATGTTATGTTAATTCTCATCTAAACGTTTGGAAAATAGGATTCCGAAACCACAAAGCCAGTGCTGAAGAATTGGGTACAAAGTTTTATCAGGGCATTTTTGATGATCATAATTGTGATTCTGGGTGATTAAAATTGCTGTAAGGAAATTACAGTTGAACGCATACCTATATTATTTTTAAATCTTCTATGGATAAAGGAAAAATTAAGTTTTAAGGTATTTAAATACAGGTAACCAATTGCTGTTATTCTGAGCGTTTATCTTATGGGAGGTTTCATAGATAGTGGGCATAACCTACGAAAATATCGCCTTCCAAGTAAAACTATCGCGGCGCCCACTGAATTTTCAATGTATAGGCCTAATTAAGAAATGCTCACACGTCGAATTTTAATTCAATGTCTTGTACATAAAATATTCCGAACGTTTTTGAAAAAAATCTCAAATAGAGAGTTACTAAATCTATAAACGAACGTTACTATTTGCTTTTATATTACCGATTTGGCTTTAAGAAAATTTTACAACACAAGGCGTGGTAGATGTAGTACCGGAAATCGTCCTGGGTTCATTGTTTTTATTGTATATAATAAACAATAGTCAGGGTAGATTTACTGCAATGGTTTACTGCCCACAGCAATTCTGATTGCCTAATTAACTAAATGAATAAGGTCAATATGAGCACAGAATTAAATATTTTATTTATTGCAAGATAATCAGTACTTTACATTATTAATAAATGAACTTGAGGTGAGCAGCAGTAACTAATAATTTGAGGGATAAAAGTTAGCATGAAATAAAGCAGGTTTCAGAAGGGTTACGTTCAGAGTTTCAGATATGATAAATGTTGGGAAGTGCCAATGCAATTTAATTTGTAACTGACGGATTTGAGCTTAGTTACGTCATACATAATGTGAATAAAATGATACAAAATGATTTGTTAAGTACAGAAAGAATATAAGCGTTATGTATTAAAAGAGTAAGCCAGCAAACGGCAAATTTGCTGAAAGGTAAACGAAACAGTGCTAGCAAAATAATTATTGCAATAGAACAATGAAAAATGGAAGGCAACCTATCGAAAGACAATTAGTGAGACGTTAAAGGAACCCCAAGTGTATCAGTGCATTATAAACCAAAGTGATGTAAAAGCAGAGCAAAGTGTAGTGATATTTATTCCAAGAAAAAGACAATTGTAGTAGTTAGGCAAAGACATGACATCAAAACTGTAGTCCATAAGATGAAACATGTTATCAATCCTAATTTATTTTATAAAAATTGAAAATCTAGTTGCTAGGCGACGTGACAGTCTTTTGCTAGAATTACCAAACAAGCTTGTAAAATTTGTGTTGGGGCAGATTGAGCTCCACATTTTATTGCTTAAAATAATAAATAAAAAGTCTCTTTTAATACCAGTTGTGTGTAAAGCTATTCGCCAGCGTGCAGGGCATCTTTGGGTATAGTTTGCCAAGTGTTAAGAGGTCCGAGAGTAGCAGTTTAGCCAGCAGTAAAATTCTTCCAAGTTCGAGTAACCTCGAGGGCTCATTTCCATAAGGGAGTAGCATCGGCCAGCAAGAATTTTGTGTCCAACGTGTAGAGCAGTTCTTCTTGAGTGCATATATACAAAGTTTTGGAGCAGAAGCATCCACGAGAATTACCACCGACGAAGCGTCCCCAGAAAACGTATCCCGCCAACGAAGCAGCCCTTTTCAAGGTAATTTCAAAGAGAAAGCGTTGGAGTAGGTCCATTATTTTTGGATATCATCAAGTTCAGACTGCCTACGAGGTGTAGAATCAGGTTCCAGTTGTCCAGGTTGCTCCGTTTTGGAGAAATTTAGTTAGCGTTCTTTGGAAGTGCAAGATGACGCGGCATTTTTCAGTTTTGGCCAGATGCAGGACAAAAACGATCGCGCGTGGGTTTCGACGTCACGCTAAAAATAAAACGAGGTTAGCAGTTGCTACGTCACAGTATTAACCGTATTTACCTGATGTTTCCTTGCATTTTGGTGTTTTAAAATTAAATTTTACGCCGTTTCTTGCGACCATAAGTCATTTTGTTGTGGCAGTCAAAATTCGAGGTAATATAAACGTCAGATGGAAATTGTGTATTTGCCCTAATACCCGAGTTAAATTGGTATACAATGAGTTAGTTGCCATACAGAGTTTTCCTTAATTTTATGAACCGACGCCCTGAGCTAAGTTTGTTTCATGTTCATCGGAGCAAAGCCTGTATTTATTGTAAAAAGATCAAATAAGAAATGAGCAATAAACCATTTATTTGCAGTAATTATTATTACGCTTTTTTAATTTGCCCTGAGTTTGACAGGCAGGTTCTTAATTGAAACTAAAATATTTTATAAAGTGTAGTATTCCTTGCCATAATTATATTATATTTAAAACCCCTATTATTATCTTACTATAAAGCGAGAGGCTAATACATTACATCTTACTCAAATGATACTGTAAATTGGGATTTTCATATAAAATAAAATCAACAAGGATGTTAAAAATATGTACAAATTGTTTAAACAAAATCTTTTGATAAGTTAATAAAAGCTAAACTCTTGAATTTTGATCCTTCAGGAACACGGATTATTAAAGTCCCTTTCTATAAATATAGTTTAAAATGAGAAACACATACTTTAAAAAATACTTAAGACTTTAGACATTTATACATATATTTATTTAAGCGCATCTACAGCGTTCAGTACTGTTGTAGAATCGTATTTAGTATATGGAATACCGGTATGAAGGACAAGAAACAATATTAGCCCTCTAAATGTCAAAGTTATAGAATTATAAAATTAATTAAGTAACAAACGACTTCCGGGATTGGACCGTGTCATGATTGAGATCGAAGAACTCAACGTTTCGCCCACTTTCCTAAAGGGCTTCATCAGGAGGAAAAAAGCAAAGGAGCACGGTAACTCAACGTGTTAACCACGCCAGAGGCGAAACTCTTTGCAAGGGAAGGGACAGAAGAGCACGGTAACTCAACGTGTGAACCACGTCAGAGGCGAAACTCGACTGTCTATTGGAAGAAGAAAGGCGAGAAATTATAGGCTAGCGCCGTCGCGATTCAGCAAATGCCGTCGCTGTTCAGTGGCGGAGGGCGGGGCTTAGGAATTAGCACTTTCCACATAGAAGGAAAGGGAAAGCCTTTGTCCCGATTGAGATTATTACGGTGTTTGCAAATCTCAATGGCTTCGCGAATCTTTCTGCTAAAGAAGAATGGGAATTTGCAGATGATGGAAGTTTCATCAAAAAGGATCTTATGACCAGTATCGCGTTGGTGTTCGGCGATGGCTGATGATGAAACGAGACCAGACTTTCCTATGCGGTCGGTGATGGATATATGGAAGAAAGACTATTGCTGCAGGAGGATCGGGTTTTGGAGGTTTGGGTGGCCGTGGATGAAGATGGCGATTGATGACTGACTATTGGAAGAAGAAAGGCGCCTTTCCCCTCTGACGTGGTTAACACGTTGAGTTACCGTGCTCCTTTGGTTTTTTCCTCCTGATGAAGCCCCTTACGAAAGTGGGCGAAACGTTAAGTTCTTCGATCTCAATCATGACACGGTCCAATCCCGGAAGTCGTTTGTTACTTAATGACAATGGCCGTGAAAGCCTCAAAAATCATATAAAATTAATTTTTCGTAAGAATATAAGATGCCTTAGAAACTTCTCCAACGAGACCATGATTTTAGCTATTCGACAGTTATTTTCAAAAAATATAATCATGGAGATTGTCTGCGGTACAGGGTAGACGCGCTATAGTTATTTGCTTCGTCTTTATTTAAAAAAAATATATCAGCTACCACAGAGCTGCTGTTATCAAAGTTGCTAATCAAGGCTAGAAGAACGATATCAACGAACTTGCCAAAAAATGTTATGAAGGTATGCATAATTGTAACTTTAAGCGGGAATTAGCTGAAAACTTTCTGAAATTGTAGTTAAGAAGCTTCAAGACAAGATCACCAGCATCGTGGATAAGTGCGGTAATTTAGAAAAAACATTCATCTTCAACAGGAAAATGGTGAAGTTAGAGGTAGCCTTGCTGAACTTGAACAATATACAACGCGTACCGGTATGCGCGTTTTTGAATTGTCAGGGAGGATAAAAGTATTATCTAATAAAATTTGTAATCATATCAAAAATATAGTAGTCGAGGAAGAGCATGGTTTCTTTGAACATAGGACAGTCGATACCAACCTAATAACATTTACTAATTTTATTTGCAAACTTTTGGACGCGGGCGAGCAAGTAGATGCCGTATATACCGACTTTGCTAAATTTTTTGATAATGTTAATCACGGCATCATGTTAAAAAAGTTACGTAATTTCCGGTTTTGCGATGATTTGATATGCCTATTAATTTCTTATCTTCAGAATAAATATAATAGCTAACAATCGGTTAAATTACATAGATATAACTCAGATTTTGTTAACTTCTGGAGTACCGCAGGGTAATAACTTGCGACCCACTGCTGTCTTAAGTACTCGCAAGGATTATTATTTGCCGATGATCTCAAAATATACAAAGAAATTAGAAACAGTAAAGTAACGAAATATTAATGTGATAATGGAATGTAGTGCGGCAAATAAAATATTTTTATATATTAATTTATTAGTTTTGCTTTAAACAAATCACAAATTGTGTCCCAATATAGAATGAGTGATATTTATTTAATCTGAACTGGATTAGATAATAGCTAAAAAACATGATATCAGCTGAAAATTCATACCTAACTAAATCACTGAATTTTACTTATTTGCATATGCTTGAAGTTGGTACAATTCCTTCTTTAGATTGACATGTAACTTAACCTAAAACTGGTATAATGCTATTTACATTGCAGCAAAAATGTATCTTCAAGGCAGTTGGTAAGTTGCCAGAAGGGAAAGGAAATAGATCGATGTAGCATATCACAAAAAAATACACAATAAAGTTTACTTTCAGATTTAACAGCAATTTTCTAGCACTGAATTATAATTTTGTGTATCTATTAATTACGTTAAAATTGTTTCTTGTACTTTACAGTACAAACAGTTCATTAGCTAATTTTTTACATCTTTTGAAACATCCTGTATACTTATTTCTGTGCTTTTACTGAGCAGTGCCCTAACGAGACCACTTGGTGCCTGTGTGCCAGCAACACTTTGGCGCCCTTGAATATACTTGTATTAGGCAGAAAAGGGTTACCTTTTTAATGATAATATTTATTGGAAAAACAAAAACTACTAACTAAAATTTCAATAAATAACAAGAATTCATCCACATTCTAACTGTAAACTATAAATACCTACTAACTAAAATACTAGTAAGTAATATTGTCCTATCCTATAGCTCCCTTGTTCTGAATTCCATTCTAGCAAATATGTGTATTACTTTTTGGAAATTTAAACATCTGGCTTTACAGTTTTCAATGCTTATTAAGGCCACACTTTTCAAAAAAGATTGTCCCTTTCGATTTCGAAAATAGTATTTAACTAGAATTAACTCGTGTGCACCATGTGCTGATATCAAGTGAAACTGAATTAAAATTTATCCAGTTATAGTTGAACTATATCTCTTTTGAAATTATATAAATAGGTATTATAAATTTTGTAAAAAATTTGTTCACGAATTCCTTTTTTACATAAAAGGGAGGGAAACTTTGTGGTGTTCGGGGTCATTAACCCCTTGCTTCAAGTTCCTTATTTGCGCTTCAGTTCTAATCCAACAATACTGTTATTAAATTAGTAATGGTTCATGGGGTTTCCGTCTTCACTCGGTACATTATTGACTTTGAATAAAACGTCTCATACATCTTAATATTTAAAAAAATATTTTTCCTCGCTAACCCTATGAATAGCTCAGTGATTATAAAACCCTCTTAATCTCTCAGTAACTTATGAAAGATTACTATTGTCTGAAACAAAAGTATGGTTCCTTGTTGCATTCTCGTCAGCTAAAACTTGACTGTAAATAACGCATAAGAGGAGCTAATTTGTTTACATTTTACATCATTCTATTGACTTCAAAACACAAACAAAACCTATAAAAATATAAAGAAAACAGAAAACACTTAAATAAAACCAAAGAGCACGCAAATCAAAGAAACACAGGATTCAATCCTAACACACACGTGCTAGAGCTGGGTCTACTGGCGTATACATTTACTTATAAAACGTTAATAAAAACGTATCGAAATAATGTTGGAATATTTTTCTTTTAAAAACGCACTCGTCAAAATTGCCTGAAGCCGATAGTTATTTGAAGCCGGTCCTGCTTACCTTCACTTGTAACTTGTAAGCTACACAGATATTATTTTTCCATTAAACAAATTTCTTCGCACTTCCAAAAGCTCGCAGTTGAACGCAACTTTATCAAACTGAACCGAACACACTTTACACGGAACTGCGCACCATACCCTTAAAGACGGCAGGTCTTCGATTACATCACCCGCTCCTGACTGATGCAATGTTGGGAATCCGCGATTGCTAGCTTGGGAAGCGCTCACTTGAGTGGCGTTACAGCTCGTGACAAAGTAAATGCCCCCTTTTGTTGACTGCGTAATTGTCTTCCAATGGACGCTTTGAATGTACTTTGGATATAGCATAATTGGTGTACTTACACGTACACGTTGAATAATGCGTTGGTATAATGACAAACGCTGGTTTGATGCGCCATGCAGAACTCACTTATTGGTTTCGGGTTGCTTGCCGCTTTTATTTAATTTTCTTTTGGTCAAATGCGCACAGTGCACTTTGGAGAGCCGCACGCAACCGCCCTCAACCTTGGGCGGCTCCCGATGCTGTTTTCTTGGTTAAATCTGCAGTTAAAATTTCCAGCACCCCGTGTATTTCTTGCTGCACTAGCGCAAATTAAAATCGCAGAACACAGTTCCAGCGCAGGACCGGTTTTTAAAGTATTTACAATTCTAAAATGCAATATTACATGTAACAGATAAGAAAATATATATAAAAAGTTGGTTTGGGCACTAACTGTGGAAACAAACATTAGCGGTGAGGGATATAGTTAGGTCCGTTTCAAATTATACATTAATTTTTAATTCTGTAGCTGAGAATTAGAAGGTGACATTAATTTCTTCATTAATTCATGATTATCATTTAGTTATATAAAACTGTAACTAGTTTGGTAATCTCACATTAGATGGCGTAGGTGAATGTAACTAACTTCATAGCGTTCAGGATAGATTGATAGATAGATAGAACTGCATGTTTATACAGATAGTGTGAGATATCCCACAAATTTTACATACATTTCAGGAAAATTGGCTGATGTGGTGCTAATGGCCATAACAATTTTCGAAAGGTTTTGGATTGTGGAAAACGTTTGGATTCAATTGATGGGTGCTGATCGAAATCTTGTTTTTAAAAATCTATATCAAGGTCTTTCTAATATGGTTCTGGCAATGACTGCATTTTGAAGAATGTCGTCACCGGACGAGTTAATAAAAAAACCTGAAGTTTAAACTTTGAACAAATTGACAATGTTTATGCCAAGCTTGGAAGGGTGCCGAGTTAGTTACGCGGTAATTTTTTTTCGGGATCGGGGAGTTTAAACCTGTACTACTTGATACAACGACATATTTTCTCATCGCGTTTGTTCTTTTAATTTTGAAGTAGGGTTCAGTTCTTCATGAAGTAGCAAATTTTACCGCTTCACATTACCTGCCTTGATAACTAGTATGCAATTCACACTGCTTTCAAAACACTGCAAACATAAAATGGTTAATGCCATTCCACTATTACCATTAAAAAAAAAGTGAGTTGTATCTAATTGAAAAGCTACATAATAAAAATGGAATGCAATAAAAAATTTAAATATATAACGAGTAATATTATTATTATTACATCATTTTTTCCGTACCCCTAAGGAAACTGCGCCCATGTACCATTGCACACATCGCGCACAAATAGTTGCGCCACTGTTTTTAAGTCATTCTTCAGAAAAAATATTGAGTATACATAATATTTCATACGTTTTTCTTTTGTATAAGTAAATGTATTTTATGTTGTACCGTTAATACCATTTTTGTCTTCCCAACAAAATATTTTTAAAACGAATGTTTAATCACATTTATTTTTAAATTACTTTCCAGAGATATCCTAAAGATCCAACCTTTGATTTGCAACCAATTTTGTAATGATTGCAAATTAATTTGATTAGTAACTCAGCTGCAAATATTATTAAATAATCTTACAGTGCTCACCCAGATTTTAATATTTAAGCGCTTGAGGTCAGTAACTATGTGTTTTAGACAAGTTAAGTTATTAACTATATGTTTTCTTTAACGATCGTTGTTTTAAGTACTGTGGTTGATTAATAAAATACACGAAAATGAACTTACTTGCTGTTATAATATTAGAGCATGAAGAAAAATAATTTAATGTTCACAAAACTTCAAAAAACGACAATCAACAATACACAATATTATTATAGAGCAACGATTATAGTAACGTCAGGTGTATCGGAAATAACACAATTAAAAGTGTAGGTTTACTACACTTACTTCATGTGTGCAGACCATAAAATATGAATGTTACAGTCATCCTACGCTAAAACCTCTTCTGAACATAAAGCATCCGGCTTTTGGCACAACATCTTTATAGAGGAAGGCTTCACCCGCCACAGTATTCCAAATATTTCAATTTTAAGGCAAATCGAATTAACACTCTCGAGGTTACCATTAAGGAAGCGCCCACTTTGGACCTCAGCAGCAGGATCACCTTTAAATCTGCACTCCAAATAATGCAGTAGAGATCCTGTTGTGGCTTACTTGATTTGGGCGTAGCCTTTCTTTCACAGGGTTGTATCTAGGCATCTACAAATGTTTGTAGTAGTATCTGTTTATGTGTTTTTACTGAAAGCCATAATCTTACATACTTTGTTTTAAGTCTTGCCCTAGATATATAACAGTAATTATTTAAGTTTAGTTTTTTTCTCACTTAAATGTATAAATGATTTAAAGTTTTTGCAAACAAATACGTTAAAAAGTATTAAAGCGCAGCCAAACGTCAAAGTTCACTCGCATATACTCTCAAATCGTCGGAGATTTCAATGAGCGTGTAACGCACGAACCTATATTGCTTTAATTCTATGATCCTTTGCTTCGTGTCAAAGTGTGATCGAATGCTGTAGTAAATTGCAGTTATAGGTGGAAAGTTAAAAGTACAACTATAAAATTTTCAAGTGGCTGATGCCGAACCTTCTGAAGTGTTTACATATTTCAAGGATATTGTAATAAGATAGGCATCTGGCAACAGGTTTTCGGACTAGGGTCTTAAATTGTATTGTTGTTTGGACTTGTCTCTATATTTACAAATAATTTAAATGTCAATATTTTATGCTTTTTTGGATTTTTGATAATGCTTTGCGAGAACGAGAATGAGAGTTGGTCGCACATCAGTTCTAGAAAATCTATTTTCGATCTCGTTGTACAACTGTACAACATCTTGATGCGAAAAGAAATATAATTGATGCAAATCCAGTCCAGTGTATAAAGATATAAACAAACATTTATTTTATTGGTTGTAGTCGAGATAATAAAATGGAGACTTTACAACACTATACTTCCTGTACTTATTTCTAGCTCCTGTCAAGCATAATGTACACGTCTACTCCCAACTACCGTTTGATTATGTATTTGCGCAAAGTACAACCCGATACCGGAGTCATAAATTTTATTTTATGTTGGATATAAACGTTGGCTTAGTATCGACATTTTATAGGTTTCACCCTCTAGCATAAGTGTTCCGTCGCACCCACATTATATGGAAAACTATAATAATTGATATTATTGCTTAAGTAATAAAATTCTTAGAAGCAAGCAAGATGCAGTTAATTTTGTCCACACTTTCAACTGCATATTTGATAATAACTGGCTGTAAACATTTTACACTCATTTGATTAATGAATACCACATCTGTAAAAAGAAACAAAACCTCTACTTTTATAATAATTATTTCTTACAGATGCGTCATGAAATTGTGAAATGTAGTGGGATTGGGATAATTTAGAAATCTAAAAAGATGTAATCAATGACCCATTCATCTCAATTGGAATGCTTAATTTTGCTTGAACCTACCTTTAAATGGGCACATTTGAGGTTCGATTCTGCAATAATTAAATGTGATATTTCATTGTCCACCCAAGGAAATAAGTTGCAAACATATTCATACACGTACTTTAATACTGGAAGTGATTGTAATTTAATTGTTATCTACAATTTTTTTATATTTTATCTTTTTTTGGTTTACTACCATATATATCGCTTTGCTGTTACTTCTAGTTTTCTAAAATCTTTTCGTAGTTTTACCGTTGTTCTGTTCGTTGAAATTATATTATCCGCCATAATTTTAAATGAATAGTGAACATATATCCGCCTTGGTGTACTCTATTAAATACTTATTTCTACATCATCCCAATTGGTGCGAACACCAAAGGTAAAAATCAAGCAGGGATTTGACGAAAACTGTAAACTTTCTTGATTTTTACATTTAGTCGTTTGGTACATATTGCTTTCGTGAATTAATTCATTTTTTAATATGGACTGCATATTTACAACATTTTGGTTTTTCTTTGTATTTTCTGCATCTTCTGGCGTCTTTAGCCCTTCCCTGTTGCATTTTCTTTTTCTTTCGGTTGCTTGTATCCCGAATCCGGGGCAAGTTGAGCATTGTACCTCCAGATACAAGCGCATATAGCACCAGCCTCTACACCGCAAGGTAAAATGATGTTATAGATAATACATACATACTTTCTTCTGTACTGTTGCAATCTTCTCTTTTAATTTTGCCCTTATTAGTATGGGTGTTGATGGTGTTACCTTGAGAATCACCAAA
The DNA here is from genome assembly GCA_940337035.1 of Agriotes lineatus. Taxonomy (NCBI): domain Eukaryota; kingdom Metazoa; phylum Arthropoda; class Insecta; order Coleoptera; family Elateridae; genus Agriotes; species Agriotes lineatus. Next base: position 138,633,674 of record OW679200.1, read on the forward strand.
TGATACACGTTATGAAAAACAACAACCAATTTTTATTTGAAAACAAAATTAATTAACGAACACGCACATACAGGGTAATTCATAAGTACGGTCATTAAATTTAAGAGTAGTTAGAGAACAGCAAAGAGAACAACTTTACATAATAAACTATACGTCAAAAATGTATAATAATCCCACAAAAAAATAAAGCATCTCATTGCTTAAACTGAAATGAATTTCTATAAACATAAGTTCACAAGGGTGGTTGTGATAAAACCGAATTTAATTGTTTAGGTATTTTACTCGCATTTGGTAAATTACATGTTTGCGGTTAATGTATTTTTATTTCGGTATTAGCCAGCGCTTCTCAAATTTTTTACCAGACCCTAATTTTTAGTGCAATGTACTTCAACTAATTTAATGACCATACTTATGAATTACCCTGTATACATATGTATATGTAGCAAGTATTACAATTATACATACATAATGTGCAATTACAACACATTGAACGCTAACAGGAACGCGCTCTGATATTTCTACATTGCTACGTCAATGAACGGGTTGTAAATGACCAAGACAGGCGACTTACAGACACGAGGCTGCTGACAGTCGTAAACAATGCAATGCAGGACTTCCCAACAGCTTAATACCGAATCCCCAAATGCCAATGCATGAATGGTGGCGCTTGCTCGTCCGGTGTTTAAATAAATATATGGCTTCTCAGTTACGCAAGTGAACGGTTGCTTATGGTCTGCCGGCTGCCGATCGGACCTTTCGTCTCATTGGAAGTACAATATTACTCATTGTGCCTCGTCTTCTAAGCCCGGACATCGAAATTTGGTGCTATCTCCATTTTCCAGCACAGTATGTTTCCTCGGCAAAGTGTTATGTCGCTTAATGCCCCGATTCCTGCACTGCCACCTTTTATTATCCAAAAGGGGTTAGCAGCTACCTCCTGTTTTAGACCCGAATCTCCCGTAGATCACCGATGGCGTAATGTTGCCGGAATCCAAGCTTTGAATTGCTTGTCTTATATTTTAGTTGCGGATGTAATTTGTTACTCTGCGACGCAAATCACTCAGCTTATAACTTTAGCTAGGCATAGACACATACAGTTGAACGCGGATATGCTCGCCACGAGTAAATTTGCGGATTTATTCGTCCGCATGCAAGTCTCTGTGTATATGGCTCAAATCCGACGATTTATTTGTCGGATTTGCATGGCTCGTTGCGCGGGAGCCATGTCAATAGCAAAGGCAGTTCACAATTTTTTGTACGCGTGTTAAAATGTCCACCGTTGACAAGAAAAAGAATTTTGCTCTTGTTAGTCAGCTAATTTACTCTCCGACACACTTCAATAAATTTGGTTATAAATTCGTTATTAATTTTAATAATAATGATTTGCCACAAAAATAACATCGGATTAAATAAAAAACTCACAGAACGAAGTCTCGATGAATATTAGATCGAATAGTTATAGGAAAATTCAAAAACTAAAACTCATAGCACAGCTTTACTTTCAATCTCGAGTGTCGTCGAGAAAATTTCTTTTTGCAACAAGTTCGACTTGCAACAAAATATAGCTTTTTTAAATGAACGGGATAACTAAAAACTAAGCGAATGAAAATGAGGTGTGTGCTTAGTTCATAAGTATGTACAGTCACACTCGGAATTAATGATATTTGTATTTCATTTATTATAAGAAAAAATCATTTCGTTAGTAATGCGATACTATTTATGATAATCATCCCTTTATAACTGAGTTTTTAAACTAATCAAGTTGCCGTTTCAATCTCGATCTTATATCACAAGTAAGGTTATATTTGTACTTTATATAAATAGCCCTTTAGTGGTTTATAATTTCAAAAATTTTATTTTTACGTCTGGAAGTACCTAGTACATGTTAAACATATGAAGTCTAAACAGCTCAAAAGCTAATAAATTATTTAACAGGCCATTTACATATACCTTTAATAATATTATATTACGCCTTTTGGCGTTGTTTAAACAAAACCTTCGGTTTAAGTTCGATTCGCAAATGTCAAGCTATAATTTATTCTGCAGAACTGCATAAGTTCAAGTTCGAGCACCATTAAACCTCAAGTGTGATACACATTTTATCGGCACAGCTTGATTAAATTCTTATTATTAAACCCCGGACTTGTACGCACACAGAAGCCATAAATGCAATACAGGAAACAAATAAATCATAACATTCCATATCGTGTTTGTGCAAGTTGAAGCTGTCGTCGCGGCTGTTAATATTTCAATAAAGGTATTTGACGAAGCTAGTAGTCACACATGACGTGGATGACTGACGTGCCAAGGCTGTTTGTCATGCAGAATGTCAACACTCTTTGTCAACCAGATTCGCCATAAGCGGTTTTTTCGCACTTTGAATCGTATCGTGGATTTAAACCCCGCCCGGCCTTTTACATGTGTGAAAATCCTTGAAGCGCTTTGTAAAGTTCAGCCTCCGGTTAAAATGGATTTATTGAGTTCTTACTTTACGAAAGTTCAACGTGGAGGTACTCCTTGAGTCCTTGCTGGTAAAATCGGATTTGGAGTGGTTTTACACAATGCGGTTGACAATTATAATATTACCATACAAACTCCCAATATATTTTATTTAATTAGAAACGGCATATTTTCACATTGTATATTGTATATGTACACAGGAAATGCTCCACATGTGTTACCTAATACCAATTTTCTTACTGAAATTGTACAAAACCTTTGATCTCTTCTTCTAAGTAGATTATTGTGTATCCAATTAAGCTAAGATGTCTAATCATCTCCTACTCTTTTCAAATATTATATACTGCTAATGAACTGAACCATTTGCATATATTGGTGCAATTTTTAAAAATATTTTTCAAAAGGGCAGTTATGGCATTTTTGGTAACCTTTCATGATTGTATCAATATAAAAAGCATTTCTTTTCATAATTTGGTTTAAATAAATCTAAGTCCATTAAGAAAATGATATCATTCGAAAATTTTGAATTTTGCCCAATGTTGACAGCACATTGCATAGAAAGTATGCCAAATCGTTGCCAAACATTTTTAAACGTTCCGAAGAGACTCAAAGAACTATTAATTAACCTTTTTTTGTGATTCCTCTTATTTTTGTGAAATATAGTTTTTTTTATAATTTTTAATTTTTTTATTTTATGAATATGATTTTGTTAATTCTTCAGTTGATATTTGAGGATAGTGCTATTAAATATGCTTAATATGAGTATACTATAAAACAAAAGCTTTTATAAATTTATTTTATGACGTAATGTAATAAATACAATTTTTATGGATGGTCCAGTTCATTTGTGGAGCAGTATATTTATTATGGTAAAAGACGTTAATAGGTTATCTACGTTAATGATCGGGATATGTGAATTATTCCCATGTGCAATTCAAATTGATTACTGACCATTTCTATTGAAATCTAAAACTAAATATTGCTATGGTTCTGTGCTTCGGTAAATTGATATTAAGTGAATAATAATATTTAATAATAGAAGCAGCCACCCTTATTGAGATTTACGAGCTCAATATTTATACATTTTAGTTCACATGATATTATTTGGTTTATGTTTACCAAATAAAGCTAAAATACTAAGAAGCTTAATTCTGGATGAGATTAAAATTACACAATTTCTTTTCGTTGAAAAGTGACGATGAGCCACTTTACTTTCTATTCATTCTCATAACATGACAGCTGGTTCAATGAAGCAGTAAAGATATGTATACACAGCCGGACAAGGCCGACTGGGTATTTGAACCGACCTGGGAAAGTGACCCTAAACCGACCCCTTTCAAAAATGAATTTTCTTCAAAGGCAAACAAATTTCAGGTAAGATAAATAATATAATAAACAAAATAGGTTGGTAAAGTCTTACCGCACTTACTAAGTAAAAAGTAAGAAATTAACAAGTATAGTGTTAAGATTAGGGAAAAACATAGAATTACAAGTAAATCAGTAGAAAGGGGGCACCTATCCCCTCCACTTTTTATTTGATTCGCGGATTCGCGGTTTAATTCGCGGATTTCGCGGTTTTATTCGCGGATTGACCTAATTAATTTCGCGGTTTGATCTAATTAATTTCGCGGTTTGATCTAATTAATTTCGCGGTTTGATCTAATTAATTTTCACATGTGCTACTGAATAAATTACGCATTAGCTTCCGATTAAGTTACGCGACGGCCATCTTGGATTTCTGGCGGGAATATTTGAAATTTGAATTTTTTCCGATTTTTTTTCTAAGTTCCATTATTTGAATTTTAAACTTCCCGGGTGTCAGCAGCCACCTTGGTTTTCTGCGCGCGCACCTCTCGCTGTAGTCGTTTTTAATTTTGAATTTTCGCGGAAATATTTGAAATTCAAACTGGTGGACCTATCTCGCTCTTTGAAGCTGCTGTCTCTCTCTTGCATTCACTCGCGAAAATATTTAAATTTAAAAAAAGCTATTTGCGTCGGACCCGAGTGGGAATCGAACCCTCTACGTTTGCATACACATTGGGCTCACATCGATCGATGCCTCTAGACCACGGAGCGGTACGGGATTTAAAGGGTTTGAACGAAACGCCATTTCGCAGCTCTACAGTCACGCCGCTCGAATTTTAAACAACTTATTTTTTCGAATATATAAAATATAAGAACGGAATTGTGCCGTCTAGGGCCTTAGAAACTTGTTAATAATTTTAAAAAATTGACTTTGTAACTAGTTTTGCTGTAATTAATTTAATATGAGTGACGCTATCTCACTCAGTCCCACTGATTTTCTACAGCTTTCTCTTTTCCATCCCGTTTGCTACCTATGCGTAATTACAAAAGACGTTATCGCTCCAGGCAGACTTTCTATTTAGCCGGCGATTGTGTAGGGCTTTTAACCGTTGCATAGAATTGGAAAGTTTTATTTAACGTGCCTAAACAGGATTGTTTAGAAGACTGTAATTATAATTAGCATCGTAATGGAATGCACCAAGATTTAAATCAGCATGTAGTGTTCGTCTGGATCGAGCAGTACGTACTCCAACGGTTTCTAGTCTTGCTTGGTTGACAGACGACAGAATGCACGGTTACCGGTCAGCGCAGCCAACGGCTTGGCGCTAAAATCCCTGTGACACAAAATCTAGTGGGATAAGCTTGCCTGGTTAATAAACCACTCTAGTTCGTATGATTTTTGTCGTGTGTATTGTTTGGTTTTAAAGGTTTGAACATTGTACCACTTAGCTGTTCTGACATTATACTTCCATATACATATTATAAATAAATTTTAAATGTTATTTTCGACTAAGTTTTAGCTTCTTATAAATTACAACAGTGCCCTCGCCCATATAAAATAAGACATACGCATTAAATAAATGTTTTTATTGTATAAGAATGGTTGTCCCCCATAAATTTGAATAAAAACAGGCAATTTCGTTGAAAAAAAAATAGCTTTTCATATAGGTAAGAAAGGAGGGTTGCGTTGCTCTCAGCGACCGTGTTTCGGCTACTTTTCAAGATCGCCCAGGCTCTTGTAAATTCAACGATGACGCATCACGACAAATAATAAAAGGCAGCTGAGGGTCATGTCTTTCGATAAAATATATATCAAAACCTGATTGGTATTTGGAACATTTTAACGAAAACAGCGACTTCTTTCGGCATAAACTGTTTATTCTCACCACGGAACCCTATTTTATAAGTAAACGTCTGAAATTGTGTCATTATATCTATAAAAACTGCATTTTAGTTTAAAAAATTCCAGTATAAATGCAAACGGACGAAAATAAAAACGCAATTGACCACAAAGTAACATAATTTTGAAAAAAAAAACACAATTTCGTTGGAAAAATGTTCTGTTTCACTTAAAATTTTACAAAAACTGACATCATGTCACTTGAAATTATACAAAAACGACATTTTTATCCAATAAGCGATAAAAAAATACGCCGTCTCACATAAATTTATACAAAAATCGACATCATGTCACATAAATTATAAAAAAACTGCCATCATGTCACTTGAAATTATACAAAAACGACATTTTTACTCAATACACGACGAAAATCGACATCATGTTACATAAACTATGCATAATTTTGCAAATGTTTTACACTTTTTTCTCTAACTTGTTGCAATTTTAGTAAAATTTTTAGAAAATCGACAGCATCTCCCATGAAAATTTATAAAAATCGGCATCTTGTCACATTAAATTCTGTAAAAACGACAAAAACAATATTTTTTTTCACAACTTTCATTGAAAAATAGTAAAATTTTACGAAAATACAGTAGAGACCGCTTATACCGAACCCGCTTGTAACGATCTACCGGTTATAAGGAACTAAATTAAAAGTCCCGCCAAAATTCCCATTACAATAATGCTAAAAATTTTCTGTTATACCGAACCCGCATATAACGAACTTTCGCTTATAACGGTCCATTTTTTACGTAAAAAAGAAAAAGTTTCCTTTTATAGCGAACCTGCTTGCAAGAACTGGTGTGAAGTCCCAAATTTGTTATGGCTAGTGAATTGTTTAGGTAAGCAGATTGTGTAAGGAATGCAGATTGTGCGAATTGATGACGGAAGTTTGTATGATGTAGTAGTTTTAATTGAGTATTCAGAGAAGACGGTTGTGCAATGGAAGGTTCAAAAAAATTGCGATTGTCGTTCACTTTAAAAACAAAATACGAAATTGTACATGAACTCAACCACGGTAAAAAACAAAGTGAAGTATGCCGTGAACGTAATATTAACAAATCGACGGTTGCTACTATATGGAAAGACAAAACAAAAATTATTGAAGCATTTGAAAGCAAAAATTCGTCTACTAAAAAATTGCGTAAACCAATTCACGAAAATGTTGATAACGCACTTTTAAAGTGGTTTAAACAGCAAAGACAGGCTAACGTTACTATTAGTGGTGCTTATTTAAACAGAAAAGCAGATGAGTTGGGGACGCAATTAAACGATGTGCAAGAATTTTCTTGCAGTAGAAGTTGGGTCGAAAGATTCAAAAAAAGATACAATATTTGTAGTGGAAAAATTACAGGAGAAGCTGCGGATTTAGGCCCTGAACACACGGGATTCCGTATCCCAAATTCGGTATGCGGGATACAGAATCTGAGTCTGTTCAGACACGGCGACTGAATCTCAGACGCGGGCCTTCAGTCACTTGCAGTGCCGTGCTGTTATGGACTTAGCATTGCTGTTCTTTGTTTCTGTCGAATTAGTCTAGATGTGCTGTATTTAAAATCAGGGATTGGGCTCTACTAAGTTAATAAATTTTTCATTGTCAAATAATGTACGCTCTATGATCGTTGTATAGTAAGGAACGCCTTGCTTATTCGATTTAAATAGAAGTTGAAGATATTCTGCTACGCCTATGATATGATATCATATGTTCTGGCTGGCAAAAGTAGGCGTGTCCAGGCCGTGGTACACGTGGACTCATATCCTCTATATGCTCCAATGGTAAATCGGTATCCGAGATACAGAATTTGTCGCCGGCGGCCGAAATGGAGAGATAAGGAAAATCGGCCGCCGGCAACACATTCTGTATCTCGAATACCGATTTACCATTGGAGCATATAGAGGATATGAGTCCACGTGTACCACGGCCTGGACACGCCTACTTTTGCCAGCCAGAACATATGATATCATATCATAGGCGTAGCAGATTTTCTTCAACTTCTATTTAAATCGAATAAGCAAGGCGTTCCTTACTATACAACGATCATAGAGCGTACATTATTTGACAATAAAAAATTGATTAGCTTAGTAGAGCCCAATCCCTGACTTTAAATACGGCACTTCTAGACTAATTCGACAGAAACAAAGAACAGCAATGCTAAGTCCATAACAGCACGGCACTGCAAGTGACTGAAGGCCCGCGTCTGAGATTCAGTCACCGTGTCTGAACAGACTCAGATTCTGTATCCCGCATACCGAATCTGGGATACGGAATCCCGTGTGTTCAGGGCCTTAATACGTGTTTATCGTTCTTACATAAATGTTTCTATACTTATTGTACAAATGTGGCCGATTATGGATGATAAAGTAAGTTTATAATAACTCGCACATTTTTTGTTGTTGTAACTCTTGTAACGAACCTTGGCTATAACGAACCAATTTCTACAGTCCCTTGAGGTTCGTTATAACCGGACTTCACTGTACGTCTGTGCTGATGACAAATGAAAATAAATTTGAATAGAAACACGCAAAAATTACGAAAAGACGTATGTGTTGACCCCCAAAGTAACAAAAATTTGAATAAAATCACGCAATCATACAGTATCTCACATAAATTTTCGCAAATATTGACATCATGTCACATACATTATACAAAAACTGTCATCACGTCACTTGAAATTATACAAAAAACGATATTTTATTCAACACACGATGAAAATTGAACAAAAATCACGCAATTACAAGCCATCTCACATAAATTTTCACAAAAATCGACATCATGTTACATAAACTATGCATAATTTTGCAAATGTTTTACACTTTTTATAAAATGCATCGCTCAAAATTAAAAGAAATAGCAATTTCGTTGAAAAATCTACTACCACAATCATTTCGATAAACAAAATTCAAAAAATCTTATACTTTTGACGGAAATATATGTATGTTGACCACAAATTAACATAATTTTTAAATAAAAACGCGCAATTCGTTGAAAAAAATATTCTGACACCACCAAAACACGCAATTTCATTGAAAAATATATATATGTTGTCCACAAATTAACATAAATTTGAATAAAAACACGTAATTTTGTTGAAAAAATGTTCTGGCCCCGTCATTTCACTTAAAATTTTACAAAACTGCCATCATAACACTTGAAATTATACAAAATATATGTATGTTGATCACAAATTAACATAAACCTGAATAAAACACACAATTTCGTTGAAAAATTTGCAAATGTTTTACACTTTTTTATAAAATGTATCGCACAAAATTAAAAGAAATCACAATTTTCTAAATTATATCACGCCATTATGAAATCGTAGATTGATTTTTTGAAATTTTACACTTTGTAACTGTAAAATAACTGCAAATACTAATATTTTAGCTTTAGACTTTGTAATTATTGCAGATTCGAGAAAAAAACAAAGCAGAGTAGAAATAAAAAACACAAACACTTTGTAATAAACAAATATATTGTTCTTATTTCGTATAATACTTAATAATATAAATATAAATGTACAGCAGAATGTCTTATTTCTAAAAATTCGCTAGCAATTTACAAAACTGTAGTTTGAGGTGCACGACATTTCAAATTAAAAAGACTGCAAGTAATAAAATCAGAATTTCATTGTGTAATTTTAAAGTTTAAGATGCACCCAATCTAGAATTCCCTTCGTTTTTGGTGTTGATGACATCTGCCTTAGAGGCGTTTTTCTAACGGCCCTTTTTTGGAGGCGTTTCCTTATCGGCGTTCTTCTGACTGAACCTTTTTGATGTGGACTTGGATGAGTAGCTGGTGTTTTTAATTTATATTCTAAATCGGACTCGCAGTTATCAGTTTCCATTTCGGTTTTTCCTGTAGTACCAGTCGGGGTTGGCTTCTTTTGCTGTTTAGGTTTAGCTAGCAGCACATTAGCAACGTTAAGGTCTTTGATGTACTCAGAAAACTGTAGGCGTCCGGGTGGATTAATAGTTTTTCGAGGCCGCAGACTGTCGTGAATTAAATCGACTATGTTAGACGCCGGTAAAATTTCACCCTTTATAGTAACGGTGCCCTTGTGATCCCAGCTCACATCGCTTGAGGTGCTCAAAATGCGTAGGAAAACTTCAGCTTTTTTCTTAAAAGTTTTGGGAAGTGTAGATAAAATAACGGCATTTGATAGGCTGTCACTGGTTGTTTCAATAGGTATTTTGATTGGCTGCCGCGCCTGGTTTGTGAAATGAAGGAATCGTTGTAAAACCTGATTGTACTGGATCCATTTATCGTGATCAGTTATTTGGACTTTAAAACTTTTTGCATTTCGTCATCAAGCTGTGATATATATTTTTCTCGCATCATTGCCAGACTTAAGACGTTGGGACAAATTCCGGCGATACAATCAACATCTTCCGCTCTTTGTCCATTTTAGTCGAAAAGGAGCTCAGTCGTTTGTTCTGGTAGAGCCGTCGTGAATAAACTAGCTTAAAATGAAGACTTTCATAATAATATATATAAAAAAAAAAATGACAGGTACGGGAATCGAACCCGTATTCTCTCTCGAGATCAGAGCTTAAATCTGACGCCTTAACCATTCGGCCAACCTGCCTCCCTATATAACGAGCACTCTCTGCATAATTAAGAAAACATATAGTTTAAAAAGCCTTCTGCATGCAATTTCAAACAATATTTCATATAAATTAAACCATGTACAAATTTCTAAATCGGTTTTGATATATATTTTATCGAAAGATTGGACCCTCAGCTGCCGTTTTATTACTATTTGTCGTGAGTCGTCATCGATGAATTTTACAAGAGCCAGCCTGTCTGCTGTGTGACGTACGTAATGTATCCACCCCTTTTTATTTTAAAATTCTATAAAAACAGAGGCCCGACTGACGCCGCACTAACACGTTTTAACCATTGTACTCTGTTACCTGATGCGGCAGCAGTTTGACCTCTGATTTTATAGAATTTTAAAATAAAAGGTATGGAAACATTGCGTGCGTCACATCGCAGGCAGGCATGGCACTTGTAAAATTCATCGATGACGCATCACGACAAATAATAAAACGGCAGCTGAGGTCAAGTCTTTCGATAAAATATATATCAAAACCGATTTAGAAATTTGTACATGGCTTAATTTATATGAAATATTGTATGAAATTGCATGCAGAAGGCTTTTTAAACTATATGTTTTCTTAATTATGCAGAGAGTGCTCGTTTATATAGGGAGGCAGGTTGGCCGAATGGTTAAGGCGTCAGATTTAAGCTCTGATCTCGAGAGAGAATACGGGTTCGATTCCCGTACCTGTCATTTTTTTTTGTTATATATATTTATTATGAAAGTCTTCATTTTAAGCTAGTTTATTCACGACGGCTCTACCAGAACAAACGACTGAGCTCCTTTTCGACTAAAATGGACAAAGAGCGAAGATGTTGATTGTATCGCCGGAATTTGTCCAACGTCTTAAGTCTGGCAATGATGCGGAGAAAAAATATATTATCACAGCTTGATGACGAAATGCAAAAAGTTTAAAGTCCAAATTAACTGATCACGATAAATGGATCCAGTACAATCAGGTTTTACAACGATTCCTTCATTTCACAAACCAGGCGCGGCAGCCAATCAAAATACCTATGAAACAACCAGTGACAGCCTATCAAATGCCGTTATTTTATCTACACTTCCCAAAACTTTTAAGAAAAAGCTGAAGTTTTCCTACGCATTTTGAGCACCTCAAGCGATGTGAGCTGGGATCACAAGGGCACCGTTACTATAAAGGGTGAAATTTTACCGGCGTCTAACATAGTCGATTTAATTCACGACAGTCTGCGGCCTCGAAAAACTATTAATCCACCCGGACGCCTACAGTTTTCTGAGTACATCAAAGACCTTAACGTTGCTAATGTGCTGCTAGCTAAACCTAAACAGCAAAAGAAGCCAACCCCGACTGGTACTACAGGAAAAACCGAAATGGAAACTGATAACTGCGAGTCCGATTTAGAATATAAATTAAAAACACCAGCTACTCATCCAAGTCCACATCAAAAAGGTTCAGTCAGAAGAACGCCGATAAGGAAACGCCTCCAAAAAAGGGCCGTTAGAAAAACGCCTCTAAGGCAGATGTCATCAACACCAAAAACGAAGGGAATTCTAGATTGGGTGCATCTTAAACTTTAAAATTACACAATGAAATTCTGATTTTATTACTTGCAGTCTTTTTAATTTGAAATGTCGTGCACCTCAAACTACAGTTTTGTAAATTGCTAGCGAATTTTTAGAAATAAGACATTCTGCTGTACATTTATATTTATATTATTAAGTATTATACGAAATAAGAACAATATATTTGTTTATTACAAAGTGTTTGTGTTTTTTATTTCTACTCTGCTTTGTTTTTTTCTCGAATCTGCAATAATTACAAAGTCTAAAGCTAAAATATTAGTATTTGCAGTTATTTTACAGTTACAAAGTGTAAAATTTCAAAAAATCAATCTACGATTTCATAATGGCGTGATATAATTTAGAAAATTGTGATTTCTTTTAATTTTGTGCGATACATTTTATAAAAAAGTGTAAAACATTTGCAAATTTTTCAACGAAATTGTGTGTTTTATTCAGGTTTATGTTAATTTGTGATCAACATACATATATTTTGTATAATTTCAAGTGTTATGATGGCAGTTTTGTAAAATTTTAAGTGAAATGACGGGGCCAGAACATTTTTTCAACAAAATTACGTGTTTTTATTCAAATTTATGTTAATTTGTGGACAACATATATATATTTTTCAATGAAATTGCGTGTTTTGGTGGTGTCAGAATATTTTTTTCAACGAATTGCGCGTTTTTATTTAAAAATTATGTTAATTTGTGGTCATCAACATACATATATTTCCGTCAAAAGTATAAGATTTTTTGAATTTTGTTTATCGAAATGATTGTGGTAGTAGATTTTTCAACGAAATTGCTATTTCTTTTAATTTTGAGCGATGCATTTTATAAAAAGTGTAAAACATTTGCAAAATTATGCATAGTTTATGTAACATGATGTCGATTTTTGTGAAAATTTATGTGAGATGGCTTGTAATTGCGTGATTTTTGTTCAATTTTCATCGTGTGTTGAATAAAATATCGTTTTTTGTATAATTTCAAGTGACGTGATGACAGTTTTTGTATAATTTATGTGACATGATGTCAATATTTGCGAAAATTTATGTGAGATACTGTATGATTGCGTGATTTTATTCAAATTTTTGTTACTTTGGGGGTCAACACATACGTCTTTTCGTAATTTTTGCGTGTTTCTATTCAAATTTATTTTCATTTGTCATCAGCACAGACGTATTTTCGTAAAATTTTACTATTTTTCAATGAAAGTTGTGAAAAAAAATATTGTTTTTGTCGTTTTTTACAGAATTTAATGTGACAAGATGCCGATTTTTATAAATTTTCATGGGAGATGCTGTCGATTTTCTAAAAATTTTACTAAAATTGCAACAAGTTAGAGAAAAAAGTGTAAAACATTTGCAAAATTATGCATAGTTTATGTAACATGATGTCGATTTTCGTCGTGTATTGAGTAAAAATGTCGTTTTTGTATAATTTCAAGTGACATGATGGCAGTTTTTTTATAATTTATGTGACATGATGTCGATTTTTGTATAAATTTATGTGAGACGGCGTATTTTTTTATCGCTTATTGGATAAAAATGTCGTTTTTGTATAATTTCAAGTGACATGATGTCAGTTTTTGTAAAATTTTAAGTGAAACAGAACATTTTTCCAACGAAATTGTGTTTTTTTTTCAAAATTATGTTACTTTGTGGTCAATTGCGTTTTTATTTTCGTCCGTTTGCATTTATACTGGAATTTTTTAAACTAAAATGCAGTTTTTATAGATATAATGACACAATTTCAGACGTTTACTTATAAAATAGGGTTCCGTGGTGAGAATAAACAGTTTATGCCGAAAGAAGTCGCTGTTTTCGTTAAAATGTTCCAAATACCAATCAGGTTTTGATATATATTTTATCGAAAGACATGACCCTCAGCTGCCTTTTATTATTTGTCGTGATGCGTCATCGTTGAATTTACAAGAGCCTGGGCGATCTTGAAAAGTAGCCGAAACACGGTCGCTGAGAGCAACGCAGCCCTCCTTTCTTACCTATATGAAAAGCTATTTTTTTTTCAACGAAATTGCCTGTTTTTATTCAAATTTATGGGGGACAACCATTCTTATACAATAAAAACATTTATTTAATGCGTATGTCTTATTTTATATGGGCGAGGGCACTGTTGTAATTTATAAGAAGCTAAAACTTAGTCGAAAATAACATTTAAAATTTATTTATAATATGTATATGGAAGTATAATGTCAGAACAGCTAAGTGGTACAATGTTCAAACCTTTAAAACCAAACAATACACACGACAAAAATCATACGAACTAGAGTGGTTTATTAACCAGGCAAGCTTATCCCACTAGATTTTGTGTCACAGGGATTTTAGCGCCAAGCCGTTGGCTGCGCTGACCGGTAACCGTGCATTCTGTCGTCTGTCAACCAAGCAAGACTAGAAACCGTTGGAGTACGTACTGCTCGATCCAGACGAACAATGCATGCTGATTTAAATCTTGGTGCATTCCATTACGATGCTAATTATAATTACAGTCTTCTAAACAATCCTGTTTAGGCACGTTAAATAAAACTTTCCAATTCTATGCAACGGTTAAAAGCCCTACACAATCGCCGGCTAAATAGAAAGTCTGCCTGGAGCGATAACGTCTTTTGTAATTACGCATAGGTAGCAAACGGGATGGAAAAGAGAAAGCTGTAGAAAATCAGTGGGACTGAGTGAGATAGCGTCACTCATATTAAATTAATTACAGCAAAACTAGTTACAAAGTCAATTTTTTAAAATTATTAACAAGTTTCTAAGGCCCTAGACGGCACAATTCCGTTCTTATATTTTATATATTCGAAAAAATAAGTTGTTTAAAATTCGAGCGGCGTGACTGTAGAGCTGCGAAATGGCGTTTCGTTCAAACCCTTTAAATCCCGTACCGCTCCGTGGTCTAGAGGCATCGATCGATGTGAGCCCAATGTGTATGCAAACGTAGAGGGTTCGATTCCCACTCGGGTCCGACGCAAATAGCTTTTTTAAATTTAAATATTTTCGCGAGTGAATGCAAGAGAGAGACAGCAGCTTCAAAGAGCGAGATAGGTCCACCAGTTTGAATTTCAAATATTTCCGCGAAAATTCAAAATTAAAAACGACTACAGCGAGAGGTGCGCGCGCAGAAAACCAAGGTGGCTGCTGACACCCGGGAAGTTTAAAATTCAAATAATGGAACTTAGAAAAAAAAATCGGAAAAAATTCAAATTTCAAATATTCCCGCCAGAAATCCAAGATGGCCGTCGCGTAACTTAATCGGAAGCTAATGCGTAATTTATTCAGTAGCACATGTGAAAATTAATTAGATCAAACCGCGAAATTAATTAGATCAAACCGCGAAATTAATTAGATCAAACCGCGAAATTAATTAGGTCAATCCGCGAATAAAACCGCGAAATCCGCGAATTAAACCGCGAATCCGCGAATCAAATAAAAAGTGGAGGGGATAGGTGCCCCCTTTCTACTTAAATCTCTTTTACACTTAAGTAGCTGTCAGTTTATGCAAAATATCATCATTTTCAATAGATATTATAACGTGCTTTTTGAATTGCAGCAGCATGAAATCCTCCAAATGGTCTTCTGACAACTAGCTCCTTACTTAAAATTAATATTAATTTTAAAAAGAATCTTTCACATATACAGCGTGTGAAATAGAAAGGATTAATAAATAATTATGTATATGCTTTCTCTAGCTCAGGGTATCAACAAAAAATTATACATTCTCTGCAGAGTTTGTGATTAACAGTACTGTTTTCTGGTTTAACGCCATTTTGTTTAGTTTTGTTCTTTGGCGTACTTCCTTGGTAACGCTGATGAAAACTTATTTTACTTGAAACCAAAACTACAAGTTCCGTTTGCAGATTCTTGTGCGTGACTTCAAGATAAAACTTGGTCAGTTTTTTATAGACTTTTTGTAGAATATTTGTCGACAGGTTTGAAAGGAAATGGAAAACTCGGGGGGTAAAAGCATTCAAAGTCCTAGTACGAGTACAACTCCTTCTGATTTGCAAATTTGTTCTAAATGTGTCAACTGGATTTTATGTTGCTTTGTAATGGCGGCTTGCTATAAGAAGCAAAGAAGCCATGGCCTTACCATAACTAAACAGCCATTCAAAGTTTTTTTTTATTCTGAAGAAAATAATTGTACTTATTTTTCATCATTCTTTTCATTTTAAAATTAAACGAAGAGCGAGTAATTTTTATTTTATGAATATAAACTGTAAAGTGAGTGCTTGCTTACTTTGGCGGACGAACTGGGCCCAGTTTTTCTGTAGTTTATGGACAGCGGCGGTACTGTGAGGGGCGAAGACGGTAGATACAAAGATAGGCTGTTTAGCACCAAATTGGGGCCGCCCCAGATTTTCCCCCAGCACTCATGCCAGTTACGATAAACCCTCGAGTTGCTATTAATGGTTATATTAAGTATTCAATTTCGTCCACTACATTACGCACAGGGTAGCTTCGCAGTAAATCTTGCAGCATAAACGACGTAGTTCCTGTTTTTTTTTTCTATTGTCGAACCACCCTAACATGTAGCAAAAAACGGAAATTGAACTATGAGATTAATCCTAATTATTGGAGTGCGTTATGCGTATAAAGCTGTAAGCATCCAGCATCATGAAGCAAATTATAACATTTTTAAATACACCCTATTTGCTCGAAATAAGCTTGAAATGAAGCAGTTAGGTAGACCCCTGCTTTCTTTAAACATTTCAAACGAGAGACGTTCTAATTGTAAAGTGCGAACGATAAAATTTAAATAGTGATTGATTTGCAAATAAAAAAACGTAGAATAGCTTTTATATATCGTGCAGCTTGTCAATAAACATTTATAACTTAGTGATTGTGTAATTTAAGATGGAAGTAAAGCTACATCGGTATGTAATTTTTTCACTGATGCTAACTTTTTCCAGTCCAGCAGTCCTTATGACAGATATTTAAATCTCGGAATGTCGGAATCTGTCTTCGTCTGCGAGGGGATGGAAGCTGCATTTTACATTCGGTTCACCCTACCATCCAAATTCTCCACGGGCTGCTGCTAGTGCTTCGTCTTCCCACCTTTCGTCGTAAAACCTCTTTTCTTTCGTATTTTCTGGGCACACATATTTTTTTAACGAAAACGTCTAGCGGGATTTCATTTTTAATGAAATTTGTTTTACCTTATTTATAAACTCTTCAGTCTGTTCAGCAATTTTATGAAATTCTCGAGAAAATGTCTTCAGGGATTGTATCCTCGACCATGTAGTATCCTTGCAATAAATCCATAACTGACATTTCCACATTGTGTAGATTGGAAAACCGTGTTTAAATGTTTGGAATTAGGAGTGACAAAGAAACTCTTTTTGGACTGCGAATATAATTCTGAAGAAAATTTATATTTTAATATTTAGTAAGTTAATTTATTATTTTTAATCATTGCCAACTTAATTTCAGAGATGTCAAATTTTATAGAGTAACTAAGAACATGATACTAACTAGCCTGGATACTTAGTGAATTGAACAATTGCATAATCAAGTAAATTTCAATAAATAACGTGTTGTCATTAGGTTCGTACTTGATAAAGGGAGTGTCAGCATCCTTGAATATGGTGTAAATAACGGAATACTTGCAGTGAACCTGCAGAAGTGTATCCCTTAGCCGTAACAGAGAACTTCTAAGTAGCATACGTCGTAATAAAAAGGTTAGACCAATATTATATATGGAAGACTGTATTAAAATACTTCTGAAAGAGGAGATCTATGATCATAAAGGCATTAAGTTATATCCACAAGGGCTGTTAAATCATGAAGTTAAGTAAACTCTCAGCGTGTAATTTATATTTAGGAAAAACTGCATAACCCGTATTAAATGTGAACGGAAAGAGTTGTTACAAACCTATTACGATTATAAATGCATGACCCAGCCTGAGTAAAAAAGTTTCATGTTTAAAAAAATACAAAAAGATTAAAATAAATTAATGTTATGATCACGACAGTAAAAATATAAATGAAATTAGCAAAATTATAAACGGCAATGATTGACGCAGCCAAAAAGTAGCCAAAACATGGAGGAAAAGGGGAAAAGAGCGGGGATCTAAAACTAAAAAACCGTTTTATAAAATAAAACTATTGTTGAGACATGGAAAATTGGTTTCACTATAACATTTCAAAAAGTTAATTCGAGGAAATAAAAGCAAAAAACCGGTAAACAAAAACATGGGGCACCAAAGTACGTTAGAGAACAATTGTTGGCACAGTTATTTTGGTTCGGGGCTCATTTATTTTTCCTGGACTCGGTTTTCATGTATAAAGTATAGGCTGGCGACCGAAATTTAGAACCGCCTCTTCGATTTATGAGCTCTGGGCCACAAATGCGACCCCGAGAAGGCAAGTTGGCGAGTGGCCCGTTTCATGTCGAATGTGTTCACACATTCGCTCATATAAGCACAAAACAGCCAAATTGTAAAGCCAGACATATAAACAAAAGGAGATTTTGTGGCACCCGCGATGCTCCCACGTAGCATCTAATAAAACATCTCGATCAGAGATGATCTGTAACACGGATGCTTACCGCATCGGGAAGCTCTTAGCCGAATGCGAACCAGACCAGTGAGGAACAACTCACGTCAGTGTACTACGAGTATATCGAGATACAGATTGGGATCCAACCCAACAATAAAAGTGAGCAACGGCACAACAACAAAGTTCTCTACAGATCAGTGCAGCGATATTAACAATGAAACAGTGTTCAACTCAGCTGCCTAATAGAACCACACCAAACCTCCATTACAAGATTACTCAAGAAATCATTTCTATTACAAACCTTATATTAAGAGTGTTTATCCGAAAATAGTAATGATATTGTACCATCCCTAATGTTTTCTTATAAAGCATTCATCATGTACGAGTATATTAGTCAATATTTAAATTTTGGGCATTTTTACACTAAGGGTAATAATATCAATAGCTGTTTAGGTAATACTATTTCTCCATATAATTCCTAAATACATGCATTAACTTGAAAACAATTATCTGTTATACATTAATGTAATAAACTAATATCAAATCTTACGGCTAATGTGATCTTTTTTAAGCTATAATACAAACTTAACGATTCTACAAAACGCATGCAACAATGCGCTTTGGCCTGAGAAATATGCGATGTGCTAATCTTCTTCGTTAAGAATGCAGAGAATGAGTTGAAGAATCATAGACATGATTCAGCAACAATTTCAATGCTAGAAATCTGTAACATTTGTACAGTCGCGAGTTAGTGAGACGTCAGAGCTATGTAACGAAAATTATGGGAAAAACACGTACTCCGCAAAACCGTTACGTTATTATCCCCATAATCAGGTGATCCCCCTTTTTAGCAGATTCGTGTACTCTTGCTACGTCAACGAGAAAAATGTTTTTTGTGTTTCCTGTATTTTGTAAGGTGCTAGTGCAATTTTCAAGTAAATTATATACAAGTTGTTCCTCATTTACAGCAAGAGGAGACCCCCCAAAACGAAGATTTTAGATTTCTGCGAATGCCTTGCATAGCTTCATAATACAGTGCTTTCGTAAAGTAGTGGATAAATTCGTTAAAAATTCAAGGAATAACTTTTGGAAAAAACGCTGGGACCCGTCAATTTTTATTTTATTTGCGCATTTTTTCAAATAAAATCTATACATACAGGGTGAACCGCGTAGGAGGTATGACGTTAACGATGTTTTTTTAAAATGGCAACCCCCTTTTTTAATTACGGAAGTATGATTTTACGTTTTTATCAATGACAGCAATCAATAAAAAACATGATGGTCGTCTTGGCTACTGCCAACGGTCCACAATTTGAACATTTAATTTAGTTTGAAGTTATCATTGCAATTAAATTTAGTATTTTACAGTTTTAAAATTGTTTTTCTTAATTTTTGGTCATGTGATTTAAACTCAAAAATTAGCTTTCAAGTTCCGTAATGAAAAAGGGGCTTGCTATTTGAAAAAAAAACATCGATGGCGTCATACTTCCTACGCGGGTCACCCTGTATATATAGATTATATTTGAAAAAATGCACACATAAAAATAAAAATCGGCGGGTCACAGCGTTATTTCCAAAAGTTATTCCTTGAACTTTTTACGAATTTATCCGCTACTTTACGAAAGGTACACAACAACTAGACCTGACTTAATTTCTTATGAAACTTCTCATACTGCAATGAGTCAGATTTTGCAGACAAATCCTACACAAACACTTGCTTAATAGTGTCGGATTGCTACAACAGCAGATACTGCTTTTGTTTGCCAGAAAAGGTTGGATCTTGGATATCACTGCTTCCTCCTACATTAAATAAGGATTTCCGTGGAATGTGTAAAACCTTCACACAAGTGTAGTCGATTTTTTAAATCTCATAACACGTACAAAGCACAAATACATCATTCACCTTGTTGCGATATAAAATACCAGGACACTGCTACGAATTCCTCTTGGATTCCTGAAAATGTCAAGACCACCTTGCACCAGTTCACAGGCCTCTGAAATCGGACAAAAAAATCGGTGCGTATCCTGGAGAACACCGAATTGGCTGAACGCTAAAATATCAGTCATTCTGTTCATCTGTTGGGCAAATATCAACAAATGCCCACATATTTGTATAGGAAATGAGCACCGTGGGTGCATCGTACGTGCAGACAGCAGACTTGTCAATGGGCAGCGAGACCTTAAACCAAGCAATCACTTTGTGCCCGGTACGAAGTGATTTATTGGTTTCCAGTTTGCAGTAATCCTCACTGAAGTGCATGAAATTGCTTCAAAATCGCCTCTTTCCAACGCGTGTGATATTTAAACATTCTTGACCGTGACAAATTGATTTAAATGTGGAAGTACTTGATTTTTGGGGAGATAAATGGCGACAAGACAAACCGTTGGTAGAATTATAAATTAATTCGGAATTCGGAGTCACCTTCACGTTCCCATGTCCGTAATTAGTAGTGAAGTTGAAACATCCAACTTCTTAATAGTTTAAGACTTTAAGTTATAACTAGAAGATTAATAATACAGGCTGAGCGTTCTGCTCGTTCTGTTTCTTCTTTTGGGTAGGTGTGTGTATGTGAGTGCTTGCGTAGGAAATGCGTAGTTGTGTAACGAAGTGATTCATATGGAATGGTTTATTTCTCAGACAATAATTTATAGGAGCATAGGAATTACATGAATCTAAACAAATCATTAGATGGCTGTGTTACATAAATAATTTTGTTTAAAAAAAATAGTTGGAAATTTGCCTGTCGCATCTTCTAATTTAAACACAAGTAAGAGCAAAAACCTATCCGTATATGAATGCTATATTGATTAGAATTCCCTAACCAGAATGACGTAATGGGTCTAAGTGTTGTTTACCATAAAAAAAGAACCTAAGGAGATTCTATACAATCATACAGTTAGAACTGAACTAAACATTTTTATTTGTCTTCTATCCCTCTTACTTTAGCCAGCTCTGCTGAGAATCATACATAAGCCTTATCTTTCCCTGTCCAATTTTCCCTTGATTTGACCACTCTCATACAGGTATTTCCACTATTTTTGACGATTCAACCGACCATCCCGTTGGGGATCCTGGATTTCGTTTTTTCCATCTGAGCCGCCGTGTATTTTTCTACACCATCTTCCATTCTCTCATGTCCAGCCCAGTCACGTGTTTGTCTTCTCATTTTACATTTTTCATTGCTGTCTGTGTTATTTCTAATTTGTTGTCTTCTATAAGTCGTGCAATCTTAACATTACCATGGGACACTTCTAATAAAATTATATAATCAAAACATAATCCGGCTTATAATATACAGAAGCTAAAAATATAATGCATTATATTTCAAATAATACAAGTCAACGACATCACAGAAATGGATATTGAAGGACGCACAACAAATAATTATATCAAAAAGGAGAACATCAGAACGTTCTTTGAAATCCCAGTACTTTCAGTGGGAAAAATTAAAGCAAAGGGCAAATGGTCTGGTCAACGTCACTTTGTGAGTTCCATTTAGCCTTCCTCAAGTTACCGCATCTTAAGTAACTACCCACGCAAGCATATTCCCTCTATTATAAAACTGGCCATGTACATTGATCTTGATTGCTGAAAAGTGTTCCGTATTATGTATTATGTAAAAATTATTTATGAGAGTACGACTACCTGTTCACTTATATGTTCTAAAATGGATCAAAGTGCTAACCTCGATGAAATCAAGTCCTATTTATCTTTGACCACCCACACGGCTTTTTGGCCAACATTAACAGTTGACAAGCAGTGGCGTGCATTATTTGGTAGAGAAATGTAATGACAAAAATAATTTTAATTTTGTTTGTGAATTTAGAAGTTTGAAAAACGAATGTGTGTCCACAAAAGTTACGAGATACAACGTAGAATTGGTATTTTTCTTCTCCTAACGACAATTGCTGAAGCGTTCTTGTAAATTCAAAACGAGTATTTACTGTCAAAACCACAATCACTAGCGTCAAATTAATATACCCTTACTGTTTTTTCAGCAACATATTTTTAAATTAATATTTTGTATAAAAAATTTTACTTCTAAATGCACTTAAAAACCATAATCGATATTTTCTCTGAAAACGTTTCTTATCATAGTGGAAGGATTTACTACTCATAGTTGTAAAAACCATAAATATGGCATAAAAATAGCATACAACATTGAAAACTTGGGAAGTTGTGCTTGTAAAGTTGGGATGCTCTTAATTTTTAACAATTAGTAAGCAAAAAATAATCATTAATGACTCAGCTACATTCCGGCGATGTTTTAATCCAAATATAGCAATGATTTTTAACTTTAATAATCCAAAAGGAAACATCATATACACAGAACCAAAATTATTCAAACCCAACAGAAAATGTATATACGTCTTAAAAAAACTGCAGTTTTAATCTAAATCAAAAAATAAAAAACGTTAACCTCCTGTGTCTTTTTACTTTCATTCCTTTTTTACCCGTTTAGGGGTTATTAAGTTACTGAATGTGCATTAACAAACATTAAGAATAAAATGATTTAAACTAGGGTGCCTTTCGCAGTTTTGCGCGTTCGGGTAGAATCAAGTATGCTCTGCATACGTTAACGCGTATTCGTAAAATATGTGAACGTCAGCCAGCGCTGCTTCTCACTGTTCTGTAAGGCGCTATTCCGATAAGAACTAATTTATTGCCAAAACAGTGCGCAGAGCTCGAATATGTTTGTAAATAAGCCCGCCAGTTTACTTTCTGCTGGGCTACAGCGCAGTTCGCCTTCCCAGCACATTGAAGCTGCTGACCTCAATTCTGCTGCTTCAGCGTTTTCGCCCAGAATCGCCATACAGATTGCGGCAGGCTACTAGGACCATTGCAAAAGCAAGGAGAATATGTATGTGGCCGTGGTGGTGTTTATCAAACGAACAATCAATGTACGATAGCGGTGGGTCGTTATAAATACAAGGTATATATTCGATTTTTTAATTTTTTAAATACAATTACGGCCACATGTAAAGTGCCCTTGCTTTTGCTATGGTCCCAGTAATCTGCTGCAATCTGTATAAGTTTGAGCCCTATTTCGGATCGTCCACAGAAGTTACCATCCGCTCGGTACATCAATGCGAGGGCGTGTGTTGACACATAGTTTATGTTATGTTGACATACTTCTCATTGTTCTTTTGCATCGAATAGCTGCCTCCGGATCTCATTACTTGAACCTTGTTATATTATAATGGTAAAAAAAATATTTTTAGTTATAGAAGAGTTACTTTTTTTTATTATGCTTCTTCCCTACATTTCCCATCGAAACATATCAATGGTAAGCTGGCATGTATTATTGAAAGCTCAGGAAATTTTGCCTGCGAGACTGATAAGAAGTCTATAACCGCAGAATTTCTTGGAAAATATTTTTTGCCAAAGCAATAGTCAATAGTGTCTTATCGCTAACTACATATAATTTAAGGCAGCTCTTCTTCCCAAATTTCCTTTTAGAAACATGTCACTGGTGAACTGGCGTCGATCATTGAAAGCTCAGAAAACTTTGCTTGCAAAACTGATCAGAAGTACGTAACCATCGTCGAAGTTTTCTTGGAAACAATTTCTTGCCAAAGCAATAGCCAATACTGTCATATTGCCAACTACCTACAATTTAAGACACTTCTTCCTCTCTAGATTCTCTATGGAAACATATGTAAATTAGTTCAGATCATCGAAAGCTCAGAAAATGTTGCTCGCAAAACTGATCGGAAATCTAAAACCATCGTCGAAGTTTTTTCGAAAATATTTCGTGCCAAAACAATAGTCAACAGTGTCATATGCCAACTACATATAAATTAAGACACCTCTTTTTCTCTAAATTCTCTATAGAATTATGTGAATGGTAAACTCACACAGATTATTAAAGTTCGGGAAATTTTGCTTTCAAAACTAATTAGAATTCTATAACCATCGAAGAAGATTTTTTCGAAAATATTTCGTGCCAAAACAATAGTCAAGAGTGGCATATGCCAACTACATATAAATTAAGACATTTCTTTTCTCTAAATTTCCTATAGAAGTATGTGAATGGTAAACTCACACAGATTATTAAAGTTCAGGAAATTTTGCTTTCAAAACCAATTAGAATTCTATAACCATCGAAGAAGTTTTCTTATAAAATATTTCTTGCCATTGCAATAATATTATATGCTTCCCTAAATTCCTCATGGAAATATACGAATGGTAAACTGGCATAGATGATTGAAAGCTCAGGAAATTTTGCTTGCAAACTGATCGGAAGTCTATAACTAGCAACGAAGTTTTCTTTTAAAATATTTCTTGCCAAAGCAATAGTCAATGGTGTTATATCGCCAACTATGTATAAATTAAGACACATGTGTGTCCCTACATTCCCTATAGACACATATGAATGATAAACCGGCATAGATTATTATTAAAGCTCAGGAAATGTTACTGGCAAAACCGATCAGAAATTTATAACCATCGTCGAAGTTTTTTTGTAAAATATTTCTTGGAAAAGCAATAGTTAGTAGTGCCATATCACCAATTGTATCTAAGCTAACACCCTTTTCTTCTCTACATTCTGTATAGAATCATATGAATGGCAAACAGGCATAGATCATTGAAAGCTCAAGAAATTTTGCTTGTAAAACTGAAGTTTTATTGGAAAATAATTCTTGCCAAAGCAATAGCTAATACTGTCATATAGCAAACTACATATAAATTAAAAAACCTTCTCTTCCCCATACTCTATATAGAAACATATGAATAGTAAACTAGCATAGATCTTTGAACGCTCAGGAAATTTAACTTGCAAAACTGATATCCATCGTCGAAATTTTCTTCGAAAATATTTTTTGCCAAGCAATAGTCAATACTCTCATCACATCACCAACCACCTCTAAATTAACACACATTTTCTTCCCTAAATTCTCTAAAGATGCAAATGAATAGTAACCTGGCATATATTATTCTATTATTCAAAGCTTAGGAAATGTTGCTTGCAAAACTGATCAGAAGTTTATAACCATCGTCGAAATGTTCTTGGAAAATATTCGTTGCCAAAGCAATAGTCAATAGTGTCATATCTCCAATTCTATATAAATTAATTAATATTTCCTAAATTTTCTATAGAAACATATAAATAATACACTGGCATGGATCATTAAAAGCTCGGAAAACTGATCAGAAGTCTACAACCATCGTCGGAGTTTCCTTGAGAAATATTTTTTCCCAAAGCAATAGTTTATAGCGCCATATCTCCAACTACATATAAATTAACAAACCCTTTTTCCCTAAATTCCGTATAAAAAGATATTAGTGGTACACTGGCATAACTTCTTCAAAACTCAGGAAATGTTGCTTGCAAAAGTGATCAGGAGTCTATAACCATCGTCAAAGAATTCTTGGAGAGTAGTTCCTGCCAAAGCAATAGTCAATAGCGTCATTTTGCCAACTACACATAAATTAAGAGAACTCTTCTTTTCTAAATTCCCCATTGAAACAATAGGATGGTAAGCTGCTATAGATCAATGAAAGCGAAGGGTATTTTACTTGCAAATCTGAAGTTTTTGCTCATTGTTGAAGTTTTCTTGGAAAATATTTCTTACCAAATCAACAGAGTGCCATTGGTTATACTGAGACAATAATTTAAAATGGTTCACCATCTGGAAGCTCATGAGGCGTTTTTACCTGTGAAACTGATTGATAACCATAAACTTTCAGAAAAATAAAATTTCTTGTCGAATCAAAAGGAATATTTATGGCATGGTACAACCATGAATCAATAGTGTCAGACGACCATCGACATTAAAATTGAGATAGCCTTTCCAGTTCTTTATGTTGGGTCGTCGAAAACGAAAGTCGCCCAATTACATAAATTCGCGGTTTGTCGGAAGTGTTGCACTGGCATTCCAATTACCCGCGAAATGATCCAAAGCGAACGATAAATCAATTGTTTGGAACCCGTTGGACGACCGCGCCCTGTGCGAATATGTGCGGACCGGAAACAGTACCCGGAATCGCGGCTCCGGGTGTGTCAAGGTCCAGCCGTTGACTTTCATATCGGTATTAATAACGTAAACATCGCCCTATTGTTGGCAGCCGTTGCCCGAAAAAACTCGCCGAAACGGGTCTACCGCTTTTCTGGCCGCTTGGTGTGCAGGTCAGGAAAAACAGTAAAACCTACTTTCGGGATTAACGAGCTCACCCGCTTGCGGTCATTGTCCCGATAATTGCTGTTCTTTGAGTTGCATCACCGTCTCGGAATAATGGTTGGCTAATTACAGTCAGCATCTGAGGATCTCCTCGAACTGGTCATCCTTTTCGACGTAAAGAATTGCCTCACCGGCTTGTGAAACTGTGCGGTAACAAATTATCCATTGCGGATGGGTCTTCCTACGCCTTGCCATAAGCGAGCTCTTATGAATGAATGGTCGCTAATGATACCACGTAAACAACTGCCTGGAGGAAACACGAAGCATCGTACCTGCTTTCGTCAAGATAAACAATATTGAGTTTTGTCAATTGAGGCGACACTAGAGAAAAGCTGAAAAAGTGTATGTTGACAGCGGTCGTAATTATGCAACAAGGAAGTTGCCATTTTTAACGAGCTCGCTGAAATCATCAAAAACCACAATCTACATGTAAGTAGGTTAAAACGGTTTGCGGTTTTCAGAACTATTAATAGCTGCTTGGTGCACGAAATTGAGATTGTTATTCACAGAAGCTGTTTTTCCTTTAGAGTCCCAACTGGGGTCGAGATTATGCAATACCGACCAGTGGGAGGAATCCTGATTTGGAGTGTTTCCCATAATGTAATTGCAATAGTTAATCTAACAATAACTTCAATGTTTAAATACACTTAGATGTTTGAAATATATTGCCCTACATGGTTCACGTTACATGGTTTGATCTTCAGGGTGTCTTAATTTCGAAAGGAATTAGAAAAAGTTACCTAGAGACTAGAGAAAACAGTGCACTAAATTTGATCAAATAAATTGTTGGTCTGTACACCTGCAAACTGTAAAGTAAAATACTGGAAAATCTTTTATAATAATATTGTAGAGAGAATCTTATTTTGAACAGGTCCCGTCTCTATACATTTTTTAATGCAAGAAAATTTTTGACGTTTTGGTGATGCTTTATCACGTATATTTATGCTTTAATAGACAATATTACACCCCTGAAACCTCCACAATTAAACACAAAGCTGATTTTCGTTCCACTTCGCTTACGAGTTCTACAAGACCGATTTGCATGATCTTTCTTTATATTGGCCTTTCATTCTATAGATTAGCCAACACTACTTACTTTTAATTTTTATTTTTGTTAAACCATAAATTTAAAATATTTGTTTGCATACGTTCAAGAACGGCTTTTCACTTTTAGCGCGTTCATAGGTCACCGCATGTCACATTTTTGAACTACCTACGCGCGCCCTCATGGCTGCTGTCATTTATTGTTTGACATTACAGGTATATATATATGAATACGTAGATTAATTACACACATCGTAGGTTGTCAATTGCTTATTCAGAGCCATTTCAGATCATTTTTCCATTAACAGTTAGATTACGAAAATCGTATGTCCCTCAATAGCGAATACGCCAGTCATATGGAACTTTATTTTATAGGTCACTTATATACTAATTATAAGTTTAAAGTACTTGCATATGCTAGAAGATACTAATAATGTTGATAATTATGTTACGAGAGATATTTTTTATAAATACCTTTTTCTGGATGCTGGACATTACAGTGTTATCGAATTGGGTGCCAATTTAAATCATGATGTAGGTACTGATATTTTTACAAAAAGAAAAACCTAGAAAGTGAACATTAAGGGGTCGCAGGAAATCTGCAACTAAACGCGAAAAAGTATAACATCATAAATGAAAGAATTTTTAAAATCTATATCTAATATATAAAATCCTAACTGACACACTGATAATCAGAAAATCTCAATAACATTTACATACCTCATCCACTGAGACATTGTTTTCCGGAATTCCAACCTCAAGGGATATAAAAGGTTTCATCCGCTTGACCGATAACTTAAAAAATTGAACTTCGGCACACCAGTTCATTTTATAAATCGGTTTCAATCATTTTCAAGATTTTTTGAAATTCATCTCATAGGATTTAAATGGAGTAGATGTGTTTTTCTAAAGATCGCCATTGCGCGGTAACTGCTGCAGATACGACGTTAAAATTCGGCAAATCGATTCCTTCTACAAATCGTGTAAAACAGCTTTCTGGGTTTTTCGAAATTCACCTCCCCCCAAAGCAGCTAAATGGGGTGAATATAATCAATCCCTAAAGGTGTAAATGTGGATTCTGGGCGAATTATGGAACCTTTCGTATCTCCTGCTGTTGTTGAAATAGAACATTCTTTGTTAGCATGTAAATTTCACCCCTAGATGGAGTAAAAATAACTGCAAAAGTTGGAAAGATGAAAATTTGCAAGCTTCACCCACTTACTACGTAGGTACACATCCACT
This sequence comes from Agriotes lineatus, assembly GCA_940337035.1. Lineage (NCBI taxonomy): Eukaryota > Metazoa > Arthropoda > Insecta > Coleoptera > Elateridae > Agriotes > Agriotes lineatus. The sequence continues at coordinate 138,662,466 of OW679200.1, forward strand.
AAGAAGGAGTTTTTCGAAATTTCAACCGTATGGGGTATAAAAAAGGTAATTTTTTCTTTACAGTGGTTTTATCCGCTTAACAGGCGGCCGAGGAAGTTGAAATTTTATTTCCTTTTACAAATCGGATTAGACAATTTTCAGGGTTTTTCGAAATTCACTCCCCAAAGAGGTTAAATGGGATAGACATGTTATTTTAAAGATCTCCACAAAGCGAAAATTACTGTAAGTAACAAATTTAAATTCGGCAAATCAGTTTCTTTTACAAACCGGATCACACAAATCAGGGTTTTTTAGAATCCACGCCTAAAAGAGGTTAAGTGGGGTACACCTGTTTTTGTAAAGATCGTTATCACACGGTAACTACTGCAGGTAGGAAGTTGAAATTCGGCATATCTTTTCCTTCTACAAATCGGGTCAAATAATTTCCAGGGTTTCCCTAGATTCTCCCCCAAAGGGGTTAAATGAGATTTTTCTAAAGACCCCAATTACGCGTTAACTACTGCAGGTAGCTATTTGCTTGTACGACTTCCTACCACGTACTGCAAGATAGAGACAGACATTTTGAACGGTATTAAAACCGTACAAAGCGCGGGTACTCCGATAGTTTTTTTTATTAAAAATTACAAATTAAAAGGACCAATATCTCCAGTAATTCAAAAATTGGAAAATGGTTAAAAGAACATTATCAGAGGAACAACACGGACTTAGGAACTTTCCTAAATCATCCTGTGTTCAACCTAATAGTAGATGGAATTGTCAAAAAATAATATGAAAACAAAGATATCAGATCGGAAGTAAGTACTTGTCCAAAACGAGCATTACCTTGAAAGAATGGAATATGCTCATCAAAACTACTGCTAATCATTTCAACATGATGCCGTCTCCAAAATATACCAAAAGCACGTTGCAAGTTGAAAGTATCAGAAAACAAATCGAACAGATCATGGAGTTCAACTATATGTACATCCAGCTATCCAGATGTGGCAATTTAAAGAAGGGGATAGAAGAACAGGTCGCAAAGACAGATCAAATCGCAATTTGCTTGAACAACAAAACTGAGAGAAACAAAAACATTCCGGAAGACGGTAAAACTCGTATTTATAAAATTGCCAGTTTAACCAGCCCGTCATAAGGTGCACTTTCAGTCTTCCTACTTCTACCACCTTTATCCTTTCCTTTTCTACTACTCTAAGCCTTTTTCTAGTCTTCTGGTGCACCACATCCTTTTCGAGTACTCTTTCGGCCTTCCCTCTGCACACAACAGGTACAAATATCTTAATGTTTCTAATAAGACGCTTCTGTAATAGTGTTATTGAAGGCGTCAATATTAGTTGAGGGCGAGTTAGGACCAGGGTCATGGATTCCATATATTGTTTTTCTTTTTCTAACCATTTTTGGTCTTATATTTTTCAGATTTATTTTAACTGTGGCTCTTATTGCCCCACGACCACTGCCAATGCCAAATTGATTGAGCATACAGCATAGCTTCAGCAACGTTTCGTTTCTGGTTTGCTATGAAGAAATCTATTTCATTCTTCGTTCCACCATCCGGGGAGCACGACTCTTCGACTTCTATTCTCCAACCCATATTTTCCTATTGCTGCTTTTGATTAGTCCATCTTTCGCATTGAAATCGCCCATGAGGAAAGTAGTGACAGTTTGTTTCTGCGCCATTTTGACATCTTCACAGAAGTGCTCGACTTCGTCGTTTTCGTGTGTTATTGTCAGGGCATAAGCCTGTATAATCTTAATTTTGTATCGATTATTTCAGATTAGTAACACGTACTTTACATGCTCTGATATTCTTTTAATGGTCACCATAGCTGCGTTTTATAGTGGTACAACTAAAGAACATTACCATAATGTCATAATCGGAAATCACCTACACAGCTCTTTATAAGCTAAGTAGTTTTTTGTTATATTACTTTGGTTTTTTATACTGTATTTCCTCAGTGTATTTTTAATAAAACACAGATTTATGTATATAAGAAATTGCAACAATAAACTAGCTACTAGTATATTTCTAGCTATTTGATGATGTGAAATTGAAATTTATGACGTCGTTCCCATAACAAATCCTTAAAACGCCTTGTACGTCTCCTTTCAATGGATTTGCATTTACAGCAAAAATATTGGTACATTCATTGCCAATCAAGGTTGGAAATCATAATGTGCAGTATAATTTGTTCGCTGCATATGTTATAAAGTAAACATACATTGTAGTTATATTGACACTTCAAAGTGTAACCCTGTAAGCTACAACAGTCAACGTCTTTGTTGAAGGAGAAGCATACAATAGCAAAGTTAAAGGCAACCGTTCATTTCAATTCATGTAGTTTCAATCGCTGGTCCTTTATATTCACCATGCAATGGTAAAACTAAATCAAATAAACAAGACGAGATTTATAAGTGAGTGCAAGTTTGAAAATATTACATTTCCTGTAATGTGCTATAGGTCTAAAACATTTGCAAAGGATTACTTTAAATTAAAATTATATTGTTACGTTTGTTTACTGGCTCCTGCTATAATATACAACAAATTCTATTTAAAGGAGTTATGTACATACACCAACTCAAAAGGACTAACCGTTTCAGACGAAACTAAAACATATTTAGTTGTATTCGGACATATTACGAATACACGTATATTTATTGCTATTTAACGGTCACATACGAAGACTGTTTCCAATTTTTACTATGAGTTTACCCTATACCCAAGTTTTGACTACTTCATGGTCACTATAATTCACACAGTAGACAGCTGTAATATGTAAATGAAAGAATATTGCAAATCTAAAGAATGTAATTTTTGTAGACACAGATCCTGCCTTTTTAATTAAAACCCAATGCATTCTCAGAAACCCGAAGCGAAACAAAGGAAAAAGCGATTGTTACGCAAACACGTCCCCATCTTGCGAGCGCCAATTAATAATTCATTACTTATTGTTTTCCATTTGTTGTAGATTCTGTGGACGGCGCTCTCGGTGGCTTTAGGCCTGGAGCTGCGAGGGGAGTACATTCGAGGAGTGCCATGCATCAAGAAGTACGAGCAGTTATTCTGCCCAACAGCCGGAAGTTCCTATCCATTGTAAGTCTGAAAGGAAGAGCGTGATGTCCGTCTAACCCTAGCATTTCAGGGACCGCATCGAACTGTTCATCGATGAGAACAAGGCGCTGATGAGGCGCATGTACGGGGATTTCCTCAGCCCAGAGTTCGAGGGGCCCGGTCCAGGGGGAGGCAAGAAGCGCAAGAGGGCGGTGAAGCCCGGGGTCCCGGATCTTCACATGGCGCCCGGGCCCGACCCCAACACCGACGGGGCGAATTCCTACTTCGGGAAACTGACTCGAGGAACGCGCCAGAACTTCCGGAACAATCAGAGTTCAGAAAACGGCAGGTTAGAGTGGTTTTTTTCTTTATAAGGTCACTATTAAGGTCTCTAAAAGGCATTAAAGTATATGCAATGTTGATTATGATGATGATGATGATGATGACTCCAAATAGCTTTCTTTACGACTTTGTTCCATCTGTTTCTTGTAACAGCCAAGTTTTTCCAGTCTATTACTCTTAAGCTTCTCAAATCTTCCTCTACACACTGTAGCCACCCTACTTTCAGCCTCCCTCTGCGGTCACCTTCTTCTGGCTCTTGTAGCAGTCTTTTTGCATCCCAACACTGTGCATTCTAGCTAAATGCCATAACCACTTTACCCTGCTTTGTTCCACTACATTTATTATTTCCGGTTCACTATATAACCCCGTTACTTCTCTATTCGTTGTTCTTCTTCAAGTGTCTTCATATTTCACTCCTCCATGTATTCTTCTTGGCACTTGATTTCCCACGTTTCTTTCTTTATATCCTCCTTCCGTAGCACCTACGTTTTACTTCCGTATGTTACTAGAGGGCATATTGCCGTTTTGCATAGGTAGCCTAATTTTTACCCCTCTTAATGTGTTTTTAGCTCTTAAGATCTCATTCAGCAAACCCAAACTTCTTCTTCCTAATGTCATTCTTTTTTTATCTCTTTAGCTGTTTCCCCTTTCTCCCTCTATTACGTTGTGGAGGCGTATTACATTTTCCACCCTTTCAAACCTGCATTTATTTACTTCTATACCCACAATTGATTATGTACTTTCTTGTTGCTTTATTTTCCCCAAAATATTAAATTTTGATTTTCCTTCAATAATATGTAAACCCACTTTATTTATTTCCAATTTCGGTATTTTTATATTCTCTTTGAGTTCTTCCCTTGTTCTTGTTACTACAGTCACGTCGTTACCTTGTTTACTGAAACAACTTTTTTAGTTGTCTCTAAAACCACCTTGGTAATCAACTGCTTTAGACTCTTGGTTATCATCTTCGCTAATATTTTAGACGTTGTACGTAAGAGAGAGAAAGGTCTGTAATTTTCACACTTTTGCTTATTCTCTTTTTTATGAATTGGTACTGTTATCACATCTACCCATTCTTACGGCATTTCGCCTGTCCTCCACACTTCTCCCAATAACTTAAATATGTTTTCATGGTGTCTATACTCTCCATACTTTACTAATTCTGCCTTTAATTCGTCTCTGTTTTGGTCTATTAATATTTCTCTATAGTGTTCCACCCATGTTTTTCTCTGATCTTTCTCATTTCCCACTATTTTGCCTTGTCTGTTTTGATAAGATGGTGTTTTTCATTGGCGATATCTTTTACTGACTTCCGTTTTCTTATAAAATTTTCATTTCTCTTGTTTATTGTACAAATCTTCTATCTTCTATGTTTTCCAAATATTCTCTGTTTCTCTTTCGTTTAACTTTTTTTATATCTTTTTCGTTTTCTTCAGTGCTACGTGTTAGTAACTTCAGTTTGCTTCCCTTCTAGTTTCGATTGCTTCTTTACATTTCGTATCGAACCAATATTTTGTTCTTGCGTTTCTTTGTGTTTTTATCACCTGCTTACTCACTTTGTTTATTACTTCCTTAATATGATTGCACTCCCCGTCTATTCCTCCTCCTACTTCATTCAGTTCTAATTCTTTTCCCAGGTTGTGTAAGTATAATTTTGGTATTTCTTCATCTGGTCTCATTGTCATTTGCTGTTGTACTATAACAGGTACTATAAAGTGGTCACTATCTGTGTTAATATCTCTGTATGATCGTGCATTTTTCATTTAGGCTCATGATTTTTTTCTATTAGTATGTAATCGATCTGGTTTACAGCATTCCCTTGTGAATTGGTCCATATGCCTGTATGTATTTCTTTATGGTTTAAGACTGCTGCTTTAATGATCAAATCTCTCTCTGGGTCAAATCGTTCTCTATGTATACCGTTATCCCTTTTAGCTTATTTTTGTTTGCCATTACTCCGCATTTCTGTATTTCATGTTCTAGTTTTACAGGAATAGCGTCTTTCCCTGGAATTTTCCTATTTTTAAAAGCATCTACTACATTCACCTGGACCCGTTTTTCTTGTTGTATCATGTTATTAACGCTGTCTTTTGTTGTTTCTTTTAGTGCTACTCATTTTATAACATAACTAAATTTCATGCTTTTTATACTTTGTCATAACTTTCGAGTGTTACTTCAAGCTTCCTGATTTTCTTGCCTATCCACTTTGCTCTATAACTTCGCCGTTATTTGTATTAGACCTTGTTTTTCCTTTGCCCATTGGATTTCTACTAGTTCTACTATTTCAGTTAATTCTCATATTTTGTTGTTAATTTTTTTCAAAACTGAATCAGGTTGTTTTCGTTTATTTTTTCTTCGCCGTTTTTTTATCTGCCTCTCGGCATGTTTTTTCTTGGCGAATTTAGATTCATTTGACTCCTTTTAAAGATGAGATCTTGTTCGATTGGTTACTGGATGTCTTCGCTGGTGTTTTCTGCTTCTTCTCTTCTCCTCTTACAGTAGTCTTTAATTGTGGATACACAATGTACTTGTTCTGTAGATAAATTGCTTTTCCCTTGTTATTTCCTATATATTTTAGTGGTTTTTGCCAACTTGGCAACGCTGTTTAATTTTGCTCGCAATGAAGCCCTTGAATTTCTAACCCTTACGTTTTACAAAATGTTCGTAATTCTATACTTCTATTTTGAATTTTACTAGTTAATTTTATTTAATACTTGCTTATTGTTGTTTTCTCTTACTAGTTGTTTTTGCCTGAATTCATCTTCATTTGGAAGATTTTAATTGTAGCATCACACAACACTCTTATTCTTACACTGTTGCCAAACTTGCAAACAATAGCATCAGGTAAACAAGGTTAAGAATTGGTTATACTCAGATGTAAGCCTTGATTTGGATGAGATGGACTATGCTCCCTTAAACTTTATTTTACTTCCTCTTCTTTCATTATATCTCACTATATTGGAATGTTGGAACGATTGGCTGCTTTTCATTTCTCTGTTGCAAGTACATGAATTTATTGCACGGTCCTTCCTTTCTCTCTTATAGTTACTCGGATTTCACTTTTCGGTTGATCTCAAATATACTTTTTAAATATTGTTTGTTGCCCGTGATCCCCGTACTGTAAAAGTTACTTTCCTTCATGTCTTCGCTTATATTTCTATGACAAATTGTATTTCTTCTTGTTTTTTCTACTACATGCCGTAGGTACTTCCATTTCGTCGCTATAGTAGCTAGATTTTAATGCATATAAAGCAATATAATTTAACAATTTTCGTCCAATTTTCAATCAACGGTCGGATGCTTGCTTCCATTGTTGTACGCCTAGCAGTTTCTGGTCCTCTTGGACGAGTAATAGTATCTGGATTTAGGTGTTCTTCTTCTTTTATGTTCTTGTTCTAACATCATGAATAGGGGACCCAGCCACCTGACCTACTGTGACTTCACTGTTCCCAATATGTCCACATTACCAAGACTTTCTATCACCTCACTGTTTCATCTTCTTCTCCATTACCCTTTTTTCTATATCCCACCCATAAGTCTTCTATTATCCTTTCACATCTGGACAGTACCTTTTTCCCTTATAAAGATATTATTTGGTTGACTACATCATGCGTGTGTCAAATGGCGCGGTTTGACCAATAAAGCAAATAAAATTTCAAATTTTAGACCCATCCAATTGTGTTAAATTGATGTGTAAGTGTAACCGTTGCACTTATCAATTTCATGATACCATTTACTAAAAATCATTTACTGACATTGACAGTAAGTTGTCATATTTGTTTGGGTTTACTTCTGCAATAGTCATGCAAAATGTGTTTCGTGCATAGTTCCTTTGCATCGATAGTACTGGCTGAGGATGTACTCTCGCTTATTGCTCCTGAAAGAGACACTCCACCTACGGGGTCGCGCCATCAAGAGGTCGTGCATATCCATAGCCAGTATTATCAGCATGTCACTATGCACTTAATACATTATTATTGATAACATATTCGATTTGCTTTACTGAATCTATTCATCTATTCATCCAGCTTTCCTGTAATTCTGTCAATAATTAAACTTTGTCCGGATTTCGAAGTTACTCTTTGCATTTTGTATCCATCGAAAGTTTATTCACATGACCTTATTTTTCCTATAACCCTTCTTAAAGCCTTGATCACTATCCTTAGTTTGAGTATTGCTTCTAGCTTCTTTTATCTATCTTTGTTCCGAAGTTAGGTTGAATTTTTTTAGTAATTTTGGCTACTCTCTCTTTTTCAGAAAGATGGCATATCATCTTCCCTTCATGATAAGTCTTTTTATTTTTTTAAATTCTTTTTCTATTTTGTATTCTATTTTTTTTCTTTATATTTTGCAATGTTCTTTTTTCTACCTTTTGGTTTTCTCATCTTATATTAACAAGTTCTCATTGTCAAAAGCTAAAAGAGTGTCCTTCTCAGACTTTAGACTAGTCATTATTATTTGTAGCTCTCCTTTATTTCCTAACTTTTGTACTCAATTTCACTTTAATTGTTCATCAATGTTATCTCCATTCTTGTTTCTATGTATAATTTTGGTTTTCCTAAAGGAATCTTACATTTCTCCCTTTGTTTTTATTAACTTCTCACTCATGTCATGTCCTTAACTTCATGGGTGGTCTTTCAACTTTCCTTGCCACCTCTTTGATGTCTTTCCATGTGGATCTGTTTCCTTTGTTCCTTTCTCCCTTCGGCTCTCATTTCATATATTGGTTTGGCGTGGCTCAGTCGTTTTTTCCTCAATTTCTTCCACCAGTGGCATTTGTTCTAGTTCATCTCATGCTTCGGTTCCTGATTCTCTCTTCTAGTTTTCTTCAATACTCCTCTTAAATGTTCGTTTCCAATGCTGTGAGTTTTGATCTGTGTTTATCTGTTACGGCTAAAGATTTTGATCCATGTTTGTAATGTTGGGGTGTATCTATATGGTTTTATAGAGATGCAATTTAGCTTTCATATTTATTCCTTTTTTACGTATTATGGTGTTTCTTCTTTCTGTTTCTTATTTCCTCATCTATCATCCCATCATTTTAAATTACACTTTCTATGTATTCGCATTTTTATACATATTACAATAAATTGTATTTGTTTTATTTCAATAGGTGTAGCATCCTCGTTTATTTATGTTTAATGTCATTTATTTCAACTCTCGGTTTGTTTTTCAAATATTCATGTTATGTTGTGTTTTCCACAATGATTAAAATATTATCTGCATAGATCAGATCTTGGCTCGTTATTGGATTTACGGTATATTACCCTAACTAATCTTGTTTTTCGGGTTTCCACATTGCATTATTTCTGTTGTCCAGGTTTGTTGTAACATTATCTTTAACCATTTAATGATTTTCCCTCCTTTTTTGAGAAATTCTGTACCTTTCCATTGCGAATGGGTCTTCTTATTTTGTGATGTTAGTTGTGTCTGCATTCTCTGCTTTTCTTCTTCTATTTCGTTCCTTGCATTTTCTTCAATAGTTTCTCCTTCTTACATGCTGTTTGAGGCTTTAGCGGTCACTGGCATTATTCTTGTTAACACATAATTTTGGCTTAGACTGCCTAGTCTTTGTGGATAAATACCCACTTAATGTGCCTTGCACCTTGCGAACTCGAACAAGAATCCACGCGATGGCCATGCTCTTTGGTAGCTTGTGTTGTTTGAGTTCTTTGAGAACAAGCATACTTAAGCAGATTTGGCCTTGTTGCTGTTTGTGCACCCATATTCACTAAGGTTTTGCAAGACCTTGCAGCTTGCATCATCAGAGTGAAAGTTGCACTAAGAACTGTAGGTCGGTGTGGAGCTATTTATAATCCTCTGTGGCAGTCGCTACTCGGAGTGACGTACCGCTGATTGGTCGTTCAAGTGCAGCGTAATCGGTGGGGCTTAGCCGTATGGCGCACAGTGGTTGTAATGCTTTAGATTGTGTATCACAGGAATCCACATTTTACTAAGCTTAAAAACATAATTTCTGTTTATATTATTTGAATTTTTTCTATTTCTATGGCTTCACGTATCACTCGTGGGAAGTAGTGAGGTAGTCTAGTAAGTTTTAATATCTCCTTTATGAGATATCTAAAACAAGGTTCTTTCATTTGTTTTAATCTGAATATTTTATTTCTTTGACTTTGTTTGTGTATTTTAGGATTATATGTTACCAGTTTTGTATCATGTGTGTTTTTATATGTGGGAACCAGGAAAAACTAATTTAATCTTCGATCTTCACAGAATGGACGCGTGCGAAAGCAAGGTAGAAATAGTGACGCCCTACTGGGCTTCCAACTCGGCTGGGAAAATTCGAGCCATCGTCAACACCCAGCACTTCGAACAAGCCATCCACCAAGAAGTGTGTTCGTAAGTATTTCTATTCACGTGCTGCCACCATAATATAACTCGTCCACATTTCAGTAAAGTACGAACTAAGCGGTGCACAGGAGACTGCGGTTGTGAGCAGAAGTACAAGTGGCACCGTCTGTTGGCGTACGACCCTGACAATGACTGCAAGGGCATCTTCATGGATTGGTTCCTATTCCCATCTTGCTGCGTATGCCGCTGCAATCCCTAATTCCGCCCGTCAATTTATCTATTTAACGAAACATGGTGGCTTGTGATATACGTAAAATATTGATATTTTACCATGTGTGAGTTACCAGATGGATGCTCTGAATTCGTCCAAACAGACCTGTGCCAAAACTATGCGATACCGTTTCAAATGTATTCATTTTACTGTTTGCACTAAATCTGTAGTTCTATCATTATTGCATTTTATACTTAAATCATAATCGACCTTCTTGGTTACCTTTAATTAGTACTAGGTACCTATATTAGTGAGCAGCAGGGACTTCAATCATCAAAACTACGTACTATATATAGGGTCTCACTTTTTACGATCATGTTTTATTCATTATTTTATTTTGGTGTTTCGAAATGCTCTCAGCAACTACCTACGTTTGTGAAGGATATTAAATCACGTCTATCTGCAGCACTTGTTTTATATTTCTCGATATTTTCCAACCTAGTAACTTTTTTCTCCGCTTTTTTATTTTCTGTGGCGTGGTATATGAGTGAGGCCCTATTGCATATGATAATATCTGAATTACAGCAGTACATTTAATGTCTTCAAGCATTTGGAGAGCCAACTCGAAATAAGTGAATAGACTATCCAGTTCAAGTCCCTATCAATAAACAAAACTGGAATCATTATGACTGACAGTACCGGTACGAGTTACTGAATAGAATAAAGTCGTTTTATTACATGTTATTTAAGTTCACATTTGTATATTAGTATGGTAAGCACATCTTGTATATATTTGTATTATGTACCAGTCGCAGTATCCTATTTCTATTGGCATCTCAGCCCAACTTGAATTTTTATTGGAATACATCTAAAAATATATAAAATTATTATTTCTCCAGCGAAATATCATGAAAAGAAGTCTGTGACAATGATATTTCATGCAGTTAGCATTGTAATATTAAAACTATACGTATACCTATCCATGTAAGAGTATTACTCTGCCATTACTTAATAGTATCGTTTCAATGTAGATTAAATTGTCAATAGCTTATTTAGTGTAATTAATATCAACGTACATTATTAGTGTGTCTAATATTACCTTTAGTATGATTTTTATGAATGACGAAAAAACTGTTTTTATTAAATAAATATGCAATACTTCAGACGTTCGTGTTTTATCTTTTTAGAGTAGATAATTAACAGATTATACGTTATAAACCACAACAAATATTTTTAATGCAATTAAAAGGATAAATACCTAAACTAAACCAACTAAATTACTAATTCAACTTGAACGTGCACAGCAGAATTACATGTCAGGACAATTCTTCGAAATTAGTACGTTCTTGTATTTCCCGCATAAGGCAAGCCCAAATTCGTAGTTAAGTGGTGTAATCAAACCTTTACTCTGCCCGATACTTTCTACCTCTCGCTGAAACTTCCAATTCAATTCCCCGTACGCTTGTTCTAAATGGAGATTTGTTCTCTCTGCCATCTGGGTGTCACCATCAGCCTTATCGCGTTTTTAATGAGTTCCTGGTTCCAGTGAGGCGACTGCATGACTTACATGTGGTTCCCCTGTGTAAGCGAAATTGTGTTTAGTTATGCTGGAATTTTTCACGCTGCCTATGAGTGGAAGAAAGCAAGCAGCTAAGTCACGCCTGCGTGGTTTTAGTTGATTTTAGCATCGTAGCAAAGAGCATATAATGAGAAGAGACGCAGGCTTATGGCTGTAAACGTATTGCTTGTTAATTGGGTTGCATACCACTTTTCTCGAATTAAAATGTGGAGAAAGCAAACGTTCTTTGGGGTTTTCTACCTAAAACCGGCGGCAAAAACCCTCAACTGACTCGAGCGCGAAGATAAATTGCCCATGTTGCCAGATTTGTTGCCGCATTGTAAGAAGGTCGTACGGACCAGCAAACTACAAGGCCTTTTACAATCCAGATATTCGAATTTGTTAAAATCCGGAAAGGCATTTTTCCGAAATTAAGTAAGATTTCAATGAGGTCGCCAATGCGCGTGCAAAATTCTTCGTTGTTGTAAAAAGCGTGTTTTAACAAGAACGATTTTATTGTTATTTTAAATTTATTAATCGGTATCATTCGAATATCCGGAGGTAATAAATTAAAAAACTTCAGTGCATGGTATAATGGCCCGTTTCGGCTTTTATTGAGGCGCAGGTAATCAACGCAGATATTATTTTTATGTATGCTTGAATTTGGGGCAACCGCCGACGGAAATTCTAATCTAGCCGTGTTAATGAATTTCAGTTACAAAAATTCTGTAAATGTTCTTTTACAGTTGTCTAAATAAGGAGATTTTTAGAACATGTAATTGGACAAAGACAAGTCTCTTTATTTGGACAACTGTAAAAGAACATTTACGGATTTTTGTAACAGCAATTCATTAACAGGGCTAAATTAAAGTTTCTAGAAGCCATTTAAATAGATATTAATTAGAATGGAAAAATATTCCACTTAAAAAACGCCTTGCATGGAAAACCTAAAAATTATGCAAACATACTACTTTTCGGTAAATCATAAAAAATCTAAAGAAGTAATTAACATTTTATATTATTTTTCCCAATTATAAATCTTTAAAGTGTTCACATAAAAAAATGAATTTTAATATTACACCTTTGTATGTGAAATTTTGAAAATATTTAAAAAATTTAAAAATTACTTTTTAGCTAAAGTTAAAAAATAGGTGTTTTCTGGCTTTGAGATTGTTCAGTTAGCTAAAAATAACACACTCTAAAAAAATATCAGAGTTTATTATTTACCGAAAAGTATTATGTTTGCATAATTTTTACGTTTTTTATGCAATGCGCTTTTTAGGAGAAATATTTTTCAATTCTAATTAATATATATTTAAATGGCTTCAAGAAACTATAATCTACCACTGTTACAAAAATCCTGTAAATTTGGATTTGGATGTTGATTCTAAACAACTTTTCTTAATAACTTTCTGTCGTATTTGCTACATAAAAGGCACACTAATCTACAGAAAAATATGTTGAAAATTCGTCTTTAACCAAGGAGGGCTGAACCTCAAGAAGTGAAAAATTAAATCCAGAATTTTTTACATTTTACAAGAGTCGTTTCACCTATCCGGGGAGACTGGGGAGATTGTATTCGAAGAAATAAAACACAGGTTTTATGTTTCAAATATCAAATAACAATCTTTATTTATTTTGTTGTTTGCAACCTAGCAATGTGTAACCAGATTACATGTAGGTAAACCCCCCAAGATATTTGATTTAGTTACATGGGGTTGTTTTAGAGAAATTTTTTTTTTCAAAAATGTAAAGTAAAAACTTGCCAATTTTATTTACAATATAATTTATTTATTAAAAATATTAGCACTTGCTCCAAATTAATTTGGTTATTATTCAGTAATTGATGGAATTGTTCACAAAACGTAACCCGAACTTCTAAATCTCATGGTAGTAATTGGTGCACGACTTCTTGAACTTTGTAAGGATGGCATTTTAAATCCTTTAAAATACGGCGAAGAGTTCTGTTTGATAGACCTAACTTGATGAATTTAATCAAATTAGGGATTAGGTAAATCTGTATTAGTGTGAAAATGAATATTTTAAAATTTGAAACAGTTTTAACAATTTAAATAGGGTCGGTCATCCTGCCCGACCCTGTACAAGGTCCACCCACTATGTGAGGTTGGAATATATTTCTAAAACTATTAGACTTACACAAAGATCACTTATATAGATTATTCAACACTATAATGAACGAACCAATAAAAATTGTTCAATTTGTCAGAAACGGCCAATCAAAATTGACTATCTTTGAAAACACCTAATGTCGCAGTGTTTTCACGCGAGCCCGATTCGTATTAATGATTTCAATTTAGTGAGTAGCCTTTGACGGACATTTCACCAAAACGTCAAAATGAAGTTTGCAAATCATATTCGTTCTAAAAACTCATAATAATTATGTTGGAAGCTCCAGTATTGAATTATTAGTGGAAATCATTAAAAATGTGTGCTGTCGAACACGGTAAAAGTCATCTACCAATATTGTTGAATAATCTTTCCAAATACCACCCAAGGCAACATTTTTTAAGAGAAATTTTTTCGTCAGCATGCAAATTATTGCAAATTTCTCTCAACAAAAACTGCTCAAATTCCACTCGACCTGTGGTATCGCGAAATTTTTAACGCAGTTTTGGTTTCGAGAAATTTAAACGCAATATTTTGCATATGAACGAAAAAAATTCTCAAAAAAATTTCACCTTGTGTGGTATTACTTTTGAAAATACTGTCTGTCATTAATTATTGTACAATAGCACTCACCTGTAATAAAATAAGGTCTTCTTCCGAACCAGAATAGCGTGACGGTGAGAGATGTTCTTCAATTGGCAATTTCCCTCGGTTTGTGGTGTTCGTATACACTTTCGGAGCAATTTCTTTTTTTAACAAAATTTTCTCCGGCGACACAGAAACACATTGTTCAGTCAAGCCCTGAATACTGGTAACCTTATTTGTTTTGTAATGCAACGGAATTGCATCAAAAACTAATTTATTTTTTAATGAATTCATAAAATGGTGTTCACTAAAATGCACGGCACAAATCCGCTTTTCACGTAATTGTTCAGAAGAGAGTTTATAAAGATTCAGATTTCCACAATTAGTTAACCACTTCCCACGTGTGCAGGTATCTTTCGGAAAACGAAAGAAACTTAAATCGCAGTCTTGTTTGCGATTTCGCAAACAACCAAAATAGGCACATGTTAAAGGAGCCATTGAAAATTTATTATTATGACTTGCGTCGCACCAATTATTAAACCGAAGAATACTTAAAACACAATCTCAATACGTAAATACGTTGAATACAGGATTTAAATCCAGATCTTACTAAACTGTAAGGTACTGTACCATCAGCTAGCTTGTTCTGAACTAAACTAAAATAAAATTACTTGTCCTAATTTCCTAATTCATTTTGTTGTAAAGATCACATGTTTTTTTACCAACTATAAAGTTTGAAGTATTTATGGCTAACCCAAAAGCAAAGAACAGAGTACCTATTTTAGCCAGAAGTACAATTTGTCTCGGTTCTCGTATTTATTTATAGATATTGACCTACCAATTCTAGCGAGTCACAGCTAATAAATAAAGAACTACTTAATTTTTTCTTGTATTCGTAACACTTTTTTTATTAAAACATACCATTGGCCAACTTTTTGTATAACTGTTGTGGGAATAGTTATTTAACCAACAAGTGTGTTAACGAAGGCGATTAATAATCGAAACTGTTTAAAGCACGAACGAGCGATGTGAGTGCCTTTAATAGTTGAGATTATTAATCGCCCATTAACAAACGAGTTGATTACAAATTTTTTTCGTTGACCACAAAATCTTTTTTGTGGTGAAAATTTTGATTAATACAACTAACCTTCATGCAAAATATCATCAAAACGTCAAAATCACAAAAACAGTTTATTAATGAAAAAGAGTGTATTAATCAAAAACAGTGTATTAATGACATCTATTAATCCATCCTTTTTTAGGAATTAACAAGCGGTCAACGAAAAATTAATTATTCGCATTTTAATTTACAAAAACAGTAGACGTAGTTTTATTAAAGTTAGCAGTAAAATTTGAAGACAAATTTCGTTTTATGACTGTCAGTGTGAGCGTTGAAACTTATTCAAATAAAAAAAATTAAACAGTTATGTGTGCAACTAGTTTTGGAAGTCATACTTTTTTTCATGAATTTGCAGTGCGATTAACGCAAGAAAATGAGTGAAAAATAGTTGCTTTCATACGTGACGGCGCCTTAGAAATCGGGACACATAACATGTTGTGTTGTAATATTTAAGTTATTATTATTTTTTTGGTGTGATTACTTCATTAATGTGAGCTGTCATTTCATATTTGACAAACAATAAAAAACCATCACAACTGCAAAAGCCCAGTTTGTGCACTAAAAATACAAGCAAAATATATCATAGCAAAGAGCATATCATAGTATTGTTCCAATTTCTAAGGCGCCGACTGTAGATGTTATTTATTGCATAGTGATCTCTTGTAACTCAAAATTGTGTCGAAAAGGACTTCAGAATTTTCAACTGTCAAATTGACAATTCACAATTTCAATCAAATAATTAGTTTAAAAAAGTGTTGTTTTTCAGGATTTTGCGTTAAAAAAGTGTTACCTTCTTCACGATTTTTCGTTAAAAATGACTACTTTCATGTAATGGCACACAATTATCTTATTCTAGATTACTGTTTAAATTTACAGAGTCATAAATAAACATTTCCTGTCATTTAAACGCGTGGGCGGCTCTTGCAACCCGAAGCATTGTATGCAAGACAGCTTGACCTCAATAGGATCCAGATGTTCAGTGGAAACGTTTGACGACATGAGGTTACAGCAACCCTTTAACAGATTTTAAATGCCCTTAACTTTATAATATAAATCCACAAATCGCTAACGTGGCAACGCATATTTCGCGCGTATTTCGCATTATAGTGTGCTTAGAAATAGGTATCCAAACAAAAACCACGATAAATAAAAATAATTGCTATACTTCAACTACCTGGGAGCCTAGTGGGCGGGAGATTTTAGGCTATACGCTAATACCGCCCAGCGCCGAGTCTCTTCTCATTATATGCTCTTTGATCGTAGCTTAAAGCAAGACACTTTCGCTCCCGCCCTGGTGTAGTCAACAAGTTATTCGAATTTGCGTCCCCCGCAGCCCGAGCGCTGTTGTGAGAGCGTTGTGAAGTTTTCCGTGCGAATGCTGGGACGCGCTGTGAAGTTTTTCGTTGTAAATAAATGTGCGTCTTGGCGACTTCTGTGCCTGCGAGACTGTTTGATGTTTCGTCGAGATGTGCGTACTAGCTGTCGGGGGTAAACTGAAGCAATCGAGTTAGTGTGGTCAAGAGTTCTTACCGTGGGGTTGTGAGACCCTTAATTATCGCTACGGCGGATCATTTACCGGACTCTTAAAGGTACCAGCTCGAGCTTAACTAAGACCTCATGTTGTATCTCGCTCGTTGAGGGTTCGTCCCGTTGTTCCTTTATTGAAAGTTTCGTTACGTCTTTTCACCTGTTCACCCTGCCAACTTGTGGCTGTGGTAAACATAATCAAGGCCCGGCTACTGCATCTCGCAAATACCTTGTGGTCTCCATGTCGTCCTTTTCGAGGCATAGTTGAGGTGCGACACGCAGCTAGAATTGTACATCAATACGTAACGTCTGGATTTCTTCAATTCAAGGTATTTGTTGATTTAATAATGATTGTACCTCCGAGAAATTTATAATAAAGTGTTGTCTTGACCTTCGGGCCATTATTTAGTTAAATCGTAAGATGTTGAACAATACCATTAAGTTTTATTGTCTACATGTTGTTTTGCTCTTTAAGTTCAAGTAAACGTTGTTGTACCACTATTAAAGTAATTGTTGCTCATTTTTGATCAGGTAACGTAGTTTCTTTATGCAGAATTTAAAGTCATTACTGTTGGAAATGTAGCAATGTCGTTTGATAGTCGTTGTACCGCTGTATTTAGGTTAAACGTCGCAATTTAACCTAACTAGCCCCTTTGCCTCTTATTTTTAACTGTAACCAGTAAACATGTCCATGTTCATTGTTATTCACATACTTGATTACTTTAATAGAGTTTATTGTTAATTAACTACGTTTTTCATTTGTGTTTGCATGTCTTTTTGTGTTTTGTTTTGATGTACAGGAATCCAGATGATGTAAGCGAATGCAGCTAAAGGTAGGTTCGATTGAGCTGTTGTAGCCGCCACCTCAAGCTGTGCCAAGGTAGAAGTAGAAAGGCGAATCACTCGCTTCCACATTCAGAGTGCGTTCACCTGTGTTGTTGATTTTGTTTTTCCCGATTTAGTCCGAATGTGGTGGCGCATTAATATTTAACATCTTTTATCTCGTTTAATGGAATTGTAGCCCTAACCAAAAGTCGTAAAGAACCGCCCTCTCGCTGAGCGTTCCCAAGCCGGAGCCACTTTTTGTTACTATCCATCGTAACGGGGTTGAAGCTACGTATCCGGTTAAAGTTTCCGATTGTGCCGTTTTCATGTCGTTAAAGTCGTTTTTGACGGTAACAGATTTTGCCGTCCAACGTGGTGCTTTGATTTGCCCACTTCAGGGTCTGTTTTGTGTCGTTAATAACGTTTTTGGCGTTAACATACTGTCTTTATATCGTATGAGCAAGAAGAAAATTCATTAAGGGTGCCTTTGCAATTTTTGGTCAGGTGTATTATAACGACAGGACATTATACCTTCTGTCAATGTCAACCTCTACTGGACAGTAATACGGTATATGGTCCAAACCCTATACCGTTCATAAATATGTACGGTAATTTTTCCTCCGAAGGTGAATATACAAAGAATGGAATTTTCAGTGAAATTATGACTAATCATTTTGTCTGGTATTTGTATTACATTTTTATGAAGTTATTATTGTCACAACAGAGTGTCAAATCTATATATATAAAAATGAATGCTGATTTTGTTTGTCCCGTATGCCTTCCTATACCATTGATCCTATTGCGATTAAACTTTGGTGAGTTGTCGTGCGCACGTCCGCGAAGCTTTCTGAATTAGTACAACCATTTGATAATAGGTGGCGCTGGGGTCGAGATATTTCGATAAATTGTACTTATGGTCCGATTTGGCTCATATTCAGAATATATTGTTAAAGAATGCTAGCTCCTAGTCGGCTTCTTAGTCATTAATTATGTATTACAACTGCACCACGTTGGGTGACCTTATGTTATATATTGGAGTTATCTCATATATTTGAAATAGTCATATAATTTATGTATTCAATATTTTATTTTTAAGCTTCCCCTTAATTAATACAATGGCCCGTTAGTTAAACTATAATTCAAATCAAGTACTCTTATTTCAGGGGTGGTTCGCCAAATCTAGATCTCTATTAGTTGAATTTCAAATTATATTTAATGACACTTGCTGTCAAACTGATTTCCACACTTTCTCAAACCAGGTATCGACAAATCTATTTTTTTTACATTGACATAATTATTAATTAATTCATTAAAATAATTACCGTTTTGTATTTTCTTTTTTCCCTATTGCTGGTTATTTAAAATGTTTTGATATTAATTACTAACACAAACCTTATCACTTCTTAAGCTCACTCTGCAAATATCCAAACACCACTGCTCCCTCTCTCAAGAGATCCCAATGCTCACCTTGTGTGATACCTACAGCCTGTTCCTGTCAACCAATTCCAAGAATACGCTAAATCCAGCTTCAATCCCCTCATCGAATGTCAACTTCAACTCCAACAGACTCCTGGTAAGTTTCAGCTTTACAAATGAATCTGATCTTATCTTGTTTATTCCTTAGATAGTCTTCTGCACTCAGCAATTCCCTCAGAAACCTTCCAATTCTAGTAGCACTCCTACTAACCTCCTACTAGATGAATGATCTTACTTCCATACGACCACCAATGTCAATATTAAATATTTAATTATGTGTCACGTTCACCAATAAATCCAATCTTCTCCAATTCAGTAGTTCTCTGGTTCTTTCTATGTAATTCACTGTAGTCGTCAATCTCTTCACAGACTGTCCAGCCCCAATAAAATTAATATTTCACTTTCATTCTGTTGTACCTCGTAGATTTGTTAACAGCATTACTACTTGTATATAACCATACAGCTACACAAATAATGCATAAATTTCTAGTTTTTATTAAGCAAAATTAAATACTTCAAGGCAAATTGTACATTTTTCGATGAGTTTATTTATGTAACTAACTTAAACAAAAATTTCATTCCTATTAAATACTATTCTTATGACACTCTTTTCAATTTTTAATATAATATTATTACAGGATATTCATTCTGATTATTATAACAAATACATTTGTCAATAGTAACCTTGGCTTGTTGTTTATTAACATTCACTGCAACCATCAAATTTGTATATTTAATTAATATCTTACTATCAAATTATCTCTCTCATTGTCTCAATTAATTTCATTATTAATATTTAAAAATTAACACCCATCAAGATGTAATTATAGTAATCTTCCAAATTGATAAGTTTTAAATATTTCTTTGTTATGATTGATCATACCACTTCGTGTATCATAATAATATGTTAGTTACGTGGAAAAGAAATGGATGCGGTAGGTGGCGTGGCGCTGGAGTCGATATATTTACGAAAACGTGTATTTATGGTCTGATTTGACTTATATTCAGAAGATGTGTGTACAAAGACAAATTATTTTTGGGCAGAACAACGTTTGCCAGGTCAGCTAGTTACTGAATATATTTTTTTACTGCCCTTATGTATATTCTGCTACGCAATTCCCTTGTTGTTAGTGTAGCCTGGTAGTGATTAACTTATTAAGATACACTGCTTGCACTATGAAATGATCTGCTATTTGGGTTATTTATACGTACATCGCATAAAAGGCAGTTTGTGTAATCTACATTGTGCTATCAATTTGTTTTGTGTTTGTACAGTACAAAATGTTCGACAGTGATAACGATAGTGACAGCAAAAACAATAAAAATATTAAGATTTCTCGTCATATACAGGTAAACACCACATACGAAACTTGTATTTTAAATTGGGAGTACTTAACTAACTAATTTTATTTAACTAATATAAATCTTGCACACTGATAATCTATCTAAAAATTCGGGGTTTATTTTATTTGTACATACAAATTAGTTTGAATATGAAGAAATTTTTTCTATATTATTTTCTCAAATAATCGAGTATAATTTCAAGAAAAAAAACATATTTTTTTAGAATAGAAAAATATGACTATACACAGTAAAATATAAAAGTTTCTAGTTGTACAGTAATTTCTCATCCGGACTACAGTAGTTTGGTTTTCACAGCTTGGCAGCACTGGTGCCGGGCGCAGTGACACTAGCTTCATAACCTCACTTTACAAGTAGGTACACATGAGTTTGGTATTTTAGTCTTGTATTAAATTAAGTAAAGATTTAGATATTCACAGTAACAATAAGTAGGCATATTTACAAAAGATTTCAAAACTTGCCTTTTTTTGCAAGCACAAAAAACTCGTTTCATATTCTCGAAAACTGTTTGTAACAATTCTAGTGTTATTCCATTACATGCAATGTTTTCTTGTAGCTCTTGAAAAGTATAAACAGGGGTTTTAAATATTGTGTTTTTTATCAGTAGTGTAAAGGAATAAGATCGCATGATCTAGGTGCCCAAAGGTCTTGCGATATTAATCTTTCTCCGAAGAATTGCCTTAAATATTCCAGGGTAGTTATATGGCTACATGGGGCCTTGCGTTACCTTGTTGGAAATATCCCTATTCTAACTCGTCATAGTGAAGTTGGTCTATAAATAATCGGAGAACGTTTTGGTATCGGTCCCTCAAAGAATATAGGACCGATAATCCATCTTGGTGGGCAAGCTACCCAAACACCTATTTTAGGGGAATGTAAAGATGCTTCATTCAAGAAGTGTGAGTTGTCAGTGCTCCACATACGCATTACTTGAAAATTCACGTACCCATTCAAGTAAAACCAAGATTATTCTTCGTCTATAATTACATAAACTGGAAATTTTAGCTACCCAAGTCCATAAAATCTAAAATCCACCCAAAAAGAAAAAAGTCTTCTTTACGAAAATCTAGACCATTCTAAAAAAACTTTAAATATAAGGCATCATCAACGTACGAGAAACTCACTTCTGGTGTAAAACGGCTTAGCGACCATTCTCCAGTACCAAGTAGCGTAATAAGGAGGTGCTAACTTATCGAAACTATCTAAAATGAAATGTAAGGACAAATTGCCAGCAAGTGCTTCGCTGCCCATTCATCCTTTCGTCGAATCCAAGACAACACATTCGTTGAGTCGCTCCAAAAATAACATTCTACTTTGTCTTTAAAGTTTTTCTGTACGGAATCGTACAATCGGGCTCCAATAGACGCAGCTAATAATTCCAGCCTCGGAATCGAAACCTTTTTTAAAGGTGCCACTCTTGATTTGGCAGCCAATAAATGTACAGAAACTCCATTTGTTTCAGCTCTCAGGAATACTGTCGCTGCATAGGCTTCTTGACTAGCATTTACAAAACAATGAATGCTATATTTTCCCATTTTCGTAGAATCATAGCCAATCCACCTAGGAATTTTAATTCCTGTCAAATATGGGAGTTCTTTGACCCAACTGATAAATATATTTTTCTTCAAACGGCAGTAAAATATGGCATTATACTGCTGGATTGATGATGCTAAACTGTCACTTTATTGCCAAGCGGCAGATAATATTATCTGCCGCTGACGAGCGGCAGATAAAGATATTATCTGCCGCTGACGACTTTATCTGCCGCTCGTCAGCGGCAGATAAAGTTATTATCTGCCGCTGACAACTTTATCTGCCGCTCGTCAGCGGCAGATAATATTATCTGCCGCTGACGAGATCAAGTAATTTTCCTCGAATTTTGTTCACAAAGTTGTAAATAATTTATTATAAAAACGTCTGAAGAAAAAATACTATATGTTATTCGGAGCAAAAGTATCTTTATGTGGCTCGGCTGTACTTATCTGCCTCGCAAGCTCGGCAGTTAACCCGTCCAGCCTCGCCACATAAAATATAACCTAATAACATAATATACTATTTTCAGTTCGTCATGTACAGGTGTATCCCAATTCAATTGTTTTTCCCAGGTTCGTTGCAGTAACAATTTAGGACATAATGAAGCCGGGCAGGTGAAACCAATCGGGTCAAATATTTGTTGTGCCCTTGAAAGAATTGTCCTCTTGGTTACTATCTGTTCACCAACTTTGCTGATGTTTTCTTGTTGGATCCTCAAAGTATCTTCATTAGTGTTCCAGTTCAAACCAAGTACATGTGCGGTCACAAGTTCATCAGAATCATATTTCGTATGCTCCCACCCTCGTAGGTCAAATTTTGCCTCTGACATGAGTATACTAGATTCTCGAACGAATTTTTGTAGTGTTTCTTCATCAGGAACACTGGTAACACAGTTAAATACGTAAAAACTTT
Organism: Agriotes lineatus; assembly: GCA_940337035.1. NCBI lineage: Eukaryota > Metazoa > Arthropoda > Insecta > Coleoptera > Elateridae > Agriotes > Agriotes lineatus. The sequence goes on from OW679200.1 coordinate 138,685,399, forward strand.
CTGATAACTTCTTTACTGTTTCCTGTGAATATAGTGATCCTGGTTCAAAAGATTTTTTTAAACATTCATCAAGATGATGTTCAATCGTTGCTCCAAGTAGAAAAGGACTGCAACTCACACCAAATACTACCCTTCTATGACGAAATATTTTTTCATTCCCATCCGAATCTATCCACAAAAATCGGAGAAAATCCCTATCAGCTTCGTGTAGACCAATCTGCAAAAATGCTTTGCGAATGTCTGATATTACCCCAATCTTTTCTTTTCTGAATTTCTGCAATAAGGACAGTATCAACTCTATAAGATGTGCACCTTTTTCTAAGCAAAAATTCAGTGAAGGTTTGTCTTTTTCTCTTGCGGAAGCGTCGAACACGGGTCTAATTTTAGTTGTACTGTTCTCTTTTATAACTGGTCTATGTGGTAAGTAATGAACATGACTTGGTAGGTCAAAAGACGTGACTTCTTCTATAATACCCTCTCGTAGCCATTCATCAAAAACATCATTGTATGTCCCACAAAGATTTTCAGTTCGCAATTTTTTCAAGGTTGAAGTCAACCTTTTCTTAGCAAGAGCATAATTATCAGGAATGGGTGGATGTCCTTCTAACCACGGCATTCTCACCTCATATCGACCTTCTATATCGGTGGTGATAGTCTGAAGAAAAAGTTCTTTTGCTGCTTTCTCCATTTCCTCCCGAGATCTTTTTTCTGCAGGTTCGCTGATCCCCAGAACATCAAGTTCCCACAAGTCTGCTATGTTAGCATTCTTCACGAAAAGTGACAATGCCGTCATTGCAATATTGGAACTGTGATCATAACTAGGTATCTTCCCCATCAGAGTCCAACCCAGTAGTGTTTGAACAGCAACCAGACCACACTTCAAAATATACCTTCTCCCTGTGTACAGTTTCCCTGCTACGTCAGCGCCTATGAGAAGTTCGATTGGAGCAGAATCATGCACATCACTCAAACGAATATTTTTCTCTTGAAGTTCTTCCATCCAACATCCATGGAAGATAGGACCAATTTCATTGCAAATTACATTTTGATCGAGTACTTCGAATGAACAACTGTAATTGCCTAATCCCGATTTTAACCTTATATCATAGCAATTGTGAAATTGCTCAGCTGTATTCGATCCTCCAAACAAAGAATGAACTATCCGTTCTGTACGTTTAGGCTTGTAACGCAGTTTCTCAGCAGCACTTCTCAGTACGTATGATCTCTGTGAACCACTGTCTATTACTGCTCGTATTAAACGAACTCCATGCTCACTGATCATTTTCACCTGCAAAGTCTGCAGAAACACATGAGTGTTTGTATAGTTTGCCAACGATTGTTCGACTGACAAATTTTCAGTCTTACGTGTATCAACTTTAGATGATTTTTGTTTCGGGGAACTTCTGTTCGCTGGCAGTTCTGGACACATCAAAGCTACATGCGGCTTGCTACATAAAATGCACTTCAAGCGCTCATGACATTTCCTTGTTTGATGTCCGGTCTTCAAACCTCTGAAACACGCCTTTTTCTCGATGGAAATATTTCTCTTCTGTTCCAAAGAGAAATTATGAGCCTTGAAACAATTTTCGCTTCCATGTCTACCCTCACAGAATATACATTTATCAAAATCGCAATTCATCAACCCTGCAGCAGTTGGTATGGGGATTTCCCTTGATACCTGCTTGTTTGACTTTTTATGTCGATTCTCTCCTGGAGTCAGGCGGAAACCTTCTGCAGCCAAAGAAATGCGTTCTTCATTCTCGACTTCTGATTTCCAGAATCTCATGAGGCCTTCTAGACGACTCATTGTCGATGATGTCAGACTAGCCTCACTTTTGGTTTCAGAAACCGAATCGGGAATTGAAGAAGAAAAGTGCGGGTATCGTTACCAAACACGTAATAAATCTTCAGGGAGGCAGGATTCAATCAAAGGAAATAACATAGCTGAACAATTATCATTTTTAACACCTAGCGATTCCAGAGCTCTTAACTGTGTTTCGAGCTTGTCATACAAAGTTGAAAGTGTATTCTTCTCGTTCGACATGGCGTTATTGATAACAAGTTTCAAAAGTTCCCTGACATATACCTCTATTTGTAAGTCTTTTCTTCCAAAACGGGATGTCAAGCTGTCAATTACCTTTTCATAATTCTCAGCAATAGGGGGAAAACTTTCGACCAACTGCCTGGCTCTGCTGTTGTCTGACGTTGCTTGTATTAGATACTGAAACTTGTCAGATGTGTCTATATTCGGATCATCATTAATTTTCTTAAATTGACCCCAAAAGGAAAGCCAGTCACGTATTTCACCGCTAAACTTTTTAAATTCTATGGTAGGCAACTTGAACTTACGCCTACCTGTGGTTGTTGCAGTGGAAGCACCAGCTCCGGAAGAGCGAACATCATCATCAAGGACTGTTACCTCGTGCTTTTTACGATAATTTTCGTAGGTAATCCTCAGACCGATTAATTTTCTCTCATACCCTTCGCATGATTCCATTTCTAACATCAAATCGTCCTCACTTACGTCTTCTTGCAAAAGAGATTCGTAGATTTCTCTGTTGGCTATCAACAAGTTCTCTTGTTTCTGCAATAAAACCTCCCAAACGACGTGTACTTGTTGTGGAGCTACCTCGGTAGATAACAGTTTTTCAAGTTCATTTGCACTTTTCGTAAAAGCGGCACGAAGAACTTTACGATGCTTCTTCTGTTGGTCCATCGCGCACGACAATAACCCGGTTCAAAACCTGTCTGTTAATAAAAACGACAAAAGTTTTATCTGCGCTAGATTACAAGACCACACACAAGAGTTTTAATTTCTGTTTCACCAATGTCCTGTCACGGTCGCCAAAATGTTGTGCCCCGAATGAAACGCTACCAGCAGAACATCAGGACACCAGGTTCTTCAAATAGAGAGTACATACAGTTACTCGGTACAAACATTATTTAATATATACTTAGTTGAAACTATACACACCAAGTGCACAACTGACGTTTTTAAGTTATAATTTGACATTAACATATTTTTCTAAAAATCCTATAGTCCATGACTAAAATTACAAACATAAAAAATACATGTCTCCGACAAATATGTTGGTGACACTGTACGTCAATGTCAAATTCGAGGTTATCAGGTTAGGTTTTCCGTCAGTTATGACAGAAAATGAAGCAAATCCTAACAACCTCGAATTTGACATTGACATACAGTGTCACCAACATATTATTCATACGTTGAATTTCCACAGCCCGCTGAGGAACAGTTTTGTTTTTATCTCTCGATATATGTAAATATAGGGGGTATAGAGTATACTTATAGGCAACTGTTCAACAATTTACTTGCTAGCGGTAGATGGCGCTACGGGTGTCATTTTTTGAATAATAAATTAAAGAACCACAAGTCCATCTGAATGGTAATAATATTTCATTTATTTAATCTTTTACATGTTTATAAAGCTATAAGACAATATAAAAAATTAAAATCGGTATGTTAAATATTACTTTCTTTTAAGAATATTGGGTATTTGCTTTTTCTTCTTGTTTATAGTTGGATGTGTTAACATTCTGGTGTTGTGTAGCGTGACTACTTGTCACCGCTTCTCCATCTCCAGGTGTATAATTATTGAGCTCCGACAAAAGCAAAAAAATGCATTACATTTGTTACAGTATCTTGTTCCAGTATGTTTTTTACAGAAACAAACGAATGCTCCACATTCACCGCAATATTGTTCCCCATCCATAACCTTTATATAAAAAAACACAAAAATAAATAAAAAAATCTGAATTTTTTTAAGTGTTCCCAACATACCTATTTATATTTTTGAAAACTAACTGAATAGTAACTGTCTTGAACTGCGGAAATTAAAACACGTTATCGGATAAGTGTAAAACCACAAATTCCTGTTGTCTTGCTTCGAGTTTGTATCATTTCACATCTCAAATAAGAATGGGTATGACGTTATTTTTTTATATTTTAAGTTACACTGAAAATTTATTAAGATATTTTACAGAAGCCGAAAATCTATTTGTCAGTTCAATTCAATGCGGTACAAGGCGATACCCTATTGGTAAGTGTTTTTTTCTATATTGAGTAAATACTTCTTCTACTTTAGTTTTACTTTTTAGAAAAAAGACTCTGCGCATATGTGAAGCAAAAGTATAAAAAGGTAATATAAGCTAATTACAAGTGAAGCTAATAAACATATTTCATATTATGATTTTTTCTTTTAGGATATCATTGAGCTAATTCGCAATTGTGATCACGTTCACAATGCAATCCTATTAAAAATAGGGTGGTTCGAGGGGTGCAGATATAAAATTTATAAAGATATGGATCTGGATATGTTGTGGATTGTAACATACGTAAGTATCTTTTCTTGATTTTGGGGAAAATCAATTAATTTTATTTGTTGCAGTTATATTAATTTAGTTTATTAGTTTGTAGCTTGTAAGAAATTTTCAAAAATGTAATGCTTTTTACCGGAGCTCAATAAATATACTACATCTGGAGATGAAGAAGCGGGGTAACACCAGAATGAATAAATAAAAAAAATAAAAAAATGTACCTAAATTGTAGTTTTATTTTTTTTAAGATATACATTTACACATCAGGTGTATAAAGGGTATAAAAAAATTGCAAGCAACTTTAAGTTTTTTTATTGAACTAACAATATATTTCAAGCCTACAAGCAAGTTCTTATAGAAAATTAAATTTTTTCAATAAACAATATTCATTACTGTTTTTTTATGTTACGATGTAATTCCTTTTCAATAGCAAAAAACCTTCAAGATAACAATTATTATCTTTTGCAGTCTTGTAATCACTCACATACATAACAAGTGTTTTAAAAATATGACACAACTGTTCTTAATATTAGTTAGGTGTCTTTACAGAAATACTACCTATAGGCACCTATAGCAACCTACAGATGGCGCAGCATGTAACAAATAACATGGCCAACTAAATTAATATGGCCTGCACATAGGGAACATAGATAATATAATAATATACTATCGTATATAGAACGCAAAGTCACTGTATTTGAAATTTATTTGTTTTAAGAGCTTAGCTCCAAATGTAAAGATGTCGCTTGTGATGTTTCTATGGATACCTCCTATATAACATGTCTTGTTTTTCAAAAATTTTTGACAATAAAAAAATGTCAAAATATAATTGTACAGTGTTTAAATGTTTTAACAAAACCTCCTCTCGACACCGCTTCCCGAACCCCTTAAAAGATCGGATTAGATTTAACAGATGGAAAACTTTTTGTAAAAATCCTTACTTAGAAAACTTAAATGAAGCGCGAATTTATAATAATTACCGAATTTGTGGAATTCATTTTGCTGCAGATGACTTTACCAGTAACGGAAGGCTGAATAATAGTGCTTACCCCAAAGAATCTGTTTTTGAAGGTAAGTATTAGCTAAAATCAAAGGTTTAAATTAGCCAACTGTTCCAAAGTCAATTCTGTATTTATTCCAGATGCATCGCAATCCATTGATTATCCAAACACAAGTATTATTCAAACTCATACACCAGGGAACAGCAGTATTATTGAAACGGTCACTTCAACTTCGTGTTGTAGAGCCAAACTAAGTAGAACAAAGATTTTGCAAAGGCCAGAAAATTATGTGCAGAATTGAAAAAGTTACAATGGAGAGTTAGTGTCACAAAAGAAAAATTAATCCTGAACCGAAAATTACTACGTATGGCAAAAAAATTCCAATATAATCTTCAGTCAAGTGTTTTAAGCCAAGAAGCAATTCAGTTTTGTTTATCGCAGTTAAGAAAGAGAAACATTAAACCACACGGACGAAGATATAGCACAGATGAAAAGATTTTAGCTTTATCTATTTATAAACACTCTGGAAAAGGCTACAATTTTTTACGAAAATTGTTTGCTTTACCAAGTCGTCAAACGGTAACTAAATTATTAAACGCAATACCTATAAATGCTGGTGCGAATAATATGCTATTTAAATATTTAAAAGAAAACTCCTTCAAAATGACAAAAAAGGATAAATACTGTGTATTGATTTTTGACGAAATGTGTCTTTTGCCAAGTATATCGTATGATAAACATTCAGATAGATTTATAGGATTTGAAGATTTTGGTTATAAGGAAAATCTGGAAATAGCAAACCATGTACTTGTTCTTAAATTGAGGGGAGTATTTTCCAAATGGAAACAAAACATAGGATATATTTTTACAAATTCTGGAATAAAGAGCAAAGATTTAGTAGAAATTTTAAAGTTAACGGTACGTAAAACTCAAGAATGTAATCTTAAGATCGTTGCAACAATTTGTGATCAAGGTTCAGCTAATCAAGCAGCTATTAACCATTTAGTGAGAGAATCAAGAACTGACTCTAAAAGAAAATTAATAATAAACAATGAAGAAATCATACCATTATATGATCCTCCACACCTGTTGAAAGGCATTCGTAATAACTGTCTTTCTAAAAATTTAATATGGAATAAAGGCGAACATACTTGCACTGCAAAATGGAAAGACATAGAAAATGCTTATATGATAGATGGATGGAGTGGTGAGTTTGCTGCGATGCCAAAATTAACAGATCAACATGTTATACCAGCAAAAATAAATAAAATGAAGGTCTCTTTTTGTACGCAAGTATTCAGTCATACAGTTGCAGCCACGATGCGCTTAATGGCTAAAAAACGTAAGTAACTTATGTCAGGCTTTTAAGTACACTTACAAAAGCTTCTGTAATTTTAGATGACCGAACCCCTGATGGAAATTTTAATTTAAATGAGAGGGCTCTAGAAACAGCACAAATTATAATGTTTTTTGACAAACTCTTTGACAGTCTTAACGGAGGAACGTTAAAACCACACATTGGTAAACCTTTAAGAGGAGGAGTTACTCAGAAATCACCACATGTAAATTTTTGGAAAGAATCTATTGAAACTCTAAAATCCATGTCATTTGAGGGAAGTAAACCTCCTTCTTTAAAAAATTTCATTGTGACGCTTGAAGGTTTCATCGACATACATGAAAAATTGCAAAGTGATGGATTTAAATTTTTCTTACCGCGCGCGTTTAATCAGGATTCTCTTGAAAACTATTTTGGTAAAATTAGGAAACAACGGGGACGGAATGTAAATCCCACATGTCAGCAATTTTCAGAGTCGTATAAAACACTTCTTGTTCAAGAAATTGTAACTTCTCCTAGAGGTGGAAACTGTGAGAGAACCAATTTAACAAATGTCTGTTCTTTAAAATCTTTGTTAGATCATCCCCTTCCAAATAATCAAAGTTTCAATAACAACCAAACAGAGATTATTAATTTCAATGTAATTAAACAAGTTTCATCTTTAAAAGAAATTTATTTTCGAAAAAATGTATATGTAAATGTGATTTCATACATATCTGGATGGGCAGCAAAAAAATTAAAAAATCTCTGTTCTGTTTGCAAATCACAAATTTATCGAAATCATTTAAATAATAGTGATGTAGATGCTTTGACATACGAAAAAGAATTTGGAGGGAAAATACCACACCGATTAAAGTACTGTACCTTAGTGTTTATAAATTGTATAAATAAGACATATAAAATTACAAAAATTTTATTAAACCATATGCATGGTACAAGAGGAAACCGACAATTTATTATACGTTTTGTAAAAATTCAAGTACATTTTCCATTTTCTTGCAGCCATAAAGAGAGTTTAACAGATACAATAGTTTGCAAGGTAGTAGATTTAGCTATTTTCAAATTCATTAGAGGACTAAATAATATTATAAAAGGTAAAGACAGTAGACGTAGCAAATATAATTGTGAACTATTTAACAAGGCAACGAAAATGTATATTTCTCGTTGTAAAAATAAATCAATTTAAATATTAACTGGTGTTTTACTTATAAAAAAATAGCCTATATTGAAGTATCTAGGAAACACCCTGGAAATACCTGAAAAATACTTAGCCCCAAAAATGCAGAGGGCGTCCTTGTTTTATTTTTCAAAAAAATGCTTGAAGTTTGCGTTCTATATACTTTATATTATCTATGATAGGGAACACCACCTAGAGACATCTAGTAATTAATACTAAAACGTATTTTATTTATGGCGGCAAATTTAAATATTTGACATATGGAATACAACAGCATATGTTGTTTCTATAGAAATGCTTATTTTTCCAATGTCGAAAATTGTAATATGAATAGATTAAGTCACCTTTGAAAATGTATTGACAACTTAAATGTTATTCTAACAATCAAAATAGTTATAGCACTTATTAGTACTGCTTGTTAAAAGTATTGAATATAATTTTATTTATTTATTTTATTTTAACCTGTTTTACAGTATAAATACCCAATTACAAAACAGTTTTATCTCAACCAGACTATAAACACCTCCAATATCAAGCACCAGACAATTCTTTGCACATTGGGAGCATTTCTATAGTAGCCCCGGTATAATAATATCGTAGTTTTTTGCCACATAAGATCCATGGTATTGTTTTTTGCAACCTTCACAACAAACTCCTCGCGGGTTTCTGCTGATAAAGGTTAAACAAGCTGTGCAGTTAACCATTGGCACCCATAAGGTTATCACTATCGTAACAGTTCAGGTCTTCTTGTTATCACCGAAAAACTTTTTAACTTTCACTCCACACTCAGTCCAGCTCTGTGTACATCCTTAATTGTGAAAACATTCTACTAAATTTTAAAATGGTTAGTGCCAACTTCCTAGTGAATTGTGTGTTCGGCAGCAATGGGTTGAATTTTTACAAGAATTTTGTGATATTAATAAACAGTAAAAAAACTACATGTTGCATGTTAACTACATTTTTATTGCACATATCTCTAAAATTACAGACTATACGACCTTATGTAAAAATCATTTCGAACCACAGCAGCTTGTTAACAGTGATAATTTCTGCAACTTGTAACTGATTGTTGTTTTGTTGTGTTATGACTGGTTACGGACAATTTTTCATCTAATATCGCACTTTTTAAAATGTTAAGTTTGAGATCAATTAGAAATTACATTGGGCATCTATTTCTTTCGCCACTACCACTATTTTTGTTATTCGATTATTGTCGTGCTTTAAAATTGTCAGAAATTTGTTTTTAGAACGTGATATGTATTCCTCGAATGGAAAATTACTTCAACGTATTTGAGATTATTATATAATTTACAGAAGGGATTACCAGTTAAATCTGTTCGATATTTCACAAGAATGCATTTATATCCCACAAATTTTGAAAAGATGAAGGTTCTGCGAGCTATCCCAATATTTGCTCCTACAGTGACTAGTTCATATAATTTTTAAAAAGAATCCGGTGACAATAATTTTCTTAATGTTAATACTACAGTAACATACATGGGGAATATTTATATTTTTTTCCAAATACACGTTTCAAACAAAAGTCAATACATTCGTTCCTTGGATAGCAGCATTGCACCTTATGTTCATGTAGTACGGGATTACCAGAATTGACAAAGGAAACCGCACACGCTCTAGAATTCCCTTCAGAAAGTACGTATTTATGCATAGAATTTCTTCTTGAGCAAGCTGGCTTCTATTATGTATTAACACGAGCATTAAGTTCTGATGCAGTTTAAGCAACTTTCTCTCAATGAAGCTACAGATGCCCGAACAGCAGAATATGCACTAAGGCAAATTTTGCGCTGTGGAATAGTTAAATCATCTGCCAGTTCAAATAACGCAGAACATTTTAGTTTTATTAGTAGTATTGCCCAACTGTCATCTCTCCAAACAGCATCCATCAATAGCGAAGAATTATTATTACCAGTAGAACTACGGTTGAAAATCCAAAGTTTAAAAATCAATGATATGCCTGAAACCAACATTTATTCAGCATCCATAGCATTTGTATCGACTAAACTGCAGAATCCGGCGCCGATTCCCCTCCTTTTATTGCTTTCCTGATAATTTTGGTGATGGTTACAAGAGAAACACGGTTAATAATAATTATTATTACCAATAGCAGGGGAAGTGGCCCCAGATTATGCAGTTCTCCTGACCCTCGCTATTATTGTATTGATTTATTAGAAATTGTGTTAAATTTCAACAAAAACAATAAACTGAGATTTCATGGTGCCACTAACCTTTTAAAGTTAAACGTCAGATTTTGACATTTGAGCTAAGAAAAACACTAAATGCTTTTAAATTCTCACAATAGGTGGCTACAGGTGGTGTTCCCTATGTGCAGGCCATAGTAATTTAGTTGGCCGTGGACAAACGTCACTGTATACGGCCTGGGCATATGTGTAGTTTAGCGATTCTCCGCAGAGCGCTGTATACCCACGAGCGGGAATTTCAAATTTGCAGTGTAACATCAGTTACTACGTTGACTACAATGCAAATGTTTGATTAAATTTTACGGCGTTTCTTACAATTTTACAACAATAATATAACCCTCCCTTGTATTTTTTACTTTGATTTTCTATTGTGTTCTTTGATCAGGTTCCTGCTAGTTTTTTCGTGTATTTTCTCAATTACATTATTTACTTTCACAGTATAATTTGTTGATTAATTTATTCGTTATTATTGCTTATGATTTTGTTTGGTATTGTTAAAATAGAAAACGGTACTACAACGTGCAAATATACCAATTTGGTGTAGATCTTATCATGAATTTACCTTCAACAAGTTTTACGAAGGAAATGGTTTGAAAGCTAAATTTAAATTATCGTACTGGTGCTTCAAACAACGTACCTTTTTAGCGATTTCTATTTCCAATTTTTATTTAAATAGGTATCCACAAACACCGGGAAAGAATTGTTAGTTGTAGCTTTCAAGAAAGGTGTTTCCGAGGTACTTCTGGGCGAAGACTATAAAATCACATTGCACTTCCTTTATTACATTTTTAATTACTACATTTACAGATAGATATCTAATAAAACAAATAACTTTTAAATATTTAATTTTAAATTTTTTACAATAAATTACACATAAACTTACAACTTTGCAATAACACACAGAATAAAATACTTCATTACTATTACCACATGGAACATCTTCTAAATTTGTAAGAAATATGATTATCTGCATATCATGTGCTATTTTAGAGCAAATGTGTGAGCTATCCAAAAAATACCTGCCTGAAAATATGAATCCGCCTTCAACTACGAATTCTTAGAGTTCTACACCTCTCTCAAGAAAAATATTAAAACTATAGATCTCTAAGGTACTTACACGACACTAAATAGATTACACCATTCATATTTATAATAAATTCAAAACAATAGGTCCTTATCCTACTGATACTGCATTTAAAAAATCATTTCGAAACACGAATTAGTCTTGACATCCGTTGTCATTTAAATGTCATCGTGGGTATGTGGCGCCAAACGGCCAAAATTGGCGTTTTCACAGGAATGAAAACAACAATGGATTTAAAAAAAATGCCCAGGCCGTATAAAGTGACATTTGTCACACAATTCAGCAGGCCGTGAATAATTATAATGGTTCCACTCATATATATAATACACATATATTGCTAGTAGGCCCGGGAAACGTCAGAAAACATTACGGCGCCGACATAGTCTCACTTAGAGTATAACGCGTCTCGTGCTCATGCGTGAGAATTCGAACTCCGCCTTTAGAAGCGAATTTTAAACTTGACCACTTCCCCATTGGCCGGACGACGCCGCCGCGCTTGCACACAGCTCACCATTATACATTGAAGAGTTGGTTGTCTGTCTCACTTCCTTGGTCAGTTTCCCACTCATAGCCGCTAGCAATATAGTAAGTATTAGATATATGGTTCCACTTGTTCAGTATTCAAAAATGCCACACTCCGCTGGTCGGCGCGTTTATCGCCTTGCTAATTCACATCAGTCCAAGAGCCGATTGCAAAAAATGAAACCTAACGCGCATCGAATAGAGACCTATATTAATGATTTGCTGTTAAAGACACTCCAATATACTTTGATACCAGATTTTGATTCGTCGGCTAAATTTCTCAAAATCAAATGACTACATGGATACAATTGCCGACCGAGCTATCTCAGTGAAAAACGGTGTGCAGTTGATCATAAATACTAAAGTTAATTAAATAGCAAAGACGGACGCCAACAAATCTTTAAATAACAACAAGTGTATCCAGGTATCACAGAGAATTCGTAAACTCAAAAGTAGCATAATCCTCTGAAAGAAATCAGATTCCATAGAAAAAAGTAGTAGCTGCCATTTAAAAAAATGGCGATGACGTCATTATGGAAAGAGGTGGGGGTAAAAAAAATTGACAACTCTCAGAAAAGATGCGCGTTCAAAAAATAAGTTCGACGTGTCCGAGGATTTTGGCCGCAGATAATCGGGGAATTTTTTATTTGGAGCGCCCCACAACCAACGTTCGCACAGTATAAATATACCCATATACACTGCACATAAACTCGACTAATTTTGCGAGTCAGTTAACATTTACAATATTCTAAAATGTATAAATACAGACTACTTTAATTATTACCACAAACAGATTAAAAGTATTGTGGAGACTAAAATAGGCTCCGAGAATGAAAATCATTAGTTGTGTTAATTTGAGCATTCGAATGAGCTCTGAAGAGTACCCATGGAGATCTTTAAGAAAGCTGTACGCACTTCACGCTATCAACAGATAATTATTTGGGGGCTCCTATTAGCAGCCATAAGGAATGCTCAAGATAGAATACAAAACGTCTAAAGAAGCTATATGACAGCAACATAACAGTAACTCGCCCCACCTGAACCACGTGCAAAACGAATTTCAACAGCTCGCTAGCCAGGGTCCGTCAAGATTAACGTGAGAGGAATTTCTCTGCATAGGTCGCCAGAGGAGCATAATCCGTCAAATATAGCGAGGGCTAACCCAATACTTCATAGCGTAGTTTCACCAACCGCCCGCCAACCTCTGAACTATCTAAAATGGCAGCTGACTGCACCAAACTGTAGCACAAACGAAAAGAAGGAATGAAGACGCCAACCGGCCATTTTATCGTTTAGAGTATTGATAAATTTCATCAAGAGGAAGGAAGGGTGAACGCGAAGTTCAAAATATGGGCTGAAGACCCAAAATTAACCATACCGCGCTCAGTGACTCATAAACCTCTACAGACGCATTGTGCACATAACTGTTTTTATAAAAATTCAACTTTTATGTGTAATAAATAATAGCAAACAAATTATTTGGCGGTATGCTTGTGACAAACTTGCCACTCGACGGAGGTCGATGTCTACTATCCGAAAACATCGGATTGTCTCCCCCCACTCTTTCTCATCCCGCGATAAACCCTATTAATCGGCGTGATTATACAGGATAATTTATAACGTACGGAGGAGATTTTAGGATAGATAGAAGGGACTAAAGTAAACATTTTTTATTAATAAAAGTTTAAGAATATCTCAATAACTAAAAAGTTACGAGTTAAAGCTTAGCTAAATAAGGAACTACCACCAACTTGTTTTACTACCGACTTTTAAAGTTTGTAACAAATATATGGTATGTCACCGAACTAAAATACCACCGACTTGGTGTACAAACCGACTTGGATTACCACTGATGTGGATTTACATCCGACAGGAACTACTACCGACATGAACTATTGCCGATGTGGACTACCACCGCGCGTTTACTTCCAAACCGTTTCCAACAGTAGTTGCTGCAACACATCTCAAGCGAGCGACCGCAAAGTTGCAGTCCTTCCTATTAATAATTTAGCAGCAACTGCAGTATCTTTATGAAGTAATTGGTATCACTAGCTGCTAAAAGACTTCATATTTTGTCAGTAAATTGTTTATACTGTAATAAAATGTCAGTATTATATTTTAACTCGTCTATAGATTTAAATCCTTTCAAAAGAAATGCGACCTTGTTTGATTAGCGTATGGCGTAATTTGGCCAGTAAGAAAATTTTACTAAAATTCTGTAAGTATTAGAACGTTAAATATGTTATATAACACAGGCTACTACGTTTAATTTGGCACTAGGTACCCACAAAATAACTCGAGATATTGTGGTGAATTAGTGAATTTGTTTGATATGCAGTGTGTTTAACTCCTCACCTTCACATCCCTGTATCTTTCATATTTATTTTCTGTTCAATTTAAAATTTTGGTCGATTTACGTACCTGTTAAAACAATAATTTTCATAGTTTTTAAATAATTTTACTGCAAAGTAGTGACCTACTGCGACAAAAAAAAATAACTGCAAACATTTAAAAATTATAATAGGCTTACTTTTATCAAAAAAAGTTGTTTATAGAAGTTGTTCAAAGTTAGAAAAATAGTCGAAATGTAAATTTTAACCCAAATAAGTGTATTTATTATTGACTGAGTAAACATACAATTTCTACTTTATCAGCAGTGATTAGGCATATACTAGGCATTATTTAAATTTGCAGATTGTTAAATTAACAGTTTATAAACTTAATTGACAGTTTGTAAACGTAACTGACGTTCATAAACCTTTTTTGTTCCAAGGTATCTTTTATTGAGACAATAATGGATTGTTAATTATTTACATAATACTATTGTACAGCTATGGAGTAGGAACGCGGAACGCGAGAGGCCAAAGACTGGTAAATTTCTTAGAGATGCATAACATGAAAGCCGTGAATACATTTTTTTATAAAAAGGAACAAAGGAAATGGACATGGCAAAGCCCTGACGGAAGAACTAGAAACGAGATAGATTTCATCATAACCAATAAACCAAGAACCGTTAATGATGTCACAGTACTGAACCAAATTCACCTCAGCGACCATCGCCTAGTGCGCGCAAAAGTACAAATAGGCAAAAAGAAAGATAGATAAACTCTAATACACTCAACAAATACAAACACACACAACACCTCGAAGATTCTGAAGGCACATGAGGAGAACTATAAAAAGGCAGTTGAAGACGCACTAAATAATTCCACATTACCAGACGACGTAAATGGACTGAACGATTACATCACTGCCAATCTTGTACAAACAGCAAAGTCCTTAACAAGAGCAAAGAAACAACACACAACGGACAGCGAACTGAGAAATGAAACCAAAGACTTGAGAAGCGAAAAGAACGCACAGAAAGGGCTGATAACAAAGGCTGAACTGAAGGAATTTAACAAAGAAATAAGAAGGAACGTCAGGAGAGATGTTGCAAGATACAACGAAAGAATTATAAGTGAAACAATAGAAGAAAACAAAGGACCAAAAGTCTTCAGACGGAAACTTGAAACTGGAAGCAAACAAATCATATGCCTTATGGAGGAAAAGGAAAAACAGTGCAAAACCGCCAAGAAATAGCTCAAGCGTTAGAACGCTTTTACAAAGAATTGTACTCCTCAAAAGCTCCGGAATCACCGTCTAACCCAAAATCAAGCGACAGAAGGGCACAGTTGACTAGACACCACACGGAAGATTTACCACCGATATCTTAATACAAAATAAAAATAGCTACTGAACAAATGAAGTCCAACAAAGCAACTGGGCCCGACGATGTAATCATCGAAATGATTAAACGCGGAGGCAACAAGATACTACACCATCTGGAAATGTTGTTTAACCTTCGTCTCGAATCCGGAAAACTCTTTGAAGAATGCCAATATTGTATTAATATTTAAAAAGGGAAACATAAAAGACCTAAAGAACTATCGCCCGATATCGCTAATATCCCATCTTAGCAAACTGTTCACCGCAGGTTTGATAAACAGGATAAGGACAAAGCTAGACGATTTTCAACCTCGCGAGGAAGCGGGCTTCAGAAGGGGATTTAGTACTGTAGACCACATCCACACCATAAGGCAACTAATGGAGAAGTCCCAAGAGTATAAACAACGTCTATATAGGGCATTTATTGATTTTGAGAAGGCCTTCGACACCGTGAATACATGGGCATCGTTGAATGCACTAAAGCGCTGTAGAATAGACCACCGATACATTCAAATAATAAAATATATGTACGAAAACTCAACAATAACTATACAAGCAGTCGAAAGAGTAAATGCAGTAGAAATAAAAAGAGGTATAAGGCAGGGAGATCCCATATCACCAAAGTTATGTACAAATCTTTTAGAGGACGTTTTTAAGACACTATCCTGGGACAATACAGAAGTAAACATAAACAGAGAATACTTGTCTAACCTCAGGTTTGCCGATGACATAGTGCTCTTCGCCGAAGATATGAATAGGCTGGAGGAAATGATAAGCGAATTAAACGAAGCTACAACTAAAGTGGGACTAAATATGAACATCGAAAAGACAAAAATATTGACCAACGCGGATGATGGACGGAAGTATACAAATGAACGAAAAAACGATAAAAGTGGTGGACGAATACATATACTTGGGTCAAAAACTGCCATCAGCAGAACCAACACAAAGAGTCGAAATAAGCAGGCATCATTTAGAAAGCTAAGCCAAGTGTTTAAATCAGAGATACCGCAACATCTTAAAACGAAGGTTTTTAACCAATGTGTTCTTCCAACACTGACATATGCCTCAGAGATCTGGGTACTAACCATAACAAACACTGAAAGACTGAAAATAGCGCAGAGAAAAATGGAAAGGTCAATGTTGGGTGTACCTACGTCTACAGGGCAGGAAGACAAACGAGTGGATTCGAAACAAACTAGGGTGGAATACGTAGCTGAACGCATCTCAAAGCTGCAATGGCAATAGGCCGGACATCTGGCAAGACGGGAAGATGAAATATGGAGTAGAAAGTGATGGAATGGCGACCTATGACGGGAAAAAGAAACCGTAGGAGACCTCGAGCTCGATGGAGGGACGACATTATGACAACAGCAGGAAAAGAGCTGATAATGATGATTATGATGAGGGTTAACTTGTCTTTAACAAACACAACCGCCACTTGATTGAGTCGCATTCATAAGACACGTTTCTTCACTTCTGGATTTGCCCGAAAAATTTTACTTTTAAGTTAAACTACACGCTAGATGTCGCCCTAC
>OW679200.1:138702421-138841912 GCA_940337035.1 Agriotes lineatus
ACATTTCATGAATGTCAAATAATATCTATAAATGTTCCATAATGTGCTGATTTGTCATTTCATCTTTGTACAATATTGCTATGGATGTGACAATAATTTTATTAAAAACTGTATTGAAATCATATTAGCTTATCAGTGAACACATGTAATCAGAGTAGGTTTTGGATTATCATGACAACAATAAAATCTTTAAACAAAGCCATTTGGGGAGAGGAGAAAGCCGAGCTTGGTGGCTGCTCTGTTTGGCTTCCCCAAGTTAAACTTAAATTATCAATAAATTTATATCTCCAGTTTTCATTAAAATTTGTATAATTTACTGGGGGTGTCTTGTGTAAACTGTGGTGGTAAACTGTGGTTGGTGATGGTAGTGCTTGCGCCCAGGTTAAATGGTGGTTCGAAGTTGGTAGAACAGTAGTTGGGGTTCCCGAGGCTGATTTTGGGCGAGCAGGGTAATTGAAACGAATGTGAACGAGACAGAAGTTTGTCCTGGATCAGTTTGGAGCCCTACAACGGGGCAAAAGACTTACATCCGTATGCATAGTCGTTCGCCAGCGACTCGCTGGCGACTCGCCGGAGCTTCGTTATGAATTATATGTTGGTGGCACTGTAACTCTATGTCAAATTCGAGGTTATCAGATTAGGTTTTCCGTCAGTTTTGACAGAAACTGACACAAAACCTAATCTGCTAATCTCGAATTTGACATAGACTTACAGTGCCACCAACATATTATTCATAACGAAACTCCGGCGAGTCGCCGGCGAGCCGCTGTCGAACGACTATGCATACGGGTGTGAGTGGTGCAGAGTAGCAGCTGAAAATTTTCCGGCGGCAGCTAAGCGAAGTGTGTGGGCCATTACAGACATATTCATCAGCCCAGGAGGCTGCAGCGACGTGGGATTTACTGCGGGGTTCTTTGGAGCCCTATCATCCATCGTAGGAACAGCAGAACAGGTCAGGTGAGTGATTCCAAAAAGCATTATTCCTAAAACTGTGAAGTAGCGTCTATTTTATATCAACGTCCTGAAAGAGCGTCCCTTAGATGTGGTGTTTTGTGGCGTTTATTTACTTACGCTTTTGTTCTCGCCTAAGAAACGTGTAAAAATGAAGAACTGAAACATTTCTTGAAGCAAAGCGAATTTGTTTGGCACAATTTGTTAGGTTGGAACACCATATTTTCTTCTTGAGTTCCCATTAGCTATAATTTCCGTATAGAAACGATCCCGGCAGTTAAATGAGTATTATTGAAAGCTTTTACTTTTTTCTAATTATTATAAAAGGATCCAATCATTGTATTCGATAGCAAATGTATTTGAGTTAGTTCCTATAATTTAATAATCCTTGCTAGAATACAGAGACCCGACCTATGAGAAAAGAATAATTTCAGTAATTTTATTCTCCTTTGAGATTTATAAACTCATTTATATATAACGGATCATATCATAACATTACAATATACTATTAGTTCCTTTTACAATAAAGCCATTATTGGGTTCACCCCAAAAATTCGAAATTGAGTTTTCAACAGATGTTCACTTTTTAGAGTCCCCTGAACATGTTTTTGTACAATGGTTTGTCTATCTGTGTGTCTGTCTATCTGTCTGTGTGTTAACAGAATATCTCACAAACGAAAAGAGGTATTGCGTTGAAAGCTTTTGAAGAAATTTGTATAACAGGAAGTATGGTGTTCACTCTTGTGATTTTCGATTTTTTTCAAACTTTACATTTTTAATGTGTATTGATGTGAGATAGGTGATTTTCCAGTTGAATACCTCTACAATAGGTTTCTTTTGTTTTTTTTTTCAATTTTTAAATAGACCACCCGGTATCTTATTACATTTTTGAATTCAGCTTAAAATTTTAGAAAACATTTGTGTCTTCAACTAACGCTCTATTATGTATGGTTTCTGTAGAATTTGTAATTTTAAAATTTTTTGACAAATGCTTAAAAATTAAAAATCAAATTTTTGGCTAATTATAAGATCACTGTAAAAGGAACTTATGTGCGTGTATAACACCAGATTTCTTTTAGTATACATAAATGAAGATCTGTCCAAAACCGAAATAGATGTGCAAAAGAAAATCATTGAAAAGGCTAAGGAGAAAATAAAAGAAATAATAGTATAAGAATTGAATATGGGGAACTATATAACAAAAGTAAAAGATGGAAATCGAATAGGAAAATAACTGAAATACAGCAAATGCTATATAGCCACGTATGGCAAAAAAAATAAGAGAGAAATCCGGTATGAAAAATACGTCAACGGCCAAGGGAAACAAAAATGGATGAGAAGACACAAACACATACATTTGGGAACGTGGAATGTAAGAAGCATAATTTAGAAAGGAGAGGTAATACTGGAAGAAAGGTAAAGGTAAATTTTTTATTGCTTATCACCTTTAAAGCTGACATACCACATTAACGGTAATGGTAAATCTTCGACTAGTTTTTAAACCGATATCCTTCGTCTAGGTTTTGCACTAATTACTTTCCATCTCCTTTGCGAATTCTCTTTAACCGAAGTCATCACACATGTGATGCGATCATGTGTATAACATAATATGACGGCCATACAACATTGAAAGCACCGGTTCAACAGACTATTTGTCTTAAGGAGTGGTCGTCTCAAAGAGTGCCTGACAAAAATCGCTCAATGCCAGTGTGTCGAGGAGTCGATAATGAGGTTGCATCATGTCATCTTCTTGTTTATAGAATTCCCCCTACTTCAACACATGTTTTGCTTTTGCATTTTCTCTAGGATCTATCAACAGAACTTCCTCTACATCCCAAATAAGTTGTGGTCACAAGCAACTCCAAAAATTCCTGTGAACTCTGAAGATGCCTCTTTGTCAAACGGGGTTAGCATTATTAGTATCCCACTTGCGCTAATTTTTGTTCTTTGATTTAAATGTTGGTTAAATGTATGCTAACGTGCAACTTTTCAGCTATATGTGGGATTTTAATTTGCTTATTTACGAGGATTATTTTCTTATTCTGCTAAACATTTTCTTACATTGAAGCTGTAACGGATTGGCCAGGTCGTCAGTAGTCTTCAATTAAATCTCAACTCTGTTAAACTAAATATGCCATTTTTTATTCCATCGACCCAGACACCCACTAACAGTTACCAGTTTCTTCAAAATTCTTTGGCGTTTAACCAGATTTAAAGAGGTATTTAATGACAGCCTGATGGACGATGTTCCATAAATTCTCCGAATAGCTCGACATGGTAACATTTATCGGTACATTAATTACAAGTAAATAAAATAGGACTACAGGTCGTATGCCATGTGTACTGGTTAGTTATCAGTACTAATAATTTGAGCGTCTTAAAGCATTTGAAAAAAAGACTACAAAATCATCAGTTTCTCCTCGCAGATTCTACAAATTTAAGAGCGGAAACGGGTTGTTCACTAGGTTAATTATTAACCCTCGCCCGAGCGAAATAATTTCAGTTACGCCGAGTGCGGAAATGGGTCTCTAGTGACTCGGATCGAATTCAATTTTTTAAAATGAGTTTTTAAAGCACCACAATGTCTGTTTTTCTAATACATACTTGCACATGATAATATAATCATAAAACTTTTATTTTTATTGACCTGCAGACTAAAAAATTCTTCATATTCTGCTTCACTTTCACCACTGCCACTGCCCTCATCAGACAAAAAATGAAAGTCGTTTTCGTCATCATCACGCATTAGTTCGTCATACAATTGTTGTTCCGTAAGGAGAATTTTATTAGGATCCATTCTTTCTTTCTATTATTTTACACAGTGTTATTATACTCCAGAAAACAAGAAAAAAAAATGGAGCGCGGAACTCGGAAACCGGGTCTCAAGTGACCCGAGCGGATTATCTCAGGTATACCAAGACATTTTTCCACGAAATTTATTCTACAGCATCTCCATAACAGCTTCGAGGAATACGCAAACACCCAAAGCAGTATATTGGAAAACGGTAGAATTATAAAAAAAAAAAAAAGTCCGGGTCACTTGAGACCCGGTTTCCGCAGTCTGAGGGTTAAAAAATTCTACAACATGATACTTCTAAGACAATTTATAGCTATATTATGCAGATTTTTTGCAGTAGTACACTAAAGCATTCCTCAATTCTGAAACGTGAAAATATCTTGTAATAATCTGTTTACGTAAATAGGTAGTCAAGTATACAGGCTGTTTCCTAAACAACGCCGCAACCCATAACTCCGTTGTTTTAAATTTTAGACCCAACACACTATATATATTCTTAAATGGCAAGACAAGAGCTACCTTTTGACATCGCCCGTTCGTAAATATCTTTCAACTGTTTTGAGCAACGATGTTCAACTTTTTTATTTTAAATGGAACACTCTGTATATTATTACAGATTTGGATTCAGGATGAAATTCTGCATGCAGTAGTATGCTTCATTTGTTTTTTGGACACTTATAAATGTTTAAAATAATTTCTTAATGTTGCATGTAGAGGGTCGTACAGTACCATAAAATTTTCAAGGTAGCCGTGGAAAACAATCAGAATGTTGAAATATTTTATCTAACACGCCCAGAAAACGGTGTCGCGAAATACCTCCCAATTTGATATTGAATGCGACCACTGGAGTAACTAGAAGATGTCAGTTGTGTGTTCAACAAGGTGGCGGTCAGTTTGAGCAATACTTGTAGATACGTTTTGTAGTTTTGTTTAAATTTGTTTCCAATAAAATATTTCAACATTCTGATTGTTTTCCACGGCACACTTGAAAATTTTATGGTACTGTACGACTGTCTACATGCAATATTAAACAATTATTTTAAACATTTCTAAGTGTCCAAAAAACAAATGAAGCATACTACTGCATGCAGAATTTCATCCTGAATTCAAATATATCAAAATATACAGGGTGTTCCATTTAAAATAAAAGGAAACAGCCAGTATAGCCGAGTACCAAAAGGAAATAGAGCTAATAGTCCAGAGAAATTAGACAAAATAAAAGCATAACTTCGGAAAAATTCCCGGAAATCTGGATTTTGGTATGAGCCTTCATATTGTGGTTCTAAACAAAATGTCAAAAGTCCGCATCGATCCGAGTGCCGCTAAAAATCTTAAGAGGGGGCAAAGGTCACCAAAACGGTATTTCGTGAATATCTCGTTAACGGCCACTTTTACAGAAAAAATATTGATTATGAAATTGGTAGCTTAGTATGAAATTTCTAACAATAAAGATATCATGACTTTTATTCGTAAAAGTAACTGTTTTGGAGATAATTCGATTTACAGAGTTGAAACGTGCACTCTTTTCCACACCACCTTCGAGGTAGAGTACGAGGTTCGTTTTTTCATGTAGTGTCCCCAGTAGGCATAAATATTCCACTTTTATTTTTGTTTGAAAAATGTTTATTTAAAAAAAATATTATGAACTTATTCATTAATCAATTTTGAATTCAAAACAGGAGTTATTAATATTCATCTTCAGACTCTATTTCGATCGGTATGCTTTCCTCTTCATCATCTTCTTCTTCTTCTTGTTCTTCTGCTGTCTTCTCTATTTCCATAGATTCAGTCAGGAAACGTGATGGATCTACATCTTCAGTGGAGTCGGAAGTATCGACGTCATTTATATCGGGTGTTACATTTAAGCAAGACTGACGAGATAAAGTATTTTTTTCGGATTTTGTTCACAACGTTGTTGCTAGTGTAGTCACCAAAGCATCCTACATTTATCAATCTACCCAATCCTCTACCTTAAAATAATTCCAGGTTTATTAAAATTTCTTAAATAATTCGTTATAAACGTTTGAAGAAAAAATACTATATGTTATTCGGAACAAAAGTAATTTTATGTGGCTCGGCTGTAATTATCTGCCTCGCAAGGTCGGCAGATAAACAGTCCAGCCACGCCAAATAAAGTATAATTTTTGCTCCTAATAACATAATATACTATTATGCTCCTACACGAATAGCAAGCAGATGTCGCTTGAGGTTTAATGACAACGAAGGGGAACTTTTCGGAGCACATTCCTTCTCTATCTAGAGTACAGTGTACTATATATGTGTTTCTATTTTTATGGGCTCTGAAACAAGGAAATTCTGGAATATTTCAAGTCGCAACTCCAATGAGATATACATGCCATTGAAGAGAGCATCTATTCGTTACAACTCTGTAAATCGAATTATCTCCAAAACGGTTACTTTTACGAATAAAAGCCATGATACCTTTATTGTTAGAAATTTTATAAGCTACAAATTTTATAATCAATATTTTTTTCTGTAAAAGTGACCTTTGCACCCCCTTAAAATTTTTAGCGGCACTCGGATCGATGAGGACTTTTGACATTTTGCTTAGAACCACAATATCAAGGCTCATACCAAAATCCAGCTTTCTGGGGATTTTTCCGAAGGGCAATGTCTAATTTCTCTGGACTATAAAGCAGCAGTGGCACCATTAATTCAGAAAAAAATATAAGGATAACGTAATCAATTACAACTGCAATATTTCATTACCAATCTTATAAGTACAGATAAAAGAAAAAATCAGGCTTCATGTTATCACGGTCTACGCCTCAGAAAATAGCAAAGGTCCCGGGTGGTGTAGCTTGAACAAGCGTCCACGTTCGATCAGTAAAGTTAAGCAACGCTCTTTCTGGTCAGAACTTGGATGGGAGTTCCATTGCTGCTTTTCTCGGCTCCTCGTGATACGGCTGTCACGGAAATAGTTGGTCCCGGATGTCATAATAACATCATGACAGTCGTTAGTGCGGTTGGAAGTCTCCATAAAAATGTACAGCGAAGCCTATAATTGGCCTAACGGCTGTTGGCTGAGTACCAAAATAAAAAATAAAACCTCAACATGAAAGAGAAGTATTTTACAATAATCTTCAAAATTGCATTGACTCCTTAAATTATTAAGATTTTATAATAATACTGGGAGATTTAAACAGCAAAAGCAGAAGCACATTGATGAGGGGTTAAACAGAAAAGCAGCTGATGAAGCAGTATTCAATGAGATCGGCAGGAGTAAATATTAATCAAACATCACACCACAAGAAAACACCTTAGTTATTTGAAGAAATGTAAGAGTTAGCATTACGAAACAAAGAAGCTTACATGAACTATATTCAATATAAAGAAAGAAGAAACCAAACCAATTATAATAAGACAGATAAAACACTGGGAACAATTATCCAAACACTGGGTAGATAGGAAATGTTTCCAAACTCCTTACAAATGTGCACACACGCTGGAAATTTTCAAAAAATGATGACACGGTATCACCTAGTAAACAGAAAATTACTGTAACGAAAGATGTCAACAATAGTCAAAACAAAATACACGAAATCATCGGCTGAATATTGCATCACGGATGAACTGGTAACGTCTGGTGGCGAAACCTTACAATCCTACCTTACATCAATGCTAATATTTTCGTATCGAAATAAGCCGAAAGAATGGAAAACTTGTGTGCTAATTGCAATATTTAATACAAGAGATAAAAAATATAGGAATTCAAAATACTTTCGAAAGAATATAGCTTGTAGACGTCATCAATATATGCCACTACAGAGTAGTGCCAGATAATACCACAAATTCACAAAGATTATCAAAAACGGAAAGTAAGTTCCAGATAAGAATTACCGATGGGACTATTGAACTAGTAAATGTGAAATATTTAATGAGAGAAGACGACTTTTGAGCTCGCTTCTATTGAATCTAGTAATGGAAATCATAGGATAAATGAAACTCTTTAATGAATAGACAATGGAACAACAATATGTAGACGACAAGGGTTTGATAGCGAAAAACCAAGATGATCTTGAAAGATAAAATCAAAAATAACAGTTTCAAAGAGGGGGACATAAAAGAAGAATATAACGTGACGCACATAAAAGAGTGGAGATACAAACGGAATGAACATATTAAAAATGGATAAGAAAAAATTACCCAAAATCACCAGAGATTCAGAATGCAAGGTAGCAGAAGTATTGGCCGTTCCCAAACAAGATGGAGAGACAGCATACTGCATATCTATATTTAAAAAAATAGTAAAGGAACCAGCAGCTGGTTTAGCTTTTAGAAGAAGTATTCAAATCCAATTATAATATTTGAAAATACAATAAGTTTTCTACCTTCCTTCAACTTCTATTTTTAAAACTTCTTTTAGCCTACCTTCATAGCTAATCTTGGTGAAAGCTTCGCTAATTATAACAGCTAAGGTGATAAATGTATTCTAACGTAATAGGATGGAAACAGTACAATAAAACGTTCGGTAATCCAGTTTTATAACAAAATTCGACGTCAATAGAAAATAAATAGTATCAATAGATAACTACCACAAAGTGATTCATAATTTACGCGATCCGAAGTATAATAAACAATTACTTCGGCAGAACTGCATAGAAATAAGTCCGCCGAAAAATATGAATACTGTTTCATTTTCACTCGGGGTTGACAGCGTTTTGTCTGGTATTTCAACTGCCATTGTTTCGAAGTTTATGTTATGACTTGAAACAATTTTTTGGCTTTGCCTAATTGTTTCGCCATTTATCCAATTATTTCAGGCTTAACCTGTATATTTTTAGTTGAATTATAAATCCTTTGCATTTCAAATTTTTCAATTTTCCAAACCAACGCATTTTTGTACCTGCATCAAGTTCTTATCGTTTGCGCAATGCTCTCTCGACCTCCGCTATCTCTTATCAGAGTGCGAGCCTTCCTCGAGAAAACGAAATTGTCGTCCGAGGCACTCATTCTTTTCACCTCGGGCAGCGCATTTCGCGCGGCCGAGATTTTATGTTAATCATGTCAAATTACGTGCGCTCAACCAATTTCAATGAGCAATGTGTTTTCTAAGGGCTGATTATTATCAGGTACGATTGCGCTTTTCTGTCTTATTATCCCCATAGTAATTACATTTTTTGTTAGCTCTTAATTACCAGTTCCGTTTCAACAACGAGTTTATCTCGGAGGCCAAGCCTTATCGCACTTTCGACACCTGCTGGGTTCGGCGTTTTGCGGCCTTTTGAAGATGCTTTTGCTGCCTTTTTGGGGATGCTTCTGCAGCAATTTTCTGCGCATCCTTGGCGATTCCAACAAGGGTTGTAGCCGTTCACGTCCAGCTTATTTTGCGAGGTTAGTTGTGCTGTTCCGAGATTTATCGTGTTTTTGATAACTGGTTTCTCCATTTATACATTTTAAACCCGTCAATATTTAAAACTTAAATTCATACGTTTTGCAATTATTAAAATGTAATGTTCAATTTGATACATGCTCTTGCTTTTTACATTAAATTTTCATGCTTATAGTTAATTATGCACAGTTATAAATTTTGCTATTTTTGATGTGTGTTTCGACCCTATGTAAAAGGTACAGTCACGCTATTTATTTTCAATAGCCTAACAGAAGGTTTTATTAGATGACTGTGATAAGCTTATCCCACGAGTGTTTTTGTTAAAGTTATTAAAATAACCCGAAAGGGGTTCTTAATTTTATGCGTGTCGCAACCTTCAGTTAAGATACACAATTGTGTTATTACATTATTTACATTTTAATTATCCTGATTATTGGTTACTGACTCTTCAAAACTTTTATTAATGATTAATTAAACGCTAGTCACTTGTAGTTTATTTTTTTCTTATTATTTGGAATCTTTTGATTTCTGGCGCCCATTTCCATTCTCCTTTCCTTTTTTGAAGACATTCCAGGGTACATAGCTGATGATCTGAACCTACGATCTAAGGCCGCCGATATTTGAGCTAGTCGGCCATCGCGGTGAGTAAGTAACAGTTTTTCAGAGCTGCCGTGGTGTATAAATGGTAGGGGGGTTGATCTGCGATTTTTACTTCCATTGCTTATTTTATTAATTAATCGCAGGTCGGCTTTCTTATTGTTTCAGGCTTTGCTTTCGGAATTTTAGTATTCTTCATTTTTGTCTTATTTTTAATTGTAAAACACATATGCGAGGGCTGGGAAGTGAATATTGACTCACCCTGTATAGTTATAAAGGTACTATTTAACTAGAACTGTAAAAATTCCTTGTTTTTATTGGCGTTATGAGCGAAGGAATAATATGTTATCATTACGCCCGCTCATAATGTCCTAGAGCATTATAGACTGCTTTGCAAGCTTTTCAAGTTCTGCTCGCATTCAAAGTGGAAATAAAAAGTTGTATGAACCACGGGCATTACTTGATATTTATAGCCCTCGGGCGACTTATAAACCCTCGGGCCAGAGGCAACCAGGCTTGTAAATTTGTCGTCTTGAAAGGGCATAAACATCTTCATAATGTCCTTGGAACATAAATAACTACTTCGGCTTCCTGATGTGTAAACAACATATTCATACACAGTTGAAATTCCCCGTAACTACGATTTTACAGTTACTCAGTGCTTTTAGGCATCCCTGTGTGGTAAAAAAACTAGAACATTTTTAGTTTTCAGAAACCCTTACAAAAATTTGCTTTGCAGTAATAAAGAGTATTTGAAGAAACGCTAGTTACTTAATTCCTCGTTCAGTTGAGTTTTGAATACATAAAGACAATTAATGTTTACGAAGTTGATTTTGCACATTTCAAAGCGTTTTGACGTGGGGTCGACTACAAAATTTACCGAAGGCAGCTTGCCTGATGGCAACGATGATTTTGATATTCGGAAGTAAAATCTCGAATTTATAGAACATGTTAAAAAATATATCGGCTACAAAATGTAATACATTACTCGGTTTTATTAAAGCACTCCGCTTGGCGCAGTGCTTCATAAATTAAAAACGGGCGATGTAAAATGCAATATACCGCACTCGTAATGTAAATAACTATTATGATATGTTTTTATCGGACTTTTTCCACTGTCTCGAGTGTTTATCACACAACGTTTCGGGAGTTTCTGATCTACTCCCGTCCTCAGGCCAAGGAACTCCTGGTTGGCCTTGAGAAGGACTGTTTTTTTGTAGTAGATCAAAAACTCCTGAAACTTTGTGAAATAAGCACTCGAGACAATGGAAAACGTCCGATAAAAATATATAATAATAGACCACTGTCAAAAAATTACATCATTCAGAGAACATCTAAATAACTATTCTTCGGCAGAACAGGTGTTCAGTACATTTTTCAATTTTATTGATGTAATACTGTTTATTGCATGCGACATGTCAAGTGCACTAACGATTTTTGCACATATTTGTTCTGCGACCCTAAAATCAGTTAGTTTGCTATGTTTTCGCATAAATGGAAATTGTTTATTAGTTATCTACGGACCTATAGGCCAGTCGACAAGTACATTTTAGCGGGAATAATTCCGGACAAGCTGGAATAAATTTTAATCTGTTCTGTTGGGACTCAGAAAATATATATTAATTTTGCACCCCTTGACAGGCCCGGATTTATCTGCTATGCTTAAAAAAAGGTCGAAATTTTTATATTTTTCCTAATATTAGTGAATATCTCGATTAGTATCAACTTTTGAGCAAACTACGTAGTTATCAAAATTAAAGAAGAGTAAATTCTCTACAAAAAATGTTCTATACATTTTTGTCATATATTCGCTTGTTTCCAATTCATAGGCGTCGAAATATATTTTTTTTCGAGCATTTGCTTGTTACTTTCTTTTACGATAAAAGAAGTATTGGATTCACCCTAAAAATTCGAAATTGAGTTTTCAACAGATCTTCACGTTTTAAAGTGCCCTGAACCCAAAAAACATGTTTTTGTTCATTGCTCTGTCTGTGTGTCGGTCTCTCTGTGTGTCTGTTTGTGAACAGAATATCTCAAAACGAAAAGAGGTATGACGTTGAAACTTCATATATAGGTTTTGTGTACTATCTAGATACGACAGCAAGCTTTTGAAGAAAATCGCATAACTGGAAGTAGGTGTTTACTCTTGTAATTTTTCAGTTTTTTTGTATTTTCCCAAAAACGGCTCTAACGATTTTTTTCAAACTTTACAATTTTATTAAATTTTTAATGTGTATTGATGTGAGCTAGGCAATTTTTCAGTCGAATACCTCTAAAATGGATTTCTTTTGTTTTCTTTTCCAATTTGTTTTTATTAATTCGTATTTTAAATAGAACACCCAGTATATTATTACATTCTTGAATTCAGCTTAACATTTTAGAGAAAATTTGTCTCTTGAACTAACGCTCTATTATGTATGGTTTCTGTACAAATTGCAATTTTTGAAAATTTTTGACAAATGCTTGAATGTATGTACCTATGTATGTATGTATAATCGATAACCTCGCTTTACCTTGCGGTGTAGAAGCTGGTGCTTTATGTGCTTGCATCTGGCGGTACAATGCTCAACTTGCCCCGGGTTCGGGATACAAAGTTAACGATTAAAAATCAAATTTGGCTAATTATAAAATCACTATGAAAGGAAGTTCTTCGTGTATCACACCAGATTTGTTTTTATTATTATTGACGTTCCACTATTCCAACTTTGCTAACTTCAAGTTTCTTTTGAAGTTGACTGCTCATCAATTTTTTTTGCCTTTTTGATGTTGGTGGTTGTTCAATATCACTTTGACTTTCAACAATATCTGTCTCGTGTTCCGAATTTGCTTCATAATCTTGGGAATGTTCTATTGATTGTTCTAGATCGATATGCAAGTCCTCGTCGTCTACTTCGATTACGTCCACAGTATTCAAACAAGATTTGCCCTGACAGAAACCACATATTACTGAGCAATGAAAACCTGCTTTGCGACAAGATACATTACAACCTTTGGCGCATTTACAAGAAATTAGATTCAGTAATTCTTGGAAAGCTGCGTCTTGTACAGTGGGAATGGGCATTAATCCATTCTTTGAATTTCTCCATCCCCACTCGAAAGGTGATTTTTCGGTTCCATACCATAGCTGAATTTGGTTTAAGTACGGAACGAGTGCAAGCGAGCTGCGTCTTTGGTTGGTGGTAATGATGCTAGATTTGGTAAACTTCTGTTAATAGATTGTACGAAACACTGGTATCTATACCTGTTCAACGATACACAGTGTGTTGATCCATACAGAAGAAGAATTGTTCTCCCACTTTATCTATTTCCTCTGGGGACGCGTTTGGGTCTTTGAAAATTTGAACAGCCTTCTGTAAGTTTTTCTCTTTCTGTAGAAGTTTAACAAACTTCATTTTCCCCTGCCTGTATAGTGCGGAAACAGTATCTCAGCCACTAAATGCATGCAGAAATAAAATGTCCCTAATTGAATCATCCGGAATTACTCCCGCTAACAACCATTTCAAAAGACTTATCGACTGGCCTATTAGCCAAAATTTTATTTTTAATCTTTAACTTTGTATCCCGAATCCGGGGCAAGTTGAGCATTGTACCGCCAGATGCAAGCACATAAAGCAGCAGCTTCTACAACGTAAGTATTATACATATATAGGTACATACATACAAGCATTTGTCAAAAATTTTCAAAAATTGCCATTTGTACAAAAACCGTACACAATAGAGCGTTAGTTCAAGAGACAAATTTTCTCTAAAATTTTAAGCTGAATTCAAGAATGTAATAATATACTGAATGTTCTATTTAAGATAGGAGTTAATAAAAAAATTTGGAAAAGAAAACAAAAGAAACCCATTTTAGAGGTATTCGACTGAAAAATTGCCTAGCTCACATCAATACACATTAAAAATTTAATAAAATTGTAAAGTTTGAAAAAAATCGTTAGAGCCGTTTTTGGAAAAATCCAAAAAAACTGAAAAATTACAAGAGTAAACACCTACTTCCGGTTCTGCGATTTTCTTCAAAAGCTTGCTGTCGCAGCTAGATAGTACACAAAACCTATATATGAAGTTTCAACGTCATACCTCTTTTCGTTTTGAGATATTCTGTTCACAAACAGAGACACAGACAGACCGACACACAGACAGAGCAATGAACAAAAACATGTTTTTTGGGTTCAGGGCACTTTAAAACGTGAAGATCTGTTGAAAACTCAATTTCGAATTTTTAGGGTGAATCCAATACTTCTTTTATCGTAAAAGAAAGTAACAAGCAAATGCTCGAAAAAAAATATATTTCGACGCCTATGAATTGGAAACAAGCGAATATATGACAAAAATGTATAGAACATTTTTTGTAGAGAATTTACTCTTCTTTAATTTTGATAACTACGTATTTTGCTCAAAAGTTGATACTAATCGAGATATTCACTAATATTAGGAAAAGTATAAAAATTTAGACCTTTTTTTAAGCATAGCGGATAAATCCGGGCCTGTCAAGGGGTGCAAAATTAATATATATTTTCTGAGTCCCAACAGAACAGATTAAAATTTATTCCAGCTTGTCCGGAATTACTCCCGCTAACCGCCATTTTAAAAGACTTATCGACTGGCCTACTATTATCCGAATCTAAAAGTAAAATCACGTGATTTTCTTTTTATAACGCTGATTAAGTATGTCATTTTATTTTAACAAGCTGTTGACATATAATATTTATATATCAAGAGCATAATCAATAGATTATAGCACAAAGGAATGTTTATAGAGCAATGCAAAACGGAGAGCTTTAAATTTCCCAAGAGCTATAATCGTGAGTATGAACATGGTACATACAACGTTTTATTTTATGTTGGTTCTCAAAATGAAGGATTCAGTATTATGTTGCAGACTACTGCGTTATCGTTGAGCTGGCGCTCGGAATTTTTAGTGTGGTATGGTTTCTATGCTACTACATTTTTAGTGTTTGTTATACTGCTTAGCAACTTTATAAGCCCTAGAATCATGAAAGCCATTTTACGCCCGCTGTTGAGGGCCAATAAACAAGATTATAGCTCCAAAATGAAATAAATGTATTAAATTATCTTTTGGTATCCTTTTAATATTAATCACAATTGCAATTGTTCCTTAAATTTTCTATAGGACATAATTTATCATTTTGC
Source organism: Agriotes lineatus (assembly GCA_940337035.1). Lineage (NCBI taxonomy): Eukaryota > Metazoa > Arthropoda > Insecta > Coleoptera > Elateridae > Agriotes > Agriotes lineatus. The sequence goes on from OW679200.1 coordinate 138,717,271, forward strand.
ACAACTTTTCTTGGTAAATTTTTGCCGTATCATCAACAAAAAGGGTAGTTTACCTGGAAAGAAAATAGTTTTCGCTTCACTGTTAAGGCCGACTTGTTTTTTCAAAAACTAAAAATATTCTTAAAATTCTCTTCAGACCAAGCAGGACCTAATCCCACAATCTTAAAATAAAATTTAAAAATTTTAGTCCATCTCACCTCTTGTAACATCAATCCTGGGACACACTGTATATATTATATAAACAATTGTGAATACAGTTCTCCAATTTTCTAGGAAAAGTGTCCGTAGATAACTGTTGACCATGAAGTACTTTATACAAATTACCTACCGTGGAATAAAATAAATGACAATAACTACTCAAGGTTAATGCTGAACGTCGTTTATTTTTAGCTGAATTACATCGTATTTTCCATTTGCACATATTTAACCATGTTGTTTAAGTAAAGAAAAAACAAGAAGTTGCAACATTCGTCCTTTAACAACGACTAATCAATAGCATACTGTTGCTAATTATTGGAAAAACTGCCAACGATACAATTTATATACGGAAAAATAACAAATAAAAACCGGTAAGTGCTTCCACATGGACACTTCAGATTTTAAAATTATTTCAACGCTGATATTTTTAGAGCTCACTATACTGTCTGGAGCACGCATAATTGTGTTTAAATTATAATTACACAGTAAGATAATTTTTCTGAAAAGTAAATACAATGACTAGCCTTTTCATTGCTACATTAATAATTCATTAATAAATGTTGCTGTATTTTCGATTTTTAAACAGTGTTTATTGTTGTTTGCGTAAGCAAGCTATTATTCAGTGTAGTTTTTCTTCCCAAGCTATTCGGCCAAAAGGTTGAAAGCAACGATCAGATAACATTGGCTTTTGCTTATCTTTCCAAGTGAAACTTTCCATTTTTTTTTATTTTCATACGCGGTTAAGGTTCCCAAGAAACGTTTAAAGCACTTACCATGATCAACGGGTAATAAGTGAAAGTTGAGTGTGACTAGAAATAATGGAGCATGGTTACACATTTCTGTAATTTTGACCTAATACAATGACCTTTTGTTGTCGTTTTCAAAGTCAAAATGATGCAATATGAGATTTCATATTCACACTACTTGCAATACGAGACCTCATTTTGCCACTAGTGCTAATATAAAAATTTAGAACAGCTTTGTAGTTAATATGACTCAAAATTACAGAAAATCTTGTATGTAACACGTTGCAAAATTAGTGTTATTCACACACAACATATTGCCCAAGTCAGTTTCCTCGTAGAGCAAACTTCATGTCTAGCCTGAAACAATTTATTTTGCAACTTGATACATAAATAGCTATTTTAACACGGTTTTAAATATTTGCTTCCATTTCTAGTATGCGAAATGTATAAGCATGTTCATTTTTCCAATTCTGTGCTCCAAGAGAAAGGCAATGCTTTACAATATGAACAAAATAATTAATCATTTAGAAAATGTATCTTTTCCTTGTCGCTGGTACAAACCAGTTTGCTGAAGACTGTAAGAGAAGGTTGTAAATATTTTAGTTAAATAGGCAGGTATTTTTATCCACAATTAATCAAAACAATTCAATTTTTGAATTTAGCTCCTTTCTGCAATCTTTCAGCTTTTGTATTTCAAATACTAGTATTTTTCCCGTTTCATCAAGGTCTAAATTGATAGTTTAGCTATGTTTTAAAACTCAATTTCGTTTATTTCAAATACTAGCGCCGCCCGGCTCGTTTTATGATGCTCGATTTAAATTTAGATGTGCTTGCTTGCCGCATGAATGACGTAAGTCGGCTTATCGTATCTGAATTTCCAGTTTGACTACGCATTGTCTGGCTTTCACGTTTAGATTATTCCCGGGCTACCATTTTGGGGCGAGATTTTGATGAAATATTGTGCAAAAGTGACGCAATACTGACGTTTCCATATAAGTTAGAGAGAGGGAGAGAAAGAGAAAAAGAAAGCAATCCTGTCTTCCAACTCCCCCCCCCCCCTTGTGCAGTTCGAGTCTCGCAACATTCAGCTTCCCGTTCTAAGAGAGTCAACAAGTGATTTTTGCTGAGCGGACCTCTCGGAGACTCGCGTACGCTCGTTGCGTCGCCAAGGTGCTTTTGTGGTTGAAGTGCTTCCCGTGATTATCTTTGAAATTGGATTAAGTACCATCTTCTGATATGTTGTTGTTACTTTTTGAAGTCGCATCGCTGAGAAACCATCCGAGGGACCATAAGAAAATATGGCAGCGGTGTGGCCCATGTCGAAGGTTGGCAGATCTCAAATTTAGGCGTTTTAGGATTTCTTCTGGGGTCTTACGCAACGTTGGCCTATGTCGAGGAAGGTTTAGTCGGTCGTAAAACGGCTCATCGTTGATGGCACCTTCCATTGCTCTCGCCCGTGGAAGATTAATTCTGTCTGCTCCTCTTGGTGGTTACTGGTAGCGTGTTAGTACATTGAAGCCATGTTCCTGCACCCCGTCGAATAAATTAAGCAGTTGCTGGTTCGCGGGTTAGGGGCTTCTTCAGTTGGTAGCGTCGCTATTTTAAATTTTTGTGGTTTGTCAACAACGGAAATTATGTAGTTTTTTTGTATGTTTAATAAGTACTGTTTTTAATGTCGTATATGGACTTTGTTTATGCCCGACCGTTTCGTGAATATTAATTTTTAAGCATTAATAACCCCTTTGCATTTACTTTGATGTTTGTAAAACGATTTTGTCTTTGCTTTTTAACCAATACATTTTATTCTAAATTAGTTGTGCGTTCTTATTGCGTATACCTGATGTTGCATGCAATTTTAGTAATAGATGTAGTGTTCTTCTTTTGTAAGAAGTTTTGGGGAAGCTGAAGGAATACATGTCAGATAAGTTCACCGATGCTGCACGCTGGTTATAATCGAGCACTGCAAACACATTTTCAGGTCTGTTCACTATTTCCACTTTTAAGTGGGCGGATTTACCGATCTAAAAGTGGTGGGGTCTAGCAATTAACATGTTTATTTCATTTACCGCGTTGTTGTCCTAATTAAGTTTGTAATGAACTCCCCTTCTCCTTCTGAGTGTTAGTCGGCAACTTTCGTTACAGCCCATCCTAACGTGGTTGGGCCAACAGATCCGAGAATTTTGCGATTTGTGTCCTTTTATCGGGTAACTGACGGTTGAGTATTTTGGATGTCAAATTAATGTCGCAAACGACGGTTTCGTCTTGTAACAAACTACAAGTCTAAAATCAGATTTAATTCTATTTTTTAAAGGACTAAATTGATTAATCTTGTTTTTAATATTTCATTGAAAGTAGTTTCTTTCAGTGTATAAAGCTTTCAAGAATTCAAACCCGTAACTCGAAATTTTACGAAGTATAGTTAAATGTAAGCACGTAGGATTAAATATCATTAACATTTAGTCAACATTTATTTACAAGTAATAAAACTTTGGCTAATCCCAAAAAGTTGTAGATGAATCGTGAAGTGAGTTTGATATGGGCTTTTTTTACTCCAATTATTTGTACATGTCAGACTTGGCTCCTTGTTCGATTTTTCTGATAGTTTTGAGAAGCAGTAAGGTCTGGAAGCTACAAAGCAGCGAGCGCTTTAAACGAATATAAGTTCATTCACGATGTGTATATGTAATATTTTACGCATTAAGTACTATTCGGCTTGTGTGTAATTTTAAGAGTTGGCCTACAATTCAATTTTTGTACTATACTTTATCTACGACCAACCATTTAATAAGAAGTTACACTTTTCGGAATGGATATGTTTGATTAAAATTTATATTTATAAAAAACGTGTGTATTACTCATGGCATCGATGATGCAAATTGAATTACGATAAAGAACGACGCCTAAGCCCTCCGGCCTGACGTTAAAACCAGTAGGTTGAATTTGGCCAATGATTCAATTGGCTCCGCCTCGATCCTCGAGATAAATTCAATCATTGGCCAATTCGACCTACTTGTGCGACGTCACTCCGAAAGACGTAAGTCTTTGTTTTTCAGCTGGTACTGATTGGCCGTAACCTGGGTTGGCCACGCTTTTCGATAGTAAATAACTCTTTACGCAAGGAGTGCGTTAGAATATGTATATTTGGTTTATGGGTTGTATTGCAATGATTATTTACAGTAGTGGTCGTAGATAAATATTTTTAATGTTGCTTGATATTCGTATTTGTTCTATTATACATATATCCCTATACAATAAAAAATCAACCACCAGAAAGTTCATTAGCCACGACGCTCCTGGGCGGATGCTAAATCTGCAGCATTTAGTTATCATCCTAAACTTCTTAAATAAACATAATTTTAGCGATGTAAGAGATACTGCAGATAATTAAATCAAGAGTGGTGTATTGTTTGAAAATAATTGTAAAACTAAATTAACAATTAAGATTGGCGTAAAATTTGATAATTGATTATTTTTAAACCCCGCAATATTAGCTTTTATTTAAAGTCGCTGCTAATTATCAATAACTGTAATTGCTTCTAATTTCTTAAAATTGTTGAAATTATGGTTTAATTGGATAATAATTCATTTTTTTACCATAATTATCAGAATACTTCGGTGTTCATATAAATGTGACTAAATTGTAATGTCGCTTGCCAATATATTTTTTGTAACTTCAAATGTACTCGTATATTTTAAATGACGCTATAATAAATAGGCACTTACACACATATGTTTTGTAATCCACTCAATCTGCTTCAAGAAAGTTATTATGCGTGAAGACCATATTCGAAGATAATTTCTCGAATTAAAAAAATACTTGATAGCATAGCCAATAATTACTTTGAAACTAGTTCTGGACGTTAATTAAACACAGGTTTTTAATTAGAAATTCATTGCTTAACTCGTTTGCTCTTATGCCAAGATACATTTGCAGAGATTCTTGAAAGTCTAAAGCACAAATACTTTGCCATCCAAGAAAAATCGAAATTGAAGGTCTTAAAGGAAAACAAAACGGGAGTCTTCACTTATTTTGATATTCGCTTTCTCACTCCTGTCAAACCTATCAGACTTCAATCACAAAATTAAATTGAATATTAATTACCTGTGAAAACTAAAATATTCAGAAATAATTTATGCATCTACAGTTAACAGCTCCCAACTGTATATAGTGTGTGTTATCTTGCATACTAAAAGAAGTTTATTCACCATTAAAAAAAGTGAAAATTGAAACAGAACTAGAATAATTTGAAAATGTCCCTTTGTTGAAGATACCCATAATGCGTTTTCGCATGTTATTAAAAATCAAACACATGGAACAAATCCGAAGATCTCGGAGGAAATTCTGGAGCGGACACTACTCAGTGAATTGTCATAAAATTGACGCTAACAATTCAAGTTCTCCCCTATTATATTATATATATTATAAGTTTCTTCATCGTGTTGAAGTTCGTCATCGTGCATTTAGATGTCTTTGAGAGACAGCAACTCAAACATAAATTTAGAAAGGATGCAAAGGAGTTTTTCGAAAACGACATGGGCTTTCTGCACACCATACTCTCATATTCCGTCATTTTATATACCTATATCCTGGTATATGGAAGCACAATTCATTTGTTGAGCAAGTTCATAGAGTAAATCGTTGTTGTCTGTAAAATTATTGAGTGACGTTTATGATCAAGCAGCAACGAAATATGGGACGCCGGCACCTTGTATGGGACCAGCTGACAATGTTAACAGCTACCGTAGAAGAGAGCTGCTGCTGAGGATAGATGTAATGATGTTGTAGGTGCATCATGCATCTGTTGCTAAACATCTTCAACAACTTCTTCTGTCCAAATTGCTGGTCTACCACTACCTTTATTACTATCAACATTTGCAGTTTTTTATAATAATAACTGTGCAGTATTCTGCACCACATTACGAAAGTCAGATTACACAGAAACATGGAAATGGTTATTATTTAAATAACTTCAACCGACCTAAACTCGTTCACCACTGTTAAACATTCCATTTCTCCAATACGACTCAATCATAACTGTTTATTTGTTTCTTTGTAAAAACTATTTTGAAACTGTCAATACTACATCTAAACAAGAACTTAACAACCAAAGATTATATATAATCTTTGCTACAACTGATATATGTGACAGGTGTTAGAAATTAAATAAATAATGGGTATTAAGACCTTCACTTTCTTTTTCATAGCTTCCTAATCACAAATTTCTGATTTGACGCCCTATTTTTGAATTGTTTTTTTGAAATTAAAGAGCAATTTTATTTTATATTCACGGCCAAAAACCAGGATACTTTTTTGACCAAATTTTCAAAATGCAAAAACAATTGCTGACACTGACAATTCTAATTAATAAATGTCAGTGTCAGATGTTAAATGTTAGTTAAGCATGCTACCATACAGTATTTTTACTGCTGATTTCATATATCTAAAAATATATGGGGTGTTCCATTTTAAAAACCAAAGTCGTGTATCACTACGTAAAAAATGAAGCCGTAGCTTAAATTAGGTTACGTCAGTTTGTAGCTTGTATAGTGGCGTTTAAAAATAATTTTTTCCATATCTCTATTATTAACAAAGTTACGGACTGTCTAGCGACCTACAAACACCCTATATACTGAATTTAACCACTCTTACAAAACTTAATATTTAAACAATTTACTCCGTTTATCTTATGTAATACATGCGTGTAGTTGCATGATGCTATATTCGGAAAAACAAACAGTAGAGCGTACAATCTAGCCTTCACTTACTTGTATTTAATTTGCTTGTAAAATCACAACGACTAAAATAATTCTATAAGAGTAATTATTTACGTACCTACGTTATAAATTCGTAGATGCGAATATGTAGATACTTATTAGAACACATTTGACACATTTGACACATTAATTAAACTTCTAGATATATGTTACCAATTATAAAGCACAGTTATATCTTACTATTGTTTTTAAAATATGAAGGAACATTATCCTGCGGCTCTTAATGCATAGGCGTAAAAACTAGAACCGGAATACTCACGAAGAAAGCCAGATTTAAAATTTTTATAAATTTTGGCACTGTACGAGGTCATTGCCTGTCAAACTGATAAACAAGACATTATAAGCGGGCCTTAAAGCACTTTATAGTCCTTGAGCGGCAAAGTGCCACATTATGCTCTGAAATATAGGATATAAAGTGACTCGTTTCGCCCGCGATTGGAGTTAATAAAGGAAAGTGAAAACAATGTTGTGGAACAAAATCTTACAACTATAGCATTTCAGTGCCATCATTTCTTCAGATATCTTTGAGAAAACTGAGTGGTGATTATATATTGTTTGGCAATTTGTTTATAAAAATATCATAGTTTAACATACAATTAAAATAAAATTACTCTCTTCATATTTATCTAGCCAACACGCTAATGTAACAGTTGCCCTAATTATTCAAGCTTTTTGAGCAGGTTAGAATTTACAAACAATAAGAAATCGTACTAAACAAATTTAATGTCTTATTTAAAATTTTATTTTATTGCCGTCGCCTATAATTGCCAATGGATAACCTAGTCAAAGTTCTTGATTTTTCAACCCTTTGAAATAGAAAACTATCACTTGCTAAAGACCTAAAGATTCCACTTTAGAGAAATCTTTGAAGACACACTAAAATCTTCTTTTTATTTGAATTATTCTAATCAAAGGTATAATATAGTAACATAATGGACAAGTTCATGGTTTATTAAGGCGGCTAATTACATACTACATTATGCAATATACAAAATTATTTTAAACGGTTTAGTGAAATCTAGACGTATTATAAAACAACTTATAACGAAGGTGTTTTAATGATACTTTGTAACTAGTACGGTAGTCAGTAGGAAGTGTTATTTACAAACGTAATACGATAAATCACGGAGGAGGGAGGAAAAGAGAGAGATTCTCTCTCACAACAACGAACTAACGGAGGAGGAGGAAAAGAGAGAGATTTAAAAACAATCTTTTGAGACCAATGACACATTTAAAGAGTAAAGAAATAAATTCCTGAGCTAATCTGAATATCATACTCAATATCTTTATTTCAATTTTAGTATTTTAAAACACTGTTTCGCTCAAACAACAAAAATATTTTTAATATACTGTAAATGATTTTTATAAATTAAACAGATTTGTCGAATATATTGCACTACAATAATTATTTACGATAAGTAACAATTATAAATCGCATCTAAATTTAAAGGTCTACGAGTAAGTTTCAGATATTTGATACACTTTTTATTTAGATAAATATATTCTAATCAAAATTAGCATCTTTTATATTTTTCAGATACGACGTAATAGTTATTTAGACCACAAGTGTTAGAAGTGCAGCACGCTAACACGAGTTGTCTATACGATTTTTCAAAATTTCATTAAATATTCAAATCCAAGCCAATTTTGTATAGAATTTTATTTGCCTTCATTTTAGTCAAGTGCGTTGGTCAGTTCTGGTAATTAAGGAAACGTCTATTAAAATCGTTCATTCCTAAATTACAAGCAAAGTGTCACTTTTTCACTGAGTGAAAAAAAGTGGCACTTCACGCACTGAAATTAATTTTAAAAAGCCTCCTTTTTTAAATGATTTAAAAAAGTTAGTTTTCTATGATAATCGTAGTTAGATCCGAAGCTAGAAACCGCATATTTTCTATGCACTGAAATACAGTGAAATCTGGCCAGAAAAAATTAATGTTTATTTGTTATTGTTAGACTAAACTATTTTAATGATAGTGTTTATATTCTTTCCGAATATATTGATGCACGTTCAGTCGCCAAAAAAATTAGCTAAATTATATAAAATTTAACAAGTTGTTGTTATGAGATCAAATCAAGACTAACAGATGGAAGAACAGACATAAATGCGATGTTGCCAAGTATAAAATTTTACACAAAATTGAAGTAAAAATAAACGAGTGTAAAAGAAAAATAGATAGAGCGGCAACACATTTTAGGCTTTCCAGAACAATAGATAAATAAGAAGAGAGAAGACAGAGAAAAGGAAACAGACGAAACAGCTGAAAAAAGGCCTTTAAACGAAGTAAGGCGACGTAAAGATCCCCAATTGCAAAATCAAATAAAAATACATCGGTTGACATGGAGAAGCTATACAAATTGATAAAAGAAATAAAAGAAATAAAGAAATACAAAGTACAAGAAACGAGATAAACATTAAAAACGAGATGGTTAAGAAATACGTGCAATCAAAGGGGAACTAACCAAAAAAGAACTAGAGTGGAAAAACGAAAAGGTAGAATTACGCAAAGATAGTTTAAGTTGGAAATACAGGAGAACGAAAGCATGAAGAAAAAACATAATCATAAAAAGTCAGGAACTAAGAAGCATGAGTACGGCCGAAGGAGAAGCAGAGAACTTCCTGTGGGACAATCTACAAGTACGAGCAAAAGTAAAAAAGGCAAACAGTTGACAAGCAAGAGAGAAGGAAAATAAGAGCAGAAATACCAACATTCACTGAAAAGCTAGAGATCATGAAGAATAAGGCTAGACTAGGAATAAATAAGATCTATATAGAGAACGATCTAACAAAAGAAAAATACTTGATTCAGACAGCAATAAAAAACGTAGCAAGGGAAGAAAAAGACAAATGGAGAAGACAAAAATTGGCTGCCGAAAACTGGAAATAAACAATGTCAAATACGAATGGTATAAGTAGAATGGAGAAAGCCTAAAAATAAATTAAAATGATCTAAAAGAATATTAACGAACCAAAAAATAAGAGGCAAAACGACAAACAAGGCCATGAAAACGGAAATGAACAGAAATGACAATAACAAAGGATAGACAGGAAATAGCACATGCACAAAAAGTGATACCGCAATACAAAATAACAAAAAATACAAATCAAGGATAGAAAACAAAACTAGAAAGCAGACAGAGGTAGCAGAATGGAAAATAGAGACATGAAATGTGAGAGGTATCAACGGAAATGAAATATTGACTAAGAAGAATTATTTAATTTTAGCCATAACAGAAACGAAAAAAAAAAGAACAGGAATGAAGGAAATGAAAATAGCGGAAGAGTGCTGAAAAGTAAAAATGCAAGGGCAAAGTGAAAAAGTATAAAAGGAAATGGTCGATAAAATATACAACTGGGAATATAAATTAATTCTGGAATGAACTACAAAAAACAATATAGGAATACGAGGGAAGGTTAATAATAGTTGGAGACTTCAACGCTAAGGTAGAAAATGAGTATAAGAAATTCCATGGAGTAATTGGAAAACTTGGAGAACAAAAAGTCACTACAAATGGAAAAAAAATTATTGAATTCTGCAATGATAATATGGACACATTTTTTAAACAAAGGAGATACATAAAATAACTAGAGAGGTACCACAGCGTAATGAAAAGTCAATCACAGACTATGTAATAATACCGCAAGAAAATAGAAAGAATATTAAGGACGTCAGGGTGAAAAGAGGATTTGAAATTGGAAGCGATCACTTCTTCCTAAAAGCAAAATTCAAAAGGGAAAAAAGACAAGACGAGATAGAATAATGTGTGTAGGGTAGTGTGAAGAAAAAAATAGGGCTTACACACAGACAAGAAAACGTAAGAGAAAAATATATGGAAGCGATAGAAAATGAAATAGAACACAACTATAACGTAGAACAAAATGAAACTGTACAATCTAGATGGGAAAACTTTAAGCAAACGATAACCAAAGCAGCAGCATAAGTATGAGGACTAATACAGAAAAGAGATGAGAGGAAAAAGACACATTGGTAGAATAAGGACGTCACAAAAGAGGTAAAAGAAAGAAAGAGGAAGAAACTTTATATACAACACAAAAACCAGCAAGAGTATGATAGATACAAACAACAGAGGATTAAAGTAAAAGAACTAGTTAGACAGGCCCAACAAAAACAACGGAAGAATTTGGACAAAAGTTCGAAAAAAATAGTAAGGAAAATCAGAAACTCATTTACAAGGTACTGAAGAATATGAGGAACAAAAAAATACACAGTTAAAACTATAAAAGGAAGTCAAACGGAAGAAGCTATAAACGAAATAGAAGAGCTTCAAACTCAAGAAGAAAATATTACAGAAAAGGAATTTAAAGAAGCCATTGGGAAATTAAAATAGGTAAATCAGCAGGGGTGGAAGCAGAACAGTACTTAGGACTGCGAGCAAAGAAAAAACTCCTAAATATTCTAAACCTAGCTTTTGGAAGCGTATACGAAATTAACCTAGAAAACAAACTGAGTAAATCGTAGAAAAGCAGCTAGCAAATGAACAGAGCGAATTTAAACCAGCACACAGTATGCATGACCACATATTTTCAATACAGCAAATAATAGAGATTGCACTACCAAAGGGAGGAAACGTATATCTAGCATTCTTGGATATGACGAAAGCTTTCGATATGGTAGAGAAGCAAGATGGAAAAGTTTAGAGAACAAAAAAGTGGGTAGTGAACTAATAGCAACAATTAAAAGTTTATATCGGAAACAAAAAATAAGGTTAAAACGTGCAACATGATATCAAAGGAATTTATAAATAAATACAGAGTGCAACAAGGAGGAGTTCTGAGCCCGCTATTGTTCATCTGTATCTTTGATGACGTCATAAGAGAAAGCTGGAAAGGAACAATCCAATACATAGCAGGTTATAGCAATCTACAGCCAGTGATGATACAAGACTTTGTGTTTGCTGATCATGCAGTACTTGTTGCAAGAAGCGGAAAGAAATTTGAAAAGATAAAACAAAGGTGATGATTATTACGAACAAAGAAGAAAAACTAAATATTAAAATCGAGAATATAGGATAGATCATGTGGAAGATTACAAGTATCTCGGAGTAAACAGTAAAGCACTGCATTAAAAGAAATAGGAAACTGAATTAAAGCAGCAAGAAGGACATACAATGTGTTATCGAAAAGCTTTCCGAACAAAAAACAGTATCTCCCAAAACAATGTTGACTGTGTACAAAACATACACCAACATTAACCTACGGAGCTGAAAATTGGGTGTTGAACGATAGACAGGGAGAACAGATACAAAAAGAAATGAAGAAATTAGAGCAAACCTTAAAACAGAAACCCTGAAAGATAAAATAGAAGAAAAGAAATTAAAATGATTAGGACACCTATTCAGGATGGACAAGAAGAGGCAAGTAAAGAAGGTATGGAAAAACATGGAAAACAGGAGAAGAATAGAAGAGGGCGACCAAAGAAAACGTGGTATAAAAGTGTGGAAGAAATGTTAGGGAGAAGGTGAAAGATATGGGAAGAAACAAAAATTATGGCCGGGAACAGAAAAGAGGGGCATAATTTTGTGGAAACAAAAAACAAAGAAGGGAAGTACAGTGGAGTGAATAAAAGAAAGGTGAAGTGAAGAGAAAACCTCGACACCTTCGGGTACAAAAAGATCGGATCATGATGATCTAAAACATACATTTACCAATTTTTACATCACTTAATCGTTATATTTAAATCCCTAAAATCGACTACTTGTACAGTTGCTTACGAAACATGCTGTTTTCAATTTCCTAGGCTGATACGTAAATGCAAATGTATACTACTTGACTTATAATGTAGGATACTTTCTACAGTATTTATAAGTTCTAGGTTTATGAAAATGGCATTAGTTTATTGCCAATAGTTAATATCAAACGCATAATTTGTAAAAAAAACGTATTTTCCAATTTCATGAGCTGGTGGCTGTGCTGTAACTGAGGAAAGATTCCACAATTTCTAAATCACCAACTATTGTAAACTGGATATATTTGAAAAGTTCAATCAATATGCTATTTGCGGATATCAAAGCCAACTATAATTCGCATTTCAAAAAATTAATGTTTATATCGTAACTCAAAAAATGCATATGTGTGTTAAGAATGTCTAATTTGTTTTTCGAACAAAGGCGTATTCAAATTTTTTGACTTTCGTCTGTTCTAGTTGAAAAACGAAACGACTAGGTGAGTAATCAATTTTTGTTTTTTTCTATGGCATTTTTTTATTCCCTACAAGATGTCGTATCTAGATCGGAGGTATGTCTTCAGATATAAAAGTTATGACTAAAAAGAAAATATGGTTTTAGGTTAACTGCCAGTTCAAAATACATGTTATCGATTATTTTTCTTTTTGTTTGTGAGCATTTCAATAAAGAGCGCGTACACCAAGTTAAAGTAGTTATCTACTCAGTTATAAAAAATAAATAACAATAAAAAAAAAAGTTAAACTTTAAGGGTCGGTATCTACGCCAATAACGATTTTCGGACAATACTGCATATGAAGTTTTTTATTATTTTAATGCGTAGAACTCACCATCAATGTATGGTTCCCTATTATCCGAACACCCTGTATAAGTTTCCGCCAAATCGTAAAACAATTGAAACATAATATTCCTAAAACTGATTTTAAATGAAGCAAAAATTTTTAAGAGTAAAGTTGTTTTAGAAATCAACAACTAAAAAGTGTTTCCATTGTTGCAAACTTTTTTGAAAACTATTGTCTTCTAGTTCTAATAATAACGTATGACACTCTGTACAATGAAACAGAATCTCTAATCTCTTACGAGATTCTCAGTACATGAGGTACCACCACCAGTCCAATACTTAGTGCCAATTTTGGCAAATACTAAAATATTGGAAAAATTAGAAATTTCTTGTTTTGAATAATTGTTAGCAGCTTCAAACATTAAGCGATTTTAATTATTTTCTAAAAGTTACTTAGGCAATACAAAAAAAAAACAGAAAGAAACTTACCCTCTTTAGTGGTGGCAACTGTGTCCCCAGGCTCGACCTGCGCAACAAAGAAAGGGCGGTTAATGAGCACATAGGAGACGTAGGTCACGGGGGCGCGCGACTTCTTGGACCACGGGGGTCCACCACGATCACGATCACCACCATTCAACATGGCACGACAGTCTTTGGGCACAGGAGGCGTAGGGAAGTTAGGCAGTAGTTCCAGTGCCCTTCTCTACGCGGGTCGACTTGAACTTCTGCGGTCCAGTTCGAAAGGCCGCAGGAACTGCAGTCTTGCGAGAGCAAGTGTCGGGCTGCAGGTGGACTATCACTATCAGGAATTGCCAGTTGTTCCAATCAATTGCCGATAGATAGTATCGATCTTTTCGTATCGGGGCTCCAGCGCTCGCATGCGCCGCTAATTCGGTTTCGCAACAAATTAAGTCGTTATGGCGGAGGCGAAATTCGGCTTTCCGGTCGACGTGACTGTTCTGTCTTGATCAAGACGGAGCGCCAGTACGACTAAGCGCGGTCCTTAGTTTCGCGTTATCATCGCGGCCAGCCTTGGAGCAACTGTCTTATTTTCGAAATCGTGTCGGAAACACGTAACGCCAAACTTTGAACCCGCAGACCACTTACGGAGGCTAATTGCCTTAATTGGCATTAATTTTCAGTCTTGAGCCTTTTTTCTAATAATGCGATGTAATTAATTCTTACATAAGCCGTTTACAGTTAGTACAAATTGCGTGCGAAGTCCTGGTTTGCATTAAAACCTCAAGTTTTCGGTGCCTATCCTTGCCAATTTACATGATTTACGGCGTTTGCCGCCGCGTTTTGCATTCAATTCCTTCGGAAACTTCGAAATCTTGATGTACTTCCTACGTGTTCAACATACAATGCGAGAATGTAGCAGATAAGAACAGCCTCTACATATAAGGTTTTTATGTTCGCTGGATTTACTACAGAATAGTATTACCTATTTATAAACTTTAAATTCAAGGACATTAACCTACATTTTTTAATTATTTACAATCGTGTTCTCCGAGCATTCATAAAAAATTGCTTGCTGGCCAAATTAACAGTGTAGTCAGCATGAATCTATCCCAAAAATTCCGACGTTGACTCGAAAGTCGGTAGTTCAAATCGTTCAATGTGGTATTTATAAAGATACGTTTACTCAGCCAAAGAATATTTTTTGTTTAATGATTAATCATGTTGGTATAATTACTATAGCATCAACACTTATAATTGTTTAAAGAACACTAAATACTATTTTTCTTTTCCTTTGACCAATAATTGTTATGATAACATGTGAGAATAAGATGAAACTACCTGCTTCGCACAAAAAATTTACGGATAAGTTGATAATAGCTTTTACTAGAGTATACATATTTTGTCAGCTGCTTTTCACTGTAGCTTTTATTAATTTTAGGGTGAATTTGACAGTAACAACAATTGTCAGTGGAATTCCATTTGCTTTTCAAACATTTGAATAGAACCACAAGTTTCTAATCTGGAAATTATGCCTCAAACATTCTTCAGTAGTCTTTATTTCAGTTCCAACCTCATAAAACTATACCATGTATTATTGTTGTTTTGTGTGGTGTTAGATAATTAACAGAAACACAGTTTATCGAAAAACAATTTATCGACACCACAATTTATCGAAATACAATTTTTGGATCTAGAAAAATGTATAGAACACAATCTATTGATATAACCCAATGGACGAAAACAATTTATCGAAACTACACTATCCAAGCCACAATTTACTGAAATATATTTTTTGGGTCTAGAAAAATGTATTGAGCACAATTTATCGATTATCAATTGATCTAACCCAATTAATCGAAAAACAATAAACTTACCGACACACAATTTCCCGAAAAACAATTTAGCGAAGAGGAATATTTAGGTCTAGAAAGATGTATGGAACACAATTGATCTAACCCAATCGATCGAAAAACTATTCATCGAAACTGCAATTTACCGAAACAAATTTTTTGAATTTACGAATTTATCAAGCACAATTTATTTTACTAACGTAATTGATCTAACCCAATTTATCGAAACCATAATTTAACAAAATCACAATTTAACGAACCACCATCTTGTGTCTAGAAAAATGTATCGAACATAATTTATCGAAACACAATTTATGGAAACTACGATTTATCAAAATCACAATTTACCGAACCACAATTTTTAAGTTTAGGAAGAGGTATCGAGCACAATTGATCTAACCCAATTAATCGAAAAGTAATAAATTTATTGAAACAATTATTTCCGAAACAGAATTTACCGAAATACAATATCTAGGTCTAAAAAATGTAATCAATCATCATTTCATTAAAACGCAATTGATCCAACCCAATCAATCGAAAAGCAATTGATCGAAACTACAATTTATCGAAATAAAAACACAATAAATTTATCTAAACCATAATTTTCCGAAAATGAAATAAAATATCCAGGTCTAAAAAAATGTATGCAACATAATTTCATGGAACAAAATTGATCTACCTAATCGATCGAAAAACAATTTACCGAAACCGCAATTTATCGAAATTCCAATTTAGCGAAATTTATTTTTTGGTTTTACAAAATTGTGTCGAATACAATTTATTGGAACGCAATTGAGGTAACCCAATTGATTGAAAAATAATTTATCGAAACCACACTTTATCGATTTCAAAATGTACAGAAATACAATTTTAAGTGTAGAATAATTTATGCAACACATTTTATTGGAAAAAATTGATCCAACCCATCGATCGAAAAACTATTTATCGAAACCACAATTTATCGATAACTTACCGAAATACAATATCTAGTTCTAGAAAAATGTATCGAACATTCATGGAACAAAATTAATCTAACCTAATCGATCGAAAAACAACTTACCGAAACCGCAATTTATCGAAATTCCAATTTATTCAAAGATATTTTGTGGTTAACAAAATTGTGTCGAATACAGTTTATTGGAACGCAATTGAGGAAACCCAATCGATTCAAAAATAATTTATCGAAACCACACTTTATCGATTCCAAAATTTAGAGAAATACAATTTTAAGTATAGTATAATTTATCCAACACATTTTATTGGAAAAAAATTGATCCAACCCAATCGATCGAAAAACTATTTATCGAAACCACAATTATCGATAACTTACCGAAATACGATGTTTAGGTCTAGAAAATTTGTATTAAACACAATCTATTTAACCAAGTCGATCGAAAAATCATTTATCAACAGCGATTTACCGAGACACAGTTTTAGGTCCAGAAAATGTTATCGAACACAGTTTATTAAAACACACAATTGATCTAACCCAATCGGTAGAAAACAATTTATCAAAACCACAATTAACTGAAACCCGTTTTTTGGGTCCAAGAAAATGTATTGATCGCAATTTATCGAATCACAATTACTTCAAAAACAATTTATCTAAACCACAGTTTATCGTAATCACAATTTACCTAAACACAGTATTTGGTTTTAACAATTTATGGAACAGAATAATTTACCAAAACCAATTTTTTACTAAAAGCAAACCTGGAATAACATGTAACCTACAATAGAACACATTTGTAATAGATCTAGGGATACAACCGAGTTGAATTTGTGCCCAAAACGCCGTTTAGGCTAGTTGTGAATGTGAATCTGAACATTAAACTACCGTGGAACGTCTTCATGGGAGAACTAGAGCTCTATATGAGTTGAATTTAAATTGTAAACGTCGTTTTAGTAAATTGTGGTTTCGTAAATTGTGATTTCCATAAACTATTGTTTCAGTCAATTGATTTACATCAGGGCTGTCCAACTTCAGATAATGTGAGGGCCACAAAGTTATTTTCTAAATGATTGGCGGGCCGCAGCCCAGCAAAATAAAATATTTGGAGGAATCACTTATGTAATGCAGGACGAAATTCAGCTAATATGTATTACGTTACCAAATTGAAATTGAAGTAATTCACTCACCTTGTAATACAGGCAATTGGCTAGGTCGGCTAGCAATTCTGTGTAAATAAACTGTCTCAAGGACGCGGACTCATTTGTCCTGCATAGTGCCCAAGGCTCATAAACCGCATCAAAGCGAGCTTCCACAAATAATATTTCAAAATTGCTGAAACTACAACCTAAAACTTGGAGCGCAATTACAGGAATTCTACCGACATAGTGCCACTTTTTGCAAGAGAAAACAAAACAAGCGGCCTGAAACAGCTGCCAAGTCTGCCGGTAAAGCAGATTACTACCTAATTGCTAAAGCTGCGTTCGCACGGCGACCGCGTTCAAATAAATGAGCGTTTACATGGTCAAGAATTATGCACAAATAAATCCTAATGTTAATTACGATTACGATAACTGGTAAACTTTTGCATCACACTGCATCTGACATTTATAAGAATTTTCAACTTGGATTTCGGTCTTGGGATTATCGCTTTATGTTACGGAATGCAGTCCTTGTATTTGTTCTCTCTGTTTAAACTGTGGTCGTATTACGATTATGAATGAACAGCAGGCTCGCCGGCGACAGATCAGACAGTTATTCCGGTAACCGCCAACAACGAGTTAACGACACGAACTGCACCCGCATCCCCACTGTTGTTATTTGAAGCGGTAATGGTGACTCTAGTGTTTACATTACTGAGTACAAGGTGGTCTAAACATATTCGTTGCGAATCAGCGGGCCACTGATTACGATTTCAGAATCATTCTCAATTAAAAAGGCATTGCGGGCCGCAAAATACGATTTTACAAAATTCCTCGCGGGCCGCAGAGTACAGCTATGCGGGCCCACATGCGTCCCGCGGGCCGCTAGTTGGACAGCCCTGCTTTACATCCTTTAGTGTAACCAATAATATAAATCTCGTATCCGAATTATAAATTTGTTTTGAACAGTTTTTTTTAAATTCTCCATAATAGCTTTTATTTCAATAAAAACATTTTAACTGTTTTGTGTAACTACATTACACTGCAACCCATTCAAAAATATTGATATATTTTAAATGGTGCGCCGACAAAACAGCCCCACCCAAAATAGCCCCGTCAAAACAGCCCCGTTAGAATAGCCCGGACAAAATAGCTCCGTGACAAATAGCTTCGTACCAAAATAGTTTGTGCTGTGCAACTTAATCGCAGATTAGAATGGTAGTACAATTTTTTTATGTAACATTACCCTTAATATACTAGTTTTTATGTTGTTATTTTATCACCAAATGTAGTTTTCTATAACATGGGTGTTTTATATAATTGCATCTGTAAACAACATATTATATTACTATAATAAAATAGTAAATAGTGCCTATTTCTTTTCTATAATTTTTGTAAAAGCTGAAAAATACTACTTCTTTTATTTTCAGTTCCGTAAAGTGGAAAATTTAAACAATTGCATCTACAGATGCTGTATTGTTTTAAAAAAACGTAGGTATTCCTTCGTTTTAAGATAATAAGAGAAGCAACTAAGTGAATATTAAGAATTTATCATTGAAATCTCACGCTGCGTCGCCCAAGTCACCAGCCGTTATTAGTTACATACAATGTGTCTATAGGATCCCGGGTGGTGTAACTTAAACAAACGTCCACGTTCGATCAGTCACGCTCTTTCTTGGTCAGAACGTCGATGGGAGTTCCATGGCTGCTTCTCTCAGCGGCCCTCGTGATACGGCTGTCACGGAAAATAGTTGATCCCGGATGTCATAATAACATCATGACAGTCGTTAGTGGGGTTGGAAGTCCCCATAAAATGTACAGCGACGCCTAACGGCTGTGGCTGAGTACCAAAATAAAATAAAATAAACAAAGTCACTTTCGTCATGTCTTGTGTTACAAATATTATTGTGATTTTCGCTAAGGATGTTTTGGCAGGGCTATTTTGTCGGGGCTATTTGGACTGGGCTATTTTGTGTGTGAGCCGTTTTGTCGGGGCTATTATGACGGGGCTGTTTTGAGTGTCACGATTTTAAATCTACTAAAAACAATTGTATTGTTTGTGGTTTTCGGGTTATGCACCATTATGAATCTTGCATAAAATTTCCACTTTCTTCTGCAATCGACTGCTTTTAAAAGCGATTCGCTCTAGTTTCTTATTACATTTCAAAGTTGTTACATTTCGATTCATTGTCAAGGTAAAGATTTCTATTTCTCACGTCCTTAATGATGGGCCACAAATG
Organism: Agriotes lineatus; assembly: GCA_940337035.1. NCBI lineage: Eukaryota > Metazoa > Arthropoda > Insecta > Coleoptera > Elateridae > Agriotes > Agriotes lineatus. Next base: position 138,737,117 of record OW679200.1, read on the forward strand.
ATAACTAATTTGAAGCTGTGGGCCATTCATTAACAATTATAATCAAACAAAGCAGAAGGTTTAATAGTAACTGCTTTCACTATTATTTATATTTTTATAAAAAACTCACTAATACCATTTAAGAATATAATGTAAATAAATAACTTATCGTTGAATAATAATCATTTTATTTTGAAACATTTCAATTTTTCACACAATCATTTAAATCAAGTAGATTATGTCCAAAAATATTAGAATAAGGATTACCTATCCTTGAACGCTTGAACTAACTCAAATACAAAGCTACATAATGACAGTGATATTAATATGAATTATTTATTGTACGAAGAGTTCTGATCACTTGTTTAGGAAAAACTAAGTTATTGGATTATTTTATACTTATATTATAATTACAATTATTTTATAAAAGTATGTTATGTCTGCCTGTGTGCCTGTATGTGACGTTTTTTTCATCGCTATCTAACGGCAGAAAATCTAGTCGTTTAAATAGGCAATGCGTAAATTTAGAGAATTATCGGACACAATAGCTACTGACTGATACTATTTTTGTTAAAAACTTCTGGATGCAGCGTAAGTAAAACTTTCAGGAATATTTATTTAGTCAGTTCGTCACACCATTTAAATAAATTCAAAACTCATGGAATAATAAAAAATTGAACAAGTCTAATCGAGCGGCCTATTTTGAATTATTTGAGAAACTCAAATAAGTGGATACTGAAGCATTGTATTTCAAATTTAAAAATTAAGTATTATTCTTATTATTTTAGTATAAGAGTTTATACAAGGTGGTGCAAAAAGAACACATGGATTTCAAAGAATGCAACCTTCTTAATTTTCCATCTAAAACAAATTTATTACTACGAAAATAATCTGTGATATATCTAGTTTTTATTGGTATACAAAATTATTTAATATGAAAGATTATGTCAGGAAGATGACGTTCATTTTGCTGAACACACATATGGAGCCTCCCCTCACAGTTAAGCATTACTCTCATCAACATTTTTGGGGCACCGCCGCGGTTTCTTCACGAATGGCAAGTTTGAATTCGTCTAACGTAGAAGGTTTTAGAACATAGACTTTCGATTTGAGGTAATCCACAAAAAGAAGTCGCACGCCGACAAATCCGGTGACCGTGGGAGCCAGGAAACGTCGCCAAAACGCGAGATTACGTGGTTGGAAAACATTCGTCGGACAACTTTCATCGTGCCTCTTGCTGTATGGCCTGTGGCCATATCTTGTTGGAACCATATTTTTTTCATCGGAGTATTGTGTTTCCATCAGAGATTGACCTACCAACAGGCATATAGAAATGTCCACGGAAAAGACGTTGAACGGAAATTACAGAATCGTTATTTAAAAAAAACTGCTCAACGGCAAAGTATGGTGTTCCACGTTCCACCGTTCCACGGCTAATGAAACTAGACTCTCTGAACAACGTGGCAGACTGAGTGTAGAAGCCGCCAACCTCTCCCTTCCGAAGTACTACACATTCCAAAAGCATGCGTTCTTTTTGCGAAACCTTGTATAAGAACAACCGCTGGAAAGGATATCAGAGAATTGCTAAACAAGACAAGGAGGATCATTTTGAATTTGACGGCCAAAGAGATAAAATCAAAAGACAAAGACAAGAGCTTATATTGAGTTTCAAGAATGTCTTGGAATAAAAACAGTTTTAAAAGTTTTAAATTTGGAAAACCTTCATTTTGTATTTTTACTTCCCGTATTGTAGAGCGAAAAAATCACCTTCCGAGATTTTTTCAGATCTTCACGTTTCAGGGTCCCTAGATGACGAAAAATAGGTTTTCTTAAGTCCGTCTGTCTGTCTGTCTGTCTGTCGTCTGTATAACTCAAAACTATTTTCTGGAGAATGACGATATATTGCATGTAGATTATATGTTTTCCTGGCATGAAACCGAGAAAATTTCAGAAAAAAAATATATAAAACAATTAAGTTTTGTTAATTTTTTGCGTTAACTTTGAATAGATGAAAGTATAATTTGCATATAGGGCAGGCTTTACACTTGACAAAAATAGGACCTAACAGGTACAGAATAATTTCGCTAAAGAGTCAAAACGTTTCAACAATAAGTTCATTCTCTTAAATAGAACAGCGCGTCGCACTCGCACCAATGGTGATGCGTGGCTCACTGTAACATATCGATGCGGTTTACAATCACATATGCAGGTGACGTACAATCGAATCCTACCGCCGGTAATTTTTTGAATTGATAATTGATATAATTCGCATAACCAAGTGTTTCGTTTTATTGTATCAATATTATTGGAACGTGGAACGTTCAGTGTAAAACAAATCCAAGAACAGTCACTCCATGACGATTTTCGGTCCGCTTTCAATTGATTTGTTTTCAAATTGATTTAATTTGAATTACCGAGTGGTGCCTTTATTGTTTCAGTATTATTAGGTACGTAAGATATTTATATCCCTAGTTGCCTCTGATTTTTCTTATTTAGTATCACAACTTCCACTTATATAGCTCAGGTTTTACCATTGGCGAAAATGAGACCTAGCAGATACAGAATAAACATCATAAATGGGACAGAATAATATAGCATCTTTATAAGGCAGGAGAACCTCGTGGAAATCGAATGCGGCCGTGACGCTGTTGTTCTAGCGAAGGGGCGGAGTTCAAAACCCAGCGAGGGTTCCCCAGCGATGAGGAATGCCATATATGACAAAAATAAAAATAACGCAAAGAATACAATAACAGTTTTCAAAAAGGACCTTTGAACGTATTTAATCAAAATCTAAGTATCTGAAACTGTTAGTTGTTATTTTGCGGTTGTTAACTTTAACTGTAATTTCAAATTATGTAAAGAACCACCGTTATTGCGGCGAAAATATTAGCAATTACTTAATCATATAAATCTTTGAATACATTGAACAAACGTTAGGAAACCATTATTGATCCACATTTCTTCCTATTAATTGACAAAAATACATTTTTACGATAATACTCCATTTTGTTTAAACGTATTTGCTTTAGATCTGCAACAACATACGTGCTTTCAACATGACGGAGTGCCAGCACATGCAATTTTTCGGAAAAGACTAGTCCAAGTTATGCAACAATATATTTTTTTTAATAACACATTTCGAACGCAGTTGAAAATAAATTTAATCGGCGGCTATATAGGTGGAACAATGTCTGTAGACAGTTATAAAATAACAAGAGCATTGATGGATTCGGTGGCTCAGTGATTAAGCATCCTGACTGCTGATCCGAAGGTCGTAAGTTCGACTCTCACTCCTGGTGAGGTATTGAAATAAATAAATGTGGTACAAGCCTCTACAGAATGTTATCTGTTACTGTAATGTGTAACATGTAAAAGACTCCTTTTCGTAGGACTTTGACCAGATGACTAAAAGAGTCGGTGCCTAAAGTGCCTGGTACCTTGTCCACAACAAACATATTGCAATTTATCTATAAACGGGTGCTTTTTTGTAGCTTTTTATATCAATTATGTTTTAACATTTGAAATGCTACGTTTCTAGTTTTATTTTTAAATATTCTGGTAAACTACTTATTTTTTAAATGTTAGAGTTTTACTTTCTTTTTATTTCTTATCGTACAAAGTGTACCATCGCCATGGGAGTAAATTTAAATTTTCTTTATTATTGGTAGAGCTACAGGAAAATAGTTTGCCAATTACCTGTCAATTTTTCGAGAGCAATAAGGAAAGAAACAGAAATAAAATCATTCTTTTATTTACGAGCTACATCCGAAAAATGAAAATTTTAACATTCCAGATCGATGTTACAGGATTACTTATTTGCTTTTTAAATATCAATAAAGCAAAGTAAAGATTCTTAATGCACTTCTATGCCGATTAATACAATCTGTTAATCAGAATTGGCGCCAAAGCTCAAAAATATGCTATTTAGAGGTGTCAAGGCCTAGTGAGACTCCTACAGACATTTAAAAAACTAGCGTTATATCCTAACGCAATATAGTTATTTATACAACAAGTGCAAAAAGTGGGTGATTATTGCACGCGACGTGAAAGTTGTTCAACGAGGTGGCCAAGTTGGACAACACATCAAGTACCATAACACTTTTGCACCTGTTGTGTATGACATTTATTCTACAATAGTGCAACTATAGAAAACAAATGGTTAGTAAGTTGCTAGAGGAGTGTTGTAGGAAATTATACCTTCCATAACATTTATAATACCTGTTTTGTTTTAGAATGCACTGGATAATGAACACAATTTTTTCAAGATGGTGGCGCGACCGCGGCTCAAAAAGTTGGAAAACTTGTAATTTTCATCAGAAACCCGATCTCGTAAACATATCCAAAAATGGAAACTACCCGATCTTTTGCAGGGTAAAACTATCCTGCTACTAGACTCTATGTGACACACGTGTCGAAAGGCAATTGGAAAACTACAGTCTGTTTATTTTCAACGTGCTTCAGAGTAGGCTGATATCATTCCTAAAATTCTTATAACGGTGTACTGTTGTCAATCAATATACGTACAGGTACAGAACACTCCGCTTTTGACATTCCAAGAATAGTAATGTTGACAATTATAAATACAAACAAAAATATACAAAATGTGTACTAGAATAACAGAGAAAATGAACAGGTTATAGTGCAAATGAAACACTCGTTAGCACTCGTGTTCCCTATTTCACATGCGTTTTCCAATGGTATTCTTTCCACAGTTGTATTACAATATACTATACTAGCTGTAGCCCGCGGCGTATGTCGCATTTAAAATGTAGGACTGATGCACAGTAGACTATTAACACACAAGTAATAAGGGTGTGTTTAAGCGGACCGACGGTCACATTCAGTAAGGCAGTAATAAACCCTCATTATTAAATGAAATGCACTTTGTGTTCGTAGTTTTAAGAGCACCACCAATAGGCATAATAACTAATTATTTTCTGTGATAATATCCCTATTAACAGTAATTGGAAGCTAATTTACAAAAACCCGAAAATAGTAAACCGTTGAATGAAGTTGATGCTTTTGCCGGTTTAACACGGCATGTAGTGTTGTATCTTAGTTAATAGGTATTATTGCACTGAGTGCATTAAAGTGGCACTTTTTGCACTCAATCCGATGTATGAAACTGTACTTTATCGCACTATTGTAGAAAAAATAATTAAAGGTATAAGTCATTGGTGACTAGATTACATTAATAATGGTAAAAAGGTGGATTAAGTGCATTACTTTAGTTTTTTGTAACTTCGAACAAAAATGTTTCCAGTGTAGCTTGGAAATCAAAAAATACATTTGATTTTTATTTTCGCTATCTCCCTTGAATAACTAACTTGTACTGGACAAACTATTTTCCTTTAACTCTAACCATGTTACAATAGATCCTATATTCCCGAGGAGCAAATTTAGACTCACCCTCTATAGCTTTACGTATGTTATTCATCGTCAACCCTGTTATAAACATCGCTACTGGTGAGGCCATCTCTTTTAATTAAATAGCTGCAGAAAAAACAACTTAAAACCATTTGGTATTGCATATTACAATAAATATAGTATGATCAAAAATTATTTTCATCTAGTATGGCTATGGAGTAGTTCCTAATTTATGAATGCAACTATAAGTTGGTTTGATATTTAACTATAAACGTAGTTGCATTTATAAATTACTAACAATACTAACTATTTCATAGCCCTACGAGATTAATTTAATGTTTTATCATACTTTATTTCTCAACTGTCAACTGCCCATTTAGTTTTCTTACTATTTGCGCATTTTCTTAGACTTTCATTTGAGACAAATAATTTTGAACTAGTTTACACATAAAGGCCAGCTCTTTAATAAACGAATCTTTGATCTCTTACTATTTGTTGCTGTTCTTTCCGTATCCATTTATTTGAATATTAGATTTATTTATTTCATTTAGGGCAAGTAAACAGGCGCTTTTATGTTACACTTTGTAGTAAATTTCTGCTGTTTTTATTGAGAACTGACTAGGTAGACAGTTATGTAATAGTGATTTTAACCCTTTAATAGAGCACACTAGCGACACACTTTTTATGTACACTTTTTATACACAACAGGAAATCAAACTAGGCGCCACCAGCATAGCACACCGCGATTTTCGGAACTTCCGCCGTTCTACCGCGTACGAGTCCGGTTCGCGTGCTTTTAGCGAGTTCTAAAGAATGACTAGTTGTCAGGTAATAATAAAGGTAACAAACAAACTCATGCCGCAGTGTTGCATCACTGCATTGTTCCGCGGCCGCCGCCTTCCACCTGCAGCACGTTTGATGTCCCAGTTACCATTGTTACCTTCTGGCCCAACAATGCACGTCCCTTTACCACGACGTGGAGTCGCATTCGCAATCCAACGTCGGATTAACACGCCTTCAGTCATCCTTCATTAGCCCCGAAGGTTGCGGTGCGTTCTTTGGAAAAAATAAGTTCGAATTACGCCGGTGAGTAATGGATAGCGATGTAATCTGAAGGTTATTTGGATCGGGTGTTAAAGGTGAAGTTTGTCAATAGGAGTTTCAGGCTTCGGTGACTGCTCTTTCAGCTGGGACAACATTCAGTTCCTGTTCATGGCGTCGATGCGAGTAGTTCAAATGTCCCAAATAATTCTTGTAATGTATGGCCTTTACTTTGACCTCACTGTGCGGCGTAAATTATTCGTAGGTGTCCCTCACACATAATAACGATTATTTTGGAGCTCGTTTTTTCATAAACACGTTTCTATACAGTATGCAAAAGTACAAAAGAAAAGGACACTTAGTAGAAGCTTCTTTGTTTTCGTTGCATACTCTGTGTAAGCGCACTTAAAATGAGGTTCTTCCCAAGGATTACATGCAATAATTCGCACGAAACTTCCATTATTTAAAAATTGTACTTGCTGCATGTTTGTAACCAACATTTATTAATGTTAGGCAATGTAACAACTGATTTCACAAGATGAGTATTTCCTAAATTTACAAGTGTGTCTAGATTTCCCTGGTTGCGGTTTGCTTTATTTCAGTTATTTAGTAATAATAGCATTCTAGGTTTAAGCAAGTTTATTTATTATTCTTTGCATATTTAAAAAGTATTTATTTTGTTAACAGTTGAACGCTGTTACCTAATGTTTGTAGTGCCTCGCGAAGTATCTCAATAACGTGACTCTTCACATCATCTTAATATAATTTAAATTGTGGCCAAATACTTAAGTAACATGTAAATAAATGGTTAGTTTACCTGTCGCCTACAATGTCGATCAAAGCCATTCACCAACAACCTTCCGCAAACAGAGCCATCAGCAAAAAAGCCAATCTATAAATACTATCCCCCAACCACCAAAACCTACTCAAGATTAAAAACGGCTTTAAGCCAGTCGCCAGTCGTACGAATAATCCGGAGGTGTTAACCTAGAGAATACAATGAAATTGCACCACAAAGCTGAAAATAAGAATAATCATACGGCTTGCTAAACGGACATCGCTGAATTCATTCCAACTCCACCGTCTAGGTGTTTATCCCGAAACGAGAACCATAATGACCACTCAGCTTTTTCATCGAAGCCAAACAAAATTCCCCAAAAAGCATCGACAAATCGTTTCCTAACTTTCTACCCCAAATTGTTATATTACATTTTTTCTATCCCGACCAAAACAAAAATTGATTAATACTAACACAATGTCACGCAATGACACTAAAATTACTAATCAACACTAAAAGTTATTACCAATCATCTGTCAAACACATAACCTTCAAAGTCTAAGTCAACAGATAAGTAGGCGTCTTAATTGAACTCCTTAAATGGCTTATTTCTTTTATAAAATTATTACTACCAAGATACAGCTCGCACAACTGTTCGAGTAAACGCAAATAGTAGTCCCGATCATAAATAAAACTTCTATTCCATGATGATTCACAATGCATATCTTTTTTACCTTCGTATTATATTAATTAAGTGCGTTTAGAGCAACTCAGGTAAGGCAAAATATGCCCCAAGTATAATCTAACGTTAAGATATACGCAACAAATCTCCAAATGGCTGAAAAATCGTAAGAATTTGTCTTTAAAAGATATCATCATATTGATACTTATAATTTTGCCGTATTCATAAATTTTTCAAGAAAATTGTCAATTTTAAAAACATAGTTTACTTTTTACTGCAAATGTGTTGTAATTAACCTAGTCAAAATCAACATACTTATACGTTTAATTTTTGGCACCTTTAAACGGCATATTTTTTAACTATGGCGTAAAATTAATATATAACGTAAACAAAGTGGGCGAGAAATAACATTTTCTTCACAGACCGTTGTTAGCTTCAAATGATTAAGAATTTTCGGTTTTAATTTTCATCCACTTTCGTTTTCTTTGTGGATTTCTTTAAGTGCTTTAATATATTATGAATGGATTTTGATTTCCTTCATTATAAATGATGGCATGCTATCAGTAACCTTTTTCAGATCTATATTAAGTATAATTAGCTTCCATATGCAACTTTTTGTCATCGACTGTTTCAAACAGAAAATATTGCCTACACAAGAATGTCCCTTTTGTAAAGCCACTCTGTTCTTGAATTTCTTCTATGTGCAGAGTTTCTAGCACCGATTCGGGTGCATATTTGATCAGTTTAAAAGGTAAACCTCCAAGACCAGATGACTTCTCCCAATAACGTTTTTAATCTTTCCGTTGTTAATAAATCAAAGTAACTTTTGTATGTAGGTCCTACTCTTGTTTTCTGGATCGGAAATCCATTTCTGTGACTAACTCATCGACTTCCTCCTTCCACCAATAAATAGTTGTGTATTCTGGATCTCTTCTGTTTTTGTTTTACTGCCCAGTGTGAATATTTGTCACCGCTGAAAGCTCTAACACACAATATAAATATAATAAATTAATGATAATCTTTCAACACTTCAATGGAATCTCGATAGCGAGTTATGAATACCCAAAATAGTTTCGTAACGAATAACGTTCAACAAGCCGGCTAATCTACTCCGGAGGAGGGAATGAGTTAACACTAAAATGATCAAAACCAAATACGGGCACCATATTACAACAATACGTCAGTGCAACAGAAAATATCAAAATCGTAAGTTCTGAAACTAATTTACGAGCAACGAGGGCTCTCATATAACCACTTTATGGCTAAAATCAGGCCAATTGCCTAACATAAGAAGAAGAAGAAGTAGAAGAATTTTGAATTGCGGTACAATACTTTCTGAAATGAAAGCAAAGTCGTGGCTTATATATAATATTCAGCGCCCTACTGCGGTGAAGCCCAAAGATCAAAGGTCTCAACTAGAAACTTCCATCTAATAGACCTATTCTGCAATCTTAAGATACTACAACCCTTCAGGTGTAAGTACCAAATCTTCCATACGAAAAAACACTAAAAGTCTATATATGCGAAAACACTAATTCCATCATTACGGACACTTTAAAATAAACATATTAAAAAAACCTTCGGTTGTGAATCGGCTCAATGCTTATTGGAGATTGCTCCAGATGAGCTTCTGACTTATCGCAAACCGTTAAAAACTTCAATTTCCATCTACATCCACTAATCAACGATATTTGTGAAGACTATAGGGAAACAGCAATCATCAAATCTTCAAAAATCCCTCACTAAAGGCAGATACTAATCCATGAAGATTCCAAACTTGCTTGTTTTTAGCTGATCTTGGTTCACTTGCCGATCAAAACAAAAACCGATCAGTTGAACGGAAAAGACTAAACGGCCGTGCCAACGCTCACGGCATCCCAACTCACAATTTCTTGAAGCAAATTATGCAATATGTCAAAACCCCACAAAAAACGTCTGAAGAGCTATTCGGTACGATCATGCGCAGACTTGCTCAGACAAGCCAGACAACGCAACATCGGGAACGAACTGTTAAACAAATTCATACAAGTGGTACAGCCGACACCGTCCAGTGTTCTCGAACGCCAGTTATCAATCTGCATAGCCAATAAGTAGTTTTAACTAAGGAGAGTCAGAGCATTAGAGCTAACGTTAGTTAATAACATTAGTAAAAATATAGGTTAGCGTCAAAATGGAGGTAAAATACTCCTTTAATGGGATGTATATATCTTCTGAAGGTCATTCAGATTTATTTTTTCATATTTTCTGCTAATGTGGGTTTATATCGTCTGTTTAAAAACGTATTTAGGACAGACTTTAGATAGAAATGAATATATTATCACTTTTAATACAATTCTACTCAAATTAATTTGAGTGTGTTTTAAAAAAAATTCACTTTGAGCAAGCTATGACCAGACTAAAGTTTATCTTAATTTGAGTAGAGTTGAATTAAAGGTAATATATTAATTTATAGCCAAGGCCTACCCTAAATGAGCCTTTTTAAATGCAAGATATAACAAGTGCTGAGTGAGTCTGTAATCTGTGTAAGTAGTATTTTAGTATTGCGGTTTCAGAAATATGGTTATTTTTAATAAATAAGGGCCTGAGCCACAGATAGGTCCCCTTTTAATTCTAACGTCAATAATGCGCATGGCTACTACCAGATGCTTAACACAAAAACAAACTAGGAAAAGGTTTTTTTACATGTGCGAATTTAAACTTTTAACTGGCAACTTTCGTTCATAATTGCGTTATTAGATATACACCGTCGTGAAGATTCTTTAAGGGATGCAACTAGCAATTAATTAAAATTATCTAAACTTTTTCAAAATAAATATAGGTATTTGCGGAATATGCAACTTCTTTAACATATCTCTAAAATCTTAGTTTATCTGGAAAAATACTACAAAGGTAGAAATTGATTAATTTGGTATAGTTTCTCCAAATTCTATTTTAATATTGAGGGTTTTACTAGATTCGAAGACGACGAAAGCTAGCTGTTTCAGGTTTTAGATGGGCATGTCATTTGCGTTTTGTCAATAGAAATTATACCTGGTAAATCAGTTAGAGAAAGATGATTTACAATTAAAAGAAATTCGCCAAATTATTTAAAAATAAATCCATGGATATATCACGAACTACAACTTAGTGACAAGCCAATTACTGTACATTTGGAACGTACTTCAATTGCACCTTGTTCAGATTCTAATAAATGTTTTATACTTTGCACTTGCTGCTCGTGTGCTCATTGTGCCTTAATTTTATTTTGGTATTTAGCAAATTGTCATTCATGAAACTAGCAAAATATAGCTCCTAAATCGCATACGTGATAGTCTAAATCTACGAAAAGTGGATGAAATCAACCAAATGACAGCAGCAGCATCCAATTGTTGTAATTTTAATAAACCTGTTTGTAAAAACTGTGCATCTTCTAATAGATAGTTTGCATAAGCTTTCAGTAGCATTTTAACTTTCTATATATGCCTTCTCAACAAATTCGATTTTTTTTATAAAAATGTTTTCAACATATATGTGAGCATTGCTGTGGATTTTTATCGAGGGCAATGGAAATCAACCCTGACGACCTTTTCCCGGGTCCGACTGCAAGGCCGAGACGAATTCCAAATTCTTGGTGGCTAATTGAGCGGCACGAGGGGCGGCGCTCACCCCGAGACCAACTGTTTTGTTTATTAGTGTTAAGACTCATAAAAACGAGAAGTTATTAGTATCGAGATTTCTGTTCAAATATTCATTCTGGGGTTTGACTTGTAGCTGAAAACTCGTGAAAATAAAAAGCAGTGGTTGAACAGGGCGTGTTGTGTTTAATTTACCCTTTTAATCCGAGATAAATCTCATATCAGAAGTGGGATCGCCTACGTGTGATAAATAGTTCGAGTTGTGTGTAAAAATGGAACAGTTAACGCAAATTTTGGCCGAAACTTTGAAGAAAATCAAGGAGAATTCGCATCGTCCAGCGGTTTCTACCCCTGTCACTTCCGTTGATGCTCCACGATTCGATCCAACGGTAAATAATGACGGAGCGCAATGGTGTCAAAAAATCTAGAAATTGGGATCTACTTTTAAATGGACCGAAGTTGAACATCTTGCACGAGCTTCCAGTGGTTTGGTCGGAGAAGCGCAAGATTGGCTTTCTGCGTGGGAACCGGAGATCAAAAATTGGACGCAGTTCAAAGCAGATTTTGAGAATTTGTATCCACCGAAAAATAATTTAAGCGAAAAATTGCCCAAGGCCAGTTTGCATTCGAGTGATGCAGCCACGACTTACTGTGAGTATGCCAGACGAAAGGTCACTCTTTCAAAAACTTTGAATTTTCATTTATCTGATGATCAAATATTAGAAATTGTAATTGGTGACATAAAAGATGTTCATGTAAAAACTGCAGCCTTTATAGGCAACGTTCATTCAATCCTTGATTTGTTGCGTTTGATTGACAATTACAAGCTATTTAAACGCGAAAATCTGTCAAACAAGCGATCATATCCGTTCTCTGAAACAAACGATTCCAAGTCAATGAAGCTCTGTTATAACTGTAACAAACCCGGTCATTTAAGTCGCCATTGTCGCGAATCATTAAATTTAAAAGCCTCGACAAGCGACTCTTAAAAAAAATGACTCTTCATCCTGTTGTTAGTGATTTTTGTGGTAAATTTGGGCACAATAGTGACAAATGTTTTGCAAAGGACAGGCGTGATAAAAATTTGACTGGCTCTAACCGCAAACTTAATATTTGACTAGGCGTGAATTATTTTTGTGTCACTTTGAACAAAGATTCTTCTACTATTTTCCAAATTCAAAATTTAAATGTTAATTGTTTCATTGATACAGGTGCCGAATGCATAGAAAAAAATGGTACCGCCTTTGAGGTTGTGTTTTATGTTGTGGATGACTCCGCAATGTCACCAGATGTTATTCTAGGGCGTGATTTGTTAAATTATAAAGGTGTGAAGATTTGTACCGATTCGCAGGGAACTCGACTTTGCTGTGAGAATGATTTTGAATCAGTCGTTAAGAATATTAATCAAATTTCAATTTCACCAATTAATTAATACCCCATTAAAAGACGACAAAGATGTGGTTGATTTACTAAAATTATTGAGCGACTTCGGGACATTTTCACAACCGGCAATTCTGTCAAAGCCATAAAACCCGCTAAGCTGTCTATTCGGCTCAAGGAAAACAAAATTATCAGATACAACCTTTATCGAATAGCTACTTGTGAGAAAGAAAAAGTCAAAACTATCGTAGAGGACCTCTTAAAAAAAAATGGAATAATTCGTGAGAGCAATTCGCCATACGCCAGTCCGGCCCGTGTTGATTTTAGAGCACTTAATCGAATAACAATTAAAGACCGTTTTCCCCTGCCGCGGATTGATGATCAGATGGATCGGTTAAAAGAATTAAAAGATAAAGATGTTTTTGAGTATTTCGACGATTTATTAGTTCCGTGCGACACCATTTCAGAAGGGTTGGGAAAATTAGAATGTGTTTTGCGTGCGTTAGCCGAAGCAGATTTTTTACTAAATATCAAAAAATGCAGATTCTTTGGAAATGAATAATGTGTTACAAATTTATGATAATATTTTCGGAACTACTAAACGACTTATTTCTGATCGAGGCACAAATTTTACTGATAAAACTGTGAAAGAATTGTTGACAAAATTAGGGATCAAGCAACATCTTATAGCAAAAAGTACACCCCGTGACAACGGACAGGTGGAAAGATATGTTTCAACAGTACTAGATTTATTAAGGACAGAAATTCAAAATAAGTCAGAATGGTCGACCAGTGTTTCTAAATTGCAAGTAGCTTGAAATACCAGATTTTTACCTATTTACTTACTAACCGGTCAAAACAGTAGTTTACCTGAAATAGGATCCTTGACAGAATTTATGTTGCCAAAAGAAACTAATACTAATTTGGAAAATGACCGAGCTCTGGCATACGAGCGTACAAAAAAACAAGCAGATTATTCTAAGCGACGATTTGATAAGACTAGAAGAACCAACAAAACAATAAATGTGGGTGACTTTATTTTCCATCCCTCCGGAAATTCGCATTTATCCAAGCTCGAGAGAAAATATGAAGGTCCGTTTGAAGTGCTGCAGCTTCTACCTAACGATCGGTTGGAAATTCAGAACTTGGCTACTACCCGGAAGAGAATAGTTGGGAAAGATATGGTCCGAACTTGGCCAGGAGAATTTTCACCAGGAAAATTTTCCGACTAAGTATTCAGTAACGGTGAGTAGAAAGGGCTGTGTGAACATTTTGTGAAAATTCTAAGAATTGTTAAAATTGTGTGAGCATTTTGTGAAAATTCTGAGAATTGTTAAAATTGTGTGAGCATTTTGTGAAAATTCTGAGCATTGTTAAAATTCTTGCTGTGTAACTTGTGAGCATTTTTGCTTGCTGTGAGACTGATTAAAAAATGCTTGCTGTGAAACTGATGAGAAACCAATTCGTTGAAAGCAGAACGCTTTACGGTGGTATTCTTTGTGATTGGAAATAGTAGTATTGGTTTTTACAATGGTTTAAAGCACAACGCTTTGCAAAGTTGCTGTTGATTATACGAGGGCTGCTGAAAGCGCAACGCTTTGCAGGATGACCTCAAAAAAAATGTTTTGGGTTGCTGTTGAAAGCGTAACGCTTTACAGGACAAACTGTTGAAAGCGTAACGCTTTACAGGACAAAAGAGAAAACGGGCTTACTGTTGAAAGCGTAACGCTTTACAGGACAAACTGTTGAAAGCGTAACGCTTTACAGGACAAACTGTTGAAAGCGTAACGCTTTACAGGACAAAAGAGAAAACGAGCTTACTGTTGAAAGCGTAACGCTTTACAGGACAAACTGTTGAAAGCGTAACGCTTTACAGGACAAACTGTTGAAAGCGTAACGCTTTACAGGACAAAAGAGAAAACGAGCTTACTGTTGAAAGCGTAACGCTTTACAGGACAAACTGTTGAAAGCGTAACGCTTTACAGAACAAACTGTTGAAAGCGTAACGCTTTACAGGACAAAAGAGAAAAGAGCTTACTGTTGAAAGCAAAGCACTTTGCAGGACGGAAAGCTGGGTATTGGATGTGAATATTGAATAGAAAATCTCTTTATTGATGTGTTATTGATGTTGTGATGATTATGGAATGTATGAAAAGTTGATTGCTGTTGTCTTTAGGAGTAAAACTCGATGCTGCAGAGTTGTTTCTCCATTACAGGTAGTTTGGTAGTTAAATACGAAGAGGACGACATCCTGGGTGATGGTTAATTCGAGAACGAATTCAAGCTTCAGGTTGGCCGTGTGAGCATTGCTGTGGATTTTTATCGAGGGCAATGGAAATCAACCCTGACGACCTTTTCCCGGGTCCGACTGCAAGGCCGAGACGAATTCCAAATTCTTGGTGGCTAATTGAGCGGCACGAGGGGCGGCGCTCACCCCGAGACCGACTGTTTTGTTTATTAGTGTTAAGACTCATAAAAACGAGAAGTTATTAGTATCGAGATTTCTGTTCAAATATTCATTCTGGGGTTTGACTTGTAGCTGAAAACTCGTGAAAATAAAAAGCAGTGGTTGAACAGGGCGTGTTGTGTTTAATTTACCCTTTTAATCCGAGATAAATCTCATATATACGTTTGGGGAGTATGAATAGCACTTGAGCACCATAGTTTGTTTGTTTGTTTGTTTTATAATGGACAAGGTCTAGGCATGTAGAGTACCAGGTACCTTAGACTCCGACTGCTGTGGTCATGGTCAAAGTCCTACTTCGAATTTTGCCGAGACTAAGGAGTTCCAATCCTAGCAACGGACCACCATAGTAAAAGAAAATTCTGGTAGCTCTTAAAAACCACTTAAATATAGAATAATGATGAACCCAAAACTGGAAGACCAATGGAAGTAACGAAAACTGAGATTGTAAATATTTACCTATGTGAAAATAGGTGATTGGCAATATCTATTATTGGAAAAGCAGTTCTGACAACGATCATAAAAGAAAACTGTGCATATGTATTTTAAAGAAGGCATGCTTACCATTCTATATCCATACCTACCTTCAACATTGTAAATATAAACGATACATACTAAGATACATCAATAGAAACCTGAATATATCTGTGGAATAAAATATTCTTATGGAAACAAACATCTGCTTTTGCACGACAACTTAAGTTATATGGTAAACATCTTCAGAATTCTGAATCTAATACACTTAGTAATTATTCTTTGTTTAAAAACCTAAATGAAAATATAAAATAAAGAGTTTCTCCACAAATGAAAATCAGTTGTGAAAGAGTTAATTTGGCATATATTTTATAAATTACCTTTCGAACTCTAATGACCTATAACGGTCGTGGTTCGCTGAAAAACCCATGATTTAATTTATAAATTCATGTAGCAATTCAGTTTCGTTGCATACATGTATTTTTGTCTTATTAAAATAGCCGTAAAGCATTTTATTGCGTTTTCATAGAAAGATCCAATAAATTATATTTAAGTAGACGGCTTCGCCCGCTACTGAGAATAAATTTACGATTATTGTTTCAAGCTTTAAATAATTGTTTACGGCTAAAAATCCCAAGTTCACCTTGAACCGAGCAAAAATGTGCAATGCACTATTTCTTGCAGGTCGGTATGCAAATGAAGGCGTTTCGAAAAATTCCTGTTACTTAACACTCTCTCCGTGAGGCTCCATTAATCAGAGTCCATCCCGTTCCAAGGTATCGCGTTGCTGGAGATAACTATAACAATTTAAGGTGGCATAGTAGGTCAGGGCAGGTGTGGCATCTGGAGAATGCTCCAGCACTTTCCGTTTCGATTGCAGAAACAAAACAGACACCGTGAGAATTATGCCTGCCAGGCACACGAGGATTTACAGGCTTTAAGCTAGAAAATCGAGTAAGTACACCCATGACTGAGCAAAGGGGTTAGGTAACTGCCTAGGCAATTCTAAAAGATTCAGCCTTTGAAAATCTTAAATATTTTCTTGATCTTCTCTTGTTCTCATTTCAAATATGTTTGGGGAATATTTTTCGTTGTTCATACGTATTTGATGACCGTATTCAAGTTGATTTCGTTTAATGTCTTCTACTAGTGGAATTTAAGCTCTAAATACTTTATTCCATTTTTCTTGTTTTCCAATTTTTCTACTACACATCCTAAACTGTTAATGTCGATCTGCGTTCACTTTTCAATGGCTACGACTGTGATGTGTATAGTAATATAAGTAGGAGATCGGACAATTCGTCGCCGCCGATTCGCCGTACCTAAAATTCAACATCTATCCGATTCATCATCAGCCCGATTCGACGTCGCGAAACGCTGTATTTTACAAAATCTTTAAATAATAGAAAAAGACTCGATAATTTTCTCTGATGAATTTTAATGACCACAGTTTATCACTGTGTTGTAGTTTTTATTTTTTTTAAACCCTTTCTAATTATTACTAAACCATGCAATTGTTGTTCGAAGAATTTATGGAAATTATTGCCTTCGACTTATTATAAGTAATGTTTATTTCTATTTCAAAACAACGTAATTACAGTTGGGCTATTGTAAAAGGATCATTCCGAACGAGCGGGTTAGTGATAAGATGCGAAACATGTTAATTTAAATTTTACTTACACTCAATTTGTATTAATTTAAGCGAATTGTATCTACGGAAAATCTTCAACGACCAATCGGCGACAGAGGAATTGCCCTCCATCATCCATCAGAGTATACAGTGTGTCCAAGATAAGGAGGGCCAGTATGGGGATCTCGGTAATGGTAAGAGATACAAATTTGGTTAAATGGGAAGAAAGTTGCGCAATTAAAGGAATAATAAAATGACGTCTAGAAATTCTTGATATGATTTTTCGTTTTTGAATTATCTCAAAAAAACCGAATTTTTGAATTTTCTTTTTTATTTTTTTCTGGCGTTAATATTAAAGTTAGAGCGAAACTGATTAAACTTCTTTATAGCAACTTTTAGTGGACTTAATGATTACGTTATCAATTTTTTTATCCGACGTTTCGTCTTCGAGAAACCATCATCAACTTCATTTTTTTAAATACGGTCCTGGTTTTTTGATGCCAAATTTGCAAAGCCCTTGTTATTCTGAATTCAACAATGTACCACATATTCTGGCTTAATTACGTTTGGAGCTTTTTTCTGATCATTATTAGAAAATTTTTTAGATACGGACCTGCATTTCTCATAATTTTGTAAAAATAAGTTCATACAGTAAGTTAGGCCTTTTTACATGCCGTTAAAATATTAAAATGCACATCATAATGTCATAATTCTGATACATTAATTTAATAAGCAACCAATAACTATGTATTAACAATAAACAACAAATAAATGAACAAAAGATAGGCAGAAAGAATGAGAAAACGAGCCTTGAAACAATGCAATAGGTATTTAACGTTTTGAAATAGAAGAAGAACTTAAAAGATTGATTCTTGAAGCCTTTCAAAGTATAACGCCAGTATTGCTGAATAATGTTTTAGATTCTACAGTTAGAAGATGTTATTTATGCTTGGAGAATGATGGCAACCTTTTTGAATACCTTCTGTAAATTTAATACCTATTAAATGGTTTCGATGTTCGTTTTGTTATTCTTTCTGTTTATCTTTTGTTCATTTCTTTTTTGTTTATTGTTAATAGTTATTGCTTAGTTATTAAATTAATGTATCAGAATTATGACATTATGATGTGCATTTTAATATTTTAACGGCATGTAAAAAGGCCTAACTTACTGTATGAACTTTATTTTTACAAAATTACTGAGAAATGCAGGTCCGTATCTAAAAAATTTTCTGATAATAATCAGAAAAAAGCTCGAAACGTAAGTAAACCATAATATGTGGCACATTGTTGAATTCAGAGTAACAAGGGCTTTGCAAATTTGGCATCAAAAAAACAGGACCGTATTTAAAAAAATGAAGTTGATGATGGTTTCTCAAAGACGAAACTTCGGATAAAAAAATTGATAACGTAATCATTAAGTCCACTAAAAGTTGCTATAAAAAAGTTTAATCAGTTCCGCTCTAACTTTAATATTAACGCCAGAAAAAAATAAAAAAGAAAATCCAAAAATTCGGTTTTTTTAGATAATTCAAAAACGAAAAATCATATCAAGAATTTCTAGACGTCATTTTATTAGTCCTTTAATTGCGCAACTTTCTTCCTATTTAACCAAATTTGTATCTCTTACCATTACCGAGATCCCCATACTGGCCCTCTTTATCTTGGACACACTGTATACTTGCAACGCCACTGAAGGCGTATTGGTCTACAGTTGTTGTAATATGTTAATTTTCCATATGTGACTTCTATGATGTCATTAAAACTGGAACGGATATATCTGCAGAATTTTCGAAACAGGATATAAAGGTTAACAACTAGCATAAGGGTGAAAAAAAACGAGACGGAAAAGGACCTAGAAGAACATGGAAGATATAGTCGCAGAGAGAAGGAAGAAGTATAAATAAGTCGTGCGTAATTAAAACGGATGACTGAAAAAGAAGAAGAGTTCTGTGATGTTTGAATCACACACATTTTTTCTTTTCATTTCATTTTCGTTTTTTCACGACTTCTTCAACTTCTCTTGTTCTTTTATGATTATCTTCTATCATCAGTGCCCTCAAAAGTGTACACACGACCCGATATCAGAAAACAGACTAAGGAAGCTAGTAAAAGATAAAGTAAAGGTAGAGCAAGTTGAGTTTGAAATGAACAAGCAAACCTAGAACCAAAGTTTCATTTTAAGAGGAGTAGTGGTAGTGGACAAACTTTTAGAAGTCAATAGACCAGATTTTAGCCTTTCTGAATTTAGCAGTGGCGTTTGATACGGTACCCAGATGAATTCTCCGGTATGCACTACTCGAAATCGATGTACCTAGAGAACTACGTCACCAAGGAGGTTTTCGGAAATATAAAAACATAAAAGGCTGAACGGTCAAAACTCTGATAGTTGTTATGCAAAGAGGGAGAACACAAGGAGATAGTATAATTCTATTATCAAACAATAAAAAAGGCAAAGAGCAAAGAGGTACAAAACTTGGGAACTGAAGAATGAGACTTGTTAAAATGCAATCGTTGTGCAAAAATGTATATACATAAAGAAATGTTTGTATCAATATTAATAATTGAGCAGCGAGTTGAACAAACTCTAGGTAGAGCTATTAGAAACATGAGAATACGAGAAACAGTAGAAACAACTCACTTGAACAAATACAACTGCAGTAGTGTAGACATGTACAGAGTGGGCAAATTTCGATGTTTTTATAAGAAATCTCGATAACTATAGAAGATATGAAAATGGACCCCCATCCTCGATCTCTTTTTTGGAGAAAATCTTAATGGTGGAAATAAAAATGAGCTACCGTTTTTGTAACAGCTCGGTTGATGTCACATTTGCAGCTAATAATAACCTTGGTATTTAACCATTATTCTCGCCAATAAGCGAACTCTGTGTCGCCAAAGCAAAAAGGGGCCCCACGCGAAGCATTGGGGTACCAGCTTGGTGAAACCTCTTCGAGTTATAAACTAACAATCAATTTTTCGATCGTCTTGTGGCTATATCTCGCTTATTTATAAAAATAGAAATGGAGGTCCAAGTATAGATTCTGTGAACTGACCTGTCTGACATCCGAAGAGCGCGAGCGTGACGTACCGCCGAACGACATGTGTCCAAATGTATGACAGGCACTGTACAACATTATAAGCAACAACCAAATGTGATTAATACTGTCAATCAAATGGTAGTATTGTACAAATGCATACTTTGTTTAATCACGTATATTCTAAATAATAATAATAATACACAAGCCTTTAACTAGATAACGTAGAAATATTAAGAAAACCTTGAAGTTCGTTAATTTTTGCTATAAAGTAATGAAAATGAATAATTCTTCTTAACATAGAATTTCGGCTTAGACCGCGTAGTATTTGTATATGAACACCCAGCATTTTCTGGCTTAATGTGCCTTGCACCTTGTGAAGTCGAGCAAAAACCCGCGCGATGGCCATGCTCTTTGATGGCTCGTGTTCTTTGAGTATTTTGAAAGCGGGGATACTTAGTCAAATTTGGCCTTTTTGGCTTGCATCATCAGAGTGAAAGTCGCACTAAGAACTGAAGGTTGGTGTGGAGCTATTGGTCGTTCCGTTGATCTAAAACTTCAAGAACATAAAGGCGATTGCAAACACAAGCGCATCACAAAATCAACTGTAGCTGAGCATATACGGTTACAAATGGGCACACCTTAGAATTTGAGCACGCCAGAATACCTTACTACTTCCTGCGAGTGATACGTGAATCCCTAGAAATAGAAAACATTCAAATAATATAAACAGATTATTCTCCTTAGCATAGAATTTCGGCTTAGACCGCGTAGTATTTGTATATGAACACCCAGCATTTTCTGGCTTAATGTGCCTTGCACCTTGTGAAGTCGAGCAAAAACCCGCTCGATGGCCATGCTCTTTGGTGGCTCGTGTTGTTTGAGTATCTTGAGAACGAGGATACTTAGGCAGATTTGGCCGTTTTGCTGTTTGTGCATCCATATTCACTAACGTTTCGCAAGACCTTGCAGCTTGCATCATCAGAGTGAAAGTCGCACTAAGAACCGAAGGTCGGTGTGGAGCTATTTATAGTCCTCTGTGCCAGGCGCGCGGAGTGGCGTAACGCTGGCGTTGGTTGGTCGTCCGAGTGCAACGTAATCCGTGGGGCGTGGCCGTATGACGCAGAGTGGTTGTAACGCTTTAGATCGTGTATCACAGGGGTCCACGTTTTACTAAGCTTAAAGCCATCTTCCCTGTTGATATTATTTGGATGTTTTTCTATTTCTATGGCTTCACGTATCACTCGCGGGAAGTAATGAGGTATTCTGGCAAGTTAGAATTTGAGCATGCCAGAGTACTTGCCAGAATACCTCATTACTTCCCGCGAGTGATACGTGAAGCCATAGAAATAGAAAAACATCCAAATAATATCAACAGGGAAGATGGCTTTAAGCTTAGTAAAACGTGGACCCCTGTGATACACGATCTAAAGCGTTACAACCACTCTGCGTCATACGGCCACGCCCCACGGATTACGTTGCACTCGGACGACCAACCAACGCCAGCGTTACGCCACTCCGCGCGCCTGGCACAGAGGACTATAAATAGCTCCACACCGACCTTCGGTTCTTAGTGCGACTTTCACTCTGATGATGCAAGCTGCAAGGTCTTGCGAAACGTTAGTGAATATGGATGCACAAACAGCAAAACGGCCAAATCTGCCTAAGTATCCTCGTTCTCAAGATACTCAAACAACACGAGCCACCAAAGAGCATGGCCATCGAGCGGGTTTTTGCTCGACTTCACAAGGTGCAAGGCACATTAAGCCAGAAAATGCTGGGTGTTCATATACAAATACTACGCGGTCTAAGCCGAAATTCTATGCTAAGGAGAATAATTCGAGTAACCGCGAAAGCCTCAAACAATACATAATATAAACAGAGATGATGGTTTTAAGCATGGCAACACATGGATTCCAGGGATACACGATCTAACGCATTACAACCACTGTGCGTCATACGGCCACGCCCCACGGATTACGTTGCACTCGGGCGACCAATCAGCGTTACGCCACTCCGCGCGCCTGGCACAGAGGACTAAATAGCTCTACACCGACCTTCAGTTCTTCACGGAGTTTTGTAGAGTAGCGGTTAGCACATTTGCTTAGCATTCGGGAGGTCTCGCGTTCGATTCCCCTGGCCGTCTGCTCTAATTCAGGTTTTTAGGTGGTTTTCCTGAGTCAACACAGTACCTTCTCTGAGGCGAATTGCGGGGCAGTACTTCTCCATCTTTCCTGCCCTCTCCTCCATTCTCCACCCCTCCTTTCTCTCACCCATCCTATAATTCCCGTTCTTGGCTGAAGAGGGACGCAAAGTCCTTATAGCAGCCCGCGACCAGTTGGGGAAATTGAAATGACTGAACCTTTACTTTTTTACTTTCAGTTCTTAATACGACTTTCACTCTCATGATGCAAGCTGCAAAGTCTTACGAAACGTTAGTGAATATCGATATACAGACAGCAAAAAGGCCAAATCTGCCTAAGTATCTTCGTTCTCAAGATACTCAAACAACACGATCCACCAAAGAGCATGGCCATCGCGTGGGTTTTTTCTCGAGTTCACAGGGTGCAAGGCGGTCTAAGCCGAAATTCTATGTTAAGAAGAATAATTCAAGTAACTGCGAAAGCCTCAAATAGTATAGAAAATAAATAAATCGATCCCATATGATATACAAGGTGTTATGGAAATGAGTGCAAATATTTTAACCAGTGATAGAGCGTTTTTCATTTAATCGCATATTTTTTCAATAATTTATCTACCCTAAATTTGACGAGCCGCTTGGTAAGCAAATTTAAGTTAAAGGTGAACGATACAAGTATATTAAAACTACAAAGTTGTTGCACAAAAAACATACGGTCAATAACTTACCTACCTCAATAAATTGATAAAGTACGCTGGTGACTAGATGTGAACTAAAGGTTTTATCACTACCTATGCAGTTTTTGTTGGTTTGCATATCAAAAAAATTTCTTTTATTATTCCATAGACGGGTATGCATTTTTAGAGTAGAACTGTTTTGAATTTTAACTCAGTTTTGAGAGCGTTTTCGAAAAAATGATAAATGGAAAAGTTGTTCAGTTTAGCAAATTCTATTACAGGTTAAAATATTTGCACTCATTTCCATAACACCCTGTATACAACAGCAATGGGGAAAATACCTCTTTCTCATAATGCTACAGCCGAGTTCCATATAAAAAATACAACTTTATGTTATAACTCAAATTTAGAATTTTTTTTGAAAAACTGACTACGCCACTAAATTCTTATCAAAGAAGTTCCTGAAGATATGACATTTATGTACACTACTAAACCACACTATTTAAAATTACTATAGAAAAGCTAATTACTGTATTATTAGAACAAAATTAAATATTTTCAAAACTCAAATCTACGTTTGGAGAACACAAACCGAGTGACGGTGATAAGTGGGATACTGAACGACAAAAAAAAAATTAGGACGAAAATTAAATTTGAGAAAAATAAAACTAGCAAACTACATAATTAATTTTATTAATAAACGGAAATACCTTTGGAAACTCACATCAATAGTTAGCTAACAAAGAGTGAACGACGATGGTAGACATACTGTTAGATCAATTATCAATACGTCTGTACGTGACAGAAATCCAAAATTTAGAACTGCTCTGATAGGCTTATTTGGAAATTTGAGAACGCCTACCGAGGTTTCTTGGTGAAACTGGACTTAGTTAATAAGTAACGGTGTTAAACTTAAGTTGTTCTGTAAACGGTAGAAAATAAATGCAAGTATTTGTACTTAAGTGTCTTATTAATCTCGCAATAGTAGATTTAGTCTTCGTGTACAAGTGTATTTTAACTAAAAGGATTGCCAGTTACCCCGACGTTAGACGAATTCGCGACATCCTAAAACAGTAACGATGATAACATCCAAAAGGGAAGGTCAGAAACAAAAACTATGAATATTAAAGGTCCACCAAAACTAAAAAATATTTGAAAAATCTAGACCAAGCACAAAGTGGATTGGAAACAGCTGAAACAGAAAGCCACCTAGCTAGATATTTAATTTTTATACTGAAACCACTAACCTGCCGTGATTCATCTGAAAGGTGTAGCAGTTACTGCTATTATTGAAAATAAAAGTTATTAGCGTAGAGCAGTAAATCATTAGTAAGTCCAAAAAAGCATTAACGTTGTTAGCGGAAGTGATCATAACCTTGACGCATAAATGATGCACTTTCTGCTTCGGTTTACGGCACGTAAAAAGTGATAGTGCAACGTAACTGCTGTAGCTGCACGCTATAACAGATGCAACTGCAACCTTCGTGCTGCACCACCGAGGTCAGATGGTATCGGTGCCCAGCAAATCTGTTCGACAAGAGTGGTGCAACTGCATAATCATGGTAATTGACGGATGCAATCAACAATGACATCGATCCAATCAATAAAGCTAGTCAAGGACGAGGTGACGCTGCCCCGGCGTCTTTGCTTTGAAGAAGGTTAACGTGCACACAATGAAAATTACAACAGTACTAGCTAGATAAAGATGCCACTCGCTTTCTTGTTTCGTAGAATTCCGAATAATAGCAACTATTAAATAATTTTTTGGCCTCCTGACATGTACTAAACAACACCTTGATGCACAGTTGACGTTCACTGTAACTACTATTTTAGGCACTCCGGTGCGGTCAAATGATTACAAAATTCATAGCTTTCAGTAGATTTGTAATAATAAAGCGTATTTGCAGAAACTCTAGTTACGTAATTCCTCGTTTAAAAATGAAAAAACTTTTGCGTTTTATTAATATTTCCATCTTTCAATGTGTATTGACGCAAAGCCCACGACAAAATGTATTAAAAGCAGCTTGCTTGATGCCACTGGTGGTTTTGATATTTTGCAGCAAAATCTCTAATTTATAGAAAATTTTTAAAGATGCCGGTCAACAAATTTAATACAATACTCGAACATTAAGCATTTTACCCGTAATGTAAATATCTATTTTTAAATAAGTTTTTACAATCAAATTAGTTATTATTTTAAAAGCAAGGTAATGATTTGATGATACACATTTTCGGACAAGGTTTAGTACGGAAAACAAAATGAGGGTCTTAAATTAGTTCACACACCTGCAATTAACTGATAGAAAAAACAACTGATTATAAGAATAGAAACACTAGAAAGTAAATCTAAAGCGATGGTAAAACAGGAGAAATGCAAATACAATCCAGTGATTAAGAAAGTGAAATTTGAAAATGAAATGAAAAAGAAACAGCGACACAATTTTTAAATGAGTTTAAGTTGAGGGTGGAAATGAAAGTAAATACGGTAATTACCTCATGGAGCAAACATGGCATAACACAAATATCGTGAAGATGAAAGAATGGGACAGTAAACAGGCTGTAATACAAAATAATTCAAATTAAAACCTACGGTAAAAGAATGCGGTGTACAGGTGGAAACTAGAAAAATCGTGAAAGAAGAAATAAGTAAGAGACGGAAAGTAAAACTCACCCTTAAAGGAGTGGAATATGTTTCGAATGACGATGAAAAAAGAGTAGTTGAACAAATAAAAAAATAACAACATCGAAAAGACGAAAAGAAGAAAACAGTAAAGGACAAGATAAACGATAAATATGTTACGGTACAAAAACAAGAAACAGGAAAAATAATACAGCGAAACAAGCAACTAGAAAAAGTAACTAGCATCACAAAAGCACAGGAAACATCAGTATGCCTACAAACTATGACTTGAGAGGCTTGCCACCAACTTCGGCTATAATTATTTTACTACAAACTGTAAATGAGTTTTAGACTTAAACCTCAGACTCAGTTACTCTAACTAGCTTCAAATTGTACCAAATAAGCGTTGAAGCTACATGGAGACATCCGATGGTCGACCATCTACATTAAAGACGGTGTGTGGTTCCTTTCTATAATTAGCAAGGGCTATTCAAATTACCAGGAGGCACCAAAGAGTATTTTACAACCGATACGTCCATTACGTTACGAAAACCCTTAAATTCACTAAGGTAATTTACATAGCCGAATTCGCTAAGACCTAAAACAGACTTCGAGAACGTTCGACAGATAAATTACTTGCATTAGCCATACATAAAACTAAAGTGAATATAAGCAGATTTATATTGATAACAGTTATTTTGATAGAAACAATTGACTACAAGCACTCATATCAATTACAAGTACGACTCACGCTACAGGCAAAAGTCACAAATACAACCAACTTTATTGTTGCCACTTAGTATAAGAGTTTACCTAACACATAACAAAGCTCAATATTTAAATAGATGGCAGGTCTTTGGGCAGATTAAATTAGCGAAAAATTCAAATTTATGATGATGTCACACGTCGAACATAGCAGGACGTAGACATTTAGGATGTTTCATAAATGTGCAAGTAATAACTGACGAAACTCGAAGATGGTGCAACACTAGCCGGTGAATCCAAGCTTACGGTACGCTTAATGTATAGGTTCGTGCTTACCTTGCACAACACAAGATTGTGATTTACTACTCCCACCATGATACAAAACGGCACCGGAAAGCAAATAGCAACAATGAGCCACTAAGAAAAGTTCTCCAATACATGCGGGGACTCAGCAACGGCCTCAACAAACAGCGGCGCATCTACGAAACTTCCAACTAACAACGGGGAACTCAGCAATGGTTCCAAAAACTCGGTTCGCAAGCTATCAGCACGAACTAGCAGTTCATAATTTTACGACCCCAGGTCGGCTCTAAAATGCGAGTGCCTAATTACCAAATAGACGATAAACGAGGAATGCAACACAAAATTTCAGCTTACAGCTCCAAGACTCAAATCGCGACGTCATACAAATCCGCAACCAAATGCGATGGGTAAACAAGACCCAGATATCTTCGATAAAGCAACCATACTAATCCGCAATACTTGATTGAACTAGGACACCAATCTTGCCCTTTTAATTCAGTATCAAATAGCCCTAAACTAAAGAAAAAGGTTAATACGAGGTAAAACGCGTGCGATCAAGTTAAGAATCGCCTTGGTACCAAACATAACGCCCCAGGTGTGCGCAAGCATTTCTAACCTCAGCCTAATTACACCTAACAACGAATCGATAATCCAGCTCGATTAAAGGCCATCAACGCGAGTTCAGTGACCTCGAAAAACTGTAAAACGCCGTGACATGACAACAGAGTCCGCTGAAAAGCATAAAAACGGACGGTATAATATGGACCACTGAAACCTAAAGCTATTTACTGGTAACAGGTTTTTAAAAATCACTTAGCGTTACACAAAACGATAATAATCACAGTAATAAGAGTTTTTGGACCAAGTGAAAACGATGCAAAGACCAAACTTTGGAAGGAATTGCAAAACGAAGTAGAGACATATATAGGACATCTAGTGTTGGTGGGGGACTTTAACTCAAAAATTCGAAGTAAACTCAGCAAACGGAAAGAGGTACTGCGGTCGCATTGAGAAAAAAATAAACAGCAATGGTAAGCGCTTACTTGAATTTTATGTACATAGATAACAGCCTTATAATTACCAACAGTTTCCACCAGCACAAACAAATACATAAGATAACTTAACAGGTAACAAGCACAGCGGAAAGCTAAATAGTATACTACCTATATCAGTACTAAGCAGAGACAAGAAAATTAACAAGGGCGTAAGAACAAAACGGGTATATTAATTTGAAAGTGACCTCTTCCACGTCGAGGTCACGTTTAATACACCTACAAAAATAAGTAACGCGAAAGGACAAAAGGAAAATGTTGGCAAAGACACTATAAGACCTTACGGACTACGAAATGAGTAGGTTAAAGCAGAATATGCAGAAACACTAAAGGAAGAATTTCTAGATCCAATGTATAAAGTGAGTGTAGCAACATTGAAAAAATATCTCAAAGGTTCCAATATGCACCAAAGAACACGGCAGCAAAGATCTGTGGAACTAGTAAAAGAGGAAAAATAAAAACATACTGCATGGTAGAATAAACAAATCGCACGTACGCAGCCTAAAAATACAAAAGACAAATGAGAAGCAAAAAAGAAAAACATGGGACGAATTTGGAAGACAACTAAATGGAATCAGTTGAATCAGTTCAAGCTTGAAAAGACAACAGGGTCAAATTCATGGTAGACACGGGAATATAAAAGCAACATAAAATATACAATTTCCCAGCAACTTAAGATTATGGCAAACGATTTCTATCACGGGAATTATAGTACCAATACACAAAAACAGAACCAAAAGCATGCACAAATTAAAGCAGAGTATCCTTAATATGCGTGACAGCTGAAGTTTACGAAGACATCTTGAAAAGAAAACTAAGGTTAGCAGTAGAAACACAACTACAGGATGCACAAAGTGGATGTACAAGACAATATATTCACTCTACAACATCCAGCAGAAAAATATTGAGTACAAACTCAGTTTGATAGACCTGAAAAAGGCATTCGATACTATAAATAGAAAACACCATATGGAACAACGTCATAAAGAAGAACGTTGAGCAGAACCTAGTACAAACCATAAAAATCACCTATGACGCAACCATAAAAAGAGTGAGAACTGGAAATATGTTATGGGATGCTATCGCAACTACAGACGAAGTCGGACAGGGAGAGTATTGAACCCGCTTTTGTTTATTTGCATCGTGGACGAAATCATAAAAGAATGTAAACAAATAATAGGTAGGATACAAAAATCTCCAACCTGTTAACTGTGCGTGTTTGTCGATGACGTAGTAGAATGTGTGGATACGGAGAAACGTTTGCAAGAGAACCTGTACAATTGGAATGAAGTGTTAGTGAAATATAACCTGAAACTTAATACAGAAAAGCAGCGGTAATAGCAAACGAAAACATAAAAATCAGTGTAAAGACCAGGAACGATCAAGCAAGTACACCAATTTAAATATTTAGAAAGTACCATAAATACAAGGGGTACCCTTGAGGAGGAGCTGAACAATAGATTAAACGGTGCAACCAAAGTTTTCCGAGCCACATCTAAAAATTTTCTAAGCAAAAAGGAACATCTGCATCTCTCGTGGGTAATGTTTGTGTTCACAGATAAAGTCCAAGCCAACTTGTAGTTTTTATATGTATTTTATATTTGTTAGATTTAAGCATATTGCATTCTAGAATTATAAATGTATGAAAAGCCGGTCCAGCGTTTTGGTTTTCGCGAGTGCAGCAACAAACGCACGCTCTCTGGGGGACAAAGGCAAATTTCTTTCAACTTCAAAGCATTTTTCGTTGACGATTGTAAGTTCAGCTTTAGTCACACGCAGTCTCTGCTGAGAGCTACATGAGTTTGCGACTCCAAAGTATAGGTAGTATGAGAATTCGGCCAAGGCGATGTAAGTTAAAGAAAAGCGGCAGGTAGACGGCAGCCAATAAGTGCTGCACATAAGTTTAAAGCGTTTGTACTAAGCCAACGCATTTTCCGGGTGTACTGGTGCGTACACAATTTTGTGCCATATTTCGAGATAGATTTAAAGCGTCTATTAGAAGACGCCAATTTACGCTGCACACAAAGGGTTAGTAATGTCCAAAAAGTAACTATTCGATACACGATTACTTGTTACCCGACAAGATTCGATATGACGGATATCAACTTGCTATAGAGTATTCGTTACATTTTTAAAACAATTACTAAAATTTAACCTCACTTCTTATTTTACTGCCATCATACAATCTGCATAGGCCCTGAGCACAATTCTCAACTCTGAGAAAGAAAGAAGCACTTAGTTTTGTTAGTTTACATCAGCTATTACAACTCCGTGAATGCGGAGAATACTCACCACTCGATGCAATGCAGACGAATACTCTAACAAGCTGATACCTGAACTTTCAGGTACTCTATACGAACTGGCTGCGGATGTTTGCGTAACACGAGTAGAATAAACGAGTACTCGATAACGAAGACAAAGTAACGAATACTACAACGAAAAGTAACGAATAGTTACAAGTACCGAGAGGCACAAAGAGACATTTAGGACGTTCAGGTACGCTGTGACGTGAATCAACAATCGGAGATTCGCCGAGGAGTAAATCAGGGATTCCCAGTATTACACTATCCAGAATGGGGGTGACGCAACCGACAACGTACAGTTTTCAAAAGTATGCAGCAATAGTTCCAGGTAAAATGTTTTCAGCTTAAAAGCGATCAGAAATCGCTTCCTCTGCGGTTTGCGAATCGCGTATAAGGAATGTGTTTACGTACGCGGATTGTACTGATTTGAGTGCACGCGAATATAAACAGGGCTGCCTTTGTTTAAGTCTTAACAATGAAGTGAACTGCATGTATAATATTGATCAAGTATGTAAATTAAGAAATGTGATTTAACATCAATGTACATAAAATAATTAACTGGGTTGTCTTGGAGATGTTTAAAAAATATAGAAGTTGGTTGTTGAAAAGAATAAAATGTACAAAAGTTCCTCTCCCCATAAAAGAATCAAAGCGCTTATACTTCCCAAATTGGTGTAAAATAAATACAATTTTACCAGTAGAAATGTTATTTATCGTTTTATTAAGTGAATACATGTGTGGTAGAAGAGTCAGAAATGAATAAAAGTCAAAAATGGTAAATAAATTCATAAAATATGACGTTCGTGATGCACAAGAAAAGCGCCCGATGCACAGTCATCACCCAAAAGCAGTTTCTAAGAACTGGTACACCTTGACGATACCACGCAAAAGAAACCCATTTTGACGCCTGGAGCTGCGAGTTTGAAAACGTAACAAAATTTCGTAGATTATGAGGTTATAGGGCTGTGTTGAGCCTGAAGAAAGTGCCGCTTCAATGAGAACAACCATCAAACCCCGTTTCAGGTGTGCAGGTATCGCCAGGAGTCATCGGCAGTTCGCTTTGGGGGCCATGTAAACGAGAAGAAACATACAGAAAGATGCTCAACCTTGTTGGAAAAACAATGCAAGTTAGTATTCATGGGAAGTTATGCAAATCTACTATAGTAAATAATGTATGGGAACAAAAAATGCCATTATAAAAGAAATTTGGCAGTAGTTATTGTTATTATAAAAGCTCAAACATAAATCACTACATAAATAAATGTATTCTAAGCGTTTAGTATCTATTTTAGGTATCTGTGTTACCGAGAAATGTGTACGTTGTATTGCAGATCTAAATTGTAGGGGCTCCAAGTTTTCTGTCCCACCCTGTACAAACTATTTCATGTGAAATGTTGTTCTATTAATATTATTCGATAATTATTGCAAAAACACAACCTTCACACCTTAAAAGATATATCACTTGTGGGAAAATTCAGGTTTTAAAGGTGAAATAATCGGACTTTCAGGTGAACTATTTGTTATAATACCATGTACACTGTTGCTACACTAAAACTAAACAAAATTCTTTTCTAGAAGTGCGACATGCCTGGTACATGTATTACTTTGAATTGGAGAACATGTACACGCATTAACATTCCTGTTAAAATAAGTAAGTCAATGGCTGTAACTGTATTTCCAGATGCTACAATGTCATTGCAAAAGACCCCATATGCAATAAGCAGAGGTCGCCAGTCTAGTTCTAATTTAAACAGATTAGTCATAATTAATAAACTTAAGACTGGATATATAATTTAAGATCTCAACAACACCTAAGATGAAGCATTGCCTCATTAATCCGAGTTCGCTCCAAATTAAGCTTCTGAACAAAACGAAACAACGGCGAGGAGAGTATTGTCTAATGTTTTAATTACTGTAGAACATGCATAACGTTGGTACTAACTCCAATTAAAAATAGTAAGACTAACCGCAGAATGCGGAAGAGCTGTCTGCATTTATTAGCGACTAAGAGATAGGATGATAAAAACAATAAGCTGAGAACTTGTTTATCTGCCTTCGCAGAAACCTTATATTATTTTGTGGGTTAGACTTATGCATACTTATTCCTTATATGAGACAGGTATGCGTGCTGCTTTGCATTTCGATGACAATCGTAGTTCTATTTTTAAATAAATTTGTTAAATATGGCAAACACCATCAACAACAATTGAAGTAAAATTCAGTGTTGTTTAATTAGTTTAAAATACAAGATTCTTTATTTAATAAATATGGAAGTGATTATGCTATACAACTGCACGACTACTAGACGTAAATAGATCATATATGCAAAAAAATGAAATATGCTTTTGTAATATTAATGTTTCAAATCCCTTTTCAATATCGTAATGAAACTTTTCTCAAACCCTACTATCGATTTTGTCTAAAACTTTGACTTTTATAGAAACTTCAAACAGCAGAATCGAAGTTATTTCCGTTTTTTATTAGATCGCCCCTCCCCCTTTGCTGCGAAGAACCTGCATTTTACAGTATTTTATCAAGTAAAGTCGGTTTTAATCTTTTAAATCGAGATACTCGTTGGAATCAAACGCAGATAATTATTATTGAAGTGTGTCTTTCTAAACTTACAACATTTAACTGACATTACTAATGTATTATAATTACCAAACAACGAAATGTTTTGTTTGGCGCTAGAATTCAATAAAACTTTTTGCAACTTATATTTTCATTTTTTTTTATTATAAAAGATATTCTTTCAAAGAGCTTGTATTTGCTACACACTTTACAGCTTCAATGCTCACTTGACAATTGAGAAAACGTTGTCGAATTTTTGTTCGACAACTTCCAAGATTCTGGTGTTATTCCTAACACAAAGTCTACCAGGCACAACAAATTTTAAAACTTGGGAACGGATGTCAGAAATTCAAAATCTGCAACAATTTTAATAAGGAAGTGGAAAAAACTTTGTGCGTTTATGAAACGGATAATGCATGCATATTTGCAAAAGTCATGCTAAAACTAATTTAGAAGGGGTGTAGTCATTTAATTACAATTAACTAAAAATTTAAATTTCTCCAAAAACTTCGAACAAAGTCCAAAAAAAATTCTTCTTTTTCTTAGATCACACCGCGTCCCCTGCTATGAATTTGTCTGCATTTCACAATATTGTATCCTATAAAATAAAGTTTAATACTTATACTTAAGAACGCGGGTAATGGGCATTGAAGCATTTATAAAACTATAGGCTGATACCAAATTTGAACGATTGTGACTACATGGGCATATTTAAGGGCCGACCAGCTAGAGTAAAGACGGCATGTGTTCCTTACAAAAGCTTAACTTTATTAATCATTACACAAGGGGAGCCAATGAGTCTTTAATACCAGTAATATGCCTAGATAGAAATGAGGACTCCTAAACTAAAAGCTTATCCAAAATCACAATAATATGAAATGCAATAACTAGGTTATAAATCAGTTTGCAGTAACTAAACCACGCATGTTTGTAATAAAATTTCTAATGGCAACCATATACCGGGAGATCAAAAATGATTGACTTGGCCGATCTCATAAAATATGCCTTTAGTAAATGTACCGTCTTGCACCGATTGGGTCTCAACTATAGTAGCTAACTTCAAGTTAAATAACACTACTTATTTAAATCGATTTATTCATTTCTAGTAAACAACTAGCTTTAAATATATCACATTTGATGTTCCAAATGTGCACCACCACTGCGAACAATATTGAAATGAACAAAAAATTTAAATTTACAAAATACAAACAAACTGACACTGACAGCACAGAACAATATCTAATACTGACAGCTGATAAACAGCTAACTTTACTGCAGAAGCTCAACGTAGATATTTATAATCTGCGCGGAAAAACGTTTTTTTCAGTCAGCCTTTTTTGATCTCCCGGTATCAATAAAATACAGTTAGCTATAATAATATTAAAGCGTTTATTAAGCAGGGTGCACCCAAAAGTCAAACTATTATTACTACCAGTTCAGATTTCATTTTAATGCGGCCATCAGTCGCAAACATATAAAATAGATAAATGACTAGTTACAATAAATAGCACAGCAAGTAAAGCGACAGCACAACCCAAAACGCAACGTACGAAAACAAAGCAAACTAGAACATTTACATCGGCAAAAGGTGACGTTCGAGGAAATCTTAAAAACTTCAATCGACGACGCTGGCACTTGGCTCAGCAATAAAGTCTCGATAACAAAAAAAAAGTTCAGGAGCCTTTAAAGAATTCGTAAAATCTAATTTAGGAGTGAACTTCATATAAATTGCCACTGACTTAATCTGTCTGAAAATATAAACTTATCAAAAACTTCGAACAACAATGAAGTCCAAAACATTTTTTTCTCTTTTCATACTCAAACTTTTGCACAAATTGCCGGCCTGTCACAATTATTAAAGCTATGATTTAATATTAAAATGCCGGTACTATAATAATTGAAGCACCCCTGAAAGATTTTGTATGCACCATGTACTTAGCTGTTTTTAATAAATTGCAGTCTAAAGAGACACACAGTGACTATTTTACAACTACCTTGGTCGTCTGTCGGATCCCATATAGTAGAGAGGCCAAACTAAATTAACTCGTCAAATAACGATTTTCGTAGGACTGAGTAGGTTTATACCAACAAGTGGTATCTTCTTATTCGGTGGTGTTTCCTGAGTATGAAAAATCATGTTGTCGCTTTCTCAGCTTGTGGAGTGAGGAGCTATGACGTCACAAAGATGGCCATTCTTGGTTCCAGGTTTTAGTACAGAAAACCAGGGTTTAACCCAAACATCCAAAAAGAAAGTTCTACCCAGCAGCAAACTGTTTAGTACGCTCCTCTTAGTAAGTGGTAAAAATTTGCACAAAATTCCGCGTCGGGTTTAGGCGGGAGAGGGGTGGAAATCTAGAAAGGTGGTAAAATGGTAGGTTTCAACAGTTTTTCGCGAATATCTCGTTAACTATGAGATTTAGCTCAAACTTTATCTTATACAAACTTAATCTATATTCAATTTACAATAAAACTGGTCTTATGCATTTTTGACTTCTAGACAAGAGTTACGGAGATATTGAGGGGGCAATGATGTCATTATTTTCTAGTTAGCTTGGGATTCATCGTAATCACTTGAAAATGAGTATGTTTCCTTAATAAAGGATATGTTTCGTTATAAAACATTTGTATGTGTGTATGTATGTATGTACGCCTATGTGTATGAATCTGACAATATATCTACATTGCTCCCCTCCTTTGTCGTTTTTATCTTCATTTTGCCTATTTTTCCTTTTAGATAATTCATCGTATCGTTTTCCTCTTTCACATTTGAGCTTTTATAATTAAAGCTACTTAAATTACCTCCATCTTTTGTCATATTTTCCTAAAAATATAAAACCATGTGGATAGCATTGAAACAAGATTGACTACAAACTTTATCTAATAATAATACATGCTTTTCAGTAAATTCAATGTTCTTCAATGGAAAGTGGTATGTACAACGTGCATGGTAGTTACATAATAATAAATTACAGCAATCAGTAACCTAAAAATCGTTAAGCTCTTTTTCATGTTGAAGATTATCTTTATCGATGCCGTCGTCAATAATTAGTGCATCTCTGTTGGTGCACCTATGTCCGGAGCAATTCTTGCACATATTTGAGCATTTCTAGCCACTCTGACGACACTCACAGTTTCTGACACACCCCGTATTACAAGTGCAAACAATGAGGGATTTTTCAGTATCAGCTGCCTTTCTGGTTGCAACTGGACGCAAATAACCACCAATCCTTTTCCAACCCCATTTTAGTCAATCTTTATTAGCATTAAGCCATTGCTGCACTTGATGGTAAACTCTATAAGAGTGTTGTTGTGCAGCTGCTAAAGTGGGGGACAGTACAGCCAACCTCAAATTTGTGTGTACAGGCTCCTTTGCGATGGTCTGCAAGTAACATTGAAGGCGCAGAGTATCCAAATTATCTGCATTGGTTGATGCAAATATCGAAAGGAAGAAATGGTTCCAGCATCAGCTAGCGCATCTGGGTCTGCATTTGGGTTGTTAAAACAGCTTTGTGTAAAGCTCTTTGTCACTTTGCACTTTTTCAGAAGGCGTTATTTTTCCCTTTCTATAAATTGAAGAAACGGTATCACATCCGGAGAAAGTGTAAACTGTCAAGAGAACATACTTCATTTCCCCGATACCAGGCTGTATGCACCAGTGCAGTACACTTTTTCTTCTTGGTTACCTTTCTGCGGTACAATCATCTTCAACTGTTTGTTGGCTGGAGCATGAACAACCAACAAGACCAATAAATCGGTGTCATTGCCAATTACGATAGCCTCTGTTTCCTTCTTTGATTCGTCAATTGCTGTAAAAACGATCTTGATGTCAGTACCACCTTCTGCCTGAATCACTTTGCAGCCAGCTTGCTGTTGGGTACAGTGATTAGAGCAATCAGTTGCATCTTGTTTTTAGTATTAGTTAGAAATGTTGCTTGCCCAAGAGTGACATTAATTCCATCTTCCACTTTTACTTCAACATGTGGATGATCTGCGCAAATGTACGAGTATGTCGTCTTGGGTGCTGAGTGGTTCACCATAACCATCTCGCCTCCCCACTTCCTTGAACCCTTTATATAATACACTTGGAGCGAATATTACGAGTTCATAGGCGTAATTTTGAATTTTCGCCAAACAGAAAAAGTTACATTTTTACCCCCTCTTTATCTCCGCAATCCTTTACTGGACTGCAAAAATGCATAAGACCATTTTTATTGTAAATTAAATGTAGATTAATTTTGTATAAGGTAAAGTTCACAGTAAACTTCACAGGTAACGAGATATTTGCAAAAAACTGTTAAAACCTACCATTTTACCACCTTTGTGACGTCATAGCTCCTCACTCCACAGGCTAAGAAAGCGACAACAGAAGTTTTTCTACTGAGGAAACACCGCTAATTACGATGGTATCACTTGTTGGTATAAACCTACTCAGTCCCACGAAAATAATTATTAATTCTCTTGGCCTCCCTACTAATACGCCATTCATTTATATTTTGCCATAGATTATCATATACAATACCGCGAGCGGTCGACGAATTGCCGAAAATTTTTGTCAAAGTGTATGAGTGTTTATTGCTTCGATATAAATTGGTCGAGTGCGACAGCACGAGACCAATTTTGAAGCAATAAACACGAATAAACACTTTGACAAAAATTCATGCAATTCGTCGGCTGCAAGCGGCATTTGAAGGACTATTCAACGAACAAAATTGACATTTCTTAGTAATTAATCAATTTTATCACGTCCTCTTTGAAAATAAAAATCTGTTGACGTAAAATAAATTGTTTGTCAAATTTGACATTTCTAATATCATATTTGATTAATTTTACAGGAAGTTAAATAAATGTCACAGGAAGAGAAAAAAATTGTCATTAAACTCCGCTAGCGGAATTGTTGCACAATTTTACGCTGATTGGTGGCAAATGACATAAATGCTAAATTATGATTGTTAATAGTTAACTTGAAGGGGTGAGTTGAATAGTCATTTAAATTTCTTCGTTCCATTAGCCTTTTTCTGTTACATCTTTCCACCTTGTTCTTAGTCTTCCTTTTCTTCTCCTCTTTGGGGCCCACTTCCAAATTTGACTTGGCAATCTCTCGCCGGAATTCTTCTCATATGCCCATACCAAGACAGCTGTCTCTTTTCTATAGTGTCTGTTAATGTTGTTTCTACATTCACTCTTTGTTTAATTATTTCAGTTCTAGTTCTGTCGAGTAGTGCCACACCACAGCATCGTCTCCAGTATCTATTTACGACTGCATTCATTCTACTTATAAGACTGTTTACAGTCCAGATCTGGACCATAGGTAAGGCATTTTTGTTACTTACTTACTTACTTATTCTTCTTTATAGGTCATTGACCTGTTTTACTTCGGGTTTAAGATTTACTTCAGCCTGTTCTTGGGAGGTGGAGGTCCAGCTGTCTTTCCAGCGTTTGGAGGTCTCCCTCTTGTTCTCTTTCCGTGTGGTGTACTGGTCATACATATCTTAGTTATTCGATCGTCGTCCATTCGTTGTACGTGTTCCCTCCATTTTTTTCTTCTTGCTCTTCCCCACCTTACTATGTCTTCCACGCCGCATTCTTCTCTTATGCTGCGGTTGCTCACTCTATCTACTAATCTTTTGCCTGTTATATTTCGTAATATTTTCATCTCGTTTGTTCTTAGTATTTGTTTTGTTTTTCGTGTGTCTGATCTTGTTTCTATACTATATGCAAGTATTGGTCTAACACAGGTCTTATATATTTTTGTTTTGCTGCTTACATGCAGGTCTTTATTTCGCCATACTATCTCCCTAAGTGCGCCAGAAACTGCTGCGGCCTTGTTGGCTTGTTTTTTCACTTCTTCATGTATATTGCCGTAGCTAGTTATTAAAACTCCGAGATATGGAAAAGACATAACTTGTTCAATTATCTTGTTTTCTACCTCTAGCTTGCATCGTAATGGTTCCTTAGAAATCGTTAAACATTTAGTTTTCGTAACATTGATTTGCATGTTGTAGGTTTGTGCTGTTAGCCTGAATTTGTTTAATAATCTTTGTAATCCATCTTCATCCTCTGCTAGCAGGACGATGTCGTCTGCATATCCTACAATTTTAATAGTTTCGGCTCCCATTCGATATCCATCAGTTATGGTTTTGGTTTCATTTATTATTTTATCCATTATTAGGCAAAATAGTAACGGGCTTAGACTATCCCCTTGTCTTACACCTGCTCCGATTTTTATATTTTCTGTTAATTCGTTGTTATATTTTATTTTTGTGTAGTTATCAGTGTTAAGTTCCTTTATTATGTGTATTAGCTGTTGAGGTACCTTTATTTGCTCTAGGGTTTTTATTATATCTTTTAGTTTTACTCTATCAAAGGCGCTAGTGAGGTCTATGAAACAGAGGTATGCTGGTTTTTGATACTCTATTGACTTTTCTCTTACCTGTCGAATTATGAATATTGCGTCCGATGTTGATCGGTTTTGTCGAAATCCCTGTTGTTCGTCATTTATTTCTATGTGTTTGCTTATTTCTTCTTTTATAATGCATGTGAATAGTTTCATTACGGATTCAAGTAGAGTTATGCCTCTATAATTACTTGTATCTCCTTTGTCACCTTTCTTGTATATAGGAATTGTAACACTTTGTTTCCAGTCTTTTGGTATAATATTACATGTGGATAATATTTTCTGAAATAGGGTTGTTATTTCTAGGAATAGTTCTTGCCCTCCATACTTGATCAGTTCATTGGTTATTCCATCCTCACTCGGTGCTTTTCTGTTTTTTAATTTGCTTATGGCTTGTTGTACTTGATGTTTTTCTATTGTTATGTTTCGTATTTGTTCTCTGTCTTCCAGATTTTCTTCGCATTTTTGTTTCCTTCCTAATTTATTTACTCCATAGTAAAGAATTTAGGTTGCTCGTTATAGCTCCTCCTTTACCCAGCTTTTCTAAAATATCTGTGTGATCTATTTTTTTATTGTTCCCATATCTGTATTCATCTGTGGTCCGTCATCCCCAATAGCCATATACTGTGCCTTTTCCATGTTGATTCGAGGCACCATTTTTTATATTGGTCTATTAATTTTCAACATATAGTT
Source organism: Agriotes lineatus (assembly GCA_940337035.1). NCBI lineage: Eukaryota > Metazoa > Arthropoda > Insecta > Coleoptera > Elateridae > Agriotes > Agriotes lineatus. Next base: position 138,777,019 of record OW679200.1, read on the forward strand.
GACGTCTTCAAAGTCTTCCGTTAGGACAACCTGATCGTCCTCAAGTAATAAGGTATAAACGTTTCTTTCCCCAATTTGGGCACCCATTTTATTAATTTTTCTGATACACTGCTTAACGGCGGAATTTAAATATAATTTAAACAGTGTAGGTGAGAGACAGCAACCATGTCGTGGGCCTTTATTAACTTCAAAGAAATTTGATTGTCCTGCTCGAGTTTTTATTGAGCTAATGTTTTCTTCGTACAACTTTTTACTGCATTTATATATTGCGGATGTATATCATTATCTGTCATTGATTCCCGTAGTTTATTAATTGAAAACCAAGTGCAATTGACTGCCATATGCCAGAGTTTTTTCTGTCATCTGTTTGAAAACTTCGTTCTTCCAGTTCTTTCATCTACTGTTCTATTCGTCCTCTTAAAATGTTGCCATACAATCTACCTGTGGACGCTATAACACTAAGGCTTCTGTAGTTTGAACAACTTTTCTTAAATATTGATATAATTGACTAGGTATGTTACAATGGCCTTTATGTCTGTAAGTGGTTTTATGTTATAAAAATATTTAGTATGCATTAGCTATTACGTCTGACTTTTATTATACTTTAGTTTATTTTTAACCAATTCTCTTTTAAAATGAATTTAAGGAACTCATTTACTCTTTTATAAATTATGAATTATCAATATTATTAAATATCTCTCTCTCCGGTAGAAAACATTTGCTCTTAAGAAACACAGGTCGGATTCAGTCATAATCAAGACTGCCTTTATTCCTGAAAATTCACTTTTAATTCCGTGACAATTTGTACGTCTGTCAATGTCACTTCAAATTATGCAAGTGCAAAATCAATTACAAATACCTTTTTGTTACATTACTTGTCATTCAACAAATATTAAATAGTAAGGACTCCCTTTTAAAATTACCTCACTTCACTCTTTCTATGTTTTACTTTTAGTTTATTACATAAATAGCCTGTCACCTGTCTATGGACTTTGATATGTTCTTTTACCAAGCCAAATGCATCCGGTGACCTCACAGAAATCTCTCTACGTCCAGACAAATCCCAGCACGAACGCAACCAACCACCAGGAACCGCAGACACCTCCCAGCCAAACACGAGAAGGTACCCTACCACTTTTCTCCAACAAAACTGCCAAAACTGATCAGCAACAAACGCCTTCCACGCCTTCCTTCCAAAATTCACAAGCCGTTGACAACATAGTATCACGAACCTCGACTAGATGCAAGTTACAAAATGTCACTTCAATAACAAGCTTGGCGAAGTACAACTCCAGTAGATGACAAACCTTCTATCCACACTACAAAACGCTGCTGATCATGTAAGTCAGTGATACAGCCTTAGTAACAAAACGTGTAAGTCGGTGATTATATTTGTTTGCTGCTTTCCCTTGACAACGGAACTTAATATTATTATTAAGTTCATAGGATAATAAAATTAACAACGCAAGATGTAGACTTAGACGTTTTGTTTATAATTGCAAGTGTTTTTATGACATATGTGACATTCACAGGTAGCACGACTCACGAAAATTAATTCTGGTGACAGGGGACAAACCAAACGATTTTTTTTAAAAGTCTAGGAAAAATTCGATAAGCAGTGGGAAAAATATAATAAGATAACTCGGAATGTATCGCCTATTAACATTTTCGGCAGGCAACAAGCCGCGGCTTTGCCTTAGCTTGTGCTTGCCTACCTCAAATATTAATAGGTCTTTACATTCCTTGTTACTTAAATAGCTATTACCTTTCATTTCACTTCCCTGTCCTTTTTTTGTTTCTGAGAGAACTGCGATGTCAATGTTGTAAGACCGTAACTCATCGAAAACTTCACCTTCTTTTCCAGCATTCTAACTTCATACTCCTCTTCCGTTAACTCATTTTCCATAGTTTTTGTTTCTCTTGTGTACGTTTGGGATCTTTATCAAAAACATAATTGTACCCCCCCCCCCCCACCCCCCCACCGCCGAAATATATGTGAGAGCACTATGTCAGACCACGTAGTGTATCAGTCCTGGGTTAATTACCTACGATTCTTAAGCATTTTCGACTTCTATCAGGCTTGATAAAACTAGGATATCAAAATACACGTCTTTATGCGTCGACATTCAATCCCGTTGAATTGAGGCTTCATATTAGACTTCTGTCTGTTATTTTGAAATTTTAACGTTTCTACTTTTGCTATTTCTTGTCGCCACCCCATAGAACGACTCGGTGAGTCCGAATTTGCTATATCTTGATCTTGAGCTACATTTGCTCACACTTCTGGTATCAAATAGCCCCGAGGTGATGACTGTAACGATGCCACTACCACCGACGAAATTACTGCATTCGAAGCTTAATCATTATATTAATAATGAAATGCATGTTGCGAACTGTTACCGTCTCAAATATCTGAAATTATGTAATTGGGTAGTTAACCGTTTTCCACAAGCTCAAGTTTTGTGCTATGAATACTTAAGGCCCTTTTTGCACATTTTTGGAAGACTGCTCGTAGAACAGCGAAATTTAAGAGTTGATTACTAGTGTAACATGAGCACTCAGTGGCCGATCTCGATATTGTAATTGCGTTATTTGCCTTAACGCATAGTCATTTGTGAAGATGAATACAATTTCGTCAATTTTACAGTAAAAATAAGCATATCAGCTAAAAAACTCATTCTTTGGGGACTGAAGTTTCCGTAGATGAGGAAAACCCCCCTTTTTTGTTGAAGGATTTCACACGACAACTCCCGTCTTATACAACAGGCGGCGCCTAACAATTTGTGTTTTTCAGGTACCTGTACAACCTGTCTTGACTCTCGCGAGCGAACATTCTTACAGCCACACCGGCTCCCTTCTCCGTTGAATTTTTTGGAGTTGTAGTTAACAGCTGAGACAATTTTAGTGAAACTAGAAGTATTATCTTGTACTGATAAAGCTGCGTATGTATTATAATCACGATATTTTCAATATAAAAACAATTTCGCAGTTTCTGAATGTTAATCTGAGCTACTGTGACATAGAGAAATTTGTATTATTATCAGGGTACTTTTGCAATTTCTATTTTTTATTTTAAAATGAAAATATGTAGGTCATAAAACAGTAACTGAAAAGGAGGGAAAATGTGCACATTTAAATCTGAGTTGGTATTACTGCACTTTTTATATATTTTTACTTCGTTTTACAATAAAGGATTCACCCCAAAAATTCGAAATTGAGTTTTCAACAGATCTTCACGTTTTAGAGAACCCTGAACTCAAAAAACATTCATTGGTCTGTCTGCCAGTCTGTGTGTCTGTGTGTCTGTGAACAGAATATTTCAAGAACGAAAGGTATGACGTTGAAACTTCATATAAAAGTTTTGTGTACTATCTAGATACGACAGCAAGCTTTCGAAGAAAATCGCATAACCGGAAGTATGGTGATTTTCAAGTTATCTACCTCTAAAATGGGTTTCCTTTGTTTTTTTCTTTCTTTTTTTATTAACTCCTTTAAATAGAACGCGCGGTATATTATTACATTTTGAATTCAGCTTAACATTTTAGAGAAAATTTGTCTCTTCAACTAACGCTCTATTTTGTTCGGTTTGTAATTTTTTTTAATTTTTGACAAATGCTTAAAAATTTAAAATCAAATTTTTGGCTAATCATAAGATGTGTATCAAGAAGATTTTTTGTATTTAAGTTTATAGTTCTACGACACCCCAATAAAACAAAACATTTACATTATAACTGCTGATTTATGCTGGAATTTTGAAACGTAACGCTTGTTCTGATAAAATATCAAGGACTTGTTTTATTACAATTTGAAAATTTTTGTGCAGTGCAACATAATTAATTGAAGCTAAACTTTCACACTCTACATTTATAAGTAGTTAAATAGTATTTAAGTTTACTGCCTTCCGCATTTTTCCCATTTGAAAATGCCATTGTATTGTAACATTTTGTAAGATAATAAACAAATAAATAACTCCTTACTAAAAATGAGCCATTCATTGTGTCATTATGAGTTTTTCAAAACGAATACCTCAACAAATGTTATAAAAATAACAGTTAATTCACAGAGTTGCTCACAGATGTCCTATTGCCAAAATAATCCTCTACAAATTATCAAAAAAATAAATAAATAAATCAGTCTCGAGGATTCCAAAATCAAGCCTCGTTGAACAAAAATTCAAAAAATGCCAAAATTATAGTGTTATTTATTTTTAACACAAAGTCTCTAAGAAACAACAAATTATAAACTGAGGAAAAGCAGTGCGAATTTTAAAATCTCCAAAAATTATGATCAAGAAGTGGATCAAACTTTATAGATAAACAAAAAATACATGAATATTTGCAGATACGATTCCAGAATTTAATTTAGAAAGGTCAAATTCATTCTCAGTTGTAACAAATTGAATTTCACTATATTCGAAAAAAATATTAAATCTAAAAATTAACGGTCCTGGTATAACTGCAATTCAATGTAAAATATACTTGTACAAATAGGTTAATACTAATCGATCACCATTTTGAAACAAGAAAGAACAACTTTATAAAAATGTAAAGTTTCGCTTCCCCGTTACCTCAAGCAAGCTATTTAATAATTCCCTTGTGACCACATGCAATCATTTCATACCCACATATAAATTCAAGTCTTTTATGTGCTAGGCTTGCTTATTTATTTTCAGCAGCCTGGTAAATTGGTTGTTGATGAGCGATAAACGCGTATAATGGTTGCCTAAACAATTAATTTATAAGACAACATGCACAACCAATTAACTTTACAGCTGAAGAAGATAATTAAACACAATGCATTACCAATCATCTCCGCAGTTAGTGCCTGGATATTACCGAGCCACGGTTACCCTAAATTAGGGGAACAATTTAATGCCGATAATATGATTTATACGACGTTGATGGTGATTGTACGAGTTGCACTTGATTTAGGTGCTGTCGAGGCCATGGTTATCACAGAGCTGCAGTTGAGTGTTTATCGGGAACCCATTGCAGTTGTGAACAAAAACAAACGGATATAACAAATCTCCAATTCTGCAACTAACTTTACAAATAGAGTAGTAATTTTGCAACTCTATCAATTCTACCATTTAGAGCAATATTTAAAAAAATATTTGAAGTTGAAAGGTTTTTAAAGGGAGTTAAGAGTGATGCGATGTATTTGCTATTTTAACAATCATCCTTGGTCAATAATTATTCGACTTATCCTTGTAATTGCTATTCTAAAATTCGTAACGTAAATAAGAAATTGCTACTCGCTAGTGCCATGGTCGAATGGTGCGATCACCTTTCCAACGCGCGTGTATATTTGGTTGCCAAACTCTCAGGCGAATCCGATGGCAAATCCAAATTCCCGCAAGTGTTACACAAATTAGCAATAAATTAAGTGGGATGACCATTAGCTTACCAGTCCTTCTGGGGGCCCAGCTTCGTAATGTTTCTCAACAGCAAGTCGATGATCCTCTGCATTCAGGCTCGCCACTTCTGCCATAGCAGCATGGTATTTTTGACCCTCCTGCAACAAAGTCGCTGTTTTAGGCGAGAAATATTTATGCAAATATTCGCTAAGGTTTTACATTGGTGGCCAGAGGATTCGCGAAAAGTATGCTGGTGAATCATCACCGGTCACGAATTAATTTAAGCGCCGGTTTCTCTGTGTGTCATTGCCGAAATCTGTCCGAATGATGATTTATTTACCTTTTTAGCGTGTAATGAGCCGATTTTCATGGGGAATTTGCGTATATGGGAAGCACGTGAGCTTTTCCGGTTTTTACTTCCTTTTACAATAAAGGAAGTATTGGATTCACCCCAAAAATTCGAAATTGAGTTTTCAACAGATCTTCACGTTTTAGAGTCCCCTGATCCCAAAAAACATATTTTTTTTCATTGGTCTGTGTGTCTGTCTGTCTGTCTGTGTGTCTGTCTGTCTGTCTGTGAACAGAATATCTCAAAAACGAAAAGCGGTATGGCGTTGCAACTTCATATATAAGTTTTGGTTACTATGTATATGAGACAGCAAGCTTTTGAAAAAAATCGCATAACCGGAAGTAGGTGTTTACTCTTGTAATTTTTCAGTTTTTTTCGATTTTTTCAAAAACGGCTCTAACGATTTTTTTAAAACTTTACATTTTTATTACATTTTGAATGTGTATTGATGTGAGATAGGTGATTTTCCAGTTGAATACTTCTAAAATGGGTTTCTTTTGTTTTTTTGTCTATTTTTTTTATTAACTCTTATTTTAAATAGAACACCCGGTATATTATTACATTTTTGAATTCAGCTTAAAATTCTAGAGAAAATTTGTCTCTTCAACTAACGCTCTATTTTGAACCGTTTTTGCAGAATTTGTAATTTTTGAAAATTTTTGACAAATGCTTAAAACATTTTAAATAAAATTTTTGGCTAATTATAAGATCACTGTAAAAGGAAGTTGTGTGCGTGTATCACACCAGATTTTTATTTTTTATTTTATTTATTTGTAAATAAGTAACTGTACAATGTTGTTAATATGATAATAGCAATTGATATAAATTCGGTAGAATAGTAAACTAGGTCTTGATGGCGCCACAAGGATGCACCTTTAGTGTGTATTTCAAATGAGATAATTAATATCTTGAAAATTATAAAATCAAATGAAACTCGAGGCTCTTAAGAAAGAGGCGTCCGTATTATATGTCCAAATTTTGTTATAACTCACCTAGTGGTCGATTGTTAACAAATAAAAGCGTTTTTCACAAAGCAGAATTAAAGGGGTTTTATGATTAGGTACTGCTCTTCTTCTTCTTCTTTTTCTGGTTACTCAGTACAAAAGTAATGATGATATTGCCAAATATTAACTTAGTTGCGAGGGAAATTCATTTTGTTAAGAATACAAGTCAGAGATGAAGGGCTATAGCTCGTCCTATATTATAATATTTCAATTCTCCCCCAACTGTCAAATTCTTATAGCCTGTCGAACATTATCGTTATTTATGTACCAAGGGTATTATGAAGATGTTTATGACCGAGCGTATGAACATAAAGTAATGCCCATGGTGCAAACAAAATGTTATGTCTTACAGTCTTTCTTAATAACTTAAATAACCGATTAGAAAGCTTATTTTGGATGATCAACTATTGCTGTGAACGCATCCATGCATCGAGGTACGTGATTGGTCAGAAATTTGACGCTTATCATTTCTGACCATCAAGTACCATAGTACCTCATAGTGACCAGGGTATTATCAGCGTACATAAATCAAACAAGTAGAGACACTCACTGTGGGTTTTTTTATGTCAAAATACCGCTTTGGATGACCTTGAACTGCCGCTGGGGGGTACTTTCCGATAGTACTAACAGATGGCGCCACTACTTTATCACATATCAGAGCGGGAGAGTACCGCCACGTCCGCCATGTTTATTCCTCTGTCATATGCGTCACTTTGAGGTTAGTAATACGATTCCGTCAACGTGACATTTATTGGCAGTCCGAAATTTTACTTAAAATTGCCAAGACTGTAAATCTATGTCAAATTGGAGGTTATCAGGTTAGATTTTGCGTCAGTTCTGACACAAACTGATGCAAAACATAACCTGCTAATCTCGAATTTGACAGACTTAGAGTCTTGTCAATTTCAAGTAAAATTTTACCCCATAACTCAATCACTTATTGCTGATTGGAACAAAAATGGCGGCGATGGCGGCATTTTTACGGATCAAAGAATGGCGGTACTCTCCTATATATACTGGCTCTGACCACATATGATTGGTAGTAGAACGAGTAACTGGCTCTGATTGGTAGAACTTTGTGCTGCCATCTGATAGTCAAGCTTAAAAATACCCCCTAAGGCACTGTCCCAAGCACTCGAGGCAGGTTTCAACAGTTGGCATGAGTGTCTCTACTTGTTTGATTTATTTACGCTGGTACATATGTACCCCATAATATGCCTTGTATTCCAGTTATGAACAAGCAATAATGTACTAGTAATACATAAAACAATTTTCAACATCTTACCAATATCTAAAATAGTGCATTACAACACAGGATATACAAAACTAATAATATAACCAGCCAGTACGGAACGTAATGAGTTCAATTATATGGCCTCCCGCTAAATTCGCAAACGTAAACAACCCCTTTAAGGGGCACTGATTTCTTTAGCAATTAATTTACAAAAAATAAGAAACAATAAGAATTATTTATAAGCAATTTTAACTTTTTATGTCCTCTAAAGCTGCTTATACATTATGCTAATTTTCCTATTGTTGCACAGAAAGCAAAACTATAGATTTTTTAATATTAAGTTTCTTATGGACGCCTGTTCATATAGTTACTTTAGTTACAGTTTATTTGTGTATGTCAGGGCTGAAATACCTTTGTTGTAATTATTTTATATTTATAATTCTTTTTACGCAAAATTTTCTGTGTATTTTAATTTAAACCCCAGAAAGTAATAACCAAAAATGAAACTGTTTCAGCACGTTAAAGCAACAAGAACTTGCAACGTCAAGCTATTAAGGGCAATTTGAAACAATTTTTAAATCTCGAAGTGTCTTCATTATTTAGGATCAGTTTAATTAAATTCATAACGTGTAATTTATACAACTAATGTATCAATAATCACTAATACAGGTATACTCTGGCAATTTAAATCATTCAGAATTGAACAATTAACATACATTTTACACTGTTTACTCATAAGTTCTCTGGACAAATGAAAATCTTACTAAATAAATATATATTGAGATTATGTTTGGATCTATGAATGAATTTTATCTATTTAAATTCTGTTTGTTATCAAAATTATCGTCTCCATATCTTTGCTCAGACATTCACTCTCCCAAACATCAGATCGGCGGCTTAACCTCTAAATTCAAATATGGATGTCTATATACTTTCAGTTTTACTAAATTGTCAGGTGTATCAGTTATGTTCTGTTCATTATTTTTAAACTATAATTCAGTAAATCTTTTTAAACACGAGAACTCTCATTCAGATTGGGACATGATTTTATGATAGAAATAAATGTGTAACTACTCTTTCTGTTGAAACTCAAATTTTCCGGTAAAGTCTTCTTTAATATGAATTGTAAGTTAACAGTTAACCTCTGAATTCTATAACACTTGAATATTAAATATCTGGTAATTAATTATTATAAATTGTATGAGTTGATTGATTTCTCATTAATCTTGCGTTTTAGCTGATTTTTAATCCGGCCAACAACATACAATATTGTTCAATTATTATTATTCAAATGTTTTATGAAGATGTTAGCTACTATGAAGTACTTGTAACAGCTAAAAAGGGGACCCCTACAGGTCCACAGCAATACTTCCAGTTATCTGTATCAAATCGAGGATGCTGGAACTCCCGAACAGGTAAATGCCAAATTACAAATTTTAATTATTTTATCAGTTTAATTGGCAATTATTTGACAATTTATGAAAGGTACACTATTTTTATTGTAAAATATCCAATTTTTTAGGCATCCAACCCAGTTACCACGATTCTCTTAGCAACTACATCTAAATGAAGTTTCAAACTATAAATTTGATATTTCCAAAATGTAACTTATCACATACTACTACACACCTCAATTTTCTTTACAACTAACTTCACAATTTCAATATACAGTCCTAAAAAAACCTATCTGTCACTTTTGATTCTATTCGTAGCACTTCCTAAAACAGTTTGTAAATTTAAATATTTATGTTCATTTTTCCACATTAGAACTCCAAATGCCAAAGCTGTAGTTATACTCATGTCCGTTCTTAAGTTATTTATCCAAATTCGACATTTATACTAGGTATCTAAATTACAGTCTAAGCACCAAAACTTGAAATGTCTGTAACTTTGGAAGTGTAAAATCACACATGTACTATACAAGACAAAAAACTGGGACAACTCTTAAAAGATATTATATAATTGTTTGATCAACTTAAATGAAACTTTAAACAGTTAAATTTGCTATAACAAGTTTGATTCATAGTAATGCTTAAACAAGTAGAAAATCATAGAAATAGCGAGCGACTATACATATTAAGGCAGTCACATTCACAACAGTCACTACCGTTGTTATCTTCCCACATTGAGCTGCACCTTGCATAATCAGCTACTTGCCTTTTTCAAAGTGCTTATTTCCATCTTTCTACAAGTCAACTTTCTAGTCACTTTAGTTATAACCTCTCCATCTCAAATACAGTGTACTTTACTGATGTCTTTTTCTTTAGGGTTACGAAGCTGCTTCTACATGCCTTTGCTGCTTTGTCGAACTGTCTATCATGTCATGACAACAAACAAAAAACAAAGTGGCTCCATCGTCACTTTACAATACAAAAATGTATAAATTTAGCCCCATTCTGGATTAAGGTTTCGAGTGTTAGCTTTATTTATCAACTATAAGCCAACTAACATAACTTTAATACAAATATAATATTATTGTACTATATACTGTTTTGGGCTTTTAGGCTGTTACTTGTATTATTCTTCTTAACATAGAATTTCGGCTTAGGCCACGTAGTCTGTGTGGATAAACAGCCAGCATTCTCTGGCCTAATGTGCCTTGCACCTAGTAAACTCGAGCAAGAATCCATGCGATGGCCATGCTCTTTAATGGCTCGTGTTGTTTGAGTACCTTGAGAGCGAGGATACTTAGGCAGAATTGGCCTTGTTGCTGTTTGTGCACCCATGTTGACTAACGTTTCGCAAGACCTTACAGCTTGCAACATAAGAGTGAAAGTCCCACTGTGTACTGTTCAAGGTAACTATAAAATTGTGTATTGGATGTTTAAAATGTTTCATCTTTCTCAGTACTTTGGCCACACTAAAAGGATGCTATTTAAGCGGCGGCTCATACACTAAGCGATAAGTAAATAATTAACCCCATCAGGGCTTTTGTGTCTTAACCAATTACCCAGCATTGGCTGGGTGATATAAACTATATCTTTCGCTTGTGGCCTCCTAAGGATAATTTTATTTTGCATGTGTACTTCTTCAATATATTTGTTTGTTAAATTCAGGCTTTTATTAGTGTTCTGTTCTTTTTCAAAGCAGTTAGCAGACAAAGTTCAAGTATCATCAAAGGTAAATCCCATTGGCGAGCGTCGTCGCACCCACCTGCCCAAAGAAGCGATTATAGTAGAGTACATATAGGCGTTCTGGACCAAAATGTGTCACTGCGCAGGTTTTCTGCGCAGGTGTCTGCGCAGGTCTGCGCGCGCAGGTTTGTCAAGGTTGTTGGTCTAGCCGGGGGTCACGGGTCTAGCCGGGGTCAAGGTCACGAGCCTCACCTAGGTCACGTGCCACTTCCGGGAATTTTTTGGGTTAAAAGTGTAGTTTTTGAAATTTTCCCACGCTCGAGCGTCTGGGATGCAGACATGTCTATTCTTGCAGGATGTTGTTATCATATAGGTAAGAAAGGGGGCAGCGCTGCTATTCGACTACCCTGTTTCAACTACCATCTCAAGGTCACCCATATAGCCTTGCAGGCTACACTGGCAGGTAAGCATCCCTGTTAGACAGGCGGACAGGTAACCAGACAATTGGACTGGTAGACAGGCAGACAGACAGACAGACACTTAGACAGCTAGACAGGTAGACAGCTAGAGAGGTAGACAGCTAGACAGGTAGACAGATAGACAGCTAGACAGGTAGACAGATAGACAGTTAGACAGGTAAACAGGTAGACAAGTAGACTGACAGGTCCAAACCAGTTCCCATGTAGCCTTACAGGCTTCTGCTTGCCACGTCTGCTTACCTGCCAGTGTAGCCTGCAAGGCTATATGGGTGACCTTGAGATGGTAGTTGAAACAGGGTAGTCGAATAGCAGCGCTGCCCCCCTTTCTTACCTATATGATAACAACATCCTGCAAGAATAGACATGTCTGCATCCCAGACGCTCGAGCGTGGGAAAATTTCAAAAACTACACTTTTAACCCAAAAAATTCCCGGAAGTGGCACGTGACCTAGGTGAGGCCCGTGACCTTGACCCCGGCTAGACCCGTGACCCCCGGCTAGACCAACAACCTTGACAAACCTGCGCGCGCAGACCTGCGCAGACACCTGCGCAGAAAACCTGCGCAGTGACACATTTTGGTCCAGAACGCCTATAGGTACTCTACTGATTATCCTTGCCTCGGACTTTGAAGAAAACAATCATGAATCCAAGTAAGGAATCCGTAGCGCCAATACAATTATCTTTTGTGCTGCTTCATTTAGTTCCAACTTGTCGGTAAATGACCACGACCCTATGTGTTGACTAATCCACTAGCTGGTGGAAAACTTGTCGCAGGACTAAACAGCAACGGTTTGAGGCAATGTAAACGTTACATGAGCACTAGCCCCCATGAGCGACTTTTTTTGTTTTAAGTACAGTTTTGTGCTGCAACAAGTGCCGCAGTAACGTGTGTCTCAAACGTTTTCGGAAAATTATAAAATGTACCTACAATAAATAACGTTACATCCAGTTGGCGTTGGAAACAAATCGTATCAAATTGATTGACGTTTAATATAACATGTAAGTTTTGCAATAAAAACAGTTATAAGGTAATGTAGTTGAAATGCAAAATAAATTAAAAATTCTACATTTTTAACCAATATTTTTTTGGAAAACTTTTGAGACATACGTTATCCTACTGCAGAAGTTAAGCTATATGTCAAAAACTTCAAAACCACTAAGGCACCAGAAATTGATATTATATCCAATATACTTTTTAAGAATATACCAAACAAATGCATATCTTTCCCAACAGCAATATTTGACATCTTCTTACGAGTTGAGCGTTACCTCTGTATCTGAAAACACGCAGTAATTTTGATATGCCTTAATCCTGGAAAACCACATAATCTATATACCGTGCGAGTGTAAAGTCTGGAACTATCTAAACACAAATGTCTTTGAAAAAAATCCTCGAAAACATCAATTTTTATTTCAAATAATATATATTTTACGGTAATTGTCACTTTTAGATTGTCTTTTGCTTTTTGAGTTGTGACGTTAGCGATAATTTTTAAAATGGAAACCTTAAATTTTTATGATAAATTTGGACAGAGCATGAAATTCTAAGACCAAATAAGCTAAAAAAGTATGATACTGTATTTTGAATTTTCGAGAACATCGCTTTTAAAGTATTAAAACAAGAATCTAATAAAAATCAAGTAGCCATGAAACAATTAGTTAGCCCTAAAATTATGACAGTTCTTCGTAGTTTGTTTATCTGTTTTTGTTGTGTGCTGTTAATTAAATAAATAATGGTGCGATATTTGAGTGAAAAAAAGAATTGAAATTTTAGTATTGAGGGGATGTGGTGACCGTACTAGAACACAACAAGAGGTTTGTGAGCTATTCAATATTAAGTATCCTGATAAAGAATCTATTCCAAGAACAACAATGTCTAAAATAAAGAGAAAATTGTCTGAACTCGGATATGTGAGGGATAGTAGGGGTGATTGTCGAAAAACCAATGAAGATACTGAGCTAGATATTCTATTGTTTCTGCCAGAAAATCCCCATAGAACTTGAAGAGAACTAGCTGCAAATAATGTAATTTATCAAAGGTTAGTTGTAAAGGTTTTAAAAGAACATAAATTGCATCCTATAAAGTTCAATTAGGGCAAGAGCTTAACGAGGACGATCCTGATCGCACAACAGAGTTGTGTGAGATAATAATGGAGCGGTGTAATATCGATGGCGACTTTTCCAATTGCATCATTTTTTCTGGTGAAGCAACGTTCCACGTTAATGGCACAATTAATCGCCGTAACTATCGATATTGGGCACCGCAAAATCCGCACTGGATGAGCGACGTAGTTACCTCAAAAACTCAACGTTTGGGCGAGAATTGTTGGGGATAGAATTCTAGGACAATTTTTTATTGAAGGTTTATTGACGTGTGAAAAGTGCCTAGAATTTTTAAGAAACGATTTAATCCTTGGTCTTGCGGTGCTTCATCCGAATAATGAAGATCTGGACCTACCAAGTGTTATGGTTTCAACAAGATGGTGCTCCGGCACATTTTTTTGTTGCTGTTCGAAATTATTTAAAATAAATTTTCTCTGGCAGATCGATAGGCAGAAGGGGAGCTCCGTGTGGCCTCCGCGATCACCCAACCTGACTCCGTTGGATTTTTTCTTATGGGGCTATGTAAAAAGTAAGGTCTACATAAACTGTCCACAGACAATAGAAGAGTTAAAGGAAAGAATTCTCACTGAAATAAGATTAATTCAACCTCAAACTCTACGTAGAGTTCGCAAAGAATTTCAATACAGAATTGGACACTGCCTTGCGCAAAATGGCAGTTATCTAATTTAATTTTTTTATTTCAAAATGGTTGCAATCCACACAATGCAAAAGTAAACAAGCTATCAAAACATTGACAATTTTAAAATACAGTATTTTTAGTGTATTTGGTCTTAGCATTTCAAGCTGTGTCCAATTTGATTATAAAAATTTAGGGTTTCCATTTAAAAAAATGATCGTTAACGTCATAACTCAAAAACAAAAGGCAATCTAAAAGTGAATTACAGTAAAATATGTCTTATTTAAAATAAAAATTGACATGTTTGAGGATTTCTTTCAAAAACATTTGATGAAAGTTCAATTTTGATAGTTCCAGACTTTAGACTCGCACGACGGTACTATGGACTAAAAATGTTTGAATTTTATTTTAAGATTATGGAATTAAGCCCTGTTTGATTTGAAGGAAATTTTAAGAATATTTTCAGTTTTTGAAAAACAAGTCGGCCAAAAAGAGTAGTTTACCTGGGACACACTGTATATATGAACGAAAGTCACAACCCTGATTAATCAACGCAGAGCTGTAACTACTGGTACTAGAAACTTGAAAATTGGGTGGAAGGTTCAATTTGATACGTAAGGCTAAGAAAGGATTTTTTTAAATTCGACACCTAAGGGGGTGAAAAGGGGTAAAATGTGTTTTCACAAATTTCCCAATATCTCTTAGGCCCGATGAGATTTTGCCCTAATCAACCCCTAAAGGTGCAAATCTGGATTCAAGGTGAATTAAGAAATTCTTCTTATCTCCTATGCTTAGAGTTAGAACATTATTTTTTGGCATATAAATGTACTTTTAAAATATTTAAAAAAATGTTTAAGAGCTTTTTAAAATTTTACCCCTAAGGGTAAACTGTCTTTTTCAAATCTTTAGAAAGGATTTTTAGGGGTTTTTTTAAATTTCATCCCTAAAGGGATAAAAAAGGGAAAACTGAAAAAGGGTAGGGGGTTCACATTTTTGATATGTTTCGCTGTGGGTCTATTAAGAATAAAATGGGTTAAAAAGAATTTTTCATAATTCCACCCCTAAAGGTATGAAAAAGGGTAAACTGTGTTTTCACACATTCCCCAATGTCTCTTAAACCCGATAAGATATCGATTTGGAGTTTGCTTGCAAATGTTTTCCATGCCAATGTCTAAAAACGTATTTCAGGATTTTGCCTTAATCAACCCCTAAAGGTGCGAATATGCATTCATGGAGAATTATAGGACCCATTGTATCTCCTGTGTTTATTTAATCAAGCCAACGTTTTTTGTCATATATGTGTCTTTTTAAAATATTTAAACGTTGATTAAAAGGTTTTTGTTCACTGCTAAAGCGGTAAAAAGATGATACAAGTAAAAATGGATAAGAGGTTAATCTTATTGGATTAGTTTTGTCCGCCAGACTTCGTTTTGTACCAGCGCTTGTAAGAGCTCGAACGATTTTCATGTGTGTGGCTCCGGCGGTTTTCGAACAATCCCGATTCACGGCTTCATTTCTGTTGTGCCATTGTTGTCCCCAACTTCGGCCGTGAGGCAACGAATTCAAATATTATCTGCCGAAACACCAAACAGACGAGTGAAGAATAAGAAGGGCTCAGTTCCGTGTTTTAGAGTTATCACGTGTGCTTCGTTAAAAACGGATCTACATAACGACCTAATTCGGTCTTAGTAATGACTAATATTACGATATCCTTGTGGTCTCTACTCACTGCTGACGATCCCTTGTTTAACAAGCCATAGATCTGGTTTTCTTAAACTTCGCTTAGACCTCCTTCAGTGCAAAGTTGCGATAGCTCTAATTTTCTCCTTCTACGTCAACCCTCTCAGATATCGTGAAACAGCTTGTGAACCTCTTTTTGGGTTGTGTGCGCAGTGTTATTTTAAAGAAGCATTTGTTCACGCTACCGAAATGGATAAAACCAACGTAATTGCATTTATAAATGTTAGCATAAAGTAGCAACGCTGTTGCATGTGGGCGTGTGCCTTAATTTCGTCAGTATCTTTTCTATGTTTGTATGCGAACAGAGTTAAGAATCTGTGTCAGTAATAATAGTCATTCAAACTTGCATCTGCAGGGCAAATCAATTCAGGACTTCTGAAGCTCTGTCTTTGTTTCTTATACTATTTATATTTTCAGGGAACCATTTATATGTTAGTGGTATTAGATTCCATATTTTGATTGTCTATCGACTTTTTATATGTTTGTTTTGTCTGTTTTATAAACTTCAATCATTTTATTACCAGAATAATTCAGATTTGTCGAGTTATTTGTGTGCTTCGATTACTAAAAGTCAATCTGTAAAAAGTATAAGGAAATACGTTTTTCAACCGCATAAATTGCACAAATATTTAAGTATAAAAAGGTTATACAGAAAAATTGTGAAGGAGGGCTGAACCGTACTAGTCAAGCCATATAGGTCTTTGGCGAATAAATATTTAGCAACCAAAGAAAACCCCTACGTAAGTATGTGCACGATACCCTCTGCTTGACCGTGGATGAGGTAGATCCAAACAACTAAGGTTTGAATATTACAACTGTGGCGCCCTAACATTCACTATTCTGACTATTCTGAAGCAGGACAAGGCTTCACTAATACCGTGGACCACACCCTCCCGCTAGCTAGCCGCGGACAATGGGAGGCTTGAGGGCTTTACTACCGTTGCCTCCCACCGCAAACTAACCTATGATAAATGCGGTGAGGTGTTGTAGTAAAATTCCGTTTATACCGTATCAGATTGAATAAATACTTTTGGCTACTGTGTTTTATTGTCAGTTCAATTCAAAATAAAGTGGGCAATTAAATGCTTGTATTTCTGTGCAGTCAACCAATAGCCGTCTTTCATTATTTATTATTTCGGCGATATTTACGTCAAATAAAAATCATCAGGGGAGTATAAACATCAAAATAGACATTCATTGAATTGTCCTCCAAATACAACTCTTGATCTGAGTTTTGCTTCAATATTTGTCATTCATTTAATACTCGCTACTGCTGTTTTTGGAAATAATCACGTGATTATTTCCATAACAGCAGCAACTCGTATTCAGAATGACAAATATTGTCAGCGACGCTTAGAGCCAGGGTTGTATTATATATAACAATCCAGCTCAAAATAAGGTGACCAATCAAATGCTTTCGCCTTTCAGTTTTTTTCTTTATTTCGATATTTGCGTTATAGTATTTAACGGTATTCGGCCGATATTGAGCATATAACGGACGAGGACAGATTTTGTAGCAGAGGCGGATTAGGGCGAAGCTAATAAATTATTCGATTCAGTTATAGGTAATATCGGCCATGTGCTGTTTAACAGTTTTAGTAATATCTACAAAAAGTGGTTAATTTTAAGATATGTCATTTTAATATAAATAATATAAATTAAACTACTAGTAACCTGAGTCCCGCACGTAATTTGGTAGTGTAGCAACGGTTATAACGGCCGTGGCTGTTATAGGTAACATTTCGATCAAGCAGACACTACTAATATAGCACAACAACATGCAGGTATTATAAAAAAGATACGGTGATCATATTAACGTCAAAGTATTCTGGACAAATCGTTACAGTTGTCATGGTAATGTCATAAGCTCACTAAATTTCTTACATTTTAAAAATTATTTTTTCAATTTATTTCATCTTTTCGTTGGATTGTCTTGCTGAATACAATTTGTGGTATAATTTTGTCTTTAATATTTGTCGTGAGGTCTTACTCGTAGTTGTCGTTTTTGGAAAATATGCATTTGCGTTCCACTCTTGCAGATTTTCGTCACAACATGTACTCTTGCTCTGAATGACAAATATTGTCGGTACTAATCATACCCCTCGTATTAGGATATAAGATTAGTAAACGAAAAACGTTACTTTGACCCTTTTGATTTTTTATTCTTTAATTACATTCTCTAATTTCAGGAACAGCTATGACTGTATATTTGACCATTTTGTAAATAAATTGGTAATCTACTAAATTTTTTTAAATATTTTTTTATTTCAGCGACAACTTATCTAAATCTTTAAAATTAAAATTTAATTTGTGATCTGTCAAAACTTATTAGTTTATGTACGAGTGCAGTGCGCTTCAATAATTATTATGTAACTTGAATTCGTATACCGGCACTCAATTATTCCATATTTAAACTATACATGAATGTTTACCAATTTCTTGCAGACATTATGTAATTTTTTTTCAATAAAAGTTTTCCTTGTTTTTACCTTAATTTTGAAAAAACAAAGTATAAAGTCATCCCGGTTTTATTTGAAATTACTAAATGAAATTAAACTTCTGTTTCAGACGTGACTATTATATATTGACAATTGTTAATAGCAATTAGAAATCAACAGTTTTTCCATATTTGTAAGAAAAAAACAGGCACGTTTCTATTGAAATGGATTCATATGATTAATCTGAACTATGGCGAAAGAAAGTGCTTACGAAAGCTTAACGCCCTTGGCACTAGTTATTGTTTTGATGAGTCACAACCATCAAAATTTAGGCCATTCTTTCATTAAGGTTCAGCCACGACTGTTGCCAAATCCCAGCATTAAATCACATCTAATCATAGGGAAGTTCTGCTTCTAATTGCAGGTAACGAAAAGATGCCTTTATGCGTTGCGCAAGGAGCGATTAATTGAGGATTCGCTGCGAATGATACTTATTAACCGGCCGCTTCTGGCATTTGCCATTTCCAAGCCTGAGGAGGCTCGGTAATTAATTGTGGGAACAAAGTATTTGTGTTTCAGAAACTAATTAACTGCAGGTATCTACAATCGGAAAGCGATTCGACTCCTTAAAGAGGATATGATTAGCAAATGACTTCCTCTGCAGCGGTTTTTGTTGGAATCACGCGGCGCCGGAATTAATTTCTCTCCTCAAAGGTTTTCCCGTCGTGGGATCATAGCTTTCGAATGTTGACCCTTACGGGCAATCTATGTGCAACTTTTATTCGATTAGTGTCAATGTTTTCGTTTTCCATGTAATATCTGTGCAGGTTGTGAATTTACAGCAATTTTGTGTCGTTTCCTTTTCCTGCAGCACCAAAGAGAATGGAAATATGCAGTTAATAAATCTTTAAAATGTGACTATTTTAATGATTGAGGTATAAAAAAATACAAATTCATTGCTTGTAGATATTTTGTAATAAGTGGTTTTCTAACTCTTTCTATTTTATTGAAGTAGCAAGTTTGCCCGTCAGAATTCTAACTACTGTATTTAATTTTATACAAAAATGTTATTGAATGTTCCAATGAAGAACTTAATCATTCTCTTCTAAAAACAGTATTTCATATTAGCGCTGTATTGGTTAAATATTTCTGTGACGTACTGAGTCGGTCAGTTGCCCACAGGTATCAGATAAAATGTAACGTTAACGAAAATATGCGATATTGAAGTCGCAACTTATAGTAATATAGACAACCAGCTCAAATGGGATGCCAGGTAGGGGTCGTCGGCGTAGAGGATACTCGCAAAGAGCTAAATAATAAATAAAGGAGCCAGGTTCCGTAGCTTACTCTGCCATGCCCCGTCAAACCACACGGAGTAGATCAGCTGGGACAAAAACAATCCAAAAAGATAACGAGCGCCACTAAATAAAACAACTGCTACTAGTATCAAACACAAATTATATGTTTATTTAATATAACGTTCTAGAAGTACAAACTATATATTAAAAGGACCCCTTAAGATGGTTTACCGTAATACTAAATCGGAAAATATACGAATTAATAGTATTAATACCGATCAAGGGAAGTGATAAATGATCTGAATGAAAAACCTCAATACACGCTCAACTAAACTACAAATTAAACAGACTCGCGGACACGGTGGTCGAAAAGACGTTCTCAAATGCAATATTCTGATATTAATAATCATTTTCAACAGAAAAACCTTGCTGTAATTGCCGAATAACGCATATTACTGTAAAACCAGGTTAACTGTCTACTATTCCTGTTACAATTGAAAACACAAATAATATGAAATCGTAAGCTTATATAACATAAATAAAAAATTTAAGCGATAGATGCCGGGTAGTCAACTATCGACAGTAAGGTTTACATAAATTATTTAAAGTTCAATCGGGAAACGACTAACTATGGAATAGAATTCAGCTTATAAAAATGTAACACTTTAGGCCCGCGTTGAGTAGTTTTTGCAAACGGGCGTAATTCCACAAATCAGGAATTTTCCTTGCAAGCACGAGATGCGTTGCTAGGCACCCAAAAGATTAAAGAGATCTGACCTTAATGGCTACGCTATAAAATGCAGAAAACCTGAAGGATTAATAGCCGAAGGTTACAAACGCCTAGCCCCCGCGACAAACCCAAAGCAGAATGGGAAGCGAAGGAGAAGCGAGGCGAACAAAAATGAAAAGAAAAGTAACAAGACTTTAGATCGTAAGTGGTCAGTGAGTATTTTGCTTTAGAAGAAAAACGAGAATATTCTGAAGTGCAGAAGTAACAGTGGCGATCCAACATCAAGACCAAGACTGCCTCTGTGACGACGGTTTCATCAGAAGAAAGTCGCATGTGGCGTAACACACAAATAACGTCTCGAACAAACACGTCATCAAGCTTTAGAAGAAAAATTTAAAAAAATGCTTTGGATTTCCGACAAAATAAATGGCGACCGAAAAGGTATTCCCATCTCCAAACTTCGTACTCGGGATTTTAGAGGCAAAAGCATGTTAGCAATTTAATTAGGTGAACCGAAATGCATGTCGGTGTTCCAGATTTTTGAATCTACGGCCACTCAGGCAAAAATTTATTAATCGCCGCTTTCGAAATGTAACATTTTTTTTAAATACAAATTTTAAATTATTTGATATTTTAAGTGTTGTTAAAGGTAATCCTAGAATGTAATTCAATTCAGTGTTACAAGTTTTTAAAAATACGAAATAATATTTTAATATATTTAGTATAAAATTTTACAGTTACTGGAAATATTTCCTTAATTAACAAAAGACTTATTGGTATGCAGAATGGTCTTTTCGTTGGGTGATCTCAGAAACTACAACAGATAGAGAAAGAGTTAAATAAAAAACTCTCAGTTTTGAGAGCTTGATTTAACATTATTGTCATTCCAAAAAGTTCAGAAATTGCAAAATGTGTTTTTTTTAATATTCACGAAACACTAATATCACAGAAAATGTATACCAAATGTACACATTTGCGAGCTTTCTCTAAATATAAAATCGGAGTTTTGCGGCAATCAAACGAGTCTCGTTATGTGCCATAAGCAAACGTGTATTCAATATTGTATCTTCATCAGTAAATTCTGGTTTATTGTATTTGTTTATATAAAAAGACTGCGGTAATAAAGCTCTTAACTATACTAAAATTAATTCGGTTAATTGTCTATAACAACACCGATGAGGATAATAGATATTAACAATACAAGTTTTATTATCGCCTCCTTTTGGCAATCAAACTCGTTTCATTAAATGCCACAATCAAACGTGTATTGTTCAATATTTTATCTTCATCTGGTTCATTGTATTTGTTTATATAAAAATAGTGCGGTGATATCCATTACCGCACTCAGTGCGGTAATAAAGCTCTTAACTATACTAAAATTAATTTGGTTAAAATACTGAATTTGGGTCAGCATTCTTTTTCTCTGCAGCTTTTCTTTGCTCTGGCGATCTTAACGTCTATTTCCTTTGTTTAAAAACTTTGTATTTTTTGCATTAGCCTTTAGGATAATTGATAATTAGGCAATCTAATATAATTAATTTTGTCTTCAAACGTCAGTAAAATGTGACATTATACTGCTTGATGCTAAACTGTTACTTCATTTTCATGGCATCTAAACACTTTATCTGCAGCTCGTCAGTGGCAGTTATAGTTATTAACGACATAAGGCCGTTAGTAAGCATCTAACAAACGAGGATAAATTTGTGGCCGAGGCGGTCAGGCCGAGGCTAATGAATTTATCCGAGTTAGACGTAATAACGGCCGTATGTCGTTGAATACTTTTCATAAAACCTACAAAAATTGAAATTTTAGGGCAATTTAAATGAAAAAGTTAAATAGTACAGAGTGGGCAACATAAAAGAGGTCCCGTGTGAATACAGAAAGGTAAATTAATATTATATTTTTATTTAAAATCTGCAGAACTGTATTCACAACCGTTATTAACAAGTGACAACGCAACACTGAGCAATACACAGTTAACACAAAATGGCCGCTGGACATCACGTGACCCCGCACCAGCGCCCAATATCACTTTCAGTATGGTACAAGACACGAAACCTCTTTTATCTTGGCCACCCTATATTAGTAACGGCTGTTAGAAAACTCGTCTTATCAGAGTCACCTATGGAAAAAATTACACGTTTGGCAATTCTGAAATGTATTGTTGGTGACACTGTAAGTCTATGTCAAATTCGATGTTAGTAGGTTAGGTTTTGCGTCAGTTTTGTCACAGACTGACGCAAAACCTAACCTGCTAACCTCGCATTTGACATATACTTACAGTGTCACCCAGGGGCGGATGGGCCATAAGACGAACCGGGAAATTTCCCTGTGGGCCGGCTGTTCAGTGGCCCGCAGGGCCGGTGGCTAAAGTACGTCTAAGTGATCTATCAACCTATCTTCATAAACATGTACTTACCGAAAATAAAGAACCGGAATGAATTTTTCATTTTCTTAACAAATTTTTGTAGGATTTTTGTACATTTTTTCTGTATTTTACAATATTATTTGCCTATATAATTAATCAGCAAAAAAATTAGTTTTTATATTTCTTCTTCCGACTGCCCATAAATAACTCTCAAACTTTTATGTTTTGTTTATTTTGTGGTAATCAAGATAAGTCACGCGTCACGCGCTGTGGATTGGTCACTATTCGATTTTATGAAATGAGAGGGACAAATTCAATTTTTGACTGAAAAGAAAGAAGTACCACCAGCGATTAGAAATATTTAATTTTCATACGGCTACGGAATCATTCGGTCACAGAAATTTAACGTATAAAACTGTGTAAGAGCAGGCTTAAAGTGCTTTGTGTTTTGCGTGTGTTATTTACCCTGAATATTCGAATCGGGCCTAAGCTAATTAAAATAACAAAATTTGTAAAAAGAATTTAATAAAAATATGGTTTAGGTTTATCCATTATCGCCGTATTATAATATATTGTATAATAAATAATTAAAAAATGGACAAAGAAAAACTGAAAGGAGGAGCGGAGAAGTTATTCGAAAAGAGAAAGAAGGCAATGGAAGCTGAGGCACACAAGTCAAAAAACATTAAATTTATGTTTGAAAAACTAGTCTCTTCTTCTATTATTAGTCAACCGCAACCATCTCAAGAATTATCGGAAAAAATTGTTTCGTTTCCTGAATCCGTAAGTTCTCAAGTTGAAACAAGAATACAAAACGAAGGTAAAAACCAAGCCTCCACGTCTACTGCTTTAACAACTTCTTGTAATTTTCAAAGCATTGCAAAAACCAACGAAGCAAAATCAAGCTTTCAATCCGCAATTAATATTACTGATAGTCATGATGATAGTTATTTTAAAACGCCAAATTTGTACGACATTCAATTTTTTTTTCATTTCATCCGAGACAACCAGCTTTAATTGAGTTTTTTAATCGCGAAAACGTCTTCAAAATGAAAAATGGCACAGTAAGGAACTGGCTAACATACAATGAAAAAACTTTTAAGTTGTTTTGTACTGTATGTCTAGTATACGCAAAGCACGAAAATCGATTTGTTCTTGGTATGAATGACTTTTCGCACACTTATCAACGAATTCAGGAGCATGAAGTAAGTAGTGAACATGAACATTTCGTTAGAGCATACTTTATGTGCAAGAATCAAAAGGACATTTCCAATTTGCTTCTTTCATCTACATTAAATATCAGACAGCAGCAAATAAAGAAAAAACGACGAGTATTAGAAGTGATTATAGACATTAAAAATGTATATTTTAGACATATCCGGTAATTAAAAATCTGGTGTGATACACGCACACAACTTCCTTTTACAGTGACCTTATAATTAGCAAAAATTTGATTTTAAAGTTTTAAGCATTTGTCAAAAATTTTCAAAAATTACAAATTCTACAAAAACGGTACAAAATAGAGAGTTAGTTGAAGAGACAAATTTTCTCTAGAATTTTAAGCTGAATTCAAAAATGTAATAATATACCGGGTGTTTTATTTAAAATAGGAGTTAATGAAAAAAATAGAAAAAACAAAAGAAACCCATTTTAGAAGTATTCAACTGGAAAATCACCTACCTCATATCAATACACATTCAAAATTTAGTAAAAATGTGAAGTTTGAAAAAATTCGTTGGAGCCGTTTTTGAAAAAATCAAAAAAAAAACTGAAAAATTACAAGAGTGAACACCTACTTCCGGTTATGCGATTTTCTTCAAAAGCTTGCTGTCGCATCTACATACTACACAAAGCTTATATATGAAGTTTCAACGCCATACCTCTTTTAGTTTTTGAGATATTCTGTTCACAGACAGACAGACCAATGAAAAAAAAATTCTTTTTGGGTTCAAGGGACTCTGAAACGTGAAGATCTGTTGAAAACTCAATTTTGAATTTTTGGGGTGAATCCAATACTTTCTTTATTGTAAAAGGAAGTAAAAAAAGGCCGACAAATATTATTTCCCGGGCCGCTAAGATGTTGCCCATCCGCCCCTGGCTGTCACCAACTACACATTTCAGTATTGCCAATGTTAAAATGTTACTGTTCTGTTATTTCTTAACGGCCTAGGCTGTTAAATGTATATTAGTCATGGCTGTTATGAAGAACTTTTCAGTCAGGTTGACAATTCTGTTATTGATAAATAACAAGTAGGTGTTATGAAAAAGTTATTATCTCCACTGACGAGATAAAGTTTTGTTTCGGATTTTGTTCACAATGTTGTTTAACGTTTAAAGAAAAAAATACTATATGTTATTTGGAACAAAAATATCTTTATGTGCCTCGTCTGTACTTATCTGCCGAGAGCTTGCGAGGCAGATAAACCATCCAGCCACGCCATATAAAGTATAACTTTTGCTCCTAATAACATAATATACAATAAATTATATAATCTCTCAGTAATTTATTATCATAAAAATATGTATTGCATTCTTGATTGTTCTATTTACTATTATTTTATTTACAATGGATTTATTTAATATATAGTGGTTTAGTAACTTAAACACTGCATGAATAGGCACAATTTTGAACGTTGATTTAAAACACAATTTGTTCCAAATTTAACAACAAAATCGTCATGATTATAGATAACGTATCACAGTGGTTTAGCGAAAGAAAACCCTACTAAATCTTGGTCACAACTAAAATTAATGAACTGTCTGAAATTAAGAAATAGAGATTTTTCTCAAAATGCCATGAAATACGAAATTTAGTCGATTGTAGCACTGAATAAACCTACTTCAAAAAATATCACCTAGACGAATATGTTAAACAGTTTGGTCATAAAATTTTAAGACTGCCTCCTTACCATGCTCATTATAATGCGATAGGAATGGTTTAGTCAGCTTGCAAACGAAGATACAACAATATAATTGCAAATACGCATTCACTTCCAAGTGAAATTTTTGAAACTTAGAGTAAGGTGTTGAACGAAATTACAGCCGAAAAATGGGAAAAATAGGTTGAGCATGTGGAAAACCTTTTAAAACAATCGTGGGAAGTTGAGAAACAATGTGATGCTTCAGATATAGAACCTTTTACAATCAATGAGAAGGAAGATGATGATCACGAAGGTGATAGTGATTTTAATTCTGACGATTTATAACTTTGTGTGTTTGTGTTTGTTTAAAAAAATGTTTCATGTGTTTCTTCTTGTCCAGTTTTAATTTAATTTACTTTCCTGTTGCAGATTTGGTATGATTTTTCAGGTGACGTTTTATCATTCCAAGTGTTGAAATGAACGCCTGCGAATAGGAGATCATGTGTTAATTTCTGTATAAATAACAACTACGTATTGAAAGAAGTTCAAATAAAAATTTAATATTTTAAGTAATTATTCTTGTTTTAAATCTGAATAAGGTTTAGTAGTTTGTTCAAGATAACAGAATATGCATGAACAGAAATTTACAAATTGATTTAAAATTTGCTATACGCAGCAGGTTTTGAATGTAGCAGTCGACATATCTTTATTATATTTACATTTTACGACACGTTATGTTTTCTTTAACATGTAAAATCAGTTTAATTTCATATAAGAGAAAAGCAACCTTGTTTTAGAAATCAGAAGATGTCGTGATAACCTACAAAACGAAATGTCATTTATTACTCTAAAATTGCATTTTTAATAATCGTCATTCATAAAGTCACCAAATTATCACGTGACTCCGAATGGGTATACACATATTCTTGAATTTTTATTTATTTTCCATAACATAATGCTTGCCTTCTTCCCAGTTAAGCAACTGAACTTCATTTTTACGAAAGCTTAATAAATTGATTCCTTCTGCATTAGTATTAGTGCAATTTCAGACACAAAATTTGACAACCATTTTGGTTGTTGGTTCTACTCCTCTGATAAATTTGGCGTTAATGCCAAAATATCTGCTGCCAACATGATAAAGAAAAAATTACTAATTTTTTATGTCCTTCCTCTTCTTGAAAATTAAATGATAGATGACATCTAGGTCCTCTAGGGCCGGCTCCATCTCTAAATCTGAACTGAGCACTGTCGAATTCTTTTTCACATTTTTTATGTATTCTGTTTCGAATAATCAGTATATAAATTTAATCAGTACACTAGTTGCGGGTTGTTCTCGTTTGGTAAGAATGCGAATATTGATTTCAACTATTATTTAGGGATTACACCCTTCATTTTGTAATCTCCTGAACATCAAAAACTGCCTTCAGTAGTTCAATTTTCAATTGGAATTCCATCTGAACAAGGCAACTTTCTGCTTTTGCTGTTCTTATGGTGTGGTTGTTGCTCCTATCGTCTGCAAAAATTTATGAATACAATCTTCCCATGTTGTACTTGTTAGCCGCTGAACGCTTCAATACTCAATCACACTAAAATCTACCTACGATAATCGATAATCTTGCACCAAGCAGTAAATACCCAAAACAATCCCGTAATCAATAGCATTCAACGGGCCGGATAAACTACTCCGGCGAAACTAAAATAATCGAAATCGAATATGGGCGCCACCAACTTGTTTATTGAACAACTAGCAAATCGAAGTTGGACGATTCGCCGGTAATATGGTACAAGTAACTTATATTGAAGAGAAAGCTCTCAAGATTGCTTTCATCAAACTCGGGCTCCTTGATAAGCTATAACCTATTGTACAAATAACAAGACATGTATATACGGGTCAATCAAAGTGACATTTATTTATAATACATGCAGGTAAATAAGATATATACCTAAATATGTTACGGTAGTTACATGCCACTAATATAAATCCTTGACGTGATTACGTAGCGTTCACAACGTAATGTTGTAACGGGCCTGATTCGTCACACCGGAGCTTTTTAATGTATAAACCCGCTGGCGTAAAGCTGATCTGTAACTTTGATGTTGTATTAATTAGATTAAGAACGTATAATGTATTTGAAATCGAGCTAGTGTGAATTGCCGCGTTTCCCGAGAGTGCATTGAGAAAAGTCAGCCGATTAACCCCGAAGATAGCTAAAAATTGAACGAGAGGACGCGGTATCGCGGTTTTTTTCGTAAACTTAAGACATTAATAGTTGAATTGTTAGAGTAAGCGGGGGCCAGCCAAGGTAGCGGCTAACGCTTGCTTTTTGACTGCATACGTCAAGCTACGCATCAAGGAATAGGAGCTGTCAAACAGTGCCACTTCAGCCGTACAAGCGACACTGTCCAAGTCACCACTGTCATGTCATTCTCTACCTAACGTTCAAAATGTGACAAATAACCACTCCTAATTAGAAGCCACAAGTGAGTAAGCCAATTACAAGAACTAGATAATTGAAATACCACTTTCCTACGCCTAATCACAATCAGGAGGCCCCACAATAACTTCAAGGGAAGATGCTGCGCGAAATCAGATCACAATATTATTACTTATATTCCTTTTAAATATCGTATAGAAAATAAGTAGGGCAATTCCGATGGGGCTAACGTTAGTCAATAACGCACAGATATACTCATGCTTATGTCAAAATGATCTATACTACTTGAAAGCGTTTTACAATACGATATAAACCATAGAACAGACTATATGGAAAATTGCAACATTAAAACCTTTTTGAAACGATTTATTGTTTGTTTCCGTATAAGACCAACATATTTTAAACAATTCTCGATGGTAAAGTCTACATATTAGTCTACTCTTTCTCCGTCACGTAACAAGAAATCTTTTGATCAGATCGGCTTTAAATATAGCTTGCTTTATAATGCTATCAATGTGACATTTGTTTAAAATCAACCTAAAAATTCCGCTCTATAACGAACAAGCCAGTAAGCCCAAGCCCCATTTTAAACTTTAGATCTTCTTTTTAGAGGAGAAACGTCGAACTGGCATAGGTCAAGAATGCCAAGGTATGAATAATGCACTTATTAGGGCATCCGTTGCTATAAAGGTTAGGTATATGTCAAATTCTTTCTGATACCTAATACCTATGATCTATATAATTATGATTTTTGTAAAATTTTACTTTAATATTAGACGTACGTTTTCAACATTATGTTTTATTATTTATGACGTCACAAAAAAAGGTAATGTGTAGACTTTAGTAGCTAACTGATTTTTATATTTTGATGTAACGCAAAGAACATTTTGTAGTTTACCCCCAACGATTGACACGCCACTGCGCATCCATGCTGCATTTATTGACAAGAAAAAGTCGCCGGTTGCGGTCGTTCATATTCTTGGCAAAACCGATGGATAAGAACGAAATAATAAGGCCGCTACTCGACCTTACGAGGCCGCTTTACACCAAAGCAACAGCCACGGCGAGCTGTATCTCGGCTCGAATGCACATGAAACCAATTATTGTTGCTTTATTGCGGTATCGATATCGGTTTATCGTGACAAGATTTATTCCAAAGCATTCGGTCATTGATGGCTTCTCATTATCGACCGCTCAGGATCGTAAAGCGAAACAATTCGGTTGATTTTAACGAACAAAACGTGATGGAGATTCACCTTACTGGAGCAGCTTCGCTGCTTCTTCTGATTGCTCGTTGGATTTTATGTAACCATCTTGCTTCAACTTTGTTCATCCAAGTTTGGAAAAAGAAAAAAATATTTGCAGTTAATCCGTTCGAGTTAGAACTTTTAACTGTAAATTTTGCCAGTGCCCGCCTGGCCAGAACTAGGAATAAATATCGTAAAAAAATATGTTTCGAACTACAATAAAATTTAGAATCCAAAATTACCATAACGATGCACGCTTTCATATTCTATTTTGCACATGTGACAAAGCTAGCACTATAAATAAATTTTCGTTTTGTCGAATAAACGTAGAAAATATTCTGAAACCGTAAATGTTAAAATAGTTTTAATGAGCAAATATAATTTGCCCCTTTTCTAACGAAATTTTTTTTTAGATAACTTGGTGTAGATCGAACTACTTATACTATGCCATATTATATTGTGCACTTGGAAAAAGGACGGTAAACAGAAACTTTATTATCATATGATTACAATGCAAAGAACCGAGCTATTTCTTTCGCGCAACTTTCTGTACTAATTTAAATACGACAGAGAAGCAGTAATTCCATAAAAAACATAACGAACTTAAATAATGAATGGCACTACAAATATTTTATCACCTTCCGTTTAATTCTAATCCTTATCCTTTGAACTATACAACAAATTTTCTCGAGCCGCTGTGGTTAGAGACTAACATGCTAACAACCCCAGTTTTTCGTCAACAGTAAATAAGTAACGTAGTCTTGCAGTGCCTTAGCAGTTCACTCTATCTGTTCTTCTTTACGTAAAGATTATGATAAATCTACGGTCGGACATAGCTACTAAGATGAAACCCTCATCATGAAATTCATCTTGAGACTAAGATTCGTTGGATTGGGTCACCATCTCGATATGAGATCTGAGATTTTCGATGTCGCTGTTGTTGTTTCGCTGAGATTCCCTGTAAAGTAGAAAATATTCTTTGTGTGCAACTGTCAAAAAAACGGCACTTTTTTTGCTTGATTTTGAGTCGTGAAATAGCACATTTGTTTATAGTAAAATAAAGCCTTGACAACGTAAGAAAAAGACTTTTTTTTACCGGCCGACAAAGACTTTTTTTTACGGGTCATGATCTTGACTGAAATTAGCTTTTATTAGATAATTCTAACGTTATTTATTAATATGTGATTACCATACCAAAGTACACTGCTAAATTTAATTTTATGTAAAGATTCGATCGAAACTTTAATTTTGGTAATTTTTCACAGTTGCACACAAAATTTTGTATGCCACATGGCCGTGAACTATCTTTTTTTTATTCGAATGATTATTTGGCTCGGCCTGCGCCTCGCCAAATAATATTCATTCTCATAAAAAAAAGTCCTAGTTCACGGCCTTGTAACATAAATAACTATTTTCTACAACCGTCAAAAAAACCTGACATTTATGCATCGCTATAGATACGCGAAGTTTAACTTTTTTTAACACGTGAAAAAATAATATTCTGCAACAAAATCATACGTATACAGTGTGTCCAAGATAAGGAGGGCCAGTATGGGGATCTCGGTAATGGTAAGAGATACAAATTTGGTTAAATGGGAAGAAAGTTGCGCAATTAAAGGACTAAAAAATGACGTTTAGAAATCCTTGATATGATTTTTCGTTTTTGAATTATCTCAAAAAAAACCGAATTTTTGGATTTTTTTTCTGGCGTTAATATTAAAGTTAGAGCGAAACTGATTAAACTTCTTTGGAGCAACTTTTAGTGGACTTAATGATTACGTTACCAATTTTTTTATCCGACGTTTCGTCTTCGAGCAACCATCATCAACTTCATTTTTTTAAATACGTTCTGGTTTTGTTACTCTGAATTCAACAGTGTGCCACATATTATGGTTTAATTACGTTTCGAGCTTTTTTCTGATCATCATCAGAAAATTTTTTAGATACGGACCTGCATTTCTCATAATTTTGTAAAAATAAGTTCATACAGTAAGTTAGGCCTTTTTACATGCCGTTAAAATATTAAAATGCACATCATAATGTCATAATTCTGATACATTAATTTAATAACCAACCAATAACTATTAACAATAAACAAAAAAGAAATAAACAAAAGATAGACAGAAAGAATAACAAAACGGCATCGAAACCATTTAATAGGTATTAAATTTACAGAAGGTATTCAAAAAGGTTGCCATCATTCTCCATGCATAAATAACATCTAACTGTAGAATCTAAAACATTATTCAGCAATACTGGCGTTATACTTTGAAAGGCTTCAAGAACCAATCTTCTAAGTTCTTCTTTTATTTCAAACCGTTAAATACCTATTACATTGTTTCAAGGCTCGTTTTCTCATTCTTTCTGCCTATCATTTGTTCATTTATTTGTTGTTTATTGTTAATAGTTATTGGTTGGTTATTAAATTAATGTATCAGAATTATGACATTATAATGTGCATTTTAATATTTTAACGGCATGTAAAAAGACCTAACTTACTGTATGAACTTATTTTTACAAAATTATGAGAAATGCAGGTCCGTATCTAAAAAATTTTCTGATAATCAGAAAAACGCTCGAAACCTAATTAAACCATAATATGTGGCACACTGTTGAATTCAGAGTAACAAGTGCTTCGCAAATTTGGCATAAAAAACCAGGACCGTATTTAAAAAAAATGAAGTTGATGATGGTTTCTCGAAGACGAAACGTCGGATAAAAAAATTGATAACGTAATCATTAAGTCCACTAAAAGTTGCTCTGAAGAAGTTTAATCAGTTTCGCTCTAACTTTAATATTAACGCCAGAAAAAAATAAAAGATAAAATCCAAAAATTCGGTTTTTTGAGATAATTCAAAAAGGAAAAATCATATCAAGGATTTCTAGACGTCATTTTTTTAGTCCTTTAATTGCGCAACTTTCTTCCCATTTAACCAAATTTGTATCTCTTACCATTACCGAGATCCCCATACTGGCCCTCCTTATCTTGGACACACTGTTCTTCTTCTTTCATGTATGGAGTACTTACAGACTATTACCTGTGTTCTCGATCATGCCTCCTCGCATTTTGATGTACTACACTACCAAAAAAGACTAGGACAAGGTTTTTTAGCTGTGTGAATCTAAACATTTTCTGGCAACTGAGTGGGAATAAATTTGAAATTATTTCAAAACGCCATTGTCAATTATGCCTAGAATGAGTTTAGTTTCAAAAGCTAGGATTATTTTTTGCTTAGAAAGCGATATAAATATTCGGCAAATTGCACTTTTGTACATTTACCTAGTTTTGTAACTGTTTTGTATTGTACTTTTTCATATGACATATGACAGTTCATGGATTCTAGGTTTAGTACTTGTGCTAGTTTTTTTTTGTTGGTAACAATATGACAACATTCCTTCCAACGCTTCGGGATACTGTCCTGTGCTCGTTTCTCAACTGGGTTGCTATTTTTTGTGAGTTTTACCTGTCCACGTGGTTTTCCCAATATCTTCTTCTTTATCTAATTATTTTCTACGTCCTAGATCTTTCTTGCTTCCTTTAGGTTTAGATCTTAATTTTTGTTCTTATCATATAGTGTCTAGTCGGGAATAGTTGTTATTACTCTCAGTTTCGCTTTTCTAATTATCTGTATTGTTCTGCAAGTATCAACCCTGGCTTCAACAGCATTAAGTTATGGTAGATTTTATTGTTGACCGAGCGAAGCAAGGGCTTTTGAAACGACTGGACAAAAATTAATTTCCTTCTACAAAAATTAAGGAATTTTATGGAAATTTACAGAGATGTTGTATGATGCTTTGAAATGATGGTATCAGACTTTGATTTCACTGTGCAATTCAGTTCATTGTCATGATGCCCAAATACCTCAAAAAATGTCGAAAAACGACTCTTTTTTTATGGCTTTAACGATTTTAATCATTTCCACAGACGACATTGTCGTCTTACTCATAAGTGATACACCATAGTTAGTCTCTACCGCAAAATTCCAGAGAGGGAGATCCTACGAGGTGGAGCGAGTTTCGTTTCAGTGCTTAGCTTATGGGTTTGTTCCCAATTTACATATTTATTTAACTAATAATTTTTCTTAACATAGTCGCATAGTTTTTTTTAACTCAGACATTTTTAGTTCCTTTAACTTCAATTGGAAGGTTGTTATAAATTTTGAATCTTTTATAAAAAAAACAATTTTGGGAACTGCTTTTTGTAAGTTTAGGTAATCTAACATTCTGCATTTATATCAAAGAAGGATATGAGAGAGGAGTAGCGCGAGGACTGCTGATCGCAGAAACTCTAGTATATCCTTATATTGCTGTCAACATTTAAATATTTGTTTCCTCATATTATACCTTTCAAGCAGTATGCGATGCGTGACGCTTTCATTGTTAGTTCTTTACTTCCTGGGGCAGTTTTTCGTTGCTTGTTACTTCTGCCCCTAAATAATTAAACTTTGTTACTTACACTATAAATTTGCCGTCTATATGAAGTTTACATCTTGTGGTTTCTTTAACGGTTACCATGCATTGTATCCTTCCCAGTTATTTTGGCCTTTTGGTTGAAAGCAAAGAGTAGTGAACCAAAATACTATATTGCCTAAAAACAAGTGTTTCATATACTGTTTGAGGCTTTCGCGGTTACTCGAATTATTCTTCTTAACATGGAATTTCGGCTTAGACCGCGTAGTATTTGTATATGAACACCCATCATTTTCTGGCTTAATGTGCCTTGCAAGCCGAAATTCCATGTTAAGAAGAATAACAAGTGTTTCCTATTTTTCATCCTGGGAGAACCTCAATTATTTTGTCCACGGTTAAGTTGAGTCTCCTTGTCTTATTCCATGTTTTAGTTTAATTCTTGAGTTGTAAGTTGTCCAATTTCGGTTGTTCTACTACTCTTATTAATATTAAAGAAGAGAGATGATGCCCCTGCAGTGGAATCTTTCCAGCAAGGCCTACGATGACTGGTCGAATTACTATCTGTTTTATTTCTGTCTCTTTCAATATTACAATCACCTCTACCAGATGCAGGCCCGAACGTAGGCCTAGATAAATACGAAAATTGTCTAGGGCCCGTATTTTGAGAAAGCACAGGCCAAGCTGGGCCTGAATTTTCTCAATTTTTATTTAAAACACGTGCGTCTAGGGCAACAATAATTGACCAGCTGAGACAGGCCCTTGTATACTAAAGTAAGTGCAAGATGTGCCAATTACAATGCTGGAGAGATTATATGATAAAGCAAGTTGCAGGGCTGCACCATATTTAATAAATACCAGTCACCTCACATGGTTGGGATTAAACAGAAACAGAAAAAGATTAAATTTAATTATACGAGTAATAGTATATTATGTTATTAGGAGCAAAAGTTATACTTTATGTGGCGTGGCTGGACGGTTGCAGCCGAGCCACATAAAGATACTTTTGCTCCGAATAACATATAGCATTTTTTCTTCAAACGTTTATAACAAAATCCGAAGAAAATTACTCTATCTCGTCAGCGGCTGATAAAGTCGTCAGCGGCAGATAATATTATCTGCCGCATGGCAATAAAGTGACAGTTTAACATCATCAATCCAGCAGTGTAATGTCACATTTTACTGACGTTTAAAGAAAAATTAATTTTTATTTGAAATCGGCATTAAAGTACCTCGAAATCGTCAATAAAATACGAGAAATCGGCATTAAAGTAATCCATTGTTTTACGACTTCTTTGTAGGTGGCGAGGCGACAAATAAACGTCAACCGACGTTAACATAACCTACAAATGTTGGTTAAAATGTTGTAATTTCACTATTTCTCGATTTCAAATAAAACATAATGTACTCCTCGGCACTGAAGTTCCTTTTTATCACTCATGTAGTTTATTTGCCTTGGCCCTACGGGCCTCGGCAACTAAATCCACATTCGTGATAAAAAGCTACACTTCAGTGCCTTGGTATACAAACTACTATTGTTCTACTGCATCGAAGAACTATAAATTTCGTCACTGTTTAGCAGCTGAGAAAACCCACTTTTTTATACTAGTAACTTTTACTTTCCAGCAGTAATAACGGTAGCAACAAAAGCTAACGCGGTGTTTCCATTGATCGAAATCAGAATACACAATGCCATTTTGCAGTATTATCATGACCTCCTCGACTTTTCCCGACCTCCTCGATTCAGAATAAGCATAAGAAAAACCGCTCCCAAAGCAGTGGAACAAAAAAATATGTATGTAACTCGTACGAAAGCGGACTTTTTAGGACTACCCGCAGTTTATGGCCATGCGAGCGCAGCGAGCGAGGCACATAAATAAGGGGGGTAATTTGTACTTGTAACATAAATAGCTATTATGTGGTTTATGATACCCTGATGCGAGAACTTCAAACAAGGAGGCGAGTGTATTCTTTAGTGAATGAAGTATTTATAATTTTCTTCTTCGAACAACATGAGTTGATCGAAAATTTTGCCAAATTTTTGAAAAACTTTCTGATGAATTAATCCATATTAAAGCCATACTTACTAAGAACTCTAAAGTCTCTTTATGAGATGTTAAATTTCATAATAACAAACAATATTATTCCTAAATTTCCGAAAGTAGAAAATTTGTGTCAGTTTTAAAATGCGCTAAAAATATGTACGAAATTGTATCGGCGTTATTTCTACTTCAAAATAGAAGAAGTAATGCACTCTTTGAATTATATCAAGATAATAAACAAGTTCGGATTCAAAGCAAGAAAGAAAACTATTTCTTTTTATTAATTAGCTATAGTTTATTACTAGTAATTTATTTTCGTTTGTGACTTATTTTGGTATTGTACCTATTAAAATTAGTTTTTTAAGTAATTACATAAATGTTTATCTTTATTTGCTTTGTACATTCACGTGTAATAAATGTTTGAGGCAAATAAAATGAATGACGCTATCATTTAAAATCATGCCACTACTAAACCTGTATTTAAGAGCCGTGTTTGGCTCTTTTGTCTAGAAACCGCAAAAATCTCAAGTCGGCCATGATCAGGCGCACTTTTTAAATTCCGTTTCCTATTCATAAACTGTGACTCTTTTCTTAAAAGCACATTTTGTAAACATATTCTGTAAAACGTTTTACCAAGAATCTAGCAAAAATAACATGCACAAAGTCGTTACGGCAAAAATCCTCAATTATTTTTCTTTTATAGGAAAACTAATCATAGCTGATTGTTGGTAGTCACTAGGTGGTATGTCCAACGAACAAATTATTTTCAAGTTGTGCACGCAATGACTTCTTTTAAAAGTGTTAACTCTTTTTGCATCAAAAATAAAAGCATTTGCCACTGTTTACCGTTTGGCTGATACATTAAAGATTGAGCCTTAAGTCGAGGCAATAATAAACATTCTTTACTTTGGAATCTCAAGATTGCTTCGATACCAAGACCGATAAATCTGTATTAACAGTTAATTTAGTTAAATACATGTAACAACTATAACCATACGTAAATAAAGAATAATTTGGTGGACTAGACATTATTATTTAAGTTTAATAACAACTAGAAATAAACATATTCCAGATTTGAGCAAGTTATTTGGGAAAATGTAAAAACCCGTTGAACGATATTGTTTCATATATCCTAAATTACATATCAAAACTTTGTTTTAAATATAATTATTCAACCTGATTTTCAGTGAATAGTCAATTTGGGTCTCTATTCCTCGTTGAACTATTAATAAAGACACAGTATGTAGCTGGTAGCTGTTGAAGCATCACCAATTATTTATTAGACTTTCCTGCTACTTAATCCTGTTTGCTGAATTAATCGCTGTGATGATTAATTAGTGTAGGCATAAGCTGAATACCCCATTATTTGCGACTAATTGACTGTCGTGATAGTTTATTAACCGATTTGGCCAAACACTGGTTTGCAGTATTTGCAAATTATACCTCATTTATTTAATTACTAACACTTTAGCTACAAAACCTGTTTCTATCGTTGCACATAGATCCGTTAGTATTGGAGTTTCCAACTAAACTGCCAGCTTTTATGATAGATTAGAAGAAAACTGAATCATTCATTCATTCATAGTCGTTTTCTTCGTTTACCTTACGTTGTCGAGAATGATTCATACTACTTAGACGTGTATATTTTAATTTAAACGTTTGCAGAATGAAACACTCAACCTCAGACCATATACACATGGAAAGCAATAGGACAGCAAACTAAATTTAATAAATGTGCATTTCAGACCATATTATACATAAATGAATGACATACATACAAGCATTTTAGGTTAAAATGTCACGTTTATTGACACTTTTGTACTAGATTTAATGTTTAGCCCTGCACCAGACCTTACTGCATCTCTTCTCTCTGTATTGCCAATCAAACTATGCACATAGGTGTAGTGTCAATCTGCCAATATTTCATTATTCGCTAAAAGACATAAACAAGTAAATAATAAAACTTTGGATACAAGTAAATGCTATATTTGGTATGTCTTCAGAGTATTTAATTGATGTCAAAGTTCACTAATATTCTAGACAATCAAGATAAAATCGCCAAGAGGGTTTTAAAGCAATACAGAAAATAAAGTTAGTGATTAATGAAGATGTCAACACAAGTAAACAAAAATTCAAGAAGATGGAAAAAGAAGTTAAAAAAGGGAGGAATAATGAAACAACAACGATTAAAGCGAAGAAAACATGGAAAATACAATAGAAAATCAATAAAACCAGAACAGACAACACAACATGATTATAAAAGGAGCTAACATCGACACCCAAGAAATACATAGAAGAAAATAGTTGGAGAGTTCTTGCAAAGCAAAATTGGAGTTCAAGTTGAAGTAACAAAACATAAGGAACATATTATGACAAAATCACAAAAAATGTTTAACGAGTAACAAAAACAAGATCAAAAGAAATAAATAAACATAGAAATGCATACTTGAAAGAAAACGGAAATGCAAAATAAAATAAAGAAAGTTAAGAACGAAAAGTAGAACACACGTAGCACTGTGAAGATATAATAACAACTAATAATTACCAAAAAAACTATGTTTAGGATAAATAGAACTAGCAACTGAAATGCGATACGAATAAGACAAAACATTTGTGAAGTACAGCCAAATAGATTGTGAACGGACAAGGCATACAAATTGGGGATGAATAAACATAAGAGAAATAATATTAATGTAGCAGCTCTAAGGAAAACAAAACGTGGAAAATGTGAAATAAAAAGCAGCAATTTTGCAATAGTGGTTACATGCAGCTACTGCATAAAATAAAGTACGCTTATACTTAAATGTCAAATTTGACTTTTGATTTTCTAAGGGCCGGTTGCAGAAAGCAATGTTAAGTTTGGTGTTAGCTAACATCGCGTTAAAGTGAACAAAATCGCATCAAATTTTGTTTACTAATGTATTAGTTACCATAAGCATTTGAGATTTGATTCGTTTTTGTTCACTTTGACGTCGCGTTAGCTAACACCAGACTTAACATTGCTTTCTGCAACCGGCCCTTAGAGATATAGTTGCATTCGTAAATTAGGAACTATTCCATAGCCATACTAGATGAACATAATTTTTTATGATACTATATTTAAAATCTAACATAAAATATTTTACACTTTAAGGTAGTAAATGAAAGACTAGTGTACCTAAGAATTAAATCAGAACCGGTCAAGGTATCCAACAAAAGATGCAAACAAATAAAAGACAAACTGTATGAAGGGCTATAAGGACTAAGTGAAACCATAGAAAAGCATAATACACAAATTATATTGAGAAATTTTATAATACAGCGATCCGCAAATGCGAGCCCTAATTACAGATTTCACTTGGCGCATGTCGCGCATACTTAAAGTTCTGCCACTGGCCAATAGAGGTCGCCTGGAGTATCATTTTGAAATTCGTCGTTTGTAAACATCGATTCACGTCTTATCAATTACGTTATGTTTTAAGGATTTTTGGTCTCCATCCAGGCTGCAATTTAATACGTGTTGGCGGCCAATCGTCGGCTACTCAGCAATTTTACCAAACAAATGTTATGAGTCAGACAGTGCGCCCCGCAAAATGCCAATTCAGTACACATTGTACCGGACAAGTTGTCAATTATTTTTTGGACAACTTCTTGATCTTTTTGAAAATTCGCCAAAATAATCCCGTTACTGAAGGGAAGCACATATGTGTTCTCCTGCCGTCGCAATAAGTGAACCTAACAGATAGCTAGTAGCTCACCTGGAGCGTTTGTTTAATGAACGTCGAACTTCCAACGTGTAGCCACAACGACCCAAACTCGGATTTAGAGCAACGCTTGTTAAAAGCAACTTCGTTTAAGCACAAATATGGAGCTGTAAGTTATATAGTAAGGTGTTTATCAAAGTGCGAAAATCTGCGTGTATTTAAAGTAAACAACGTCTATTTGACTGATAACGAGCTTTAGCTTAACGCCATTACATGCTGATTTTCTTTTGATTTCAATGTATTTACTTCCGTAATATACATTAAGATGTAGGTGTGTGTTATATTTTTGTCGACGTTTACTTATGCTGCTTTTTATCATGTGCAGAGGTGGGACACTCGAGGTTTGAGGTTTTGAGTTGTGCACTCGAAGTTTAATACACAAATATGGAAAAATATACCAAAGGATTAGGGATATGGAATTATTATTCTGTCCCACTAAAGAGGAGGCATGGAAGACTGTTAAAACTGCAGAGGGGTTACCTTACAAAACAGTGTATACACGATTATGTTCAATATAATGCATTATCGATTGACAAAAGCGACATTTCGGATTCAGAGTAAGAAAATCGACGACAAATGCCTAGGTACTATAATAACCAAAAGGGAGCAGTAATGGTATGTGCCCATAATATAGTAATTAAAGGTAAAACTTCAACAAAACATTTCAAGAAGCTGGAAGAAACACGGAAAGAATATGATCAGTACTAATGAATGAAGACACGACCTTACAGATTAAATATAATAAAAGGCAAATGTAACAGAGCCCAGCTTAAAAATAGACAAATTCGGTTTTGGAGAATATAAACAGTAAAAACGAGAGAAGAGAAAAAATAAGAGTAAATCCGAGTTGAAAACAAAACATTTTAGGCAAACAAAAAAAATTATTTAAAAGCATTAGAAGTAGAAGTAATTAATAAATTCAGGATCTAAACATTAGCAGTGGTCGCTTTGTTAATATGTTGCCCCAATAAAATATTATGCAAACATTCCATTTCTCATCTGAACTACTCTCGTTTTAACAAAGAATGAAAATAATATGTACTTTTAGTAAGTTGATAGCTTGACTACTGTCCAAACTGTATTACCATGGCATGAATGATTTGAAACCCTTGCAAGACACATCACTGCAAAATGCATTTTCATTAAAAAGAGAAGTCAATTTCATTTGTTAAATGCAAAACTATTGTTGTAAATTTTGATTAGTAACTTTTATTCAGTGTTGTATTTCATTTTCAGAAGTCTTGTGTGAATCATTCTCCCATTCGGTTACTTAGATATTTTATGTTAGACACGAAATGTAAAACTAACCACAAACAATAGTACATTATACTTTCAAGGTCATTTAAGAACGGATTTTAAATTCAAAATCAATTATTTAAATGGGAAAATTTGAATTCTATGAACTCATTTACACATACTGGCACAACTGTTAGTTTTTGTAGGAATATAAAAATATTATTACACAATTACAACTGATTCCAAAATATTCTTCGGTAGTATGCCAACGAGTGCGCACCATATTGGAAAGTTGTTTGGTACATATTACGTTAAGAAACCTTATCTGAGTAGTGGATTTTGTACTTTTAAAAATATCAGAGAAATTACAATCAGTTACAGTCGTGTGACCTTTGATAACTATGAAATTTGATATTATTTTCAAAAAATTCCAAGAATCGTGGTATCTTTGAGAATTCGCAAAAGTGGTATTAGAAAAAAGTTGTTCAAAATGAAACTGTGGTTCTGTTTGCAAAATTACAAGCTTTATTTTGTTACAATGTTTCTAACGAAACACGATAATATAATTTGACTCGAAATAGTATATTTCAAACCAAGGTAAGAAAGTGCAGTCTTGCATACCGAGCGCAAAGTTTATAAACCGAGCCGAAGGCGAGGTTTGTAATTGCGCAAGGTATGCAAGAGCACTTTCTTAACGAAGTTTGAATACTATTTTTTTCCCAGCCGGCCTCAGTGGAGCAAAATTTGACACTATAAAAATAATTCAACAGACTGTTAAAGTTGTTAAAGGTGACAATATCCTGCCAAATATGCAGCATGTTTTCCGATTTTATGCTGTTCTCAAAATGTTTCTAAACAGTTTTATTCATAATCATAAGTAACTCTGAAAACTTAAAAATTTTGTCGTTAAAAAATCGCTTTACTATTTATACTTTTTGGGGTTATGTCCACTGAGGTCAAACTGTCAAAGCAGTTTTGGTTGTATTAAAAAATTAAGTGCGGGCGCGCACGGTGATTTTTAGCCTCTCCTGTCGTGAGTACGCATGCGCGAGATGTTAATTTAATTCCTTCGAATGAAGGGCCACTGACGGGGCCACTTAAGGTTTCGTACTTAACTGCATCAAAAGGATGTGAACACTCACAGAATGCATTCCTAATTCCTCGTATAAACAGACTGTAACACAAGTCATGAAGTCAATTATCCGTCAACTATCAATATGTCAGCTGTCAGAATCAGCACGCGTCAGCAGTCAGCTAACATGCGGTACAGTTTCTTCATAAAAATTGCATGATTTACTTTCTTACCTAGGTGAGAAAAACGAACTTTCTTACCTCAGATGAGGTGAGCAATGCCTACTATTCTAACCGGCTGGGAGAAAAATTAATTTTTTGAAAATTCTTACTACAAAGCACTTGAGAACATTCAAATATAAAAACGATACGATA
Source organism: Agriotes lineatus (assembly GCA_940337035.1). NCBI lineage: Eukaryota > Metazoa > Arthropoda > Insecta > Coleoptera > Elateridae > Agriotes > Agriotes lineatus. Next base: position 138,819,246 of record OW679200.1, read on the forward strand.
TAATATTCCAACTAGCTTATTCTAGATACAGGGCGTGGAATAAACTGGAAACTCAAACAAGAATATGTAAAAAAAAACAATTAGGGTGCCAAGTAGCAACAAACCAAACCGCTATTAGTCAATTCCTGAGAAAAAGGGGAGGTTTAATTATTGAAGAAATAATAAATTAATGAAGCAAGAAACGTAATAGCAGTTAAAACGACTATACATATTCACGAAATTCAGTACAAAATCTCTGACTTGTATACACTCTATCACTGAAAGCCCCGCAAACGGGCGTACAAGTAAGTGGCTGTTCGTGAGCCAGAATAAACCCCCGACAACAAATGTGGCAAAGCTTTTCCCCAGCGTGCGATGGGCAATCAAAGAAACGAAAGGTATCGACCGTAAACTGAACATTACTTTGGTGGATTCATGATGCAATGAAAATTAATTGAAAATCATTTAATAATTAATAAGTAGTGAAAGATTACGCAAATACCTGAAACAAAACCAATACACCACTGGTCACCGCTGAACGCTTTAAAACGCTATACCGATAACATAAACTGACAATTATCGTTCAACACTTCAATTCAAGCCGAATAGCGAGTTCAGAATACCTAAAACAGCTCCTTAACCACAGGCATTCGACGAGCCGGCTAAGCTACTTCGGAGTAGGAAGTGAGTTAACACTAAATTGATTAAACCAAATACGGGCACCACCAACTAGATTGTTCAACATCTCGCAACTCTAAGTTCAAAGATTCTTTGGTGTTATGGTAATCGCAACTTACAATGGAGAGGAAATCTCAAAATTACATTTATCAAACGCAAGCTCTTTGATAAGCTAAAACCTATTACAGCAAGAAGAAGACACAAATGCGGCGCAATTAGAGTAACATTCATTTTCAACACATATGTAGAACGCTAGTTTGTTGTACCTAAACAAGATGTTGAATTTATGATGTTTGCCAGTAAATAACTGAAAGAACCCCTATATAAAATTCGCAACGTGTACACGCTGAGCTTACAGCAGAACGTATATAGTTTATACTTTTAAATGGAAGTTTAACAAAGCGCCAGGTACCCAGAAAATACACAGTTCATATACTTATTCACGCCGGTACCTACATCTTTGAATTGCGCAAACATAGTTATTCAAATATAAGGTACTAGCTTATCTGATTAATCCAACTTCGATCAAGGAAACCAGCTTTAGTCTCGCCTAGGTGCTAGTTGGAATGGAATCAACATAGGTGAATGATGGAAACTACACAAGTGAAGCCAAAGCTGGACCATAATCGCAACCAAATTCATAAACTCGAAAAGCCCAGATGCTCAAGTCGATAATAAAATCCCAAAATCTATCCACAAGGAAAAGAAAAGTCTTCAGGAGTAAGCCAGGAAGCCTTCCATACAAAATTCCGCAAATTTCCTAACATGTAAATACAACACTATGCAAATCCATAAAACCAAACAGAAAATTCCCTGAAACAATTCCCCATTAGAGACAAGCTAGGAGTGGCTAAAAATTATTAACTTTTGACGTAAATTGGCTTAATGTTCTCCCCAATACTACGTAGCATAATCCGAAGGTGCAAATTTATCAAAAGCCGTCTAAAAGTGTGATATTTTTTATTTAGCTAAAGCCGTCAAACTGTTCACTTGAAAACCAAAACAAAAAAGGGTAATAAGCAATTTTTCACCACAGTACAAAATAACACCAGAATACCTAAACGCCAACGGAAGTTACTAAATGACCGTGCCAAATCTCACGTATAGCTTCACAAAATAAAGCAGACAAGACGTCAAAAGTCGGCATTTAACCTGGTAGGTAAATTTCGAGCTCCCAGAGCCAATTTGTCCAATCTCCCTCTTTCAGAGAAGGCCTGGTATAACCAAAGAACATCACATAACTCGAGGCGGGAAACGCGCACCTGCAATTCCCTACGAAAACCGTAGCCGACAGAATCAATCACATATATCCTTTTAAATTCGCAAAACAATTAAGGAGCTTAAAATGAAAAACATTCAGGTGAGCCAACTCTTTAGGGCTAACGTTAATAAATAGGGGCAAATGAACGTAACAAACTCTAAATCTTATTTCCCATTATTTTAAGAAATAAATCCACATCCATAAGGTCAACAAAAGAACACCAATAATGTGTCTTAAATCATCAAAAGTAAACTAGAAACTCAATGTCAGTAAAAAACTGAAAAGCAAAAATATCACAGGCAATACATAATCGTGCTACCATGTGAATGGAAGAAGCTAACAACGCCAGTAGCAATAAATAAATGCCTGATTTAAACACAAACGTAACAACAATCGCTAATTAATTTGACTGCGTAAACAAGCCGCAATTTAATTAATTCCTGGGTAAATTGTTGCTCATTTATCAGTCACCATCGCCGAGTCGTCAAGCCAGCATCCTTTTCCTACACGGCAAAACGCGTTACGCCCACGCACCGACAGCGACAATCCTCTTTGGCATTTCGTAACTGTCCGATTTGTTTAACTACCTGTAATTGCGGCCAGCAACGAGACAATGAGGGACCTCCAGACGAACACGCATTTACGTAACAGATTCGTGTGAAGTGAAACCGATACCCGAACGAATTCTCACGGCGGCCGCATGAAGAATTTTGGGAATAATCCTTGGGAATGAAAAAACGATTTTGCTTGCCAATACCGCGGCGCTAACAATGCGCCGTAGCTAATGTAAATCTTTGTTCCTAATGTGAACGTGTGGGGAATAATTTGCCATGCAACATCCTGGAGTGGGCTCCCCTAGAATTTGAGTCGACGTATAATAGTAAAAACTCAGATTTCTGACATTTAGGAGCGGCGTATTATTAAATAAAAGCAATGGTGGTAATGGAGGGGTATGGGCGAAGTAATAATTAAAATAAACAGATGGGCCAAACTTTCTAGCTATAAACGCTTTGTTGAGTCTATACATTGAAATGGCATTTTTCGTAATACTCTAGAATAGCTAGTCAACATTTTGATCTATAAGACCCTACAGATCAATGAACAATTGCAGTTTTTAACCAGCTACAATTTTTTTATATTGATATAATTTTCTTATGGTGGAAAAGGAAAGAACAAAGTAACATTTAAAAATGGCAACTTCGTTACCTATTGTTTTAAGCAAATGTGTCAATGTACGTTAATTTAAAAAAATCTGTTAACCATATTTGCCAACTCGTCTACAGAACAATTTCCACTACACCACCATGTAACAATATAGGAAGTGAGGCTAGATGATTCTCGGCATTTTCCCATTTGCATTTTGTTACATTATCTGTGAGTAACAGGTTCCAATGGATCCAAATTGTTGACTTTAAAGATCAATATTGCAATGAATGGAATCTTTAATTTACAATAGCGAAGTTATCTTTAGGGATAACTATGGCAAGCGGGCATGTTGCTGAATTCTACTTGAAAATACCTTTCAAACGGTATGCAATTTGACCCTCCTTCTATTTAAAAAAATCAAGTTGGCTGTGCAGCTCCCGACCTTGTCCGTTAAAAAAAATAACAAAACTGTGGAAATAATAGAAGGCTTTGTAAACAGCATGCATATTATATTTTATCGATTTAGCTTGAATAGTTTTGAATAGCCGGTTCCATTAATTTGGCACGCACTGTATATTTGTAGCTACTACAACCTTACTTGTATAAAATATTAGGTACAAAGTGAATTGAATAGCTACGTATTCTGCCCTTTAGTTTAATCGTTAAAACTTGATTTCAATTGCCTAGCTCAGTAGTACATGAATAACTCAAATCAGGTTTTGGTTTAACACTTGGGTAAAATAATAACTTCATTAAATTGCCATTAGATCCAATGCAAACTTTGTTAAACTATATTCTCGCATTATTATTAGTCAAGCAGTATTTATGCTTTGAAATAACCCCATTTGCACTTAATACTAAATAAAACAACCGATTACAATCTGTTTAATCAAGGAAGATATACTTTTACCCAATCTCCAAATATTCAATCAATAAATAATAATGTATCCATGCAAAGCATTGTTTTTAGTAAGGCTGAAGTCTCGAGTGAGCTTTTAGGTCTTGACATGAAAAGGGGTGCGGGCTCTGACAGCATACCTCCCATATTTTTAAAAAGACCGCATCTGAGACCTCGAAACCAGTCACACTGTTATATAACCAATCGCTTTCCAGATAGGTGGAAATCGACAATGCTTGTTCCAATATTTAAAAGTGAGCAAAAAAGGATGTCAAAAATTGTAGACCAATAAGCAAATTATCTGCGGTTGCTAAACTTTTTGAAAATTTAGGCTAAAACATATTTTATTTAGTCCAAAATATTATAGCACGGGTTTTATAGAGACAGATCAATCGACACTAACATGTTTGTATTTATCGAGTATTTCCACGATCACATAGACAAAAGAATACAGGTGGATGCCATTTATACCGGCTTCAGCAAGGCATTTGATAAAACAAGTCATAATATTCTACTCTTCCGTCTTACAGAAGTCGGCGTGAATGGTAACCTGCTTAACTGAATGAAATCGTATATAAAAAACAGATCCCAATACGTCTCAATTCAAGGCCATCTTTTAGACTCTATTACCCCCACTTCAGACGTCTCACAGGGATCGCATTTAGGACCGCTGCTCTTCATTATATATTTAAACAAAATTGGGTCATGTTTTCACAACTGTAGATTTTTGCTTTACGCAGATGACCTAAAAAAATTTAAAACTGTAGAAAGCGTTAAGGATTGCCAACTTATTCAAAGTGATCTAGATAGATTAGTCCAATTTTGTAAACTTAATTCGTAATTATTAAATTTAAACAAGTGTCAAACTATCACATTTTCTAGAAATTATATTGTTCATGGTTTTAATTACAAAATTGACAATTCCACACTTTTGAGATCATACCCGTTGTATCCTTATGTTTACAAAACAAATAAAATAAAATAAATAAAGTCTTATTTCTTCTATTTTTTAATATAATATTAAACCACGTTTTAAAATCATTTTGGAATGTCTCTTCATCTGCAACTCGTTTCAAATTATCCATTAGCTTCTTCATTTTGTGTTTAATTTTACGCTTAACCTTTTTCTGTGTTTTTTCTCTGTACTTCTCTAATTTCGAATTTAGCTTATTACTTTTTAACTGAAATTCATGTTTAATCTTAAATTTTTATTAAACTTCCTCTTCAAAATCTTTGCCAATTTTTCTGTGCATGTTCCAAGCTTTTGCTGACTTATTTTGTTTACTTCCTTCGATATCTACTTTATATTCTTGTTTTAACTCGTCATTTACCTCTTGTTTATTTTGTTGGTTTTCTTTTCCGAAATCGCATAGTTTGATTATTTGCTCCTTTAATTTCATTTTTAACCTCTTCTTTATAATTATTCAGTTTTTAATTTATTTTGAAAACGGGTGGTCGGCTGGTAAAGTTCTTGCGCTAGCAGTCGGCAGGTAGTGGGTTCGAGCCCCACACCCGGATATTATTAACATCAAACGCTCTTTGTCCATCATACGAACACCTTTGGTGGTCATGGCCCCTGTGAAGGAGTTCTTCCTTAATTAAAAAGGTTAGGCTAGCCACCAACCCCGACCGCGCCTTAAGATGACTTATAAAACTGCACTCAGTGTGTGGAAATAGCAGGTGCTCGGCCTATATTAAGAAGAAGAAAAAAATAATTTATTTTAATTATTTCCCATAGCAATTCGTGTTTATTTTCTTCAATTTTGTTAAACTCTTCTTTTAACTTCTCCATTGATTCGTGTACAGTCTGCTTATTTTCCTCAATTTTTTTCTGTATTGAATCTTTAAGTTTATTTCTCTCCCCCATAGATTTAATAGACTCTTGCATATTTTGGTTTCCTTCTGCGTGTGTCTGTATTAAATCTTGTATATTTTTGTTTATTTGTAACGTCATTTTCATTAACTGTACTTGATCCAAATCTCTCTTTGCTCCTTCTTGTTCACCTTTTACCTGATCCCTTTATTCTTTTACTTTGTCCTGTCCCTCAACCTCAGCTTCTTCCAAAAATACAATTTCCTCCATCTACTTCCTTTCTCGCTCTGTCTCCTTACGTTTTCTTGTTATCCTTTTGTCAGCCATATTTTATTTTAAAAATCGATGTTTATAAATTTGTATATGTAAATTTTAAAGAAACCCTATTATCATATAATAATGATTTATTAATTTCTCAGATACCATAAAGTTTTATCTCGTTTTAGTACGATATTAAATACGCCCCACAATCATATTACATTGATTTATCTGTGTCTAAGTTTTGCCCCACGTTGCGGAAACCATAAAAGTCTAGCACATATTTTGTTTTTGGACTTTGCTACATTAGGTTTCTTTAAAATCGCAAATTACCTATTTTAAATTGCTTTCGTTTCTTAATTTCTTCTTAATTAGTTGAGCTCTAACTGCCAAACGAAGTGCATTTGTTTTACTTTTAAAACCTATCGTTCCGTCTACTACCAGTTTATGCACATATTTGGTTGCTTTTTTATTTAGTAAAAGATCAATATTCTTGTTCATTATTTTTATTATCCTGCCTTTAAATTCTAAAATATTTTCTCCTATTTACGTATCATTCAGCAATTCGCTAATTACGGTACAATTATTTACAATTATACCATTCTCCGTATCAATACAGCCTCCTTTTTGAAATTCTTCGACGGCTCTGTTGGCACGACAACAATTCAATTCATTTAAATTATCCTTGCAATCATCATTTGGGTCTGTCCAAGGTTTAATTAAATGATTTAGATGAATGCGTTTTTGCTTTCCACCTATTTCAGTGCCTATTTGAGGAATTATATCTATTTCTACAACAAAATATACATTCAAGGCGGTTACTATAAAAAATCTAACGTTATATTCATAGTTACCTATCCTGAATTCAATAGTCAACATTTTAATTGTGACAGATAGATTACGCTTAGTTGCTAATGATAAATCTATCTTGTTAACTTTAATTACGTGCGCTTGTAAAACATCTGAAAAATAATTTTAATTGCTTATAGTACACAGTAAAATATGCATGTTTCTATTTACATTTACACGTACCGAGTTTATTCTTGTTCGTTGAAGTATATTTTATGATGTCAAATGTTACTTAATAAAACATCAGTAGTTTGTGGAGACTCATACTGTGATTTAGTTATTTGATTAATACGATGTGATCCATCACGTTTTTCGCCATTACCATGAGATTAACAAAATTCGTCTTAGATTGTTCAATTACTTCATCATTTAACAATTAAACCATAACTGTGCTGTTATTTTTATTTAATTCTTTAAACATAAAGTGATCAATTTAACAGAATAGCCTCCAGGTACACTACCATAGCAATATATACTTCTTTTAATTTTAACACATAAAGTTTCCCATTCAACAACGAAATCCATTGTTAATATTAGAATTAAATTTCGGCTTAGACGGCGTCGTCTTTGTAGATAAACATCCAGCATTTGTTGGCTTAATGTGCCTAACACCTCGTGAACTCAAGCAAGGTTTGCATAACGGTTATGTTCTTTGGTGGCTCCTGAACTCTTACACGCTACCCATGATTTGGTCCGTGTTACCTAAAACCATAACCATTACACAAACCCTTGCTTGAGTTCACAAGGTATTAGGCACATTAAGCCAACAAATGCTGGGTGTCGAGAAGAATTAGTAATGCATTTGTAAACATATTTCTACATTACGCATTTGTTTAACAGGTTATACATGTTTCATGCACTAATCACTAACCTGTAAATTCCTTGGTCTACGTCTACCACAATTCTGAAATACAAAACGTCTTATTAGTTGATTTATAAATTTAAGTAATGAGTACAGAGACATCGAAAAAGAATGAAAACCACGTGACCAAGTAATACAGGCCACCCATTTAACACTGTTAGCAACAACGTTTAAAAAATTTAAATATGACAGTAACAGTGACGTGGCATCATCACGTGGTCTTTTATCATTTATGATGTTTCTGTATACATAATAAAATATTGATATTTTGTATATTATAATAAAGGTTTTTTTCTGACCATTTAAACCTCTTATACATATATACAGGGGCAGTTCAGTTCACGGCACTGCACATGGAAAAGTTTTTGCTCTGCGATGCCACAAATCAGGGCCACCGCTTATTTATTTCCGTCCAGTCGTCTTAACAAACCACAATACTGCATTCTGGGTGATGTAACTAGTACCACCCTCTTCATTATTACATTTCTTCCCTAATACGTCAAGAGATTAAGTGTCCAATTTTTTAAAAAGCACTAGATAGATACTACTCACCAGATTTGAAATGTGAGCTTCAGCCCTAAGTACTCGAAACTGAGGTGTTTTTCAAGATGCACCGTAAATAATGAATATGATTCTGCGGTTCAGTTCATAACGAATCGATTTTTCTCAATTAAACGATAGATTCGAGACGTGAATGGAAATTGGTTTGAGACGAGAATTGAATCGAAACATGAATCGATTCAGATTATTAATCAAATCCGATTGTGTGTCAAATTGAATATTAAACTATTGGGACTGGATACACTTTTACTGGTTATCTTTAAATCAATAAATATTAAGTTATCGAAAGATGTCGATGCAAATTTCTATTCCTTCTCATCTTGAAATCTAAAATGCCACATTATCGGCATTCTCTATCCCATTTGCACTCTCCGCTAATCGCCGACTCGATTTTAAACCGATTTCCTCCGTCTAGGCTTTATAATATTTAATTTCCTTAAAGAAATCAAGCGATTTGATCAAATCCCTAAGCTTGTTTGTTTGTTTGTTAATGGACAAAGTCTAGGCAGAGTACCAGGTACCTTAGACACCGACTGCTTTAGTCATATGGTCAAAGTCATACTTAGAATTTTGCCGAGACTAATGAGTTCCAACCTTAGCAAGGGATATTTTACATGCTACACATCGTAGTAACATAGGACTCACGGCTTGACATCACTTCCGAATGATGGCATTCATATGCATTTTTTTATTTTTGAAAATCTCATCGGGACCGGGAATCGAACTCGCGACCCTTAGATCAGTAGTCAGGATGCTTACCACTGAGCTACCGACCCCGGCAAATCCCTAAGCTGATTTAATGAAATGACAATCTTTTAAGATGCCGACTGAAGTATAAATTTGAAATCAATTGTTTTTCATATTTTACGATCACCGTAATGTTGTTTGGATCTAAGATCTAATGGGCCTCTGTCTTCCTTAGGTACATCACTAAAAAAGGTGGAACCCACTAACACGTCTCTAAATGTCTTCGAAGAAGTATCTTTCATTTTTTCAGCAGATATTTTTAGGTTTTGTGCAGCATATTTCCTTTGTTCCTATATATTCCCATCTATATATTTTTCAATTTAACTCATATACTGTACAACTAAAAAATTCAAGTGTATTCAAGTTTTATTTAAATATTAAAATATTAGTCCGGACGAAACCTTCACACAACTGGTGTACAGTACCTGTAAAAATAGAAAAGTGTAAACAATATGATACATAAAAGTTTATAATGTACCATTTAAAAACTACTATTTACTGACACAGTAGAAACTAATTGCATTATATGCCAAAATAGACATCTTAAACGTATTAAACCAAACTGGTAATAGCAACACTAATAAAAAATTACATTATTCCAAATATAAACTATGATATTCAAGTTTTCATATAGAGTACTTATATGTGTCAACGTCGAAGTTATCTGTGAAATGTCGTTCAAAATATATTTGGTATACATTATTACTAAACCGAAGTTTTCATTTTTTATTTATGTATTGCAATTGTCAGTTGTCTAGAACAAAATAAATACAGCTAAAGCTTTAAATAGCAAAGGAAACCTAAGCTGCCGAACTAATTTAATATAATTTTTATCTGTACATAATGTAAAGTTTAACGCGTAAAATATTTTAATTAATATAATTCTAAGAAAATGCATAAAAATAGATCCTATTGTTGTTTGTTTAGCAGTTATAACCGTTTCAAAGTACGAGCTTAAGGTGAATAGTTCTCGGCCTTAACATAAGATGGCGTTCCAATCTGCAAAAATTTATCTTTCCTGCCTGCGTGCAAGTGTTATTAGTTCTTATGACAAGTTTCAACTTGTTCTCTCAAGTAGTTAGTTTACACGAATTTTTGCCGTAACGTCTTGCGTATTTTTCGTTAAAATGGATAAATTTGAATATCGTGCTGTCATAAAATTCTTCGTTTTGGATGGATTAACCCCTAAGGAAATTCATCCGAAGTTGACAAACGTTTACGGGAACTCTGCTCCTTCCATGTCAACCGTTAAAAAGTGGGCAGCTGAATTTAAACATGGTCGCACGTCCCTCGAAGGTGACCCACGTGAAGGACGGCCAAAAACCGCAACCACACCGGAAACCATCGAAAAAGTACATGATATCGTGTTGGACGATGGGCGAGCGAAGGTCAGTGAGATTGCTGAGGCTGTGGGGATATCGAAAGAAAGGGAGCGAGACATCTTGCAAAAAGAATTAGGGATGAGAAAGCTCTGCGCGAGATGGGTGCCGCATTTGCTGAATGCCGATCAAAAGCAAATGCGCAAACGAGTTTCGCAGCAATGTTTGGACCGATTCAATAGGCATCCGACCGATTTTGTGCGGCGATTTGTCACCATGGATGAGACATGGGTTCACCACTACACCCCAGATACGAAGCAGCAGTCGAAGCAGTGGGTGGAAGCCGGTGGTTCAGCGCCAAAGAAATCGAAGTCGATCGCATCTGCTGGAAAGGACATGGCCAGCGTGTTTTGGGATGCGAAAGGGATCCTGTTAATTGATTACCTTGCAAAAGGCAGCACAATTACAGGCGAATATTACTCCAACCTTCTTGACCAGTTGGATGCCAAAATCCGGGAGAAGAAGCCTGGCTTGGGGTAGAAAAAAATCATATTTCGCCAGGACAACACACTTGTTGACAAGAGTGCGTTGGCGATGGGAAAACTGCGGAATTTGGGGTACGATTTGCTCGGCCATCCCCCTATTCTCTTGATTTGGCACCCTCGGACTTCCATCTGTTTCCAAACTTGAAGAAATTTGTTTCTGGGAAGCGCTTCGCGTCCAATGAAGAAGTTAAGAGGGCCGTAGATGAATATTTTCACAGCCTTCCAGACTCTCACTTCCGGGAAGGAATACTGATGTTGAAGAAACGCTGGACCAAGTGTGTTGAAGTGAAGGGAGATTATGTAGAAAAATAAAATAATTTTTTAACTTAAAATCGCAGTCTTTCATTGTCAGGCCGAGCATTTTTCACCTTACCCTCGTACTTATTAACATGGACATCTGAACAGCCATGAGTTAACACTATAATAATTTTACTATAACTTAAATTTAATGGAGTTGAAACAGCAACTGCCAAAATGTCAGTACCTTATTAAATAGGAGGCCGGAAGTCTCTGACGTCACGATCCCGTGACGTCAGCTAAATGAGGCTATCGGTTGTGGCTTCCGCTTCTGCACGTTGTAGTACATGGTTACTAAAATTATCAAATAATTGAGCTTTATTTAATAGACAAGTCACTCAGTGACTTTGTTTATGTTCGCTGGGGTTCTCGTGAGTTTTTTACGACCAGTGTTGCACAAAAACATACTTATATGGCCGCTATAACTGGTACAAGCAGGTCATTGTACTGTCGACGTAATGTTAAGTTGCTAGTGTATTTCAGAGGGTATATTGCATTGCAATTAAATATTATATAAACAAGAATAAGGCAGGTAGGTAATAATAATAATAAATATTTTGGTTATTGCGGCTTACGTGTCCATGATCCAATAAAATGAATAGTATTAATTAATATTAGTAATTTTGAACCAAACTAGAAGCTAAGCATCGTAGGTCGTTATTTTATTTATTTGATTTGGTTCAATTATTAAAGTGTCTAAGGAACAGCAGCTTGAATTCCAAACCTGACCAAATATAGAACTATCGTTATTTTGAAACAATAAAACAGAAAATTGCAAAATTTCAATCATTAAAATCGCTTGAAGCTTTGTATCCCACCAATTTAGAAAGACAAAATGTCAAGATATCACTGAAAAGGTTTAATCTTTCCGTTACAACATTGAAAGATCTAAAGACACCGCTAATTTCAATCAAATTATATTGTCCGAAAACTAAGTAGGTAGGTACATTAACAAATAAATAAACGATTTTCGCACTTAAATAATCTCCAGCGGCTTTTTCTTGTTCTTTCCGCTTTATTCTTAACGCGATTGGTCGAAATTAGAAAATTGGATATGGGGCAATAGTCTTTGTAATGTTGATGGAGACTGATGGAAAAACGAAAAACATGTAAAAATATGCACTAAAATATAAAAACATCGGCTCGGAAAATAATAATAATAAAAATAATAATAATCAAGTCTTTTATTCCTAAATATGAATTCACAAGGCGAGGTTTAATATTACTGTTTTAAACCTAACCTTGACAAAATAAAAATAAAAAAGAATGGACAAGTGGGCTTCATATCTAGCAACTGCAAACTTAAAGAGAAATAACAATATCTGAAATCATACATGCCTTTTGACAAATGAAAAACAAAAAAGAACACCTGATGAAAACAAAACATCTTCGGACATGTTGAAAATGGAAGGCAGTGCTCTTAAAAATGTCTTGAAATTTCTCCTACACAAATGTTTATTTTTTTATTCATTATTAGTCATACTTATACACAAAAAGAGAGACAACACAAATATAAAAAAATTATAGACTCATAAGTTTATTATCCCACCTATACAAATTATTAACAAAAGTTACAAGCTTCTCACAATAAAGTTAGACTCGCATCAACTAATAGATCAATCAGGGTTCCATTGACAAACTATTAGGACACTAATAGAGAAAATTAAAATTGCAATGCCTTTACACACTTAGCATTTACAGATTATGGTAAGCCCAGGTGAAAATCCCGCGTTTCCCTCTCTAATTCAGACCGCTCGGTCTCGTAGAGCACATTTTAAATCCTGTGCCTACCTGCAACCGCTTTTCCCATGCGTCAATATTCTTCGACGAACCGTTGCTTAGCACCAAGGAGCTGTCGGAAAGCGGCATTGGAATGAATCGGTTGCTAGAGTGGAAGAGAGAATGCAAACGTACTTGTCTCACACCCTTACCGTTTATTGAGACAGTTGACCATATGTTCTTGCAGCTGTGTCTCCACCCCTTCCTCAATTTCGGTAGCACGGCTTCTTTTCTCGTTGCAGTTGACCTCACCTAGCTAAGCCAAATTGTTCTGTATAAGCAGCTTCCACGGCTCCGGCCGTTGGATCCCGCTGTGGGTGCTTTCGAAAACATTTAGAGGTTGTGACGCGAGTAGTGCAGAAAGTACCGTAAACCCTACGGGGATGTGATCAAACGTGTTGTAAAGCAGCGTAAATAATATCATTCGGTTTGTTGTATCGTGTCGTCGCATAAGTTATGCGTTAATCGTTGTTATGGATTTTAAAAATAAACCGGCTCGAGTTTTTGTCCCGGGCACTAATTGTCGTACCACGCACTCCCGTGGTAATTGTTCGTACAAGAATCTGCCCGCTGCCCCGTTGTGTTGAGTGATCAACCCCCCAGGCATCTTTCTGATCTCAAACTTCCCGCCTTTTGTCATTCCTACCTGCCGACGTTGTTTATTCTTACCGCCCGCTTCAGCGTCCCTGTACAACGGTTCTCAAACTGGACACCAACACCAAACTCGTCGCTTAACCGCCAGATATTGTTAAATTAGTTTTAATGTAGTGTTACTCTAGAATGTAGAGTGTAGCGTCTCTTTTCACAGTGCGCGGGGTTCATTGTTTATTACGTTTACTTGTTACTTAGGATTGCTGTTTATTCATGCAAGCCGATTAGTGATTGTAACGAAGTTCATTGTTGGCTATTCACGTAAGTAGATTAGTATTCGTATCAAGGTCCGCTGTTTGTTACGAACACGCTCCTTGGTCGTATTGTAATCCAGTGAAAACCGCGTTTTTCCCCAAACTTACTGGCCCCGTATAATTTAAGGATTTACTACTTGAGGTGTACCCATACACTCATTTTGTTTATTTTAACCAATAGATAAATACTCAAAATTATCTTTATTTCTTTATGACTTGTGCATGCGTTCTGTGACGAATATATGTGTTTTTGTCTAGCTGTACAGATCAGTGTCAGGTGAAGCGACGGGAGCTGTTTAATAGATGAAGGTAAGTCCCTGAGCCAGTTGGAGACGCCACCAGGAACGCTGACTCAATTGCAAGCCCTGGACTTCGGGCTTATACAGGGTCTTGCATAAATATCGTCCCCACCATAATTCAAGCCCGTGGCGCCCCAATACCCCTCTGTTTTACTTGTCTCGAGTATAACCACCCCTATTGCAATGGCACTTTGCCCTAATTAACAGCCTGGTCAGATAACACCAAACCCATCTCCCTGAGTGTAGTCGGATAACTATTTTGTTACACAACCGTTGAAGCGTAATTAGGGTAAATTCTTCTAGCCAGCATCTTTACCCCGTAATGTAGGGAGTGCTATTGTTGTAAAAGTCAACTTTTGCCGTAACAACTATCATAAGGCCTTCGATAGTATCGAAACCTGATGCTTTATAACAGCACTAGAAGAAGCTAGAATAGATTCGCGGTGTAATACCATCATCAAAAACATCTATAAATATGCTACTTTTCACATTAGAATAGAAGAGAACATAAAAACAGAGAAAATTCATCCCAGTAAAGGCGTTTAGCACGGTGATACTGTTTCACCACAGCAATTTAACTTAGCGCTAGAAAATTATTCCAACAAAATCCGTGAAAGAAGATGGCCCTAAAGAGGGATAGCGTATGGTTAATTCACTTGAGGTTCGCCGATGATATAGTACTAGTCAGTGTAGACAGAAGAACTAAAAATTATATTGCAAGATATAAATAAACAATCAAAAAATTTACTTTTATAAAATGAAAATAAGGAGCAATACAAAAAATTATTACTGTCGATATCATTCCCCTAGAAAACGCAAGAAGCCGCAATAAACAGAAGGATCCTCTATCATGGGTAGCTTTTGCAAAACTCAGTTTTATACTGAAAAACAAAGGTGTACCGATGAGTCTAAAAGGTAAAGTGTACGATAGCTGCATATTCCCAATTGACTGCAAACAATGGCCTTCAGAAGAAAAACCACAGAAAACTTAGTACAACTCAAAGAACGATGGAAAGAGCCATGATAGGAATCACTTTTAAAAAGCAAGGTTCGAAATAATATTCGCAACAGAACGAAAGTGACAGGCGTCATAAATCGCATAGCGAGACTTCATAGGTCTGTAACGTGGCAAGAGAAATCACAGAAAAGTGGACACATAGATAATGTGAAAAGTAGATCTGAAAAAGAGTGAATGAGAATACATGGAACAAGAGAAGGCTTATGTCCAGCAGTGGACGGATTCAGGCTGAATCAGAAGAGAAAATAAAAAGTAACTACTAAATAAAATACTTTGGTTGTATGTTCCTAATAGCCCATACTTCAAAGTAAAAGTCAATAAGTAGAATAATAATAATAATAATAATAATAATAATCATAGTAGTAAATATATTTTTCTACTTTGCGTTTATAATGGACTTATTGTGACACTGAAAACAGTTTCACAATGATGCTATTATTAAACTGTTTTTGGTGAAATGTTATATCTTAAAGTTGGCAGTATTTGCTGCATATGTCAAATTATCAAACATCACATCAACTGTCAAATGCCAATGCAGTGTTTATTTGATTTGAAAAACGAAAACCACTCAAATAATAAAGCTGTCTCAAACGAATGGAATTTGTTAAAAACGGTAAAGAAAACTCAACATTTAACTATTTTTTGCAGCTGCACTATTAGTACTCGTATTGCAGTTATTCTGAATATTGATAGTTACAGTGCAGGTATCTTTAGCATTAATAGTTATGCCAGGCAGGTTTTGAGTCAGTATACTGTGTTGGTAATTTGTGTTTCCTTAAAGGTTCACATTCAGCTCATCTGGAATAATTGTTTGCTTTTCAACCTCAAAATTAAATAATGGTTCACTGGAGTAGGAAGTACTAGGTTGTGGTGAGCGAGTTGGATTAAACATTTGGGCTACTTCTATTTTTTTCTGTAAAGATGTCTCGATGTAGCCTTCGGCTACTGCAGAAGATTTTCACCCTCCGTGCTGCTTAATGGTTATCAAATCACCACCCCTATTAGCCAAATGTGATGCACTTGACCGCCTAAAACAATGTCCAGTGTACCGTTCGAGGTTGGAAAGTTTTAGAAAAGAGGCTATAATTTTTGGAACCTGACCAATCTTATTAATACCGATCGGACCTGTTATGCAGCGTCCGTTTCGATAGGTCAAAAAGAAACGTTTCGTAGCTGCGCTTTTAGGACGAAGGTTAGCATATTTTTTTATAAGACCAATCCATTGCTGCTCATTAGTGGCAAACATTCTTGGTAAGTGCGTTTTTGTTTTAGGAACTGTTACAAGAATAATGTCATCTTTAAAATCGAGGTCATTAATAGACATATTAACTAACTCGTCACGTCTACAAGCAAACACCTGCGTAACCCATAATCAGGATAACCTAAAAATTAAAGCTATCGCATGAATGATTCATTTTATATGTAGATTAAACCTACCTTAATTGCCAGGTAAGACAGGTCATCTGCCTCCTTTATAAAACGATCTATTTCCAAACCGTCTAATATTTTTGACTTTTAAGGCTGGTAGCCATCGGATTGCCTTTTGAGAAATCCCTGTAGTCTTACATATTTTGAAATATCCAAGTTTTTATAGGCATTTAAGCAAGCCCGTAGCATACTGTAAGAAGCCCATACCGTTGAGGATTTCTTCGTTTTGATGATTTCATCGTAATAAGCAAGCAAAACATTTTCAGTTACAGCTTGAATGCTATTTTTATGACACCATGAATTAAATCTATTGTACTCTTTATCATAAATTGGTTTACTTGGGAGTAATTTGTTTATTGCTTCATAGCAGCTTCTCTTATTTCTAGAGGCGTACAAGAAATACTCGACTCTTGTTCCATTTTAATTTAATTGTATTTAAATACTTTCAATAAACTAGTTCTTTTACAAACTGTCAATTAAATTTTGTTTATAACAATTGAAAAAGGGTTGGCAGTGCTGTCACACATTACAATCAAAACTCCCTAGATATTAAGGTGTTCATTTTTACAACAAATTTCCATATTATTGTTAAATAAATGACGCAAAGTAGAAAAAATAGTATATTATACTCGTTTACTAAGAGGATTTGTAGCACTCGTTCCATTGGAGCACTCCTTGCTACGCTCGTCGTGCTCCAAACTCACTCGTGCTACAATAGGCCCTCTTATTAAACTAGTATAATAATATACTATTATTAAACAGAATTTTCCGTTGATCGTGTATTTATGGGTTTTGGTAATGCATACAAAATCGTTCATTAATATCCCTTCTTAATGGATGACTTTTTGTATTTTCTAAAATCGTTTATTAATAACTCCTATTAATGGATGATTTTCTATTAATAAGCGATGTTAGTATAGGAAATCAAAGTTACCATGAATGTCAAAACTTTAAGTGTCAAATTTTTGTCATGCAATAAAATAAAATTGTGTCCAATTTAATAAAATACGATCAACGAAAAAATATTGTAACTAACTCGTATGTTAATAGGCGGTTAATAATCTCAACAATTAACGTGATCGCTAGCGCTCACACGTGAAAATATCTCGATTATTAATAACTCTCATTAACACACTTGTTTGTTAATTAACTATTATTAAACATAATTTATAATTCCAAACGTTTTTTACTAAAAGTTTGCCTGTGTTTTATATGGAATGTACTCTACTGCCTACCAAAACGACTCTGTCGTTACGTAATGTAACTCCATCTTGATTCCCAATATTTAGTAGATATGCGAATATGTAAGCATGCCTGAAACCACATACGTATCTACTGAAACCTCATCCTTGGTATAGCTACAGTAAAGTGGCTAAACTGAGACTAATAAAAATTATCTTTTCGTCCTAAAACCAGAAATTAAATTAAGATCAAAGATCTTCATCTAAACTTTCATTACCGCCACCTGTAACAAAGCAATAAACACAACGATATTTTTATAATAGTAGTACTACCAATGCAAATGTTTTATTACAATAGTGATCAGATAATAAATGAAGCTCGTAATTAGCAATGCTTATACCTACAAGAATATCACTGTTATGTCATAACATCAACATTCAATGAAATAACTTTAGTACCTTTGTCTGGTTACTTTGTTTTTAAATTGAATAATAGAAATCCCGCACAATGAAATAGAAAATTTATGAAAATTCGGTTATTTACAAACAGCGTAGTCTGTGAACTGATCATATTAAATCTAAGCAATTTTAAAGTTATAAAACCGGGCATATTTGTCTATTTATTTATTTTTACTCCTAGTATTCCCAAAATTCTGTAATAATTTTTTTTTAATTACACAGTTAAATTATGGCTCAAAAACGTGGAACAAAACTGAATGTTCTGCAATAATGTGCTCTACTTATTACTGTTGTTTCTAAATGCATTTATGTCAAGAGTGTGTGCTCGATAAGCCTACGTAGAAGTCTGAATTCGCAAAGTGTCACTTTAAAGCTTTTCGGGAAAGTCTAATGTTTGTTAGTAACTGTACGAAGGCCCACACATACGTACTCCATATCTACAGCCCGACCTAAATTGCAGAACCTCACGTTGGCAAAACTGCAACAATTAGCAACTCATAGCTTAAAAAATGTAAGCTGAGGTTTTTGCATAAACCGCAAATATCTCTTTTGTTTTTTATTTTGCAGTAACTCAGGCTTAAAATAGCTAAACCTGAGAAAGTGTGCTTCGATTACCAATTACGCCACGGCTGCATTTCAATGTTAAGTATTATTTCTCTCATTGAGTCGCAGTTAAGTAACTGCAAGTCGCGGTGAGTCATAATCGTTGCGATTTGCAAGTGGCGTTTCGGCGCCTGATCCTTGCACTGCCGTAAAAGGAAGTGCCAAGCTCTCGATTCGGCAATTATTGGGTCGTTGCACAGCGAGTCTGGCTGCTACGTATTTATCCACCATTAGGATTTTAAAAACCTGCAGGGTTTTAGAAAAGCAGTAGAAGCCCTATCGCAGTAATTCATTAACAATATTAAAGATGGTGCTAAATACAGAACTAACAGAAATATAATTTTTCCTGTATTTTCAAAAGAGCAAAATAATACATACCACAGAAAATCCGGAAAAAAGTCTGGAACAATGCAAAACATGGATACTCAACGCCAAATAAACAAAACCACTGAATGACAAACGAAACCCTAAGATTGGTAGAAGAAAGAAGTAGAATGACAAATAACACCGAAGCACCAGTAGAACAATAAAGCGCTTTAACGCAAAAGATAAGAACAGACATATCAACCAAATTTTCTGCGACATCCAAGAACCTGCTAATTGACAAAAATCTCGAAAACTATTTGCGAAGGTAAAATATTTATCCCGGCAATTCAAACCACAAACCTAGGTTGTTAAAGACAACTAGGCAATAATAATAATAACAAACAGCGAGAGCACAGCGAAAGTATGAAAAAACTACTTCTTACGTTCGTTTTGACATAAGCATACATTTTTGCATTATTTCCTAACGATAGCCCTACTGATCTAACTCACCTTCTTTTTTCCTAAAAGCTGCTTAATGGCTATACGAATTTAAAGCATATAGGTGGTTTTATCTGCCGCCGTTAACGTTGAGTTTAGTTGCAGTTATATGTTTGATTGTGATACTTGCATTCTCCTTTCTCAAGTTATATGATGATTCCTGGTTTTGTTAGGCCTCTCTGAAAGCGCTATTTTGATTAATTAGCTCTGGCAGTTGAATATTTACTTATTTTACATCAACTGTCTGCTTTGACGTTTTGAAGTTTGAAGTTACGTACATGCTCATATACCTACTGTTAGGGGTTTTTAGTTTATTTATTAATTCTCGTTACTACATTATTTGACTTATATGATCGAGTCTGCTTTTGATAACTCATACTTCCTTAGCTTCTTAGATGCTTCCTGTGGTAGTTTGCGTATAGTATACTCTATTTCGCTAAATTATTGTCTTGCCGTGTCAAGTCCTATCGCGCCCGCTTAATACCTGCCTTCCGCGGTCAAGTTTTTCTAGGATTATTTCGTCCCACTACGGTGAAATCGGTTTTCTTTTGTCTTTCAGTTAAAGTACTTCTGGCTGAACTCGCAAAAAAACAAACCATTGCAATTTTCGGGGAGCTCGAGTGTCTCCCTTTAATAGGGATTTATAATTGAATGGTTGCAGAGTCTCCGTTATTTTGCACAATTCTTATCGTTGGTTAGTCAAATGGAATCTGGAAAGAACGCTATATTGTGGATTTAATGGAAATAGCGTTTTTAAGGTAAGTTTTGATCGTGAAACCGTAGGCAAGTTGTGATTACGTATTTTTCATCCCGTTTTAGATAGATTTTGATCACTCAGCCCCTCCCTCTATTGGAGATGGGTCGCTAGGCCGATTTAAACCGGAAGTAGGTGTCTTTTATTTTTTAGGGCTTTTTTGCCCTTAGGGATTTTGTTTGTGTTTATGAATCTGTATCTGTATTTGGGTATTGTGGATTTATGGGATTTAAGTACGAATTTCTAATTTGGAGTTTCGATTTTGGCCATAATCCATAACCTTCCTTTAATGGAAATACATATTTTTCTGCAATTCAAAATGTATTAGAGTCAATAAGTTTATGGGCTTACTATATTTACGTTTTTGCAATGCATTCATGTTTTTTTTTTCTATAACAGGTTACGTCTGCGTCTGATAAATGTTTGAGATATCTGCCTTCAATGTAAATTGTAATTGCCAGACCACTGGGGAATTTTCCAACGTAGATTCGGTGGCGCCCGTATTTGATTTTAATCATTTTAGCATTACCCCGTCCCTCCTTACAGCGGCCCGCTGAAAGCAAGTAGTTACGCGCTATTTTGGCTATTCACAGCTCGCCCTTCTGCTTACATTGAATTGTTGAAGATTATCATTAATTTTATTTTTGCACTTCCGCCTATTAGAGCGTTGAGTGGTTATATACTGCAAGAACTTCTTTTATAGAGACAAATCAGAAGAACTGCGCGAAAATTATGTTTTTGAGAATGAACCCAGCATGCTGAAAACCGAAGTTCGCATCTCTCATACCAGTAAGTTTTCCCCTATCCTCAATGATCGATTGAAGTCATTTTTTATGCCTGCGATTTCAGAGAAGCAGTTGGGATATGTACGAAAAAACAAGCGAGCAAATCCTAGACGTGCACCAAATTATAAAGACATGACACCCATTTAATCTCGAGACCTTTGTCGACTATTCTAAGATATTTGACAGTGTGAAGTGAGAAACAATGTGGTAGGTGTTGAAGGTAATTGGTGTTCTTATCATTTGATATGGCCGCTGAAAAATCTGCACCAAAGCAAACCAGCTCAAGTACGAATATGTAACGCTCAATTCAGATGTGTTAGAATGAATGCATGAGTACACCAAGGATGCATACTGTCGCCTTTATTATTGAATGCGCATAGTAAACATAACATGAGCAGGATAACTGATATATAGAAGAGAAAAACAACAATAGGAGGTCGAAAGAAAGTAGTAGAAAGTAACTTGAGGTATGCTAATAATACTTTGGTTCCTTAGTCGCGAGTTGCCAATGTAGTTGGTTTGCGCTACTGGAACCATTATGTTGTTTATTACTGCGGAATTAAGTTCAGTAAAATACAACCGTTTGTGGATCACAATAACATTCCTTTTTATTTCTTTAGAACACACCAACAAAATATTACATAAACGAATTTGAGTAGCCTGGTTTTCCATACCAAATTAATTATTAATTAGAGACTGACTTCAGTCCTCGACCCAGCAAAATGCGTACAAGTCGGATTATTACAAACACGTGATATTAAGTCAAAGTAAAAAGTACAAGTAATACACGATGAGTGAGTAATTGAATCGAATCGAATGAATGAATGATCTCGAAAACTAAGCTACTGCCTTTATATATCCGCCTCTAAATAGAAGGGACATTCCCTTATCTATTGAGTGCAATATGATTGTCCAGCTGTATTGTAGCATGAGAGGTTGAAATATTCGGTCAAAAAAAACTTTTCCTCTTCGAATATTTGTGACTGTTTTGTCGACCGGCTTCACTCTCGCTTTTCGACGGATTTATTGTTATTTGAGATAAAGGGTTGGTTGGCCGATATTTCTGCGTTTACGACATAACCCCGGCTGTGCTGGGAATTGCGTCGTGAATGTTTAGAGAGTTAGCTTTGATTGTTCACTCAAAGACACAAATCACATTTGACATTACAGATCTATTAACTCTTTCACCAGACCTGTCACAACACGAATTTCACTTTTTTACTGATTTAGAACTGTACTTAGTGTCACATTTTAGTTTATGGCCGTCTCTTGCACGACAAGCGTTTTCAGGCCATTTATCACGCTACGCTACAACACCCTAATTATTGCCGTCTCAGAAGACGAACTAGAGGTTATAATGAACAGACAGTTTATGGGTGAACCAAGTGGTTTGAAGCACACACATAGTCAATTCAACTACTTGGCTCAATGATAGCAAA